>OU343225.1:174823071-175245982 GCA_910596185.1 Chrysanthemum makinoi
GAATGGTGTTTGTGCCTTTTACTGGCATTGATAATCATAACCGATCTGTTACTTTTGGTGCTGGGTTGCTTGCTGATGAAACAATAGCTTCTTATAAGTGGCTTCTGCGGTCTTTTAAAAAGGCATTTTCAACTAATCCGCAAGTTGTTGTGACTGACCAGGACCCGTCTATGAAACAAGCCATTGCAGATGTTTTCCCTAACGCGAGCCATCGTCTTTGCATGTGGCACATCATGCAGAAATTGTCGATTAAGGTGTATTCGAATTTTTAAGTTTTGTAATAATGACACATTGAGTATTTGATGCATTGATTTTTATCATTCTGATGCATTTTTTTACAGGTTGGTTCTTTAGTTTGCAATAACACTGACTTTAGGAAACGATTGTGTGCTATCATTTGGAATGATCAAATTTTGCCAAGTATTTTTGAGGAAGAATGGAAATCGATTATTGATGAGTTTGGCCTGTCTGAAAATAAGTGGCTTTCTGATATTTACGATATGAGGTCTAGATGGATTCCTGCATTTTTGCGTGATGAAGACTTATCTGGTTTAATGCGTACAACTTCGAGGTCTGAATCCGAGAATCATTTTTTTGGGAGATGGACTAATGCAAACTTAACCCTTGTTGAGTTTATTAGCCATTTTGATTCTGCTATGGATTCTCAGAGGTATTCTCAGCGTAAAAATGATCATGAATCTAGGTATAAAAAATCGGATATGCGTACTGGGTTGAAATTAGAAAAGGATGCTGCTGAGATTTATACTTTAAATGTGTTCTTTGATATACAAGAATAAATTTCTGCTTCTGTTACACATTGTTTGTCTGTTAGTACTCAACAGATTAGGGTTTTTGAGAAATATTTCATTCAGGACACGGGTATTAAAAAGTGGAATGACAAGACGTCGTTTGAAGTTTTTGAGGTATGTAAATACTTGTATGTACATTTTAATTTTTAGATGCCCTTTTTTGTTGTGTTTAGATGCACTAATTACTGTATTTAGATTCATTTTAATTTTTACATTCAGGTGCAATAAATTGATGATCATTGAATATTTCTAATTTGTTATATTTAGATGATTGTAGTATATATATTTAGCTGCATTAATTAAGGCAATACTTTTTTTTTTAAATTATACAGGTGTTGTTTTGTTCATCTGATATGTCTGTTACATGTTCATGCAAGAGGTTTGATTTGTTTGGGTTGCTTTGCCGCCATATCTTTTCGTTTGAGGTTAAATGGTATTGAAGATTTCAGAGAGGTATGTGCTTGATAGGTGGTGTAAGACTCGATGATGTTTGTTTGGATGCGTTTGTGAATGCTGGCGATTCGAGCTCAGATACTGTTATTCGCTCAATTCGTCGTATTGTTGAAGATACGGTTGATAGGTTGATGCCTTGTAGAGAAAATCTTGATGTATATCATATGGAGTTATCTGAACTTCTCTCAAGGGTCGAATTTGATGTTCCAGTTGGGTTAAAGAAGAGCAAATCCGATACATTTTGTTCAATGCTCGGTGTTAGGGAACCTGAAGGCGTTGTTATAAAGGTTCCGAAACAATCAAAGAACAAAGGGACTGGGATTCATACTCGATGGAAAAATATTGATGAGATAATTCGCAAGGAATCTGAAGCAGGAAAGAAGAGACGAGTTTGTTTCACTTGTGGAAGGCTGAAGGACATAATTCCAGAACATGCCCTTATAAAGACACGATCAGGGCTAGTAACAAAAAAGAGAATGCCGTTCTACTCGTGCCATGGATGTTAATTACCAGGAGTTATTAACCTTTGCTGATTATGCCGTTCTACTCGTGCCATGGATTTTTTTTTAGGATTTTTCTAAATAAGCATAATATGCAGAATAATGTCATGTTTGTCTGATGCATGTATTTGGATTTTTTGTTTTTTTACGGAATTGTCATCTGTATTGGATCCAGGTTTATTGGAATTTTATGGAATTGCATCTGTATTGGATTCAGGTTTTATGATATTTGATTTTATGTAATTGGCATAAATTTGATTATATAGTTGACGTTTATTTTTTTGTAAAATTTGTTTGCTTGATGCAATATATTTAAAATATTGATGCACTGATTTTACTATATTGTAACTTTTTCATATATTAATTTTACAATATTTAAAATATTGATGACATAATTTTACAATATTAACTTTTCAGTTGAATCAGTAATTTTACATCATTTAATGTAAGTTTTACATCATTCACATATATATAAGTAATTATCATTTTGATTCACCTTTTCATATCATATTGATGCACCATTATAACCCATATATGTTTAAACACATTTCAACATATAATGTAATGTAACATGTCATTCATAGAATCATATGTGAAAGTTCTGAAAAGAAACATACTATTTGACCTGCTACATAATACTGTTTTATGTCCTATATTAATACGAGACCATCATAATATGGTAAAGTACGTAGATATAGTTCAGAATTCAAATTTATCACATCATATTGTTTGCTGGTGTAAATTTGTTCAGGAAGCTCCATTTTTTCTTGAGTTTCTCTTCGTGCTCATCATAATACCTTTTAACCCTTGGCTGAAGACGTTGGAATGCAGTCTTATGTAAATTTGACTTTTGAGCTTCGTTGAAATTGCTGTACCTTTTCGACTCTTGCTCTAGCATCTGTCTTTTTTCGTTGATAATTGTCATCAACATCTTCACCACGTACTTCTTTCGAAGCCCGTTACCTGGTTTTGTTGCTGAACACTCTCTTTTTTCAGACTTGAATTGAACTCCTTTTTCCTTCCAAAGAATGTCTCCATGTGTCTCATTAGAAAAATCCCAGAATCAACGCGGTTCAATCTTGTCTCCCACTCCAGCTTCATGATTTTATGTTCTGTTGTTGTTATTTTAGCTGCAGCTGGGTGTTCCACTGAGTACAGATATAACGCAAATGCCTTTGTCTGTAATTGAATGTATTAATCAGTATATGTTAAATACATTAAGATGCACCTTCTTTATAATCTTTGATGCACTAATTTTAAACAAATATAATATTGACACCGTAAACTACATAAGAAACCTAAAATAGTTCATGCATTGCATCGAACAGTGCATATATATCATCCATACAACTAATAATAGTTTCATTTGCACCACCAACTCAAACCATACTACTACCTACTATAAAATCTTACCGGATGCACTATTAATACAAACATCCACACTAATAAACTTTTTATTGCACTAATCATAATCACTAACTTCATACTAACCTATAATTTTGTTCTGTATGATACATAAATAAACTAACTAATTTCCTTATGATATTTAAGGACTGAATATCTAAGTTTATATATAAATAATGAATCACGTCATATTTACAACATATCTCCTATTCGCAGTCACTATGTCAAAATAGCATCATACATGTTATGGTATCATTTTCGCGTTTTGGCAATTAAATCAGTAGTAGCTATATTCTCAATTAAATCATACCGGCAACGAAACGAGATCGAAACAGTATCAACACAATCAGTAATCAAACTATCCGCCACTATCTTAACATCATGGCACGCATCAACATTCAAACTTTCTCCGAGGCCTTGCGATAAATAACTATAACAATAAATATTTGACAACATACATATTCATTTTCTTTGATTAAATTAAGTTTCTTACGATGCCTTTGGGTATCTAGTATCTTTTATGTATGTCTTGGTGTCATCATGCATGTTATCGATAATATCTACTTCCATTGTCTTCAAATTGTAGACAATTAGGTAGTATCGATTGATTTCATCTGTTGGCATGGTTATTGGGAAAAATACATATTTCATATACATATTTACGTTAAACAACAGTTTGAATAAACAATGTATATTGTTTTTGTTTTAAATCTTACCAATTTCAACTTTATTAAGTTCTTTTTGTAGTAGAATACTTTCGAGCACCTCATCCATTTTCTTTTAAAGTCCTCGAGTTTTGCGTGGAATTTTGTAAAACAAAATGCATTATACAATATGTCATAAATTTGATTGAAATTTTATCAATTATTTTTTTGTATAAGAAAATATAGTATGAATATTATTGAATTCACTTACCATCATTCTGTTTTGCAAAACAAAGCGTGAAGATACCATTTTTCATCTTCATCATTGTTTTGAATTATACTCCATCGTCTATAGCACTTGTCACGGTAAACTTTCACGCATACTCTCAAAGACCACCCTTGGGACCTCCATGTTCATTGTTTTGAAAACAATATCGCTGTTCATATGTAAACCGTCAATTTAATAAAGGGATGCAATAATAATTCAACTGTGATGAACTAAAAATAAATAATACTTTATATATTTGTCAAATTTACATTTTACTTACTTAATAGCGTTCAGAATATGAACTCGACAACGAGGTTTCATCAGCTCGCAAATTGTTTGTAATGTTGACCTTCCTCTTAGCGTATGGAGAAAGTAATGCTGATAGTACCCTCTCTCCTTTTTGTCTTACTTCCTTTTTCCGATTCAACCTGATTATCATTTGTGTTTCCTGGTTTCATGTATCTTATTGGGCGCACTAATTGCGTCGGTGGTGTAATACTTCCATCTTCGGGGTTACCAAATGTTTCCATTTATTCCTACGGTTGTTGAAGGTTGCACTTTTGAACTACTTTTATTGTAACCTTCGACCTTTTGGTATTCACATTTTAGATTCTAGGTTCTTCGCATTCTTACGAACTTTTCCATGTCTTTTTACCTTTTTCGACATCATTTTCTTTGAATGGTTTCATCAGCTTTCTCAGCATCTGTTAGTTGAGCAATTGGTAGCTTCAAGACTTTGTCCAATCCAAACAATTCGTCACTCTGTGAAAACAAATCCAAGCTTGGTGGTGTGAAATCCAAATTTTTCTTTGTTGCATCTTTACCAGTTTTTGAGATTTCCAACGGCTTTTCATTCTTGATCTAACTTTGTTCCATTGTGACTATCATTTGGGAAACATTTAATTGACCTTTGCTTCATGTTTCTCAAAATCTGTGAAACAGTCCTTGTAGGTTCACTTTTTGTTTTCTTGCAACCCTTCACCCAACGTTTTCTCTTTTTCTTTATTGACGTTTTCTTCCTCATTTATATTCACATCTCCCGTTGATACAGCATTTGTATTTTTCTCTTTTACCAACCCTGTATTTTTCTCTTGAACCACAGCCTGATCATTATCTATTCTATCTAAGTCCCCATTCATACCATCATTTTCTTCAACTGCATTTCCATCATTATTTACCTCATTTACAGCATCACTTACCCCATCTTTTAACGCATTTGCAGCATCATTTACCCCATCATTTACAGCATCATTTACCCCATCATTTCCAGCATTATTTACCCCATCATTTAACACATTTGCAGCATCATTTACCCGAACATTTACTTATGTTCCGTCGTTTGCCCCATCATTTACATCCATGCCTTCACTCGATTGTTTTTCATTTTCATCTTTATCTCCGTTTCCTCCTTCACGTACCTTATCAGTGTCTACTTCTACCCCATCATTTTCATCCATAACCGTGTCTTCTTGTACCTGATCAGTGTCTACTTGTGCCCCATCATTTTCATCCATAACCGTGTCTATTTGTGGCCCGTCTCCAAAAAAGTCATATGTGCTTATGTTGTTGTCTTCTTGTGATATATGTGCGTTATTTACATCTTCACCCGATTCAACCATGGTTTTTTCGGATCCGCACACCGATGTGATCTTCCCTGGTTTGAACGCTCTCATGAGTTTCGCGTTTCTGGTTTCAACAAGTGCTTTTAAATCCTCGTCCTCAGGGTAAGAAATCGAAGCCTATTCGAGCAATTCATCTACCGACCTTGTACACCTCTATATGGACAATGTCTTCCTTATTTGCATTTTCATTTCCTGAATTATATAATTATAATTAATATGCGTTAAAAATAATAAAAAATAATATAATAATAATAATAACAATTGATATGCTTTAACAGTTTTGTGCAATCGGATGTTGTAAATATACAAATCAGATGCATTTAATTTTATTTATTTGATGCACCAATCATATAATTAAGATGCTTTAAACTGTCATACAGATGCTCTAAATGTAAACATAACTAATCAATATAGATTATTTACATATTTTTCACACATATTCCGCATAATCTTTTTAAAATACACATATATATGCTTTAAGAGATTTTGTGCAATCCTGATGTACTAAATATACATATCATATGCGTATAATTTTATTTATTTGTTGCATCAATCATATAATTTACATAGCAGATGTACTAAATATACATAGCAGATGCGTATAAATATACATAGCATATGCTTTAACAGATTTTGTGCAATCCTGATGTACTAAATATACATATGTATGCACATACTTACCTCCGATGTTTTACTTTTGAAGATTTTGAATGCTTCAACCTTATTTGAAGGTTCACCTATCCCACATATTCTGTCCCCAATATCAATTCTTGGTGTATAGAAATGGTGTATGATTTCTTCTTGTGCATACTCCAATTGTTTTTCTTTGAAAATTGATTTAGTGATTTGTATTAAATATCATGAAATTATTGTAATATATGACAAATTGTAATATATGCTAATTTTACATATTACAGTGATTTTTGGAATTCCTGATTGCCTGACTTTTAAGACCTCTCTTTCTTTTCGGTTGCAATGTACTCGAGCCCTTCTTTAATTGGTAACTTTCCAAAACCTCCCATTTTCACTTCCTGTTTTTCGCTAATCTTAGTTTTTCGTGTCCCATGCTTTGATAGCTGGGTTTTCTTGAGCAACTTCAACTTCTTACGAGATGGTTGAGTTTAGATACAAAAGCTGCAAAGATAATAATACAAGGAAATTAGCATAAATATCCCATGCAGATGCATTATTTTGTTGGATTATGATGCACTTAAATGTTTGCACAATACTTACCACATTAACAGTGGACCCCGAACCTGATGGATGACTGTTGTACTCTCTTTTTGATTTCTTCATCGTTTGCAACAACTATGTACACCAGTCCATATTCTTGATATCTTCTTCCTTTTTGATACACTACAAAAACTTAGTTTCTTGTCTCATTTTTGTGCATTCGCCGTAATCGAGATGAATGCAACAAGGAAATTTAGTTTGAACTCCGTCGGTGTGATGTACGACAATCAATTTCTCAACCACATTTTTTAAGTAGAATTTGTCATCTGGATAATCATGCGTGTTCCTCCATTCAACAATTAACGGGAACTCTGTTGTTGCAGCACGCACTTCTGTCACAGTGGTATCGCCCATCGGGATTCCAAGCAGTTCTTGTATGTATTTGACCGTGATCGGGATTGACCTACCATCACCCATCTTGATTGTTGATGTTTTGAGGGTCAAACCGATCTACCACCCACTTACCCAGTTTTGTTGGTGTTGTCTTTATATTGAAGTTCCCGTCCAACAACGATCCAAACCCCATGTTAACAATGTTCTCTTTCGGATATCGACAACCTTTTTAAAATTTCTAATAAATCTCTTGGTGACGACCTAGATTTAATAGTTGGGAATGTCTTTTTTGGTACAAGAACGTATTTTCTTGGCGACCTTCTTTTTCTTTTTGTCATTGTCACGTTTAATTTGTTTGACTTCACTTGATTTCCTTTTTTTGTAGCTATTTTCTTCTTTCTATTCTGGCTTTTATTTGTGTCGGTACTTGAGATTGCGTTGCCTACATAATGAAACTCATTCAGAGTTAATGAATGCATAAAAAGTATGATGCAAATATAAATACTACATATCTTTTGCAAATATAATCATATAGATGCACCTTAAATGTAACAAGTGATGCACCAAAAATTCAATATTACATACTGTGATGCACTTTGAGTATAACAAATGATGCATAAAAAATACTACAGTATATACAGATGTTGTAATATTAACCATTGATGCTCCTAAAATATACAAACTGATGCTCCAAAATTAAATTTGTTCTTAACATGAAATATATGTATCAATTAACAATGTATATATGTCGTAATGAACAATGTAATTTATGTCGCAATGAAATATATGTATACTGAGCAATGTAAATATACATACAGTAAACATTCTTATATTTGATGCGTTAATCACATGAAACATATGCTGCAATGAATAATGTGTATTATGTAATAAATAAATAAATATTTATACATGAAGTATTCAGTATACACATAAATATTATACGTATACATATCAAATAAAAAACTGATATTGAAATAATATGATATTGTAAAATCCCCATGAATTCTCGAATGCCTTCCTCTGACTTACTATTTTGAGATTTCTCTGTTTTAGTCTCAGAATTACGCCCCCATTGCCTTCTTCTTCTTCTTCAATATTGTTGTCCGATTCGGTTGCTGAAATTTAAATTGAAAATAGGTGTCATAATACTGATATTTATATAGTGTTTAAATAAAGAAGTATATTCATATGCATTCAACTTTAAAAGCAAATTTAGATGCATTAAACTTAAATTTATATGCACTAATGTGACAACTCATAATTTCAGGTCATTTCTCAAATTTACTATTCATCTAGGGAATTACTATTCATTGGTTACTATTCATTATTTTACTATTCATCATTTTTGAAGTCGATTTTGTGGAAAACTAGAAGGGGGGTTGAATAGTTTTACCAATTAAAACTTCCTTTTAATTTATTTAGATAGACTTATGTCAATCTATTTGGATGTGTGTGTTGGATGTTGATAAACAAGCATGTAAAGGTAAGTAATGAAAAGATAAGAGTAAGAAGCACAAAACCACAACGCAAGTATTTATAGTGGTTCGGCTACAAGGTCACCTTCCTTGCCCTACTCCACTCCCCGAGTCACCTACTCGAGAGTTCGTAATCACTACACCAATTTCCTTATGGCGGAGAAGCCTTCACAACGTCGCCTACTCTTTTTCCGGTACTAGGCTAACCACCGGGTTCTTTCACTCCAAGGTGAACCACACCTACACAACGTCGCCTACCCTTTATAAGGTACTAGGCTAAGTACCTAGTTCTTTCACACCTTAGGTGAACTACACCTTCACAACGTCGCCTACCCTTTATTAGGTACTAGGCTAAGCACCTAGTTCCATTGCAATGGAGGAACTACTACCACACTACACCAACGACTAATCCCAAAGGAGATCTACTCCTTTACAACATCATCAAGGATATCAATATTCTTGGATCTAATACTAGTCTATCTTGTACATCGAAACACACCATATCGAATGTACATCTAAGGCACCTTTCACTAATGCCTTTGACTAGATCTACAAGACACCTTTCACTAATGTCTTGTGTCTTCATTTCTAAGCACCTTTTACTAATGCTTCTTTGTCTTGACTTCTAAGCACCTTTCACTAATGCTTCTTAGTCTTGACTTCCAAGTACCTACCACAAGTGCTTTATCCTATAGACGATAGATACCCTTCACTAATATCTTCGTCTTGACTCTTAAGACATCTTTCACTAATGTCTTCAACACTACACTTCTTTGAAGAAAGAAAGGAATCATCAACAAGAAGACTTGAGTGGCCTTGATGATGAGGAAGCATGGCAACTCATGGACTTGAGCTTGCTCGACTTCAAAGGTGGTGATCTTGCCTTTAAGAGGAACCTAAAAGATCACACTAAAACAAAACTACAAACATAGATCTCTTGGATCTAAGGTTAGTGAGATTTAACTCGAGGGGAGAGGAAGTATATTGAAAGGGGGTGAGAAACAATGAAGAAATGGCTCACTATTTTTAGAGGAAAAACCTCTCTTTGTTCCCGGATCCCACGGATCCCTACCACAAGGGATCCGGCTAGCACAAAGCTAGGGATCCGTGGTCCGCTCCTCTTTGCCCATGGGTATTTTTGGTTATGGGTCATGGGTCATGGGTTATGGGTTGATCCATGGTTTTCTTTTTATATACAATGTATCTTAATGATACAATGAACTTGGTTAAGTGGTATATATAAAACCATGGGTTATGGGTTAAAACCATTAGCTAGTTTTTACTTATTTAGTATATACATGTTTTTACCCATTTTAGTATACTTAGTTTAAGTATATGTTAACCCAATATGTAAACACTAGTTGTTGTACATATGTATCTAAATCATAAAAACACTTATACTTGTTTTAGTGTTTTATGTGAAAATGTGAATATGTTAGAAACTATTAGTTCAAACCATTTACGTATTTTATTTGTTTCGTTAATATGATTTTACGTTTGTTATCGATAAAACATTAGAAGATCGTAAAATATAAATAAACGTTTTTACGGCTTATTTGTATTAACAATCATCCCCTTTTTGTTGATGACAAAACATAAAATTATTTTAAGGAAAAGCTAAAATTGTAAAAGTTTGAATTTGTAGTTTTTACTTTCTTCTCCCCCTTTTGTCGAAACAAAAAGTGTTTGAAGGAAGGCAACACATTGTTTTTAAGAAAAAATGTGAAAGAAAAGGTAAAAAGAGATAGAGAGCAAATAACGGAAAGGATCACCGTCTTTACTCCCCCTTGACTAGTCCATACCTAAGTAAGGGCGTCAAGAAAGTAATACTAATCTAGTTTGTTTGAAAATAAGTTTGCAAAAGATATAGATCTACGAGGCGAATGTGCTCCCTCTTGATGATTGCAATTTTTGCAAAGGGATGTCACAAAATGTAAACCTAGTATTGCAAGTAATTTGCAATGTATTGCTTCGACATAAAGCTCCCCCTAGCTTTAGGGTATCAAAGTCTTCATATGTAAATTGAATAACTACAAAACAAAGGTTAGAAATCAAGTATAATTCACAATTTCCTGCAAATGTGATTCAAGTTAGTAGAAAGAATGCTGTCTGTCTCACGGATCCCACGGTTCCCTCCTAGTAGGGATCCGTCTAAGAAATTCTGAGGGATCCGTGCCCTGATGAATAAAGTCAGCAAAGATTGGTATAACAAGAAATGTTAATACCGAAAGGAGATATGGATTATATAGTATACTCACATACTCCGAAATATAGCAAGTAGCATGTAATTCCATTTAATAAACAAGAGTTATGATATACATGACTCAAAAAACAAGAAAATAGACAATACATGACTAGGAATTTCTAGATCACCTAACGCTTGAAGCTACGACACCACTATAATCTTCTAGCTCAAGTTTTGTTTAGGTTTAATCTCGTCGAAACGTTCGAGGAGATGATAGAACATGAAATGTTGGTCTTCTCGTACTTCATGTATCAAACTTTCAACATGTTGACAATGATAGCAATCTTTGTCATGGCTAGGTAGTGATGGTGGATGAAATGAAATGGATTGATTCGAAGGATCAAGTGAAGCGGCTTGTGGAGCTTCAAACGATGGAGGGATTGGTGGAGGTGTATTTAAGAATGACTCAACGAAGAATGATGGTGGTGGTAGAGAAGTGTCAACTTCCATATGGTCGGGTGGTTGACTTTGATGATTTGTCATAATCCAAATGGGATTATATGATGAAAACGCCGAGAAGAAGCCGGAGCAAGTGTTGACTCAACACCTTGATTTTGAACCATTATTCCTCCTAATGAGGAGAATGTTGTCGGTGGAAGCGGATGAGACGTCCTAGGAGGCAAGTCCTCTAGATTGTAGAGGTGTGGTGATGATAGTGGGGATGTAAATGAAATAGCTCTAGGAACCAATGGTGATGGTTTGGTGGAGATGATATTGTTTGGCCTAGGAGGTATGGTGGTGTTTGGCAAAGGTAGTTTTGTGGGTACTAACCATTTAGAAATTGGTTTGATTGGATGATGAAGGATTCTATCATTTGTCGGCTGACCGGAGATGATTCGGTTGAGGAAATTTCGTGTATAACACGAGCTCTTTTCATGGGTGGTTCTTTGGTGGATAAGTTACTACTTGGGGTTTTCCTCATGATGAGATGATTTCAAGAGTTTGCAAGAGCTGAAAGTTAGGATGAGAGTGATGACTATGGAGGTCCTAACAAGGTGGTTTATAAACTAAGAGATTTGGCAAGTGCATTTAAGCTTCAAGCCACTAGGATTCATTGGAATGTGATGATTGACATGCACAAGAGTCAACTTTAGAGGTTGTACTGATCTAGGAACTCATTTAAGATGAGATGGAGTGTTTGAGTTAGGAAGATGAGTTGAAATGATTGCTTTAGCAAGATTTGACCTATACTGTCATACGGATCCCACGGTTCCCTCCTCAGAGGGATCCGTCTAGGCTAATCCTAGGGATCCGTCTCTCAGCAGCTATGAAAGATTGGAAATGATGTTTCTAAGATCTAAGACCTATATCATCTTGAGTGTTTCAGTCCTCCTAAGTGTTTTAAATGAAGGGATGCTTGAGTAATTGAAGGTAATGAATGATGTAGCTAATGATTGTCTTTTGTGGAAGGATTTGGAACTTTCAAGAGTACCAATGGATGAACAAGGATGACACTAAAGATTTAGAATGTCAATTGAAGCTAGATGATCCTAGAGATCAGGTTGTGTCTTAGGATAGTGTTTTGGGAAATATCCTAGAAGCTTTGAGATGAGAAAACTAGATTTTGATCAAATTTGATCAATTTGGAGGTGAGGATGATTTATGATCAATTTTGCCATAATTGAAAGATTTCTAAGACTAGATGTGATGGATCAAGTAGAAAATAAGGTGTGAGTTTAAGAGCGGAAGAGTAATGGATTAAAACGAAACGGTAGATCTACAAGCGTTTTTAGAGTGTAACCTTGGTGAGTTATGTATGAATGGGAAAGATTAACCTATGTATCTAAATCATAAAAACACTTATACTTGTTTTAGTGTTTTATGTGAAAATGTGAATATGTTAGAAACTATTAGTTCAAACCATTTACGTATTTTATTTGTTTCGTTAATATGATTTTACGTTTGTTATCGACAAAACATTAGAAGATCGTAAAATATAAATAAACGTTTTTACGGCTTATTTGTATTAAAAGATTTGATATTTTGAGAGGTTATTTCAAAACTTTACTATTCACAAAACACTATTCATTCACGGAGAAAAATCACTATTTATGATTCACTATTCATCATTTTTCGTAAACTAGGTTTACGAGTATCAAATTCGCGTAACCGTAATGGTTTAGCTGCGTATTCATTAAAAATCATGGAGGACACTTCATATAGACTAGAATTAGTCTACATATCATTGGTAACGTCATCATCATATTAGTTCATGCATGAGTTTGCATATTTCATTAACGTATATTTTCCTATTAAATAAACGCTATTGCATAATCATTTATTTTGAATATTTGATCTGACACTTCCAAAAATTATCCTGATATATATTTTTATACTCATTTTAGGACTATAAAAATTATATTATTAGTTTACCCGATGTTTTCAATTTATTTTGTATATAAATTGTTATGTATATATATATTTACGACGGTTTTCGTAAATTCAATTCGATAATTATTTATTCACTCAATTCTTGCGAGAAATGTATTTTTATAATTTTTACGACTTTGATATATTTTATTTTGTTCCGTTAAAATCTATTTTTAGCTAACGCTACACTAAATACCTATTTATACTTACTAATTACACACTATACTTAACAAATAATACATTTTTACGTCAAAAATACCAAACCCTCCCCATTTTAACGCCAAGGCCGGCCACCCTTAGTCACCCATGGTAAAAATATCTCTTATCCTACTAGCTTATACACATACACATTATAGACTAAGATATTTGTTATACCAATTATTATCCTAACTTAAACACATACACTACATAATTTCAAGGTGAAAAAGTTAAGAAAACCTCTCCATTTTCATCACCATAACCGGCCAAGACAAAAAACAAGGAAGGAATCAAAAGATTTTCAAGATCAAGAGCTTATATTAACACTAGTATACTTCTTTTAAGGTTTTGCAATTAAAACCTAGGAGTATTTAGGAAACCTAGTTATTTAAACCTCTTCATATAACTAGTAAGCTTTTTATAACTTTTACTAATCTTTCATAATCATTCTTGAGTTATTTTTATCATCCTAGTACAAATCATGCAAGTATCATGTGATTCATATTTAGTACTTATTATGAGTTATAATTATCCTATAATTAATCCCTTGAAACATATCATTGTTGATGATGTTTAGGAACCCATGACACCCTAAGAAGGTGTATGGTAGGTTTAGAATAGATTTGGTGTTGGTTTGAAGTGATTGAAACAAGTATTACGCAAGAAAAATCATTTTCGACAACTTTAGATTGTGGTCTGATTGTTTTTCCAAAATCTGGAAACTTCAGCAGGTCATGAAGTATTTTGGGTTATATTTCCAAAAAATATACTTTAAAACGAAACCGTGGTCACTTAAACGGGTTAAAACGGATTTATAACGAAGGAGATACGCTATTTTCAAGTTTAGCGGCAAAAACTACATTTTCTGAAAAATGGTAAGCTGTTGAGAGTTATTTTAAGGGCAAAAATGAGTTTTAAACATTGTCTAAATGAGTCGATTTGTCGAAAATATACTAGTATACATTAATACGAAGCTAAGGATATATAAAACGTAGAAAACGGACTTATAACGACTAAGTTATACACGTTTTAAATAGTGATATCGTAACTATTTTATACAAGTATAACACTTATATATTTTTACTAGACCAAAGTGGTCATCGCTAGTGACCATGTTTGGAGCCATTTTTCATATCGATAGAATAGTTTTGAGAAAACGATGTCTTCAAGTAAAAGTGAGTTCACCTATTCTATTTTTCAAAATGTTTAACCGTTTGTCAAACAGAGTTGTAAAGAATAATTTACGATCACTCAAAAATTGGTCATTTTCATGAATTGTCAAAGTGTATTATTTTGCGACGAAAAACTATAATTTCATAATAAATCACTAAATGACTATCGTAGGATATCATTTCAACGTAAGTACTTGTAAAGTAATTTATAACTTGACAAGACGTTATAAACTTATTTTTTCGACGATAAACTTTATTTTCAAAATGCACAAGTGGTATGGACATCATATGAGTTGCATGCATAACATTACATCATGACTTATATTAGAATCATATCATTCATAATAGGTCGCGGTTATAAGTTGCGCCACATTTCAGTGTACTCACTTTTGCCATCACATCATAGTACCAAGTGAGTTTTCATAGCCTCGTTTTACAAGTTTATACATTATTTCAAACCTACGGGGGAGAATACATTGCACATCATTTTTATTACGATACCAAGTATATCAAATTCATTACATTGCTTAAGTTACCTCATTGCCAATTGAATGTCCCCATATCATAATCATGAACCGTTAATTACGGAGTAAGTGAGGGTGAGTGAATAGATCTATTGAGGGTGACTCCTCCATCCGGGTTGGTGGATTCCAACTGGTCAAACGGATGCATTTTATTTAATATCAGAATTTGAGTTTTTTGGCAAACACTCTGTTGGGGCGAACAACATGATCAGTCTAGCTTCGGTGTCATGTGCTTATAGTAATTGTAACATTTTTATGTGACATATTTGTCATACATGGCCTATACTTGTGGTAGTCATATAAAACATTTTCATAAACCTATGATTTCTCACCAACATTATTGTTGACCGTTTTAGCAATGTATTTTCAGGTATCTAAGGCATTTACATCATGGCACGCATAAGGACCCATCATAGAGTCGCGGTGACGACGCGTCTCACTTGTAAATTATGGCACTTTTAAAACATCGTTTGGCTTGTAATAAACTTATTTCCGCAAACTTTGACTACCTTTTGGGACTTATCTTTTGTAACTCTGAATGTTTTAAATATATCAAACGATGTGCTTTTCAAACGACACTTTAGGTCGTTCAATATAACTGTAATTGTGATGCTATGACAGTCATCCTCTAGGAATTCCATTCCGCTGCAAAACAGGTAATTTGGGGGTATGACAACTAATTATACTTTTAGATGCTTCAATCATTTCAACTAACCATTTTTTGATGCACTAATATTGCAAACATATTAGTCATAAACTTATTTTATACGCTTTAACCATCAGTTTGATGCACTAATCATACCATTTGATGCATTAATCATATAATTTTGCATTAAACTTAAATTTGGTGCCCTAAACTTAAATTTGGATGCCTTAAACTTAAATTTAGACTGACTTAAGTTTAGATGCCATAAATTTAAATTTGGATTGATTATACATTTAGATGCTACAAACATTTCAACTAACCATTTTTTGATGCACTAATAATGCTAACTTATTTTTGTATGCTTTAACCATCAGTTTGATGCCCTAATAATACCATTTTGATGCATTAATCATATATTTAGATGCTTTAACTATCAATTTGCTTTAACCATCATATTGATGCACTAATCATACATTATGATGTTGTTATCAACTAGTTTGATGTACTACTCACATATTCAGGTGCACTAGTTATAATAAGCAATAATTATTAACACAGATGCACTAAAATTATACCTTAATCATATATGTAGGACCTTAAATATCTTAACCTTATCACTATACCAAAGCTAACCACAAGTATACCACGTGAAACACACACGCTATGCGGATGTCACGAAATACAAACACAAACTATGCATAAATAAAGAAGAAAGATTAAGATGGAAAGATGGTGACTTGATGTTATAAAACCGTGTATGTGTAGAGAAAGATGAAAACAAGAACTTGTTATATTGCTTAAAGAAAACACACACACACACACACTTTCAAGCACACCCCTCAAATGAGACTTTGAGGGGTATTTATAGTACAAGTAACATGATGCCCTAAGGCTTGGCCATGGGCCTTGTATGGGCTTCGTATGGATTGGATTGGACATGGATTGATATAAGGCTAGCTTAACTAAACTAATACCCATTTAGCTTAGTCCAATCCACGAGCCCGTTGACTATTATAATACGATATCTAACACACGTTACAAAGTTCATAAACGTGAATGACCATCACTTCTAATAAAAACTATTAAGGCTAACAATCTCCCCCTAAGGGGTGGTCATTCAAAAGAAACTCCACTTGAATAGGTCTTTACTTTCCTTGAGCTTGAACTTTGTGTGTAGATATAGAATAGTCTTGATTTTCGTTCCTTCATGCTTTGTGATCAGTTAATGTGGTATAGAGCCATTTGTCAACCTCTTTAATGTAGGTGTCTTCACGTCTTTCTCCACCATGCTCACACTTCTTTTTGACTTTGATGTTTGAGAAGTTCTTTAGTCTTTAAACTTTATAGATTCTTTGACAATGACGAAGAATCATTTTTAACTTTGAGTAGCCTTTGATTTTGATGAGAACTTTCATGTGTTGTTGGTATGAGCATGTGGAGAATCTGCACGATCTCTTCCTCCTGCGAGCATCCATAAGAAGAAAACATAAAACATAGGTTAGAAGTAATCCAGCGCTTACAAGTTTGAACTTCGAGTGTGTTAACAGCATAGTGTGAAAACACGTCTCTAATTCTCACAAAGGCCGTTCCTGAACTGGAGTCTCACAAGTGAGATAACGCGATATACCGAAGTACATCTACAATTCAGATGAGTCGCTGAAGTACACCGAAGCATTACTCCACGACTGTAGACCATTTGACACACACTAAGGGTGTGTTTGGTTAAGAGAATTGAAGATGGAGAAATGGAAATGGCTTTAATTCTCGTGTTTGGTAAGCCGGAGAAATGGAAAAGCGGAGAAATTGGAGAAATTGGTGGGGAAATGGAGAGAGTTGAGTAGTGTAATTTAAGTAGCCCCATTTCCATTAATTTTGTGGAGAAATTGGAGAAATGGATTAATTTTTTTCAAAAAATGTTTTTTTTTTTTTTTTTTTTTTTTTTTTACATTTAAAAAAAATTAAAAAAAATATTTAAAAAAAAAATATTTTTAAAAAAAATAAGTTTAAAATTATTTTTTTTAAATAAGTTTTTTTTTTAAATAAATACATTTTAAAAAATATTTTTTTAAAAAAAAACAAGTTTTTTTTTAAATAAATACATTTTAAAAAAATAAGTTTTTTTTAATAATTTTTTTTAAAGAAAGTACATAAATTTTTAAAAAATAAATTTAAAAAAAAAAAAGATATATTTTTTTTAAAATAATTTTTTTTAAATATTTTTTAAGAATTTTTATTTAGGCAAAATATTATTTAAATAAATTTTTTTTCATTTCTCGGGTCAAGTCTCTGTTGTTACCAAACATTAGAATTGAACAAAATTCTCTACTGATTTCTATTCTCTGAGATTCTGTTCTCTACTTTATTTCTTTTCTCTGAATTTCTCTCTACCAAACGCACCCTAAGCGTAATCCACGGAGAATTACCGAAGTGACCTGCTGTCAGGGTTGTTTGATGTTGACCCTGGCAGGAATTTCCATTCAATCACTGAGGATTACAGTTGTAACTCCCCTCATAAATGTTCTGGCAGATTGCTAAGACCTGCGAAGGACTCTAGAATGTATCACCTATGTTCTTATTGTTGAACAACAAGCGATGAAATGTCATGTGTTCCTATGAGATCTTTTGATGAATCTCGTGGCTCTAGACTCAATAGTGCATTTTGGTTTTCCTGAGCGGAAACTAGGGAGAGGGTCTCCTTCTTCAATATCAACGATCTCTAAGAGAAATTCGATAGATTATGTAGGGTTCCCAGTGAGAATGAAACAAATCCATTTTAAGAGGAATTGAGTGGATAGAAGGTTTAGTTCAGTGCGTCACTGGGTCCATGACGTCTTGTCTTCAATACCAGCGTCATCTTAGTGACAACCAGTAGCAGATGAATTGAACCCAGTTTCTGCCCTAAGGTTGATTATGGAGGGCTATTTCTTTTCACCCTTTTTCATTATATTTCTTTTAATTCTTCAACCCATTCTTTCTCCTTTCTCACATTACTCCTTTTTTCAATCATTCCTAAGGACTTCTAATACTAACTATTGGTATTGTCCTTGGGTAGATCCCTCCGGCTCTGGCGGATCATAGGACGGATTTTCATATCCTTAGACACCTTATAACTCCATGACTGTCCTATTGTTGCCATAAAACCATTTTTCTTGAAAATCTCTCAAAGTGTTTATGATTGAAAACATGTTTGGATCACTCTGAGAGTTTTATATTTTCAGAAACACTCCCCCTTCACATGTGCTTATATTTTTTTGACAGAAATCTGCACATAGAGGGTAGAGTTCGCACTTTTGAATTGATCGGCTCATGATAGACAATTCCCCACGAGACACCTGATTACACGTTGCCTAGTTAAAGAGTTCCATTGTCAGTTTTTAGGTGAAAACTAGCTCTAATAACTAACTTGAAGTTGTAAACACTCCTTGAAAAGGAGGTTAGACCCATGAAAGTGCATATCTATCACAAGTTTCTCGAGATGGTACATTTACGGACTTTGATTCCCGTCAATTCATTTGTTCCGACTGAGTCGAGCTCATTTTGAGATTCAAACACCGATCATTAAACTTTTTGATCACATTTTAATCACGTCTTCTCCCCCTCAAAAATAGCATATTCGTGATAATTTTGATATCAACGGATTAAACATCATTTTTAGAATCTTTTGGGGAGACAAACGGATTTGATTTAAGCATGAATTTGGAACATTTTGGTTTTATACTCCCTCTTTAATAAAGCATAATCAATTAAAGGGTTTTAGAGGGAGTTATCTTGAGCAAAAAGTATTTTGAAAGATTTTGAAAAATCTTTTTTTGAACAATCTTGAAAAAGGTGCTCAAGATGATGATGATTTCTCACCACTTTTAAATGTAATGCACTGAAGCGCACACACGATTTTTCTTTAAAAATATGAGTTTTGATTTGAAATAATCAAAAGTCATCATTTTTGTCCGGGTTTCGTACTGAAGAATACGAAAGCCATTTTTTAAGAAATTTTGAGAAACGACATGTTTTAGAAAACATTTAAAGAACTCTCGCTCAAGCATCTGTACATGCCCGTATCATTGTTGAATGACATTTCTAGAAACGTACAGAATATCGATTATACGAGAGACATTTCGTGAGAAGAATATTTTTGGATTTTTGATTTTATATTGTTTTTGTATTTTTGAAAGTTTTATATTTTTATATTTTGCTTTCGAAGGTTTTTCAAATTTTGTATTTTGTTTTTTTCAAAAATATTTACAGCGAAGCTTTTTGGAAAATCATTTTCAAGAAAATTCGAGAAGACGTTCCAACTCCTTAGGGGTTAGGCTTCGCATTCCAATTCGTCGAACTAAATCGTCAAACCGTTCTTTTGGAAGGGCTTTAGTAAATAGATCGGCGAGTTGGTAATCAGTCTTCACGAAGAATAATTCAACAGTACCTTCTTCCACATGTTCTTTTATGAAGTGATAGCGAACTCTGATATGCTTAGTCTTTGAGTGATGAACAGATTGCATGATATGGCTATGGCACTTTTCGAGTCACAATACATAGGTATTTTATCGAAAGTAAAGCCATAATCTGTGAGTTGTGTTCTCATCCATAGAACTTGAGCACAACACGTAGATAGAGACACATACTCGGCTTCAGCGGTTGAAAGTGCAGTGCAATCTTGTTTCTTTGAAGACCAGCTTACTAACTTTTCACCCAAAAATTGTGCTCCTCCAGATGTACTTTTTATTGTAACTTGATCACCTGCGTAGTCCGCATCTGAAAAGGCAATTAGATCAAATCCGGATTCCTTCGGATACTGATGAGTGTGTAAATACTCATCATTTTTGGTCAAATCTGAACTGCAAAACATTTAAAAATGCTCAGAAATGCATCAAAATACTGAAAATATCTCAAAATTGTATTTTATATGTTTCAGATGCAAAATGTTTAAAATCAGATGGAAAATGAGCTAAGTTTGCATAATTGGCAGTTTTAGTCCCCCGAGTTTCAAAAGTTGTCAGAAATAGTCCCTGAGCACTTATTTTAAAAAAAAAGTCACCAAAGGTCCTTTTTAAATCATAAGTTGTCATAATTAGTCCTTTGGTGAAAAATTTCATAAGTTTTGAGAAATTACAAGTTTAGTCCTTTGAGTTTCAAAAATGACAGATTTTGTCCTTGGAATATTAGAGATTTGCAAGTTTGGCCCTTGATCTATTGGAGAATGACAAAACTAGCCCTTAGGTTACATTTTCAGAATTGCATGATTGGTCCCTTAAAAATCAGATTTGTCACTTTTGGTCCTTTAAATGCTAAATGATACCAATCCTAGTCCAAAACCATTGACCACTTAAATACCCAAGCCCAAAATACCCAAGCCTGGTCCAATATCCACAACCGGTCCAAACCCATCCAACCCACGGTTTAAAAAAACCAAACCCGCCCACATTTAAAACAATAAAAACCGCTCACGGGTTTCCCTCTTCCTCATCATCACCTACGCTGCAAACACCACACACTCCATCATCATCACACCTACCTTATTCCTACCCTCCAAACACCCCAAGCCAAGAAACATTAAATGCTTTCCCCCCCTTGCACTCAATCCTTCCACCTGTTGATATCCCATTTTCCCGCCAAAACTCATCAATGGCCAATATTGTCTCAAGTGATCCAATGGTCCAGGATACAAGTGGGAAATGCTCAGAGGCAAGTGAAAAGAACTTTTGATGTATAAATAGAGGAGAGAGAGAAGGGAGAGTTTAGTTTTTAGTTTTAAATTTCATGTATGTCGTTTTAATGTTTTCATGTCTTAAATAATTTCTAAATTGTAATTTTAAGTTCCCTTGTATTTAACTTAGTTAATCCATTGTATTGAAACTACCTTCAAGTATTAATTTCAAGTTTGAGCAATGTTCATGTTTTACATTTTTCTTTATTAAGTGAATTTCAAATGTACTAAAATCCAAGTTTCAATAAGCTTAATTATAACTTCGAGTTGAGCTTACTAAAGCTGTTTATAGCTTTTAGTAAGCTTAAGAAACATATTCAAGCAATATTCATGTTTGGTCAACGAAAGTCAAACTGTGAAGAAATCTTGGGTTAAGCAGCTAATGAGTTGGATTTGGGGGTTTATATCATTTAGGATAGTGGAATGTGATCTTGAAGTTAATGCATCATGGCTGCACACTTGTAAGTGATTTGAATATGCTCTTGAATTCCCTTTATATTACTGTCTAATTGCATAAGTAGTTCAGCTCTTATTAGTTTGATATAATCATCATTGTTGACTGATAGGCTCTCATTTAGTTGATAGATCGAGATTAAACCGCCATAGAGTAGCATTAAGATTTAGATAGAGTAGATTGTATTTCAGTGGTAGGAAGTAGTGTTTGGTTCAAGGCGCTATCTTGAGTTAGAAGGCTAGAAATCAGTCAAGATCTGTTTCTTGAGTCCAAATTAGGTATATTAGAGTCATCACGGATCAAGCACTTGCACCTTAGAACTGTGAAAGTCAAATTTCATTTGAAACTGCTCTTAGTATCAAATCAGTTAGTTATAGAATTGTGCAATCTTGCATTTGGGTACAGGAGTCAATGACATAGCCTATTTCAGCTTCATTACATCATAAAACATCAATCTCAGTTCATGAATTGGATTCAAAACTCATTTTAGTCAAAGTTTCATTTCATTCTCAAAAGTCAAAAGTTGAAAAAAACCAGTTTTTGCAAAACTTTGTGAATGTCTCATGTATTCAATTCTGGTCACAAGCTTTTGGTATTTTGGATTTAACAAGTAGGGCAGGTCTAGTGTTTGAAAATGAATTTTGAGAAATTTTCAATAAGCTCCTCAAGCTCCTGTCACTTGTCAATCAGAGGTCAAGTGCCCAGTGCCTTGGACACTGTGGTGTGACAGAACCTGCAGAGCTTGTCAAAAGCTCATTTGAGCTCATCTAAGGCTCAGACTTTGGTCCATAGGTTCTTTGCTAGGTCTAGTCAAGGTTACAAGTTCTGGTTTTCTCGTTGAGCTTATTATTAAGCTTGTGCATCAGCTAGAAACTAAGGGGTTGAACTTGTTTTGAAGTTAGATAAATGTGAACTCTAAGCTTGTAGCCTATTATTCAGTGGTATAGATTAGTTGGTTTGAGCTCATTTCAAGTAGGTTTAGCCTATTTCATGTAGTGATAGCTTCTGTCTCATTTTCATAGCTTGCAGCTTAATCTAAGAGCTTATTCTCATAAGCAGTTTCACTGCAGCTTCATAATCCTTCACACAAGCCCATGTTTTTATATTTTTCTTAGATTTATAATATTAATTTAGACTTTTCCTGTATTTTTCAGATTTTTCTAGTTCTGTTTGCTATTTTTCTTTATTTTAATCAGTTTTTAGTACTTTTTAAATAGCTTTTATTGCAATTAAATCAGAAAAACTTCAAAAAAATAAGTTTTCATTTTTTCTAGGTTAAGATAAATATAAAAAGCAAAAAAATAATTTTTCCAGAATTTTCTTAGTTAAATTTGTAATTTTTAGCAATTTAATTAGTTTTAAATAGTTTTTAATTCATAGAAAATAGAAAAATAATCAGAAAAATACAAAATTAGTTTTGAAAATTCTATTTAGTTATTTTAGATTTTTGAAAAATAGTTTCACAATTTTCCTCTTTATTTTCATAATTTTTAGTATTTTAATTTAGATTTAAAGTTTAAAAATAGTTTTTAATTTAAATTTATAAAAGAAAAATCAAGAAAGTCAAAATTTAAAAATAGTGATAGCGTTTATTTAATATAATTTATCTTGTTAATTTTCTTTTATTTTTCCTTTGTCATCTAGTATCAATCACAAACCTTTTCCCGTTCATTATCACCCGTCACTATCACGTTTGATTATTTCATACTTGACTCGTTGGGACTTAACGACACGGGGAAACACTATACTCTCCAGATCTTAATTGTATTGTTTCTGAGCTGTTTGAAGTTTATTACGGTTGACCATTCACAAGTGGTTAGCTTGTGTGATAAAACTTGACGGTTCGGAAGCGATCAGGTACCAAAGTCCCATGTGAATGGATGTCTTCAGGTACCGAAAGATCCTTTTAACCTCTTTGAGGTGTAGTTCGGTAGGCTTTTCCTGAAACCGTGCTAATAAGCAAACAACAAAATGAATATCGGGTCGACTAGCAGTAAGGTACATGAGAGAACCAATCATGCTCCGATATTTCTTCGGATCGATAGGTTTCCCAAACAAATTGGCTCCAATTTTTGGTGAAGTTACCATTGGTGTTCCAACAGAGTCACAATTATCCATACCATGATTTTTCAAAATCTCAGCTGTATATTTAGCTTGATTAATAAAAATTCCACGTGGGGATTGATGAATTTGTAAACAAAGAAAAAATTTTAGTTCCCCCATCATGGACATTTCAAATTTGCTTTTCATGAGATTTTCAAAATGTTTTGAAAGATTCGGATTAGTGGACCCAAAAATGATGTCGTCCACGTAAATCTGAACAATCAAAATATCGTTTTTGCATTTTTGTGTAAACAAGGTAGGATCGACCGTTCCTTTGGTGAAATTGTTTAGGATAAGGAAAGAGGACAGTTCGTCATACCACGCTCGCGGAGCTTGTTTCAAACCATAGATTGCCTTTTTGAGTTTGTAGACGTAGTCTGGATGTTCCATGTCGATGAAGCCTTCTGGCTGACTCACGTACACTTCTTCTTTCAGAGTTCCATTCAAGAATGCATTCTTAATGTCCATTTGATATACCATGATGTTTTTGTGAGCTGCATAGGCTAAGAATATCCTGACTGCCTCAAGTCTAGCTACCGGTGCGAATGACTCCTCGAAATCTATCCCTTCCTCTTGTCTGTATCCTTTGGCCACAAGACGAGCTTTGTTGCGAATAACAGTCATCTCTTCATCCCTTTTGTTCTCCCATGACCATTTGAGATCAATGACTCGAATGTCAATTGGTCTTGGAACCATATCCCAAGAATCATGTAGACGGTATTAGAGAAGTTCCTCCTGCATTGCTTCTATCCATGCGGTTTTTGCCATTGCCTCGCGAATGTTCTTTGGCTCTATATTGCTAATTGAGCAAAGGTAAATGCATAAGTCGCAATCGGTGGCAAGTTGGCGTCTCGTCTGAATTGGCCTTGAAGGTTCACCAATAACTTGTTAAAGCGGATGGTCTTTTGTCCACTTCAGAGTAGAAGGATACCGTTGGTTAAACGTATGCGAGTTAGATGGTTCTCGTAATCTTGAATATGATTCAGCTAATTCCGTAGCAAACGGGTTTTCAAATAAGTCGTCATCTAACGTTGCATCATTTCAGTTTTGTGAAGGTTCTCCTTGAAATGATATGTTTTGGTTTTGCTCATCAACTGTTGGTAGAACGGGTGCAAGAACTGGAGTAGATGTAGATGATGTTGATGGAGTTGGTGCACTAATTTCGACCGTTGTAGATGCATCTTCTGTTGGTGGAGGTGGTAGATGATTTTGAGCGGGTGCAGCGGAATGATGGTTTGATGCATTTGTCGAGGTTCCACCATAGTATTCATCGAACATTAACTCAAAGAATTTCTCCCATTCTTGTTCATGAGGTGTGTCAGCAAAAGTTGATGGAGCTCTTTGTGGTACGAGTCCTGAACTGATGTGTCCAGAAGTCTGCGGGTTTAGTGCGGGTTCTAGAGCGAGTCTCTCAGAAGCCATTTGTGAAAGTTCATCAAAATTCACATTCATTGTCTCCATGATCCTCCTAGTTCTTCTGTTATACACCACGATGCCCTCGAATTATCTGAATATCCAATGAAGATTCCGATATCACCTTTAGCTTTCAGTTTTCCTAGATCTTCTCTGTTATTCATCGGATAGCACAAAGCGCCAAACACGTGAAAGTAAGAGATATCAGTTTTTCTATTGTTCACGAGTTCATATGGGGTTTTATTGAATCTTGGATGGATTAGGGATCGGTTCTGAGTAAACCAAGCAGTGGCAACTGCATCAGCCCATAGAAATAACGGTGCACTAGAATAGATTAGCATTGTGCGAGCAGCTTCCACAAGAGTTCGATTTCTTCTTTCAACTACCCTATTCTGCTGTGGAGTTCTAACAACTGATGTCTGATGTGTGATTCCAACATCTTCAAAATAAGTTCTTAACTCCTAATTTGTGAATTCAGGTCGTTGTCGTTCTTACAACCCTTACTGGAGTTTGAAGAAGTACTTGAATACGTTTCAGAAAGGTGATGATGATGCATGGTGCTTCGTCTTTTGATCTCCGAAACCTAACCCATGTATATCTTGAATAATCATCGACGATAACAAGAATATACTTTTTCCGTTAATGCTTTCAACTCTCATTGGGCCACATAAGTCCATGTGCAACATATGCAACTTTGCTTCTGAACTAGGTACGGATTTGGGTTTATATGATGCTCTTTTTCTTTTTCCTTGTTCGCATGATGGACATAAGTGATCCTTGGTGTATTTGAACTTTGGAAGTCCGTTGACGATGTTGTCTTTGGCAAGTTTGTTAATGGTGTCGAAATTGAGATGGGATAATCGTCTATGCCACAACTAGGACTTTGTTCCAGATGCTCGTGTCATAAGACATATTGGTGATGAAGAGGCCATTTGGTTTATGTCAATAGCATACAAGTTTGTATCACGATTCCCAGTTAAGAGATTAGTGTCATCCAAGTTTCTAACGAAGCAAGCATTTTTCCTAAAAGCAACCTCTAAATCTGCATCACCGAACTGCCCTACTGAAAACAAATTGTGTCCCAACCCTTCGACATAGTAAACCCGAGTGATCAGATAATTTCCAAAAGGTAGATCTCCATAACCCATGATAGCTGCTACATGCTCATTTCCAAAACGTACGGTTCCCATGAATTTCCAGACGAAATTGATCAGCAGCTTCAGATTTCCGGTTATGTGCTTGGAGCAACCCGAGTCGACGATCCAAAGACATATTTCGATAACCGCCATATAACAGAAGAAGAAGATTTTGGACACCGTTTTGATTTTGGTTCCTTTGGGTTAGAGGTAAAATCCTGATCACAATCATAGAAGTTATCTCTTGGGAAAGCGGGTTCTTCACTCATTCTACCATTCTGGAGTGTGAAAATTCTACCCGTAGGTTTCCAAATGTCATCCCTAAAGTAAATGCTATGCTTCCTATCAGTAGTGAAAAGCCTAAGTCTTGCAACTAGTCTTCCTACTCGTTTAGCATAAGTTCTTTTAGGAACGTTCTTCTGAACAGGCTTAACAATCTCATTCTTAGAAACACAATCATCATGAACATTAGTTAAATATTTCTTGCAAGTTAAACAAACAGATTCAACAGATTCATTAAACTTAGCAGATTTCATAGGTTCATTACATTCAGATGAAATGTCTTTCTTATTACAAAGCGGTAAATTCCTAGGGTGTTCTTCTACTTTCTTCTCTTTATTCAAGCTACTACTCTTAGAGGCAGGCGAGACTCCGTTGTTCCTTGTATTGCTCTTAGGCTTTAGTCTGCTGCTCCTAGAGGTGCTTCCTAGTTCTGTAGATGGTAAGGCACACTCATTAGGATTCACATTTTTATCTAGAGAAGTGGTTTCAGCTTTCCTAGTCTCTTTAGAGTGCTTTTCTAAACTTATGTCGTTTGTTCCATATGTTTTAGATGTGGAGGCAGACGCATTAGTGGTACTCATCTTAAAAAGGCCAGGTGCTAAAACTTTTGGATTCTCGATAACCGCTTTTCCTTTTTCAACATTTTGTCTAGGCAAGGCAGGTGGAGTGACTGGTTATGATAAATCATTTTTCTCATTGACTTTTGGAGGAGGCATAGAAACAGACATTTTTGGTTTGAGAACCGGTTTGGGAACATTTGCTTTCTCCTCAGTCAATGGTTTTGTAATCTTAGTATCTACTGCCTTTCCTTTTTGACATTCCAGCTGAGCCCTCAAAAGATCATTTTTTACTTTCATGTCATTGTAGGCACGCTCATACGACAGTTTGTCATACTTGCATTCCTCAGTTTTTCGATCAAGTTGTTTAAAATATGATACATTTTCTTTTTCAAGTTTTTTGAGAGCTTTTTAATATTTTGAAACAATTTTGGAGGTCTCAGACTGGAGTCTTTCATGATCTTCAACAGAATATGTTTGTAAAATAATGGACATAATATCAGTAGTCAGAACATCTTCGAAGAGAGAATCATTTAAATTTTCCAAATCTTTGATGTGTTCAACACTTTCATTAGCTTGCTTTACCAGGGATTTATGGTCCTTTACAAAGTCAGCTGTTTCTTTCAAAAAATCTTGTTCAAAATGAATTACCCTTGAGTTGATGTTGTTCAGCTGGGGGGCAATTTCAGTTTCAAAAAACTTTTTATTTTCATCATCAAAACTAGAAAACCGGATGTTAGTTGTAATATTGGTTTTAGATTTGACAATCTCTTGAAGTCTCCCAATTCTAGTTTTAACATCGTCTAAAATACTTCTAGCATCACTTGTGTTAAAAGGATTGTTTGAAGACATTTGTTCGATTTTCGAAAAAGATTTTGAGACAACTACAGGAGTTGCAACTGGTTTTGAAACTGGTGTTGACACATTATTTGAAACACTGGGTGTTATGGAAAACTTTGATTGTTCTTTTTGAGAAACAAAAGAAATACCATTAATTTTGTTCCATTTGTTGTAATCAATTGGTTTGATTTCCGGATGATTTTGTTTCATTTTTGATCTACTCTCCTCAGATAGTTCTAACGTTTCAAGAAAATCATGAACAATTATGGGTTCATGCAAAGGCTTTCCATTGTTCAACACATTCCGTTCTTTCTGAGCTTTCTTGAGGAAACAAGGAGGTGTGTTACCAAGAGCCATTTTTTGAGTTGTATGAAAATACGGATTTGTCTGATTAATCAGTATATTGGTTGATTTGGCTGAATGACCCGTTGTAACAAGCAAATTTTCCAAATTTTTTATCTTTTCATTCTTATCAAGAATTTCATCAAGAAGAGAATCTTCTCGTTTTGAAAAATCAGCAATAAACTATTTCTTCTCTTTTTCAAGATCAGAAAACAGTGCTTTTTGTTTAGAAAGTTGGTCGTTTAGATCAGCAATTTCCTTGTTTAAAGATTTTATTTTCAAGTTCAAATTCACATCAAGTGTGTTATACTTGATTTGCAATTGTTGTTCTCTTAAAACGGAATTTCGATAACCAGTTTCTAATTCTGACTCTTTGTTTTTATGAAATTCAAAAGCTTTTGCGTTCTCCTTGTAACTCTCAAGCTCAGCGGTCAATTTAGCATTCGCGACCTTAACTTCGTGATTGACCGTTTTAACTTTATCGATTTCAATGCCACAGTTATTGATTAATGTTTCAAAATAAGCACGTGTTTCCTCATCGGTCCTGATTTTGTGCCACACGCCTCCACTAGGATCCACATCCGGAGTTTCGAGTTAGTATTGCTACAACTTCGGATTGTCCGGTATGTATCATAAGTAGGTGCGGATGTCCGAGAATCTTGTTCGTCATGAGTAAACACATCAAATATGACATTGTTATAGCATGGATCAATGATTGGTACCTCAGATACCGCGTTGGCGTCATAGACAGGAGGTGCGTTAGAGTCAGTGTAGTACTTAGACTCCTGAAGATTTGCCATGAAGATGTAGTTCACATTGATTTCCTCTAGGTCTTCCAAATCATCCATAATATCCATAAAGTCATGTTCCTCAGCACTCAATTGAAGTCCAAATTGTTCCTTTTGTACCAACATGATAGCTTTCTGAAGATACGCAAGATCCTTCTTTTTCGGCTTAGTTGGACAATTCCTTGGCATGTGACCCACTCCTTGACAGTTGTAACACTTAACCTGATTACCCTGATTCACATTTTCATAATTCCCAACGATTTGGTAGCTGCAACATTCCCATTCGATTACCCACTGCTCTATTCCCAACATTCGTCCCATCGATTTCCAACATTCGACCCAACGATTACCCGATACGGAACCGCCTGATTACCCACGTGAAATCCAGTAGCATATCCCTGCTGATTCCCAATAACTCCAACCATTTGTCCTTGATGACCCATATTGACACCCGGCTCTGCAATTTGCCTGTTGCGAGTGTTTGATGAAATCCTTTGGTTGTTGTTAGTTGGTGTGGAATAGCGACTTCTGAATGCTTTACCCAATAATTCAAATGCATGTGACAAAGCTTCTTCTTGTTCAGTTTGAGGATCAGTGATTCCTTGTTCCTGGTATTGTGGATACGGTTGTTGTTGAATGACTTGTTGTTCTTGTGGATAGAATTGTTGTTGAGGGATAATAGCTTGTGGTTGTGGAATGTGTTGCTGCAAGTTGTTGTTAGTGGAAGATGATGAAGCTTGTTGTTGTTTATTCGCTGTAGTTTGAGTCTTTGCAATTAGTGCCAATGGATCATGATTCTTTTCCAATCTTTCTTTCCTGACTTCATTCACTTCAGTTTGGTTTTGTTTCAGAAAATCGTTGAGTTGATCAAAGTTCACCTGATGTAAGTCTTTTGTTTGGTTGACAATAGTGACATATCGTCCCCATTCTTCTGGAAGATTGTTGAGAAATTTGATATTGGTCACGATAGTTCTGGGTGCCAACTTGTTTCTGATAAGCTCGTTCATCAAAGTGCAAAACCTTCCATAGTAGGATTCAATGGATTCTCCTGGAGTAGATGTAAACCTCTCCCATTTAGTTAGAAGCTTGTTCTCCATATCTTGTTTACCAATTTTGGTTCCAAAACATAGCCGTCTAACACGTTCCCACATATCGAAAGCAGTTTCACAACTGTCTATAGCAGCAAAGATCTCTCTTGGTAAACCCTGTTGGACAATGTGAATTTCCATGTCATCTGCTTCGACTTGCTTCTTATCCTCTTCAGTGTATTCTGATTCTTCTTGAGTACGAAAAGACGGTGGGACGGGAGGAGTTGCATTAGGATTTCCAGGGTCTTGGACTTATCGAGGCTTGAAGGGTCCATTCGTAATGGATTGAATCATCAGTTTTCCATTAGGTTTGGTCTTGATGTAGCGAAGCATACGACTTGTCCATTGAAGATAACCACCTTTTTCCAACATAGGAGGATGGTTTTCGGCACCGGCTGCATGAATGTCTTGTTGAGTTGCCATTGATGAAGGTATGTTATGATAAAGTTGATGTAGGATCGATTCAACGATAAAGGAGTTGTGTTTGACGAAGATTAAGCTCGGTTGTTGTAGTGAAAATTTGATCTAAAAACTTAAAAACCTCAATAACTTCTGTTCGGAGCGTTTTTAGGACTTGAAGGTTGACCCTAATTAGTTCATTCGGCGTGTCATTCTCCTCGTTCTCACGGTCGTTTTGATGGGTAGAACGCTGAAAACGGAGTTACGGTTCAAAAGTTATAGCCGTTTGAAGTTTTGCTCAAAATCTTACTCGTAAAATTGTTCTTAAGCGTAGAAATTAGTGCTTATGCGTAGGATTGCTTATGCGTAGGTTTCTTATGCGTAAAAAGTATCTTACACGTAACCTTTAGGCTTAAGCGTAAGCTTATGCGTAAACAGAATTATTAGTCGTAAAAACCTTACGCGTAAGTGTTAACTTATGCGTAGAGTGCTTACTCGTAAGCATTCTGCTTATGCGTAAGATTAGGTTTAAAACCAAAAATCATTTGCACTATCACAATGTAAAAGATATCCACAAGTCGAAGTGTTCCACAAACTTATTCAAGTGAGGGAAGCACTGAGTAACCGTTGTTGCACGAAGATTCTTCACCAAAAAGTTATGCGTAAAAACCAAAATTCTTACGCGTAAACCTTATGCGTAGGATTAGGGTTTTGGCTTTTCTTACGCGTAAAAAGATGGTTTTGACCAAAAGTGACTTACGCCTAAAAATTGCCCAGATATGCAAAAACACTACTTTTTCACCCAAAAACACGTTTCCAAACGATTTCTTTTGCACAAACTTCTTCCAAAACACTTAAAGATCAATAAAGTCTACAACTTTAAGCTTAACAACACGTAAAAATCAAAACTTTATGCAAAAAGCCCACGTTTATAGAGAAAAAACGCAACTTTTCGTGTAAAGCTTTAACAAAAAACGAACACATACACTCCTAAACCATTGTTAGGCGATTGATACCAATTGTAGGACCTTAAGTATCTCAACCTTATCACTATACCAAAGCTAACCACAAGTATACCACGTGAAACACACACGCTATGCGTATGTCACGAAACACAAACACAAACTATGCGTAAATAAAGAAGAAAGATTAAGATGGAAAGATGGTGACTTGATGTTATAAAACCGTGTATGTGTAGAGAAAGATGAAAACAAGAACTTGTTATATTGCTTAAAGAAAACACACACACACACACTTTCAAGTACACCCCTCAAATGAGACTTTGAGGGGTATTTATAGTACAAGTAACATGATGCCCTGAGGCTTGGCCATGGGCCTTGTATGGGCTTCGTATGGATTGGATTGGACATGGATTGATATAAGGCTAGCTTAACTAAACTAATACCCATTTAGCTTAGTCCAATCCATGAGCCCGTTGACTATTATAATACGATATCTAACACACGTTACAAAGCTCATAAACGTGAATGACCATCACTTCTAATAAAAACTATTAAGGCTAACAATATCTATAATTATTGTTACATATTACTAACTAAAATTAATATCACAGATGCACTGAAACTATACCTTAATCATATCAAAAATTACTACTTATTCAATAAAAATATAAATACCTAAAATTAGGGCACTTACATTCTGACTGATGTTGTGTGCTTATTATTTCCTTCTCGATTGTTCGTCACACGAGTAGCTGAAATATAAAAAATCAAACAAAATTGTAAATACTGATTTTGATCGGAATAAACACATAAAATTAGGGCACTTACGATTCCTAAATGTTTTTTTCTTCATTTTGATTTTGATCGGAGTTATTTTTGATCGGAAGCTGGTGGCGACGGTGGAGCTGGTGGTGATGTTGACGGATTTTGATCGGGGAGGGAGTTTTTGTGTGTGTGGGGGAGCTGGTGTGAGTGTGTGTTTCTATGTGTTTTTTTGTGGTAAAAAATGGTACAACACAAGCATATGGCGCGTTTGTGACAAATTTCTATTTTTTACCCTCAACTTTCTACTGTTTTCAAAATCTACCCTTAAATTTTTTTCTCGCTTTTCTCTCTAATTACACTTTTCTCTAGAACAGGACTATATCTCTATATTATATATAACAAGAGGCATTTGGCATTAATGCCACCTCAATGCTCAGTAATTGTTTTTCATGCCACATAAGCATTTGTTGTCCAACTATAAGCATTTGTTGTCCAACTAAGCAATTAATTGTTAAATTTTGGAATTTTATTATTTTTTGGCATTTGGCATTAATGTCACCTCAATGCCACCTCAATGCCCAGTAATTATTTTTCATGCCACATAAGCATTTGTTGTCCAACTAAGCAATTAATGGATTGAACCTTGGTTGTTTTGATAAATAACTTGTGTGTTTACCACTTAGGCAACAAGTTATTTTGATAATTATGTTGTATGTTATAATCTATAAATGCTATAGAGTCCTATTCTAAATACAATTCCCATTTATATAGTTATTTTCTTAAAACCTATTATCATAATTTCCTCATCCATCTTCTCTAATGATACAGTACTCTCTAAAACCTTAATTTTCCAATATACACAAACGCATGTTCATCACAAATCAAGTTACACATTTGTATATGATAAATTATAATGGATACATATTTTTGTTTTATTAATCTGTTACTAATGTCAGGTTTTTTCAGTTGAAGATATGTGTCACCGATATCCTAATGTCATGTTTTATCTTCATTAAATGTTGTGTTAACTGGCTACACATGTTATTTCAGTAATATTGAGCTTTTAACTTTGGGAAAAGGGCAGTTAGGGGAGACATTTTTCCAATCTTTAACTGATTGCACTACGTTAAAGAATTTGATTGTGATGCCATTCTTGGTAATAAAAGATTCAAACTGCTATCATTCTCCGTTTTTGTATAACCTATTTGCAGATCCTGTATGTGTATTATTGCAAATTTTTATTTCATATAAAAAAATTAATTTTTGTTTGGTTTTAAATTGTTTCGTCATGCTTACATGTTAGTGTTTGGTACAGGATATTATCCGTCTTCCGAGGTTGTTTCGTTTCCTACAACGTCCTTTAGCACAACTTATATCTGTATTACGGGCACGAAAAAGTAAGGAAGCGTATGCCTCCATTGGAGGTGGTTCACCTTTGAGAAAGATAACATATGAGCAGGTAACATCGTTAATGCTTCATTAATATGAATAATATCCATTAGCTGTTCATTCTTGGTAAAGATATTCATGTTATTCGCTGATTATGATAGTTACAAACATAAGGACGATTACCTATTATGTTGTTTCTTCATTGATGGAACTATATTCGTATATTCTAAATATATTATGTTGATTATGTTGGTAAATATATTCGTAATATTTGTTGGCTAGGTTTAATCATAAATTTTTTATTTCTTTTTTTATTTTTTATTTTTTTATTTTGGTTTAACATTCCTTTGTTCATGATCAACATTTATGGCTGGTTATCCGTGTTAGTCTCCAAAATAACTGGGAAACTTCCACTAATCAGCCCCCCGGTATATCCATTTCCATGCTATATTTTTTTGGATAGAGGTCACAAAAAATAACGGGTCAAAATGGGGATTTTTTACACATGTGCAAACGGTTGGGTCAGGCTGACGTGACAACCTTTTTATCTATTTTTTTAGTGTTATGTATAATTTCTTAAGTAAAATAAGACATAAAAATACACATATTATAAATCAAACAGTATAATATATTTGAAATAAAATGATGCAGGAGGTTTATGCATTTAATTATACTTTGGATCACTTTTGACATCTTTGACCCGTTGGACCCGCTTGACCCGTTTTGCCCCTTGCTTGCAATTTGACAAGCATTTGTTCTAATTTGAAACAGGCTGTTGACGTTTTAATACGCCAGCAGGCATATTCGTGCGAGAAGGCAAAACGAGAATTGAACTACAACCCAAGAAGCTTAACTGAAGGTCTAGAAGAGGTTCTTCCTTGGTTGAAAAATATGGGTGATATTAAATACTAACAACCTGAATAAAATTAAGAGTACTTTCCTGACATTACATGTATAAGCTCGATAGCAGTACTAAAATGAAAGTATGCATGTAACAAATGCCTTTTGATTCATTCATTTAGGTGGGGGAAGGTTCAAAAAGTATGTTGGGCACGTGTATATGGATTTCAAATAAACAATGCTGATGATGGGATGTGCTAATGCTTATAATGTCATATTTTTTTGCAGCGAATATCCACAGCATCGTGGAACATCAACTACTTAGCCACTGTAGGCCAGTAAAAGAAGATGCCGGCGGGCCTGTGGTGAGACTGTTTTGACTGTGTCTACATCTGATAAATGTTTACAGGGCCTACAGTTTGCAACAATAAAATTTCAGGTGGATCATATATCCAATACTGATGGGCAATTGCACAAGAAAAGGTTGAGTAATAAACTTGCTGATTATGGCACTCCAAGTGTATCTGCTAAAAAGATTCATGCTTCACAATCTATTGATGACAGATGGTGAAAAGATTCAAACACGAACAAGAAGATTACACAGAGGTTTGTTTTTAGCAATTGTACTTAATTCAATTGTTTGCATATATTTTTTTCATGAAAGGAATAACGAATCTGCCCAACCACTTTTATTTAAATCTTACTGAAAAATACTTTAGTTACAATGAATATAACCATACTATATCTACCTTCCTGATCTAACTGTCAAATATAACTTTCAGCTTACTCGAGTGTAAGTTATTGAGAAAGAGCACACTCGAGTATAAGTTATTACTTAGTTTGTTACGGCTTTGACTATTTGCTAAGTTGGTTATGTTGTAAGGTGTGGCTAATTATTGCGCCTATGGAATTTATGTGGTTTAGGGTAGTAAAGCTGAATTTATGTGTTTGGACCTATGTCTCTTGATAGCGTCAACAGACAGCTGCAACAGCCAATTTCATCGCTTGGTAAGCATCACACCTGCCTTTGAAGTAAGAAATACTGTAGAAGGGATATTGCACAAAAACCAAAAGTATTTTCATTGTGTCTGTTTACAAGTCTAAATGAATCATTACGCGACTTAATGATAACGATTCCACTTAGTGGCCGCATTTGAAATGGAGGCGCCTCATTACGGGACTTAATGATACCGATTCCACTTAGTGTTTTGCATGCTCCGATCATGGATTCCAGCGGCCAGAGTTGAAGGCGGAGCTCTCAATGGTATCTTGAACATCTTATATATATATAATAAGCCATGGTAGACGGTGTCGTTTGCCTGCTAGGTTATACATGATTAAATTTCAGTCCAATGTTTCACAAGTCCAAAAAATGCAACTATGCTTAGCACAAAGTTCATAAAGGCAAAGTGTCTGTAACTCTGTCTCTGTACTAAGTATATATGTAACTATGCTTGGATATGGTTGCATTTGTGCCAAATTGTAAAGGTTGGCAACAGGTTTTTTAAATATCTATTTTAGTTTTCAGCAACAAAAATTATGTGGTATAGAATCTGGTTCCTAAGAATGTTTGTAGAAATATAAGCCATAAAGTATGAGAAATCTGATTTTGATGGTAATAATCCGCTAGCATTTTAATTTTTCTGAGTCGTAATATCATAGTTTGTCGCTTACACAACCATATTCTCTTTTCTTGGAACTTGAAGGACCCAAGTATAAAGGAATTAGCTAAGCAAATACCAAAATATTAGTTGTTTAACCAGATGGCAGAACAACTTCAGAAGACCTTCCAACATGCTGAAAGCGGAGTCCCCAAGTTTGATACACAACAACACTATTCGACGACGCAACAATTAATTCAAAATCTTCACTTTAAGTTTGATGGATTATGTCTGCCTTTTCTTTGAGATATACCTTCGAAGAAAAGTACAAGGTACACCAAAGTTATAGAATGTTCTTTTTACCTAAATTCAGATGAAAATTTTCATTTTTCTTGATCGTAGAAAGCATTGGCAGAACTTTCTAAGCACTATGTAACATGTAATTGTATATAGATAATGCCAATATGATGTAACTGGAGATGGTGGGCTACTATTATAAGAGAACAAGAATGTGGAGTAAATACTAATACTATAGGTATGCTGTTTTTTTTACCAAAAACCTTTTTATAATCAGATTAAATTACAGAAATCATCCATGTATTAGACAAGTGGTTGTCACTCAATATATTTAATGGAACTTCAATTTCAAATTAGACACTCATTGACCACCACTGGGAACACTAAACCATAAAAAAATATTGGTCACCGGTGCATCCCCACACGCTTCTCAACAATAACGATAGTGTATGCGCGTTCTTCCCATGTGCCAGCGATTTCTCCTCCCACCTATTCCCGCGTCTACTTTCGAATTTGCATATGGTGCTGTCTACTCGATGCTTGCTCCGTTGGCATGTCATCTTTTACATGGCTTCCTTAGTTGAACCGTGGGTACCTGATGCTTTTAGATTTTATTCTGTGAGTTAGTTAAGTTCTACGTTTAATTTGCTTTTGTATTTGTTATTGTGATTGTAACTGTGAAATTTGTGATTTTTTGTTAGGTGAATGTTGGCGGATCGAAGAATGTGATTGTAGCGAAGAATGTGATCAGGTTGCACTGGAAGCTGCAAAAGAACGTGTACCTAGAGTGGTTGTTTATCCTGGAGTTATATATGGACCTGGTAAAGTCACTTCAGGAAAAATCATGCCCAGAATGGTAATTTTCGAAAAGCTGACTTACTTATGTGATTTGTAGTGTAATTCATTACTAACTTGATAAATTGAATCCAATACTAAGAACTATGTTATCTCCATCAAGTGTAACTTAATCTTTGAAGAGACCGGTAACATAATCTATAGTACTAAAAATATTTCAAACTTGGGACTAGATGATATTATATTAGTTCTGACAAAGTGCAGTGTCGTGTGTGTTTCTTTATCTTAACTAAATAACTATAGGTACGTATTTTTTTTGGGTAACCATGATTTCCGTCCTTTTTGCTGACTAATCCACGGAGTTTAAGCCCACCGCTACTCAGACTAAATAAGTAGATATGTTTTTTATGGATAGATGAAATTCTGTAATAATTGGTGTTGTAGTTTTTTAATAGTAGGAATAGTAATAGAATTTAAGTGAAAATCAACAGTTTTGTAATCTAAAGAATTCTTTCGTAAATGGAGATTAATCTCGATTACGAAGATTAACCCAGCATTACTTTTGACATTTGAGTCTGGTATTTGTTTATCTACTTTAATCTGGGTTGGCTTTTATTATAGGCTAGACCCTAGAGCAGGTGATGAGGATGGAAGGTTCAAGTTTCTCAAATGAGCTCAAGACTTTGACTAAAATTAGTATGTCCTATGAATCGCAAATATCCGAATATGAATAGTAACTTATGTGATGATAAATCCTAAATTTCCTATGTTTTGATGCTATATTGTGAACTATATCTATTCTTAGAGAAAAATGTACAACCAGTTTAGCTTTTGTCCATGCTAATTGGTGGATTTTAGTCAGACAGTATATAGTTTTGAGGTAGTTAGGTTATCAGATATCACTTTTCATAGGATGGCTTAGCCTCATCATAAATTCATGATACATTTTATCAAGGAAAAAAAAATGCATCAGTTATAGGAGTAACTAGAATATCAATGGCAAGAGTATATATTGTTTGGAGGATAAGGGAAACAACTGAATTCGACATATCTGATCACGTCCCAATACTCTTTTAAAAATGTAACTTGCGTCATGGGTATCATTTATAGACCATAAATTGTATACTTTAGAAATATAAATCAAGAATAGAAACATATATCATTTATAGACCATATATTTATTATCTTTTTGTACACAATAAAAAAACTTTAATATTCGTACGTTTTTCATAGAATTTGTTGCGGTAGTCCACTAAGTGTCTCTTGTGCGTGAAAATGTTCATGTAGGATCAGAAAGAACCGTAGTTGGCCCAAACGTGGTGACAATTCGTCAATCGACGAAGATAAGGTATATATGCTCATTCGCCCATCTTGAAAAAGTTATTTTCTGGTGATATGAAATAAAAGGCCATGAATACTGAACAATGTTATCTTCTTCTTAATGCATATTACTATTCAAATTATACTTCTATACATATGCTACTAAGACTGACCATTTATTTTATACTTTGGTATTTTATGTTTTGACTTAACTGACCTTACCATCTTGACCGATGCATTTTTAAGTAACTTAGTTGAAATTTCCATATGATGTAGCTCACAAGAAGTGTTAACACCGAACGTGGTCAACTAAGTCAATAGGAGAGGTGAACAGTTGAGGAGATAGTGAAAGCCAGGTACTATTAAGACATCAAGTTTCATAATTTCTCAACACAATAGTTATCACTGTTTTTGAAATGTTTTTTTCTAAACACTTTTAACAAGTACCTGTTGTCAATAATCTTAGTTGGGGTTGGAGATGGACCATAGGACACGATGAGGTAATTTGACGTTAATATTCCTTGCTCGAACTTTTGACAACTATTTGAAATGCAAAGCTTAATATAGTATTGTTATATATAATTGGAATACTTCTCTAAGGAAGTTTCATCATGAATGGAATGCTTACATTTTTCTAATTCTAATTATATGTCGAATAGCAAACGGTTGCTGGAATCAGTCACATTTCATTTGGTAAAGAAGAAACTGGTGTCTCCTAAGAAGTTAATATCTGAAGCTAAGCAACCCGAGCTAAGTGTCACATTGGACAGTGAAACAGAAGCAAGGTTGAAAAAGCAAATAGCGGATGCAAAGAACATGGAACTCAGTGAACATAATATACGCTGCTGAATCTTATGGGAAAATTCCAACTGGGCTGTAAAAAAAAGGAGTTGATCAAACAAATGGTATAAAAATTAAATTAGTTTTAATGTTATTTTGTCACTTGAAATTGGAAGTTGAAAGTATTCAAAATTGTATTGATGTTAAACAATGTATATTTCTCTTGGAGGATGTAATAATGTATTGAGGTGTTTAATATTTATAATCTATATTATCCTAACTTATCATCACTTTTATTTATGAGTTTATGAGTTTCGAATAGTTTTTTTTTTTTTTTTTTTAAATTTAAGAATATATTTGAAAAAATTAGTGTCATATCGTTTTATGCAATTGAGACTTCAAGTCAGCTATTTTATATAATAGGCACATTGTGCCGGGATATGTAATAGGTGATAACGGAGTAGTAATATGCGATGTGTGTTGAAACATGAGATGTTTGATTATTGACTGAAGTGAAACAACTCTGAGACTTGGTTAGGATTTAGTGGGTGTTTGTTTAACCTTATTTTTGGACTTATGAGCTTATGTCTTTTGGCTTATGTTTCATAAGCCATATCTTTGGGCTTATTTTGAAACTTATAAGTCTATGTAAGTTTATTATGTCATAATTAGTTTATATAAGCCAATTAGTTTCAAAACAAGTCGGAAAAAATGGGCTTATGGAACATAAGTCAAAGCCATATAAGCTCATCTTCATTGACACTTTCATTTTAGTTTATCGTGTTTTAAGAACTTATGTTTGTATAATTTCATTACAACTGAAGCTACTCGATTATATAGGATTAAACCCCATTGATTATGTCCTATGTAAACTTCAGGTAACTCCAATGCTTTTCTAAAAAGCACCAATATTTCTTTCCTCAACCGATCGCGTACATGATAAGCATAGTGAGCTTCTTCTATGTTGTTGTATTTGGGGTATTCTTCACAAGGAAACACTTTCTTTGTTATTCTTTCGCATAGTAAAGTCGATCTATCAAATGATAAATCCAATTGAAGACACCATTTAGCAGCAAGGCTGATTTTCCACAATTCCCCTTTGGTTAAGAACTTGATGTTGGATCTTAAGTATTCCGCAAAAAGATCGGATACATGTACATATAAGAACTTGTGATCCGGGTCTCGGTTATACCTCTCAAATGCTTTCTTAACCCTTAGAAAACATATTTTTACCAGATCAATTAACAAAATAACTCCCAAAAGAGGGGGGTTTTTAAATTAAACAACATAACATACATGCAATATCAAAATACTACAACTACACATATATACATATCATAAACAACAACTGATCGTTATCATAAAAACTACAATTGAATAGAGCCTAAAAACTTAAAAATAAATAGTGTACAACCTATACATTAAATGAACACTTACCTTGATGTTTTTATTTTATATTAATTAAAATCAGCTGGAAGCACCTATATACAATAAGTAAATAAACATAATTAACAAAAACAAAATAATAATAATAAATATTAATAATATTATCAAATGTAAAAGATGTTCATGATTAATATTGTTTTGAACAAAATGTTAGAAAGTAATTACCTCATTTTAGCCATTCTATAGATTATGGTAACATCAATTATAGTTCTTAACCGTTTGATTTAACTTTTAATAACTTTTTAGTATATATTTGTTCTACTAAATTCTAAAATAAAAACCACAAATCGAAGTACTTACCTGCTTTTAGCCGTTTTATGGATTAAGGTAACATAAATTATATATCTTAACCATTACATTTAACATTTAATTAATTTTTAATATATAATTGCTCTACTAAATCCTAAAAATCAAAATCAAAAATCAAAATATTTACCTGCTTTTAGCCGTTTTATGGATTTTAAAGATCTTAACCGTTTCATTTAACTTTTAATTACTTTTTACTATATATTTGTTCTACTAAATCCTAAAAATAAAAACCACAAGTCATACCCGTCCTTCGGAGTTTTATACTAGTATATATATATATATATATATATATATATATATATATATATATACACACACACACATATATATATATACTGGTAAAACGTCCGAAGGACGGTATGACTTGTGGTTTTTATTTTAGAGATTTAGTAGAACAAATATATAGTAAAAAGTAATTAAAAGTTAAATGAAACGGTTAAGATCTTTAATTGATGTTACCATAATCCATAAAACGGCTAAAAGCAGGTAAATATTTTGAATTTTGATTTTAGAATTTAGTAGAACAAATATATACTAAAAAGTAATTAAAAGTTAAATTGGGTATCTCAACAGATGATTTGTCTTTTGAAGAATCATCATCTTCGACTTACATAGCCGAAATTTGGACCGCTACTTGCAATCCGTAGATAAGCTCTATTAGGAGGCGTTGAACTTCCAACCAATGATCTTGCTGATCTGAAAACTTATTCCATCAGCTTTGCTTATTGTTACAAGTTTCTAACCAAGATTTAAATCCCATTGTTTCTATCTGTAACAACCGCAAGTAACCTACACACACCTTGAGTCCAAATATCATACTCCCTTTGATTTTTGCATTCAAACTCGACAACTCCACGATCCACAGTATTTAGCCCAAAGTAACACCGGTCTTTAGCCCATTGTTTCTCGCTTATCTTCCTTCGCCTCACCCTTGCCGCCAAAATTTGTGTTGATCAGGGTACATCATCTGAAAGAGCTGTCATACACCACAAATACATATAAAATCAGTATCATGGCATACCATTTCCTTTGAACAGATATCATGTTAATTAAGAGCTATTTCAGCTTTCTTGTGAGAAGAAAGCTCATTTTTGGTTGGCAAAATCCTTACCAAACCATATGTTAGATGAAAACGGGTAAAAGTCGCCTAAAGTGTATTTTACATAAACCTCATAAACTCTTTATATGAAAACAAATTAGATTGATACTGCAATGATTTAACATTGAATATTTGTGTATTTTTCATAAACCTCATAAACTCTTTATATTAAAACAAATTAGATTGATGCTGCAATGATTTAACATTGAATATTTAGTAAAACTCAATAATAAAAGCTAAAACTTTTATTTGAAATGGGCATGTATAACCCATTTAAAAGTTAAATGGGCAATAATGGGCACATGTTCTTCTCTCAATTGGAGTACATTACACTTGTTTTTAATAAAAAACATACACATAAAAAATATTTAATTGTTTAAATATAAATGAGTTTTTTGTCGTTTTATGTCTTTTCCAAAAGCGATTGATAACATGTGCTTTCGTTTGGCCCGTGCCCATTTAAGCCACTAACCGTTTAAGCCCGTACCCATTTTGGTCGTGCCTGTTTGACCCGTTGACCGTGCCCTCTTCCACTCGGCAAGCTTACCAAGACGCTTTGCCCTTGCCCCACACACTTTTATGAATAACGTAATATAACATTTTAGATATATGCCCATTCTGAATGTTACAAAAAGACAAACCCAAAAGAGATGTCTGTCCGGGGATTGCAAATGAATATAGCACCATTGATCGGCTTTGTTGTAAGATTTCCTTCAAATGTCTTGTGAATGGCACACGGTACACATTTGTATCATCAACAACCCATATAATCGATTCTGACTATTTCTCCATAGTTCTGAGATGACGGCGAGGTTTAGTTGGCTTAGAAGAATAGACGGGTCAGATTGTACTTTTGACGTTATTGAAGATTTGCATCCCATACAATTTAAGCAACGCGAACCCATGTTTCGTGATGGTATTTCTGCTAGATAAGTACTATTGACAGTTGATTCTCACACTAAAAGCACAAAGTTTGAGGTTCCCTTGCATTTATTAATCCCAATTCAAAAATCTATACAACACCAAAATTACACCACAAGTCCTGAACAGGTTCAAGAAGGATCCAACATTCAACCGAAAATTCCCTACAGCTAGTGTTTACACATGCATAGGATGGAAATGTTATTACATCTCTGTGTCTCCTTTTTGCCCTCAGCTGTGGCTGTCCCTTGAAATTCTTTGACATTGTGACAATCTTTTTTCGTCCCACATATGCCCCATGACCCTTCAAAAACACAAAGAATAAAAATTCAAATCGTGTTTACCATAAGCTATAAACTTGTAAAGATCCTGAGAAAAGATACCGGCAAGGCTCAGACCAAATGACCATTCATAAGAAGGCAGGAAAACGTCACTACTTAGTGATACTATATAATCAATTGCTGTCAAAATAGCAGTTCTGTTTTTGTATGGGTTGAGCTCATCATTTCGAGCCAACATCTCTTTTGTAACCACATTAACAAATTCAGAATTTAATGGCAGAATGGCTCGATCACCCCCAAACGGCTCTCCACCTGCATTATATACTCGAGAATTTTAGTGCCACGATTCTTTAAGAAGTCTACATTTTTTTTGAAAGAATTTTAGCAATTTGGCAAAAAATTACTGTTTCTAAGCAAGAAAAAGTCTGGAAAATGTACCTTGCGGCTTCTAAAGCGTTTAGAGGGCAACTTATATTTGAATTTGTAGTAGGAAACTCGGGATTAGATTCTCTTTCTGCGTCTATAATGGAATCATAATCAGAACCTAAGCCTGTGAGGCATCCTGTTCTTACCCACACATCTTTTTCTAGACTGAGATGAATGGCTATGTGTAGGCCTTCAATCCACATTCTTCTTGCAATTCAGTTACCAAGTTCTCTAATTGATTTTGCAAACTTCAGTGCATGAAATGCTACCTACAGTCATCAAACATGATCATAAGACTTAAAATTATCTACAAATAAAAAGGTAAAAAAGAGTCGATAATGTTTGTTTAATACCTTGCATCGAAGTTTTTGAAGGTCTGGTGGGAGATTCCTCGAAAGTTTAGATTCTATCCTGTAATACAAGAGACCCTTCTTCATTGAGCTGCAAGACATTAGTGTTTATAAGACTTGTAATCGTGCTTGTTTGCAGGGACAAAACCGAGCAGAAATGGCCATTTGATGGTTCTTACTTATAAATAAGAATCTTCTTAAAAATCTTGCAAGAATCCAAAATAAAGAAGAGAAAAATATTTTGATTAACCTTGTGCGGAATTTGATTCTCTAAAGTCTGCTAAGAAACCAAATGTGTAGAAGGAAGAGATGATACAACTCGAATATCAGCTTTTAAAGTCTCCCTAAACTGTTGCACTTCGAAAATGTCTAAAAATTCACTGCACAATCAAATACAGAAATTAAGGTCTAATTTTCCAAATGACCCTTAATTTTCCGAAAAGGAAAAAATTCAACTTCAAAAAACATCTGTTGGGAAATACGCTTTTTGGAGTTAATACTTATTTCAGTAGAGTTAGTATTGATAGCGTTATATGATAAGTATTAACTAGTTAGTACTGATAGTGCAAATGTTAGCACTGATAGTGTTAGAGTTTGTACTGATCTATGTTAGGAATGTCGTGTAAGAGTTGTAACAACATATCTTCTATTCCAATAGAAGATATGATATACTTAATGCATAGTTATCTTTGTAAGGGATCTCCTTAGTGTATAAAAGGAGATCCTAGCTAGGTTAATCACACATCTCATATTCTAGCCGTCCTAAGAAGAGCTTCAAGGTTGTAAACCCTAGTACTAGGAGAGTACTCGTATTATTGATTAATAATATTGAAGCTGTTAGTGTTACATTGTTTTTACATTAATCTTCTAAGTGCATTCATGTAGATTCCGCATACTTGTGTGCATCTACAACAAAGTTTCTCATTGTTGTTTTGGAACCATCCAAGGAAACTAACATGTTCGCAAGCTAAGTGTTCTAGATCCAAGGTTTGGGACTCCACAAGTGGTATCAGAGCTTGTGTCTTGAAGCTTTGTTTTTAGAAGATCCTGTGTGACTGATCTGAAGAAATGGATTTTGACAAATCCAATGTTGTTAACAGAGTTCCTAAGTTGCAGCCAAATGAATATGAACTCTGGAGAATGCGCATAAAGCAGTACTTCTTGGTACTTGATTTCAAGCTATGGAACATTATGCTCTATGGAAACTCTTTCAAATCCACTGTCACTGAAGAAGTTAATGGTAAGATAGTTGTTAAAGAAAAAGGTGATCCTATCACCAATGAAGAAATGGCTCTAAGAGGCAATGATCTCAAGGTCAGAAGTCTCTTGCTCATGGCAATACCTGATGATCATCAACTCACCTTCAACAAACACAAAGATGCTCAGAGTTTGTTCAAAGCCATTGAAACCAGATTTGGTGGAGATTCTGTCACCAAGAAAACTCAAAAGACTCTTTTGAAGCAAGAGTCTGAAAACTTCACTACTGGTGCAACTGAATCAATTGACTCAGTTTACAATAGGCTTCAAAAACTTGTTAGTCAACTGGCAGTATTGGATGTGGAGCTCTCCAAGGAAGATGTCAACCTCAGGTTTGTTAGGAGTCTTCCATCACCAAAATGGGACACTCATGTGATCGTATGGAAGAACAAGCCAGATTTTGAAACCATGAAGTTGGACAATTTGTTCAATAGCTTTAAGGTGATTGAACAAGACATGAAGAAAAAAGCAGCTGCATCTTCCAGTTCGGGTCACAAGCATAGCCTTTGTGGCTCACTGTCACTAGCAATGATGTGGGCAGTTTGGCGTTAGTACTCCTAGTACTAATGTTATCTTGATGGCTCTGTACCCACTGCAGCAGGCATCAATGATGGCACAATCTATGCTTTCATAGCTGAACATAGTCAAGGATCTTAGATCACTCATGATGATCTAAGACAAATCCATGAAGATGACATGGAAGAGATGGAAATCAAATGGAATATTGCCCTGATCAGTATGAGGGCAAAAAGGTTCATGAAGAAAACTGGAAGGCAGATTAAGATCAACGATGGAGATGTTGCTAGGTTTGACAAGGGAAAGGTTGAATGCTACAACTGTGGCAAGCTTAGGCATTTTGCCAGGGAATGCAGAAGCCCTAGGAGCAAGGGGAGACACAGTGATGCTGACAACTCCTCTTCAAAAGCAATGGTGGTTGTTGATGGTGCTGGATATGATTGGAGCTTCATGGCTGATGAAGAAGAAAGTCCAATCAACATGGCTTTGGTATCTGACGTACTTAATTGTTCAGATACATGCATTCCACTAGACAAATATTTAGAGCTAAAAACTAGGTTTGATAATGTGTCTAAAGAACTTTCTAAAACTGAGTATAACTTAGCAAATCATAAAAGAGGCTTAGCAGTTTTAGAAAAACAGATAGTGCACTATAAAGAAAATGAATCAAAGTTTACTGAAACAACTGCTGTGTTTAATAGGGAAATCTCTTTTAAAGACATCACCATAAATGTGTTAAAAGAAGACCTAGAGAAAGTCACTACAATCAAAGATAATATAGAGTTAAGTGTTGAGCAACTTGTAGATTCACAACATTATTACTCTGAGAGAGTTAATAAATTCCTGGAAAAAGCAGTGGTTGGCAAAGCCAAATCCGGTATGGGATATAAGACCACCCCACCACCATTCAGAGGTATCACATCACCTCCTGGTATAGACCTTGCCCACACTAGCTTAAAAGAGTTTCAGGAACCCATATTTGTCAGAGTCCCTACAATGAAAAGTTCTTTCCCTGAAAAGACTGATGAAGTGTTTGAAAGTGCCAGTGACACCTCCTTACCTGAGGTGTCTGAATCTGAAAATAAAAAGGCTAGTGTAGATTCCAGTGAACCAAAGAAAGTACAGGCCACTAAACCTGTAAGACCATTTGACAAACCTGTTAATAAACCAGTTAAATTTGCTGAGATGTATAGAAACAGGTCATCTAGCCCTAGAGGTAACAAAAGAAACTGGAACCAGTTAAAATCTGAGCAACTAGGAGATGAATTTGTCATGTATAACAAATCTTTCTTTGTGTGTGGTAGTTTCTCTCATCTGCAGGCTCATTGCAGACACCCTATGAGACCTCAACCCATCATGACCCCCAGAGCAATTCTTCTCAAAACTAGCATAAAACCTTTGAATAATGCAAGGCCAGTTAATACTACTAGACCACAACCCAGAGTATTTGATGAAAGACCTAAAAGAAACTTTTCAAAATCATCATCTACTTCACCAAGGTCCTTTAAATCAGCAAAAACCTTTAACTCTTATGATGAACAAATCAAGTTTTACAAGAAAAAGGTTAATACTTATGAGCCAAGACTTAATATTGATAGGCCTAAAGATAATACTTTTAAGCCTAAAATTAAACCGGCTAGTTCTAAAGTAAATGCTGCAAAGGGAAACAAGGGCAATGCTGTTAAGCCCTCAGCTTGTTGGGTGAGAAAGACCACTCAACCCAACAGTGCATCAGTTACTCTCAAGAAATATGATTACATTGATGCGAGGAGATCCAAGTCAGTAATGGCTTGGGTCCCCAAAAGGAACTAATTTCCTTTATTTTATGTGCAGGGACATTCCAACAATAATGATGATCTTGGCTATTCAGACAGTGGGTGTTCCAGGCACATGATTGGAAATCTATCCTATCTTTCAGACTTCACTGATTTGAATAGAGGATATGTTTCTTTTGGAGGAGGAATTGGTGGAAGAATTACTGGTAAAGGCACAATCAAGACTCGTAATTTGGACTTTGAAGATGTGTACTATGTGAAAGAACTCAAATACAATCTGTTCAGTGTGTCACAAATGTGTGACAAGAGGAATTTTGTTCTATTCACATATACTGATTGCTTGTTTTTATCTCCTAACTTTAAGTTGCCTAGTGATGATCAGGTTCTACTTAAGTTTCCTAGGAAAAGCAATCTGTACAGTGTCAATATGAAGAACATAGTGCCTAAAGACAATCTTACATGTTTAGTTGCTACAGCTTCTTTGGATGTATCTATGTTATGGCATAGAAGGCTAGGTCATGTGAACTTTAAGGTAATCAGTCTTTTAGCTAAACATAACCTTGTAAGACGTTTACCTTCAAAAAGATTTGAAAATAAACAGACCTGTAGTGCTTGTCTCAAAGGGAAGCAGCATAGAGCCTCTTGTAAGCCCAAAGTTTTTAACTCTATCACCCAACCACTTCATATGCTGCACATGGACTTATTTGGCCCCACTAATGTTAGCAGCCTAAATTTTATGAAGTATTGCTTGATTGTGACTGATGATTTTAGCAAATTTACTTGGGTTTTCTTTTTGAATACTAAGGATGAGACCAGTGAGATCCTTAAGTCTTACATAGCTGCAATAGAAAACCTAGCTGATAAGAAAGTTAAAATCATTAGGTGTGATAATGGGACAGAGTTTAAAAATCAAGTGATGAATGATTTCTGTCAACTTAAGGGTATTAAAAGAGAATACAATGTAGCTAGAACTCCTTAGCAAAACGGGGTTGCTGAAAGGAGAAATAGGACATTGATTGATGCTGCTAGGACTATGTTAGCAGATTCCAAGTTACCCACAACATTTTGGGCTGAGGCAGTTAATACTGCTTGTTATGTTCAGAACAGGGTACTGATTGTGAAGTCTCATGGCAAGACTCCATATGAGTTGTTTTTAGGTAGAAAGCCCACACTAGACTTTCTTAAACCTTTTGGGTGTCATGTCTCTTTCTCAATACCATTGACCATTTAGGTAAGTTTGATGGAAAATCTGATAGTGGATATCTGGTTGGCTACTCATTGAATAGTAAAGCCTTTAGGGTTTATAATTCTAGAACCAGAAAGATAGAGGAGAATCTGCACATAGAGTTTCTTGAGGACAAACCTAGTGTAGAGGGGCAAGGACCAACATGGCTTTTTGATATTGATATGCTAACAAAATCTATGAACTATGTGCCTGTTTCTATGGATTCTAACATGATTGCAGGAGAAAAGCAAGGTCCAGATGCAGATTCTGATGATGAAGATGACTGCATTCTATTGCCCATTTGGAATGACAACTCAAGTGGAAGCACTTCTTTAGGGGAGGCAAACAAAGCTGATGATCAGCCTCCAAAGACCCATGAATCTAATGCTGAAGGAGATGCAACCAATACAGATGAACCAGTGGTCAAACCTCAAGTGTTTAGTACAACTGTGGTTAATACTGATAAGCTACAAGTTAGTAGTGATGAGCCAATTGTTAGTACTGATTGTCCTCATTCCATTCTCTCAGTCAACGCAGAGGTTCCTGATCCTTTTGGTGAAGCTGATGAGATTGATATGAGCAATATAACTTCATCATATGTTGTTCCTGCTACACCACACAGAAGAATCAATCAGGATCATCATTTGGAGAATGTTATTGGGGATGTTAATGCTGAAAAAACTACAAAATCTAAATTTCAGCATAGTGAAACAGGATTCTTCAGTGCCATCTATGAAGAAAGAAATCATGGTGCCTCACAAATATGTCTCTTTTCCTGTTTTGTTTCCCAAGCAGAACCAAAGAAAGTCTACAAAGCTCTTGAAGATAAATCATGGGTAGAAGCAATGCAGGAAGCACTTCTCCAATTTAAACTTCAAGATGTATGGGTTCTGGTGGATCTTCCTGATGGCAAAAGAGCTATTGGCACTAAAAGGGTTTTCAGAAACAAGAAGGATTAAAGGGGTGTAGTAATAAGGAACAAGGCTAGACTAGTAGCTTAGGGGTATACACAGCAGGAAGGGATTGATTATGAAGAAGTCTTTGCTCCAGTGGCAAGGATTGAGGCTATCAGACTTTTCATGGCCTATGCATCATATAAAGACTTCACAGTATACCAGATGGATGTGAAGAGTGCTTTCCTCTATAGGAAGATTGAGGAGGAGGTGTATGTCTGTCAACCTCCTGGTTTTGAAGATCCAACCTTTCCAGACAAAGTGTACAAAGTTTAGAGGGCACTCTATGGTCTGCATCAGGCCCCAAGAGCTTGGTATGAAACTTTGGCCAAGTATCTTTTGGGCAATGGCTTCAGAAAAGGGAAGATTGATCAGAATCTATTCATCAAGAATGTGAAGACTGATATCCTGTTGGTACATATATATGTGGATGACATTATTTTTGGTTCAACCAAACAGGATCTATGCAGAGAGTTTGAGAAGTTGATGCGTGACAGGTTTCAGATGAGTTCTATGGGAGAACTCACCTTCTTTCTTAGGCTATAGGTTAAGCAGCTGACAGATGGCGTATTTATTAGTCAGGATAAGTATGTCAAGGAGATTTTGGTGAAGTTTGGCTATGAAAATACAAAAATTGCAAGCACTCCTATGGAGCACAATAAGCCACTACTTCAAGATGCTGATGGTGAAGATGTTGATCAGCATCTCTACAGATCCATGATTGGATCATTGATGTATTTGAATGCATCCAGACCAGACATTATGTTTGCTGTATGTGCATGTGCAAGGTTCCAAGTCTCTCCAAAGCTTTCTCACTTGCATGCAGTTAAAAGAATCTTTAGATATCTGAAAGGCCATGCTCAACCAGGCCTTTGGTATCCTAAGGACTTTCCCTTTGATCTTTTAGCTTACTCTGATAGTGATTATGCTGGGGGCAAGTCTTGATAGGAAATCAACCACAGGAGGATGTCAGTTTCTTGGTGATAGGTTGATTTCATAGCAGTGCAAGAAGCAGAGCATTGTGGCAAACTCTACAACTGAGGCTGAGTATGTAGCTGCTGCAAGTTGTTGTGGTCAAGTTCTCTGAATTCATAATCAGATTCTTGATTATGGGTATAATTTCATGGGCACTGTCATCTATATTGATAACAACAGTACTATATGCATTATCAAACATCCAGTTTTTCATTCTAAAACTAAACAAATAGAGATAAGACATCATTTTATAAGAGACTGTAATGAAAAGAAACTCATTCAGCTTGAAAGGATTGATACTGAGTTTAATGTTGCAGATCTTTTTACTAAAGCTTTTGATTTGGGAAGATTTCAGTACTTGGTCACAAGTATTGGGATGCTTCATCCATAATATGTCTTATCTCTCTCTATTTTGTAAAGTTTTGTAAACTGGTACTTAGTACTGATTGTTATCAGGGAAATACTGATTGTGTTAAATTAATACGGATTGGCAAGAAAATGTCTTAGATTGTGTTTTCTTGGTTTTGGACTAACTTTTCAGGTATAACACTAGCAGTATGGATATGGTTTGGTGATTAGGTGTTACAGCACATGTGGTTCTCTTGCTTATGCTCATCTTGAAGCCACCACATGATGGATCTTGCTGTAACAATGGAATGTGTGATGCCAAAGCATTTTGTGGCATCTTGTGCTTATACTGAACATGAATTGATGGTTTTAGTTGGTCAGATCATTCTGCACTAACCCACTCTTTGCCATTCTATCTGTTTGCAGATAGTGTGACTAGCCTAAGGGCATCTGGCTTAGAAAACAGCGAGCAACCATGAATCCAACACTTGTGTTGGAGGCAACACCTGCCACGAGCTGGAAACCCTGTCAGGAAGGCCCTTTTAATGGGACTATCCACCACAGGCAGTGCTATGCACTGAAACCATTGGTTTTCACCAAACCATAGGCCATGTGAGGCCGACCTTGATTAAGTGTCTGTCACCACACTTAATCCCTTCCAAATTGGGGTTTCAGTATTACAATTTCCAAAATCTAAGATAATACTGATGGGTAAATGTTAGTACTGATGGTTATAAGTTAGTACTGATAAGCATAGTTAGTACTGATGAACAAGCCGTTAGTACTTATTCCAAAAGTCTGTTATGCAATGATTACTTTTGCAAGTAGAGTTGTTAACCACCTGTTTTCTTACAAAAAGGGTTTCCTAATTGGTTTCTCTTCACTTATTACCATAAATATCTATAAGGCGGTTCAACCAAAATTCTCGAAATCTTTATAAATTGCATAACTTTCCAATTGCTTTAACCAAAATTCAATAAAGACTTTTGCGACTCAATCCCACTTTACTAACCTTTAATCTACTCATTCATGGCTCCTCTTGATTTTGTCGATATGCATAACATGGTAGCATGCTTGGAATTACCAGAAGGTCATGATGATTTTGCTGAGATAGTAGGCTTTCTAAACTGAAGCAGCATCAGGTTTTCTCTATTATTAAACCCTACTATCTTATGTACCCCTGTCAGAAAGTTTTGGCAAACTGCTATTGCCTCAACAACTAAGGAAGGGGTACAACAGTTAATTGGCACAGTGGATGGCACTCAAATTGTTATTACTGAGGCCTCTCTAAGAGAACATCTTCATCTTAGAGATGCTGAAGGTATTAGCACTTTGGCAGTCACTGATATAATTGAACAACTCACATTGATGGGGTATAGACATGACAATACTATCAATTTTCACAAAAGTCAGTTTCCCCCACAATGGAGGTTTCTAATTCATACCCTCTTACATTGCTTGAGTCACAAAAATTTGGGTGGGATGCTTTTCCACAAGCATAGCCACGTGACCTTGATCGCCTTGCAAGGCAGGGTGTTCAATTTTTCAAATTATATATTTGAGGGTATGCTTAAAAATAAAGTTAGCAAAACCAAGTTTCTGATGTATCCCAGGTTTATACAAATGTTTTTGGATCTTCAGAGACAAAACTTGCAACCTCACAAAAATATTTATCCATCAAAAGTACTCATAGCCAAAGTGTTTTCTAATATGTTAAGGGTTGTGGTAGGATACAGTGAGGTTGTAGTGCCATTATTTCCTAACATGCTTATTGCAGAGGGTGAAGGACCATCAAGCACAGGTGGCTCCCAACACACACCCACAGATCCTGAACACTCTCCACATCAACAAACTTCATTAACCAGTAGGCACTCCAGACAGGAGAGTGGGACAGCTCAGCCCCATTTTCCTCCTAACATCGTACCAGATGAGCCTATCCCAGGTGATGGTGGGGATAGAATGGTGAGGGCTGCTACTACTCAACCAGGCTTAGAAGCTGGTGAGGAAAGTGGTAACATCCATAAGACCCAATCCATGCCAACACCTAGTGAGCAATCACAGGGTGGACCCAAGCAAAGGCTTAAAAGGAGGAGGGGGTGTATCTACTCAGGCTAGGCCTGGGAGTGCATCTCAAATGCCCAGTGACCCACCTCTCTCAGCAGGTAACATAGCTGGAAGTGGTGAGGGCAGTTTGACACTTCTTGAAATGACGGAATTGTATAGGTTCTTATGCAGAAAAGTGAACACACTAGAGATTGCTTTGGATGAACATAAGAAACTGCTACAAAAGTTCATACCAGAATGCTACTTAAGATGAAAAAGGCTAGAGCATCAAGTCAAACTACTCTCCAAGCCTACTACAGAAGCATCTCCAGTTACCACATCACTAAAAAGGAAGGCCAAGTTCAGAGTCTACAGCACTTCAACAGAGAATTCTTCCAAACAGGGGAGGAAATCTGACATTCAAGGAAGAAGAGAATTTGGTCAATGGCAAGGTGGTCAAGGTGTTCAAGATTTTCAAAGCCCTTTCCTTGATGAAGAAGAAGATGTTCAGCTCACCTCACATGTAGAAGAAGTACTCAGTACTCCTACTTGCACTATTAGTACTATCCCAATTAGTACTTATAGTGTTGTAGTTAGTACTGATAGTACTATAGTTGGTACTTCTGGTGTTCTGCAATCAGTACTATCTCCAATCCTTCAAGTAGCTGCTGAAATACAATAAGCCACAACAACAGAGGCCACCATCATCACTACCACTCCACATGAAGAAAGTGATGAAGAAAATAGAGAGACACATGTAGTTCTGGGACTTCAGAGCTTGAAAAAATCAGTCTCTATCTCTCCAACCTATAAGAAGCCCCCTGTTCTATATTTGAGAAAGAAAACCAAATCATCAGCAACCAAACCCAAAGAAAAAGGAGTCACTATCAGAGAAGGAAGTGTTCCACCATCCCCAACTCACTCAGTTCCAAAGATTGATCCCAAGGATAAAGGTAAAGGGATACTTGAAGAAGAACCAAAGAAAAAGAAGTTATACAGGGCTGAGATTGAGAGGTTGAATAAAGAAGCAGCAAGAAAGATAGCAGCTGAATGGGATTAGCAAGAATTGCAAAGAGAGGCTGATGAGAAAGAGAAGAAAAAGATGGCTAAAATTGAAGAAGATTGGCAAACATAGGATGACATGAGAGCCAAAGTTGAAGCTACTCAGGAGGTACAACAGAAGCTGCAACAAGATCAGGTAAAAAGTGTTAATGAAGCAGCTCAGTTGTTTAGTGAAATATTGGCTAGAAGACAGAGCCAATTCAGACAGCAAAGGGAAGTTGAAAAGGCCTCAAAACCTCCTAATAAAAGTCAACAAAAGATGTACCTATGCAAATACATTAAATATCAACGTGAAGACATGAGAACCTTGAAGCAACTCAATCAACAAGCATGGGAGACTCTTCAAAAGCTTGCTGACAACACTCAAAGAAACATACTCAACTTTAGATCTATGTCAGATGATGATTTCACTAGAAGCTCACAACCCATTGATCCCATTGCAAGTTACAAAATACCATCTGAAGAAGGAGGTTCCTCATCTGCACCTAAAAGACTGAAAGCATCTGAAGATGAAGGTGGACTCACTGAAGAAGAACTTAATCAGATGATGTTAATTGAATCTCCAGAAGATGCACTATATTCAGAGCCCATCAACACTACGTATCCAATTCTTGGGTCGGGATATCTACACGAAGATGGAAAGAGGCATTGGCAGATTCACAGAGCAGGTGGAAGGACAAGTGCTTATTTATATTTGGTGGATCTATTTGCATCTATTGACAGGGATGATTTGCTCAAGCTATGGGAGTTGGTCAAGAACATGTTCAAGAATAGAGATCCAGATAATGACAAGGATCTGGAATTGCTTTATGAGTTACAGAATATCTTTGAACCAGATCCATCAGGAGAACAATAGAAGTAACAATCTGGATAAGATATACCAACTTGGACCTTGATTGATTCATGTGGACTACACTTGGTCACTACACGCAATGGGACAGATATATACATGCTGGTTGAAAGAACCTACCCACTTGCCTTAGGAACACTTCTGGAAATGCTTTCAGCAGGGCTAAAGATGGGCAATGCAGTTGAAATGGCTAATGAGTTGCTGTTGAAGATCTATGACCAGGCAGGAAGACCTAGTAGAAAGTGAAGTTTGGAAGAATCCTGAAAGACTGAAGAAAACTTGTGATTCTGAAATCCAATCACAAATTTAGGGGAGGATTGTTGGGAAATACGCCTTTTGGAGTTAATACTTATTTCAGTAGAGTTAGTATTGATAGCGTTATATGATAAGTATTAACTAGTTAGTACTGATAGTGCAAATGTTAGTACTGATAGTGTTAGAGTTTGAACTGATCTATTTTAGGAATGTCGTGTAAGAGTTGTAACAACATATCTTCTATTCCAATAGAAGATATGATATACTTAATGCATAGTTATCTCTGTAAGGGATCTCCTTAGTGTATAAAAGGAGATCCTAGCTAGGTTAATCACACATCTCATATTCTAGCCGTCCTAAGAAGAGCTTCAAGGTTGTAAACCCTAGTACTAGGAGAGTACTCGTATTATTGATTAATAATATTGAAGCTGTTTGTGTTACATTGATTTTGCATTAATCTTCTAAGTGCATTCAAGTAGATTCCGCATACTTGTGTGCATCTACAACAAAGTTTCACATTGTTATTTTGGAATCATCTAAGGCAACTAACACGTTTGTAAGCTAAGTGTTCTAGATCCAAGGTTTAAGACTCCATAACATCCAATTGCTTTTTCTAGATGGCATATTGAGCAATTCTGAAACTTATATCAACAAGGTACACAAGCCTACACAGATTTAAGCTTGACTCATAAAAAGTGAGTAATTACAAACATAAACATGCACGCATTTAACCCCTAACCTGTTGTCACATTTCATCAACTAAGAGCGATCCAAGTAAGCCATGATCACTGCATTCTAGAAGATAAGCTTTACCAGATGTATCGTAATGAAACTTTTCCTTATCTTTCAGGTTTTATTTTCTGCAAAAGTGTCGTGAGGATAAGGTGGTTGAATAAACTACCATGTAAGACTTTCCAGTGATGATATTACAATGACTTACTTGTTCTCTTGGGTTAAGCTTCTCCTATAGCTTTAATAATTCCTTCTCTCCAACCTCAAAGTTGTTGCTAAGAATAACAGCTTCCTGCAAAAGAACACAAATTAGTCAATATCTTTAAGATTTCAATTAGCAAAAGAACCTAGAGAGAGTTTATGAGTCCACCTGTACGCAACAACCCTCCAACTAAACATTTTGCTTAATTTATTGCCTTTAATGTAATGAACTAATAGATAGGATAATGGGTTCCAATTGCTTAAGCGTAAGTCCGTAACACGTAAAAGATGTAACATGAGATAGACTATTACCTGGATAAGCAATATGCAAATGCCAAAACCGTAGACAATGAACGAACAAAATTCAGAAGCGGTTGCTTGACGGCTTGGCTTGGTGCGAAGGTAGGATAACTGGTTCCAAGATTACTCTGCGAATATGAGTGGACTGTCAGCAAAAACGACAACAAATATCGGTAATAGTAATACTATAGCTACTTTCAACTTCTATAATGATGTTACTTTTAGCTGCATATAAGGACGTAAAGACACCACCCCATAACAACAGCGGTTGGATATAAGATGTCATCACCTGATGTTCTTTACTCTTGGCCCAACTATTATCATTTTTCTGTATCAAGCAATCATGGTATCAGGCTATTAGCTACTTAAGCTCATAAAACCAACTTGATCAATATATATACCTGCCAAAAAAGGATCCTACACGCACGTAATAATGGTCTATTCTAATAAAGAGACTGGTGAAATCATAGAGATGAAAGAAGAGGTATGGCTTTCACTTTATCTTTCCTCTAGTAGGCAAGAAAAACAACTGCTAAAACGTTCTTTTGTGACATCTTTTTTTCACTCAGATATCCAATATAAAGCTATTGTTGGAGAAAAAAGAAGCAGAATTAGAACAATTGAGAAGTGGGAATGCACGAGTTGCAATTTCACCTGTTCGCATGCCAAGGTGTAATCCTACAAACAGTTTAAGGCCTGATGCTAACCAGCGCCATGTTGATGAAAATAAGCCTTCTGAGGTTAGTCCTTATATTATATGGGGAAGATCAATAGTTTATTCCTTAGCGATTGGCAATCACACATATAATATCAGTTTCTAGGTAACATAAATGATAACACCATAGCCAGTTGGTTTAAGGAGGTAAATAGGGTGGGTTGGGTAATGGGTTAAATTGGGGTGTTCTTTGATATGGTTTGAAACAAGTCGAGTTAGGTTACCTGAAATATTTGTGTCCATTTTTTGAATAATGATTACTGAGTCAACTATTACAGACTTATACTTTATATATATATATATGGCATAGCAGGTTAGAAGCTGTTCATCTGGTAAGCAAAGGAGGACCCGTTTCCCCTCAAAATTTACCGACAAAGAGTTTATCCCTAGAATGCCCCTTCTAGCTGAAAGAGGGGTCAGAATCTCCTTGTATTAGGATATCCATATCCACGGATAGAGGAGCCCACATAAAAACCAGAATTAAGCCCGATATACCCGACAATCCTGCAATCACAAAATCACAATATCCTACACGTCCTTTCCTCAACAGATCGCTAGCCACATTACCTGTTTTACCTTCAACCGAGATTGAAAAAGGGGATTTGAGTTCACAAGATAACTTTTTTGAAGCATTACATAATCATCCGAGGATTAATTCAAGGAAAGCTAATCATGAGCAGGAAGAAGAGCAATTTAGGCAAATGCTTACAGTTAGACAAGGAGATATCAAAAAAGTTAAATTTGAGAATTGTAGGATCGTAAATTTTATGTTGTTTAGATGATTCAGGTGGTCTAGGATTATGATTAAACAAGTGTGCCATTGTTTTAGAGAGATGAAGAGAGGAGAAGGTGTTCTAGAGAGAGAAATAACCAAAAGGAAAATGTTAGATTATAAAAGAAGCACCACCCTTCCCTTAGTGGGAAGGGTATTTATAGTTACAAGCGCCCTCCGACGGTACTGTGGATCAGGCATACAGTGGGTAAAGACCCGTCCTTCCTCCACGGTGTTACACTAAACTAATAACTAAGCTAACAACTAACGAATTGACTACAAAACAACGTAAATAACGATATGTCTACGAGCTAACTTATGCTAGATTATATTTGGGGTGACTGACTCTTCACTATGGAATTTACAATTCCTAACAATCTCCCCCTAAGGGAGGTCACCTCATGATTTACATTTCGAATACTAGCAATCTATTTTATCTTCAGTCTTGAGCTCGTAGACTTCAATTCTTCAATTCCGCAATCTTTGTGCTTTAGTAGCGATTCTTCAAAGTCCGGTTATTTTGTACTTTCGGTAGAGGTCTTTGAACTGATCCACATCCTGATGATCTTTGAGCTTTCTTTGAGATCATCAGCCACAGTAAATCTCTGGATCACCCTTTGTTATGTTGCCTTCATGTGATGTTGTGACTTTTGGACCGACATGCTCACACTTTCAGGATCATGACATCTTTCCATCAGAGTAGCAGAAGCTTTACTGGTTCATGATATTTGCAGCAGCGTAGTAGAAGCATAGTATAAAAATATCAGAGCCAGGTTATGTAGATATGTACTAGTCATGATTTCTTCAATTAAGTGTGGCAGCTGTGAGCATGCGGCTTTGGATTGACTTCTCAATTCTGATCAGCTGCAACCGTCCAAATGTACCTGCAAACAACAGTTAGCAATAAAACACACGAAAGTGTCTTTGATCATTTTCGTTGAATTAAGGTACACGGCCCACGGTTCCCGGTTGATCAGTACAAGTACTGCCTGTGATCAGGTACAATTCTGAATAATTTCCTTGACAGGGTTTCGCAACTGCTCTAGCTGTTCTCAAACCAGAACGTCTCAAAGAAGACAACACAGAGTGAGTGAACCAGCGAATTGAGATTCACTGATTGATGAAAAATTGATTTGAAAAATAATCGCGTATTGCTTAGAAGAAAGAATTTTGCAATACAACGAAAGTTTTATGAGAAAGATCAATTTTCAATCAAAGATACTTTTTGTATTTGAAAAGAGTACACATTCGACGTTCTAAAGAAAAGAAGAGATTCGCACATCGAACGGTTTTTCCAAAAGTATTTTTTTCAATCAGAGATAATTTTTGAATTTGAACATGAATACACATTCGATGTGCTAGAGAAAAGAAGAGATTTGCACATCGAACGGTTTTTCCAAAAGTATTCGTCAATTCATTTCCTGGACCAAGGTTGATTCAAGAATGAATCGCCCCATCATTTCTATCCAGTTGTCACAAGCTTGATCTTTTGGAAAGATCTCACATGTCACCCACCAAGAGCTTGTTTGATGTTGGCTCTAGAAGGATTTCCATCTTCATCGTGAATATTTTTACATATCACTCGGATGTTCTGGCAATACCACAAGGATAATGCGTAGGACTCTCAATATATACTTACTTTCCACATTGTGTGAAATAGCAAGTCTTCATTATTTTTGTGTCCTAATGAGATATTGTAGATGATCTCTTGGCTCTAGACTCAATTGTGCATTTTGGTTCCTATGCCGGAAACTAGGGAGAGGGTCTCCTTCTTCAATATCAACAATCTCTAAGAGAAAGTCGATAGATTATGTAGGTTCCCCGTGAGAATGAAACAAGTCCTTTTAAGAGGAGCTTGAGTAGCTTGGGAAGTTAGGTGTAGTGCGTCACTGGGTCCATGACGTCGTGTTTTCAATACCAGTGTTACCTTAGTAACCACCAGTAGCATATGTATTGAACCCGATTTCTGCCCTAAGATTGAATTAATGGAGGGCTATTTCTTTTCACCCTTTTTCACATTCAATTGTTTTTCATTCTTCAACCCCTTCAGTGCTTACCAAGACTTTATAACTAGAGCCTTGTTGGGTTTATTCCAGTACTTGCTCAGTCTCAATCCGTACTTTTCTCGTATTCTCATTTTTCTCCTTTTTTCATCATACCTAAGGACTTCTACAATATCTAGTGGATTGTCCCTAGGTAGATCCCTCCGGCACTGGAGGGATTGTGGGAACGAATACCTAACCTAACCATCCTTATATCACCATGCATAAAGTAAATTGGTCGGTCTTTTGGTATTGTTCTTTCCTTCTTGAAACCAATTGAAAAATCATTTGGAAAATCAATCAAGGTACTTATGATATAATATCAAAGCATTTTGTACCTTAATTGTTTTGATCATTTAGAAATGCTCCCCCTCAACATGTGCATATGATTATGAAATTGTTTAGCACATGGAGGCAAGAGTTCTTTTGAAATAATTTCTTTGATCACAATTTCCTTAGAAAAAGCCTTTTGATTTTCTTGGTAAATTCTCCCCCTCAAAATGTGCGTTGAATATTTTGAAATCATTTTATCACATAGAGGTAAGAGTTCTTTTGAAGTACTTTTACGATCACATTGCTATACAGAAAACCATTAGAAAATCAATCAAGGTACTTTATGTTGAAACATAGAAATCTTTGTACCTTGAAAGTTTATTTTCTTTTTGAAATGCTCCCCCTCAATATGTACTTCGAGATTCGAAAGCGTTTAGCACATATGGGAGAGCTGCATGCACATTTGAATCACATCGATCATCATTTATCAGATTTCATAATTAAATCATAAATTCTCCCCCGATCAAAAATATCAAACCCTTTGAGATTTTGGATCCCAAGTGATTTAATAATGTTTAGAAAACATGGGAGAAAATGTGGCCAGGTTTAAATACTCATCTTGTTTTCAGATAAATGCTCCTCCTCAATCATGTGCATCATGTATATATGAAATCGTTTGGCACATGGAGGCAGGAGTGCCTTTAAGGACTAAAATCAATTCCATTTAAACAGATAAGAGATTTAAATCATGATCTCTCTCCCGATCAAAATTTTCAAACTAATTGAGATTTGTGATCCCAATTGATTTAAATCATTTAGAAAAATTTGGGGAAAGATGTGGCTTGATTTAATTTTTGAAAAATGACCGATAAGGACCAACTATAGACATTAAAGATTGTTAGTGTCAGGTATGATAGTTTTAAGAGATCTTGAAGTAAAACAAAACAATTTCACAATTAAACAAGAACATAAAAAATTTCATTTTGAAAGATCTTTGAGTTTTAAAGAAAATCATACCATGACATAACATTAAACCTTTAGATCACCACTTATTATCGTACAAACCGGACTTTTATGAAGAAATATCGTTTGAAAATATTTTATTTTAAATCACTCTCCCCCTCAATCGATGACTGAAGTCGTTGATTGAGTGACTTAAGTTTTGATAAAATGAAGTCCAGTGATTTCCAAAATTATGTCCAATATATTTTCAAAACAACATTTTTCCATTTTCAAAACAATATTTTCAAAATTGTTTTAAGAAAAATGGTATCATCCACTACTTTTTCCTGCACAAAGATATGTTAAGTGGTTGAGCTGCTTCTGTTGTTGCTGTAAGGTTTGAAGAAAAACCATCTGCTGATGAAGTGAGACCTCTGAAGTTGCATCTATCATGCCAACTATCCATGGAGAGATCTGATTAAGCTCCGTTTCTTCTTTTGTCGACCCAAGATATAGTTGCCCTTTCCTTTTGGCATCCAATCATCTTCATTTGTGGGATCCGGATCGGGAACATTCTTTTATACCATGATATCTGCATATGTTAGTGGACACAAATAGATATATGGTGGTCGACATCACCCAAACAGCAATCGACTAATTAAAGTTAATCCAACTTATCAATCACATCATATAAAGGCATGGGAATTATGTGTTTATCAAACTCAAATCATCTAATCCTAACAGTCATATCCTAGGCACCTAATCCTTCAACGTAGGTTAACATCATTTTCACTTAAGCATATAGGATAATTAGATAAGCCCGATAGATGATATATATTTGAAAAACATTCTCCCCCTCAATCAATGACTCTTTCTATAAAAAGTTTTAAATAAGCCGAAGTCATTGATTGGGTTTAGCAAATTTATGAAAAGATGATTCTGATTGATTTCAAAGCAACTCATTTACCACCATTTTGTTAAAAAAATATTTTTCTGAAGAATTTTAGAAGGAAAAATATTTGAGTAGGAACAGCAGTCCTTCGACATACTTTCCTCATTTTGTTTTAGGATAAGTGCACGCAATATTTGAAGATTGGTTTAGCGCAACACTTTCCTTTCTTGTAGAGCGGGTTGCTATCTGAAATAATAGCAAACCATGGTTTAAGCACGGGTTACAGTCTGAAATAACTGCAAGCCAGAGTTTGAGACATGTTTTGGAAAAGAATATTTACACCTCCTGCTCGAACTTCATCTATGGTCCCGTGCCATTATTGAATGACATTTCTAAAACCGTAGATGTTATCGATACCAGAAGACATGTCTTGAGAAAACATATTTTTGGTATTATTCAAATTTTTCTGATTTTTATGGGTTTTTGTTGGTTTTATAATTTTCTATTTCTTTTTTCTTTTTTTTTTGGTAAATATTTACAAAGATAGAGTAGATGATATAGTTTAAGAAGATGATGATACGAGTACCGAGATAAGGATATCGAACAGCACGTCGTAGAAGAAAGAATTCGTCATCTCTTAAACTTCCACCACCAAAGCTTAGGGCTCCTGAATAGAAGATAGAACCCGAGCCTTTGAGAAAGAGAGACTTTGGCAGCTTCCCCCCAAACCGAAAATCCTTATGTTGAGCAGATTCGAAGCTCTATTTCAAGCTTGCTTTAGCTAGGTGCACAAGGAAGCACACCATTATCATCGATCATGCTGCTCCTTTTAAGAATGATGTTGAAAACTAGCAGACCTTGATAGATCTTGAGCTTCGTAGATCGTTAGTATTGCTTGTGTAATCACAACCAAACTAAAAGAAAATCTCTACAACTTGTATTCTTTAGCGGAATATAAACACAAGTATAAAACACAGATAACTAAGAACTCTTTGATCCTCTATGGATCGTTATATTAATAATTTGTAAACGTCTAATACATAATTCATTCTATTGTGTTCCTTTTATAAGCAAGGAACCCTAACTTCTTCTCTAAGAAACGTAAAGCTAAATAAGATATACAGAATCACTTCCTAATAAAGCTCATGTATATCCTAACAAATTCTAGAAAATATGGAATAACTATATCCGCAGAAACAATATCACTTCAGTAGAACTATGTCTTCGGCAGAATCCATACACTTCGGCAGAATCCATTCAGCAGAAACAACAGCATAATTCATACTTCACATAATTCCCAACAATCCTCCCCTAAACTGGAATTTGACTTGGTTAAGTTCCGGTTTCTTGATAGATCTTTAACCTTGCAGCACTAGAGGATTGTAGTCAAACATCATCGAGCAAAGAATCAAAACAAAATCATCTCTTTGATGAAGAAACTCTGAAACTCCATATCTTTGCAGCAACAAATGACAACATCTACATCAAAACATATTAGTTTCAAACTATTCTCATCACATCCAGGTGTGTTAACTCTGTGAGAGGTGAATCATTGAAAATAATGGATTTGATGTCTCTTTACCAATAGCCATCACTACTGGAGTAGCCAAATGTTTAAGTTCCAAAACCATGGTACACTGATAACCATCTGATTTATTAGCAAATCAGCAACCATGAACAGATTTGAAATGTCTTTACCTGTAGCCGTTTGCTCAGGACTAGTCAATTCTTAAAATTGGTGAACTGAGTACCAAATATGGTATTCCACTGCCTTTACCACAAGCCATATACAAGTGGGCTAGTCAATTCTTGGATTCCAAAAGGAATAAACCATGGTGAATTGATGACCATACAACACTCAGCAATGAAGCATGGGTGGTTGCAAACCCTATGATTTTGAGCAAACCATTACAGCTATCAACAGATTTGATGTGTCTTTACCAAAGCTGTACCCTTTGGACTAGCCAACTCTTTTATATACACAAGGTATATCTGGTGAGTTAATAACCAGTAATATGATACAAAAAACCTGCAATAAAAGTTAGTAAAAACAAAAAATATACATAATTTTTTTTTAACTAAGAAGAAAACAAAGAAACAAAAATTACAAACCATACAAAGTACCAGAATCAAGATGAAGTTCTATGTGCCATAAGCTGATTCTTAATAACACCAACACATTGTTCAGCATGCAAAGTATCATTGCCAACAGGATCTGGAGGAACTTCCAACTTCTGAATAAGCATGTTTTCCATAAGCTTCATAGATAATGGATAAGTTCTCTCAGCAAACATACAAACAGTAATACCACCCTTTGTCTCAACCACATGCACACGAGTCAGAGGATAAAATCTCCAAGATGTAACCTGCCATAAGTGACAGTTCTTCCAAAAAAAAATCCTTTACCATTGGGAGATATTGAATCAAACAGAACATGAAGATCACCCAATAAATATAACCCAGAACCCTTTGGTGCATTAGAATGGTAATACTTATTGACAAGATTATACAGCGTAACCAAATCTGCCCTGTCAACCAAATGCAAGATCTCCTTCAAAAATTTAAATTGCATGGTGGTTTGATCCAAACGGTGAATCACATTAAGTTCATCCTTTTGCAATGACCAATTAACCAAAACATCATGAGATCCTTCAGGAAAAACATCAGAAGATCCTTCTTTGATAAAAGATGACTCAGCCGCCTTTAAATCCACATGAGTATCCTTGTGAGATGCCTCAACCTTAATATGCTTACGAGATGACTGAATCTGAGCTGTTCTCACAGATTTCCTTAGTGAAGAGAACTTTCGTTTAGCCATCCTCTTCTTCCTCCTACCAGGAATATAGATGTCCGAAGATGGAATATCTTCAGATTCTGCATTATCTGTACCAGAAACACTACCAAGTAATTCATTCATCCTGTCAAGCACCTTTCTTGCCTGTGTAGATTTGACATTAGTTATTTCAGCTTCCTTAAACAAATTATCTCCTTCTGTATCAACAGACTTCACAAATGAAGTTGAAACTGGCATGTTAGGTGTTTCAGCAGAAACCACAGAAGGTTCAGTAGAAGCTTCAGCAGAAGAAACTTTGTCAGTTGAACTAGGAACTTCAGTAGTTACTACAGCAGAAATAGAAGATACAGCAGAAGAAACCCTGGAAGGTGAAGGAATAGCTTCAGTATTAGCTTCAGAAGGAACCACTGAAGACATCATCTTTGGTGGAATATCATCAAAATTATCCACAATCTCAACAAATTTAGATCTTTTAGCCTGTGGAGCATTTGAACCATCAGCCATTCTTTTCAAAATAGATGCAGAAGCAGGACTAGATGAAGTAAACTTCATAATCTTATGATAATGACTGAGTAACTCAGCATCAGGTAAAGCCTTAACCTGCTTCATGGTCATACCAGAATTATATAGAGAGTAACTCTGATATTTCACTACTTTCCTCATATAATCTTTTGTTGGAGCTGCAGATTGTAGTCTCACTTTCTTAGTTTTGTTCTTTTGAGCTTGAATAGCTTTCCTTTTTGCCACAGCTTCTTTCTTCTTTTGTTGTCCAAGAGCCATCATTTGAGCCACAAAATCATCACTATTAAAATCTGCTCCCAAAATACTCTGAGCAAGTGAAGGATTAGAAACAGCTTTCTGAGTATAAACATCCCAGTGTGAAGCAGGCATCTGAGTAGCCATTGCATCTAATTCTTTTTGTCTCTCAGGAGACAATTTAGAAATAGACTCAGCTTCAAGTTGTTTAGCCAATTCATCACTTTTCTTCAAATTGGCACATTCATCTAACATCCTCTGTTGTGCAAACCTTTCTTGTTCACTGACCAGATCTGGGCCAAGCTCAGTGTCAACCGTCACTCCTGTCTCTTTATCAGTAGATTCAAAACCAGCATCAGTTGAAGGAGTATCAGTAAAAGGAACTTCAGAAGATTCGTCCAGATGTGCTTCAGAAGAAACATGTTGAGATAAATCTTCAACAGGTGTTGAAAATACATCTACTTCTGGATTCAAATTAAAATTCCTTCCAGCAAGAAAAACTTCAGAAGTATCAGTGAAAGGTATAGAAGCAGGTTGAGATAGCACATTTGAAGCTTGACCACCTGCACCAGCAATGTCCATCAAAGGAGTAGCAGCATCAACATGTGCTTCAGTAGTTGAAATATCTTCACTTTGCAATGTATCCTTATGCACAGATTGCTTTCTCCTCCGTCTAGTAAACAAAATTGGCTCCTTTTGCTGTACAGATGTACTAACCTTTGGATTAGAAACATTAGATTCTTGAGCCACATTAGCCAACATATCAAGTGACTTAAACTGAGCATCCACATCCTCCTCATCAGAAGAAACATCCAATCTCCTTTTTCTTCTCTGACCCAGTTGTACTTCCAAATCCTTAACCTTTCTTTGCAATTCCACAATCTCACCACCAAGCTTAGATTTAGTCTCTGCAAGCTCCTTCTTGAGATCAGTAACCTCAGCTACATACCTGTTCACTAGAGCATACAAAGATGTAAGTGTAATAGGGTCCTCAGCTCCACCAGCAGATTGCTCTGTGGTAATGGGAGCATCATCGGGCCTATCAGAAGAAATATCAACATGCTCAAAGAATGGAACATGATCATCAACTGAATCTCTAACATGACTAGGAGTAGGCAGCCTATTAAACTCAGTCTCAACCTCAGCAAGAGAAACCTGTGTAGGTGGTGGACTAGATCTAGGTGAAGGAGTGGATAAAGGTTGTTCAGGAGTAACAAGATGTGCTTCAGCAGCATTAGAAGGGCCTTCATCTATTGTCACTGATGGATTCCCATCAGCAGCAACAGTAGTAGAAGGTGGAGAACCAACAACATTCCCCTCATCAGCAGATTCATTGCCCTGAGGCAACATAGCCGCTAGCAAAGGATGATGTGCCCCCTCATACTTAGTTCTCATTGAAGCAAATAGTTTAGCAGATAAAGCTCCTATGGGATAAAAAGCTTGAGTTTGGGTAGTAATGTCTAATATTATTTGCAAAAACCTAGGGTACATTAAAAACTTGTTCTTTTTCCTAGTTATATTCTCAACCATATTATCAAAAATAAACTTAGAAAAATTATAAGTTAAACCCTGAGATAGACATATAATACCACATCCCAATTGAGTAGAAAATTGGTCCCATCCTCCTGATTTATTGCTTAAACACTGAAGCAATGTATGAACCAAAAACCTCCACATAGGACAAAGCTGATTCTTTAACCACATGTCTGTCCTTGTACCTTGATATCCAATCGCTCTTAGCCCATCAAGTACCACTGCAGCATTCGAATGATAAACCCCATTCTCATCATTCAATCGAAGTCGACTTCTGATCAACTCCTCTGTCACAACATACTCTGTTCCGTCAACCATTGCTACAATCTCTGTATCATTCCTCTTTTCAGCAGTTACCCAAAATTTTTTAACCAACGATTCATAAATCACTTCCGGAGAATGCGTTAAAGCATAATGAATCTTGGACCTCTTTAAGAATTCCACCATGGGTTTGTACAACTCATCACCCTTAGCCGTTCCTAGAAAAGCAACTTTATTATGATCGTGCTTGAATTGAAGCGCCATGAGAAAAATCGTAAGTTAGGGTTAAGATTCACACAAGTGGAAGTGTTTTGAATGTGAGTAAAGAGGGAATCGTTTAATTTGAGACGAAGATATATGAATAGAGAATAAGTAGTAGTTTCCCAATTTTGGTCAAATTGTTGACCAGTGCTGACGTGTACTGCTACTTTTACCCAATTTAACTTTCAACTTCGGTAGAAACACTAGTCATTCTGCTGAAGAATACCAATCAGCAGAAATAGATCACGTATTCAAGAAGCTTCAGTAAATATCTTTTTACTGTTTCACCCACATGCATTAAATCTCATTAAGTCTTGAAACTGTCTATAAAACAATCCCAATGCACACATAACTCGTCATCAAAAACCCCCAAATATCATCACAAACCCTAATTTCATCAATGCTCCAAAATTAACCACAATCAACCATGAGTACTAAACCTGAGATCATAGATCTCACAACATCATCCTCATCATCATCATCATCATCAAGTGTTGATTCAAACCCATGGCTTCATTACTTTCCTCAACCATATCCACGACCAAGTAAATCACCCTTTCTCCCTTCTTCAGAAGATGATAGTGTAGTGAATCCAAGTGAATCTGCTGATGATTCTGATGACTCCTATAAGGAGAGAACATCTTACTCCCAACCTCCAGCACCTCAGCCTCAACGAAGGCCACGAGCCAGAAATCCGCCACTCCCTAAGGATAGAGAGGTGGTTCTTGGTCTTTCTGCACCAGGTTTTGGTACATCAACACATATTGTATAGGGGAAATGCTTAAGGATGGTGGAAGGATTGCTTTTTGGTGAAATCAGCAGATGAAGCACAAAGGACATATGTGGTCATCTTCATCATCATCGTTTTCATCAATCCATCCTTCCCATTTTGATCCTTAGCTTCTTCGTCGTACAGGTCATGCATATCCAGCCATCAAGATAGAAGGAATGGGTGGTTATGCAAGTCCTCACAAATGCATATCCAGCATCTAGTGTGAAAGATGTGAGCGATCATGTATATCCAACAGCCTGTTAGATGTTGGAATAGATGATATGAACTAGATTCGGATTAGTAGATCATGTATAGCACTTTTCTTGTAGTTGCATTTGATGTTGATTGTACTCTGTAAGCTGTAAGCTGTAAACTGTTTCTCGAATGAATGAATGAACAATTTGCTTCAGTACTTCTCTTGAATGAACATTGTAACTTCAGTACATTGTCTTCAGTGGAAACAAATAGCTCACTTCAGCACTTTGAATTCAGTAGAAACAAGCTTTAGAGCTTTCTTGACCATATTCCCAATTAACAACCATGGTAAATTCCAACTTGAATAACCAATCTGCAAAACAGAACAATCACAGAGAAACACACAAACCAAACAAGAACAAACAAACTATCATTACATTAGCTGGTTAGTGTTAGAAAACAGAATCAAAAAGTATACACAAAAATCAAACAAATTTACATAAAAGAATGCAAAGTGTACACAAATCCTCCCCTGAGGCATATGCCTCCCCTGAGGCCTATGCCTCCCCTTAAACTTTGCAGTTAAGGGTTAAGCATACCAATATGAACCACGAGGTGTTGAAACCTTGGTCCATCAAAATCTTTTGTTAATAAATCTGCCACATTATTATCAGTGTGAATTTTAACCACTTTTATCAAATGTTTGTCATATGCATCTCTTATAAAGTGGTGCCTGATTTCAATATGTTTTGTTCGACTGTGAAAAACTGGATTTTTAACAATGCATATGGTACTTTGATTATCAATAAAAATTGTTGTGTTCATGAAGTTATACCCATAATCCAACAATTGATTTTGTATCCAAAGAACCTGTCCACAGCAATTTGCAGCAGCAACGTACTCTGCTTCAGTAGATGAGGTAGCCACAATAGTCTGTTTCTTGCATTGCCAAGAAATCAATCTCTTTCCAAGGAACTTGCAACCTCCAGTGGTGGATCTCCTATCCAGATTTGCACCAGCATAGTCACTATCACTATATGCTTCCAGCTTAAATGGAGATTCTTTTGGGTACCAAAGGCCTAAATGAGGTTGACCTTTGAGGTACTTAAAGATCTTCTTAACAGCATTGAGATGGGAAGTAAGTGGAGTAACTTGATGTCGAGAACAAACACTCACAGCAAAAGTAATATCAGGCCTTGAAGCTGTTAAATACATCAAAGAACCAATCATAGATCTGTATAAATGAACATTCACTGGTGGATCTACTTCAGTATTGGTCTTTGACTTTGGAGCTTCATAAGGTGTAGTGGCAGTCCTTACACTCTCCATTCCAAACTTCTTCAAGATGTCCCTCACATATTTGTCCTGACTGATAAAGATACCATCAGGTTTCTGCTGAACTTGAAGACCCAAAAAGAAAGTCATTTCTCCCATGGCACTCATCTGAAACTCTCCCTTCATAAGCTCCTCAAACTCCCTGCACCAAGCCTCCTTTGTGGATCCAAAAATAATGTCATCCACATACACTTGCACAAGAATAATGTCTGTTGAATTCTTCTTAAGGAAAAGAGTCTTATCAATTGCACCTCTTCGATAACCATGCTTCAGCAGAAATGTTGAAAGCCTAGCATACCAAGCTCTGGGTGCCTGATGTAGTCCATAGAGAGCTTTGACAACCTTGTAAACATGATGAGGATGATCTGGATCTTCAAATCCTTTAGGTTGAGTGACATAAACCTCCTCTTCTATTTCACCATACAGAAAAGCACCTTTAACATCCATTTGATACACCATAAATCCCATGTAAGATGCATAAGCCAAGAATATTCGTATGGCCTCAACTCTAGCCACAAGTGCAAACACTTCATCATAATCAATCCCATCCTCTTGTCTATAACCCTGAGCAACCAATCTTGCTTTGTTTTTAATAACAACACCTCTTGCATCTTTCTTATTCTTCAGAATCCATTTAGTACCAATTGCATACTTGCCATCAGGTAGTGGTACCAGAATCCAAACTTGCTGATTTTTAAATTGTTGCATCTCTTCTTTCATTTCCTCAATCTAACTTGAGTCTTCAAGAGCCTGAGTAACACTGGTTGGTTCCACTTGTGAGAGAAAACAAGCAAACAGACAATGTTCATAGTCTGTGTGATTGTCTCTTTGCTGATTTGAGACATAAGAGATAAAAGCCACTTGACCATATTTAGAACTTGCCACAGTACCCCTTGTTCTAACAGGTGCATTAGGATCACCAATAATATTTGACTGTGGATGAGTATTGTGAATCCTTTTCGTAGCAGTGGTGTTTACTTTCATGGAAGAATCAAGATTAGTCACAGTAGGTTCAAAATAGGAAGGTGAGGTGAAGATTCCAGCTTTAGGTTGATGATGACCAAGATCTGAAGGCTTTGGAAAACGTGTAAAAGGTTCTCCAAAGTCTGTTGACACTCTAGTGGAAATAGGAGTAGAAACAGCATGTCTTTCAGCAGAATTGGTGATGTTGGGAGAAACAGGATCACTTTCAGCAGCATTGATGTTTCCACTGATTGCTTCACTGGCACTCTCCTCAGCATTCTTCTCAGCATCTAGATTAGCTGCATACTCTTGTTTCTTCAGCCTAGCAAGGTCTTCAGCATAGTGTGAATCATCTTCACTCTCATCAATATAATCTCTAGAAGTGTCACCTACAAAATTTTTAGGGGAGAAAGAAGGCACTACAATGGGTTGTTCATCATCTTCAAACTCACTGTCAGAACCAGCATCCATAGTATCTGCACTGGTAGTCGGAGACTCTTGAGTACTTGTATGTTGGTTAGCCATATGTCTAGAATAACCCAAATAATCAGTTAAGTAATCAAGGTCAAAAGACCAAACATGACCCTGTCCTTGAACATTAGGCTTGTCTTCTAGAAACCTCAGGTTCAATGTCTCCTCAATCTTCTTAGCAGATAAATTGTAAACCCTGTACGCCTTACTATGAGTAGAATATCCCACAATATAACCATCATCAGCTTTCTCATCAAATTTGCCCAATGGATCACTTGTATTCAGAATGGTCACTTGACAGCCAAAAGGTTTAAGGTAATGAATAGTAGGAACTTTCCCATAGAGAAGTTCATATGGTGTTTTGAAGTGTGGTCTAGTAATGGACACTCTATTCAGTACATAACAAGTTGTGCCAACAGCTTCAGTCCAAAACATGGTGGGTAGCTTAGAGTCTGCCAGCATTGATCTTGCAGCCTCTATTAAGGTCCTATTTTTTCTTTCTGCCAGCCCATTTTGTTGTGGGGTTCTTGGAGTGCTATAGTCCCTTTTGATCCCTTTTGACCTACAGAGTTCTATAAGTATAGCATTCTTGAACTATGTCCCATTATCACACCGAATTCCTTTAACCTTTTTGTTCAACTGATTCTCAATAAGGGTAATGAAGTCTTTCAGCACTGGAGATGTTTCATCTTTGGTCCGTAGAAAGAATACCCAACAAAATTTGATATAACCATCAGTGATAACTAGACGAAAATACTTTTGATCAATGCTTCTAACTTGAGTTGGACCAAACAGATCCATATGAAGCAGCTGAAGAGGTTCAGAAATAATGCTCACAGCAGTAACAACTTTGTATGAGGCTCTGTGTTGCTTTCCTTTGTTGCAGGCAACACAGTTATGATCATTAGTGAAGACTTTGGAAGGAAGACCTTCAACAAGACCCAATTTAGAGAGCTTGTTTATGGTCTTGAAGTTGACATGGGCCATCCTCCTATGCCATTTGGTAGACTCATCCAAGGATGCTTTAGCCACCAAACAAGTTAAGTCACCTTCTGGTTTAACATCAGTTAAGTTGAATGTATAAAGATTGTGATTGAAAGGAACTTTCAGCAGAATTGAAGTTTCTTCTGGAAGTTTGAAGTCTTTAGACAGCACAAGACATTCATCCTCTGTGAAGAGTACTTTGTTCTTGGTGTCACAGATTTGTGAGACTGAGAACAAATTGAAATGTTGGAGTTCCTTGACATAGTATACATTCTCAAAGTCCAGTTGAGGTGTTTTGATGGTCCCTTTCCCAGTTATTCTTCCATCACTTCCTCCAAAGGTTACATTGCCTCCTCCTTCAATTGATACAAAGTTATGCATCATATCCCTGTTTCCTGACATACTTCTTGAACAACCACTATCAACAATGCCAACATCTTTATGCTTAAGAGGATGATTCTACAACAACAAAGATATATAAAATATTAGTACACTATGGAGGCTCAAGTCATTGCTAACTTGAACCTGCCTTGTGGATCATATGAGTTATGCCATGCAGATGTATAAGATCCACTATTGTTCTTGGGTTTCCATTGAAATTTAGGTCCCTTTTTATTCCAAGAACAACCTGCTGAGGACTTGACAGCAGTATCCCAGTACCCTTTCCCATCAGTCATAGAGTCAACATATCCAGGCCAATAACCATTCTTAAAATATGAACTTGTTGGTTGAACATATGGTCTTGCAACTGGTCTTCTCCAAGGAAAAGGAGAATTAGTATAAGTTGCTTGTGGAACATAAGGTGGTATAGCATTAACATTGGTCCACATTGGTCTAGATGTCCTAGAATCACCACACCTACCCATCCTTTGCTCATGATAATCACAATCTTAAATTAAATGAAATTTACTTCCACACACAAAACATGTCTTCTGTTTAGAAGATTTATTCAAACCAAAAGATGTTCTATTACAAGCAGAAGTATTCAAACCAAAACCATGAAAAGAATTGTTTTTAACAGTATTATTATGCAAAGAATTAAAAGGCAAGTCTTCAGAGGCAACTGTCTTGGAAGAGCATTCCTTGGCAGCAACTCTGACATGCTTATTGGTAGTCTTGGGTGCAGGCAGGGGTGAAGACTTGGGAAGGTCAGACTTGTCATTTGAATCACACTCTATAGACCCTTGCTCGGAGGACTTGTCACTGTTAACACAAGAGACAAAGTCATTAGAAGAAGTATCAGGGTCTGGCAAGTCATTTGACTTTTTGCCATAGAGATGATGTGATCCATCAAAGTCAACAGTAAGGGAAAGGTCAACAGGCATATGTATTCCTCTAATAGATCACCTTCTTTGACATAATTAGCTAAACCTGCTGGTGTAGTATTACGCCCATCATGCCTAGCTTCTAATCCTACATACTTTTTAAAACCTAAACCTATCCCAGAATTAGGAGCTTGACTACCATATAGATGACTAGCTAACTTGTCACCAGAAACTAGCCATTCTTTATGCCTAGCTACTTCAGTATCCAACTTATCTTGCACTTCTTGTTTTTCTAGCTCTACTTTAGCTCTTTCTTTCTCAGAATATTTTAACTCATTTTTAGCACATTTGAGATCCCTTTCTAACACACTTATTTTCTCATCATAAGCTATTTTATTTTTCTGAAACCAAACCTTTTGTCTTTCTAGTGTTTTTAAAGCCTGTTTATAAGCTTCAACTTCTACAAAGCATTCATTATATTTAGGTTTCAAAATATCATAAGCTTCTTTGAGTTCATTATAACGCTCACTACAACCAAACAAACAGTTTTGTACCTGAGAGATGCCCATCAAGGCAATCTGATCATGCCTATCCTCTGAAGTACAGCTTGCAATCAAACCAACATTATCATTAACAAGACCATCATTTTCCTGCTCATGTTGCTTCCAGTCCACATTGCTGTCAAGAGTAACCAAAGCTGCTGATCCCTTTGAAGTTCCAGCGTCCCTCTGATTCTGCTGATAAGTAGAGTATCTCGCCTCATCATCAGCTTTCCTATCTTTGCACTCTCTGGAGAAGTGACCCATCTGTTGACATGTGAAGCACTTGACCTTCCTTTTGTCAAACCTCGCTGGATCTCTTCCTTGGAAGCCAAACCTTCTGCCAGCTTTGCGCTCAAATATCTTGATATCCATGGATAGCATCACCACCATCCACTTCAGCTTCATCTCTTCCATCTCTAGTGGATCCACCTGATCGAGATCCTCGTAGGCAAGTTCCTGCTGAGGATCATAATCAGCAAAAAAGGATCCAAGCACATCTTCCATTATTCATCCAGAATGAGAACTTGATGGAGTGGTAGTGTAAGATGATGATGAGTAAGTTGGACTAGGACCATGGCTCATCTTAGGGGTAGAAGCTCCCACGAATGTTGTGTGACTTGCAGTAGATGGTGATCTAAAAGGACTTCTTACATCATGTTCAAGAGCTTTAAGTTTGTTGTACAGCTCATCAAAAGTAAGCATCTCCAAACCACCTTTTGCTTTTAAAGCAATGCTCACTTGTAGCCAGGATGGAGGTAAAGACCTCAAGAACTTAGAATTACAATCATCATTATCTGGCTTTGCCTGCAGCTGATTTAACTGACTTAAAATTTTGTGAAACTTGTCATAGCCCTTATGAATTCCTTCCTCTTCAAAGATTTGAAAGTCTTGAAACTGTTGTCTCAGCATGGACTTTCTCATTCTCCTAGACTCCTCATTCCCACTGAACTTCGCCTTAATTGCTAACCATATGTCCTTAGCATCTTGCATGAAGTGAAAATCACTCAAGTGAGCCTCAGGAATAGCTTGAAGAAGAATTGTTTTAACCTTGGTTTCTCTCTGAACCGCCAGTAACTCTTCAGCAGTTTTGGGAGGAACATAAGTCATCTTACCAGCAGCATCTACAGTAGTTTTCTTCAAACTGTTTCCCTTCAGTACTATCTCCCATAGATTCCAATCAATGTTGGAGATCCAGTTCTGCATCTTCATCGCCCAAAGATCATACTCCTCCCTTTTTAGGTAAGGAAACTTAGCATTGCTGTTAGAGAGACTTAGGTGTTGCAAATGGGTGGTATTTTGGTTGTTGGTGATTTCAACATCAACGTCTGATCCAGGCATGGTGAGTTTTGTTTTGGTTGTATAGGTGTTTAGAAAACATGTTCTTAGTATCGTAGAGACTCTCACGAGGCTCTGATACCACTTGTTGAAAACTAGCAGACCTTGATAGATCTTGAGCTTCGTAGATCGTTAGTATTGCTTGTGTAATCACAACCAAACTAAAAAAAAATCTCTACAACTTGTATTATTTAGCGGAATATAAACACAAGTATAAAACACAGATAACTAAGAACTCTTTGATCCTCTATGGATCGTTATATTAATAATTTGTAAACGTCTAATACATAATTCATTCTATTGTGTTCCTTTTATAAGCAAGGAACCCTAACTTCTTCTCTAAGAAACGTAAAGCTAAATAAGATATACAGAATCACTTCCTAATAAAGCTCATGTATATCCTAACAAATTCTAGAAAATATGGAATAACTATATCCGCAGAAACAATATCACTTCAGTAGAACTATGTCTTTGGCAGAATCCATACACTTCGGCAGAATCCATTCAGCAGAAACAACAGCATAATTCGTACTTCACATAATTCCCAACAAATGATCTTTGTGATTCTTCGTTCGGGGTTATATCATTAACAATAACAGCAACGTATCATCCCACGCATGAATGACTCTTCTCATTCCTTTTCCACTGAAGTCTGAAGCGATCCATACCAAAAAGTTGTCAAGATACCACTTTCCCCCAAGTAGATGAATTGATGCAGTCAGTCTCTTAGACTAGAGATCACGAACACGAATACACATATACCCGAAGACAGAGAAACTTATACCATCAAAGTAGCAGATTAAGTCCGATAGCCAAAGGATAACCCCGATGTATACTTTTCTCTCCCCTGATGATAGTGTATGAAGCTCAAGAACCCGAAGTACCCGAATGCCCAAAGAGAGAATAACCGATAACATTGAAGAAGCATGCCGAATCACTGATTATCTCTACGGATGACTATCTCTGCGGATGTCAACTCCAGAATAAGTGATTATATCTATGAATCACTGATTAAGCACTCAAGTGAAACAGCTGAGCGCCCCTAATGTACACAATTCTCTCTCCCCTGATGATTGCGATAACATCGAAATCATCACATACTTGTGTACCTCTTTTATCTTCAGAAACTTTCTCTTCCATCTCTTCCCCCACATAGTTGGAATAAGAACACTAAATGCCATGAGTCAAACCTTGAGTTTCTCTGCGGTAATGACATTTGTCTTCCCAGGATATCTTCAATCACTTAGAAGTATTAAGTTCATCAATTTTACTCACGTTTAGATACGTGTCTCCTTCCCCCTTGCTGGTTTTGATACTTCAGAATCAGCAACACATTGTAAGACCATATACTCGAAATCATTTGAGAAGAACCTTAGAAGTCTTTATGAGAATCAACTTGCTGAAGAATGAGAGCAAGTCTAATTGGGGATTAAATCTGACTTTTCACTCTCCCCCAATTAGTGCTCTCCCCTAAACCGACAATCTGTTTGATAAATGCCCAGATTAAGAAGAAGTCTTTAGATTGTTAAATGCAACTCGTCTTTAGTCTTCTAACATGTAGCAGAAAATGTAGAACCGACTGTAGACTCGACCTTCTTCAAGATTGTCCGTTTGGGGAATAGAAAGTTAACTCTTCTTCTCACTACATGCATTCCCGTTAACTTGTATATAGCAAATCCCCTTAAATCAAATCCCTCCCAATCAAACAAGAACAGAAAGATGTTCATCAAGGAAATCAGCCCTGCAACTGGAAGCACTTTGTCGTTAAACTCATCAGTCCGTGAGAAGATGTCAACCAACGGCTCATAGAAGAAACTCCATGTAAAGATGACTCGATAAGAAGAAGCTCGGTTCTTACATGAGTTAGGAGCCGTATGACCATATATTCTCATATGTCAATCAACCATGCAGAATTATCACACTTCTTTTCCCCCTCAAGAATTGCATCCGGAGATGCCATTCTTGATTAAGCAAGTGAATATCTTCATAATGTAGTCTCTTCACACTTCTCCCCTTCAAAGGTAGCATATGATGTCGCGATCGTCACCCAACAATAACTAGATTTCCAAGTCTTCGTTTTTGATAATAAGCTCGAACAAGGATCTTGAAGAATCTTCATCCAACCATCCCCGATACCTTCATATACTAAGTACACTAGCCCATGATATTTCATTTCAACCTCAATTAAATAATACTAAATTAACGCCGTTGTCACATCTTGTGGTTAAAAGCTTAAATCTAGCCTCCTTTTACGTTTTAAGTGAACTCTGATAATGGTTTCATCCCGACCATGGTTGAAAGCACATAACCCTGTAAAACCTTGTAATAGCCAAACTGCCATGAGGACAATCCAAACAAACACTCAATTTATGAAGTACACCCTTTTATCCCTTCTTCGAAGTAGAAACCATAGCACCAGCATCATATAAGATCCCGAAATACACTTTCCTTTCTCCAGGATGGTTCCATCATTACGGGATTTTACAATTACATGGTTTAAACCGAGAAATAGTTTCTTTCGCGGGATTTTACAAAACCAAGACTAAACCATAAGATAGATCCGGAAATGCACTTTACAATTACCAGGATGTTTCCATTGTCATGGGATTTTACAAGTCTATGATTTAAACCGAGAAATAGATTCTTTCGCGGGATTTTACAAAATCAAGACAAAACTGTGAACAATGTCAGCTTGAATGTTTTATGACAACTTTGGTTTCGGTGAATCTCTGTTTTAGGGGAACATGCAGCGGTTCATCAACGATTCTTCTCCATCCTCAACAATTCTTTACTCATATGTAGACAACTTCACAAACCATACTAAGTCAAGTAGTATAAACTACTTCCCCCTGGAGGTTGTCCGTAAACCAAAGTACACGTTTCTCCCCCATGATGGTTTCTAACTTTCGGAAGCATCATAACGTGTACGACCATTAGTACGAGAAGTTCTTGTCATAAGCAAACATCTTGAAAGATCATGAATGTCGTTGAGGATTTTTAAAGATTTTGCTTAGACTGTGAAGTATCATAGACATGTTGTAGCATCGAGTAACCTATGAGAATTGCTGATTACATCTCAACCATTAAACACATTGATAAACACACCATTCACATATTCTGACTGCTATAGCAATGACCACAAGGAGAAATAGACCCGATATGCCAAACTTGATCATGACGTAAAATTCCCCAGATTTGTTACTTAAGTTTGCACTAATCCTTGTGAAGAAGAAACGGTGTACCCAATGTACAAGACCTCTTGACGAATCCTCAACTGCGTGAGACACCGAAGTGATAGTTACGTTGTGGGTTAAACGAGAAAGAATCACAAACTTAACTAAATAGCCAAGTCTTTATCACACTCTATAAATGCCCAAACAAGACATCTTCGCGGAAGGGTAGAAAGAAAGAAGACGAAATAAGTAAACGCGCCCGGAAAAGCTCACTTCAAATCCAAATAAGAGATATCGTACAATAACCCCGTAGTCAACCTAGTTCCAATAGCAATACTAGCCGTGACATAAAATTCACCGTGAAAATGTGTAAACCAATGTACCAATCCTCATAACCCATAGAGTCTCATCATCAAAAATCCGAGTCTCGTATTATCTCATAATCATAGTAAAACCACCCACATCTTGTGTCCAACATCCAAATTCAATACATGATAGACAAACCGCATAAATTCGACATTCGACATTCGACATTCACATATTCAATCCTCCTCATAATTTGTGAAAATTTAATGACCAAAATACCACTCTTTATACGACGAGTATATCCAAAAAAAAATTGTGTTAACACAAAAAATTGGATACCATCTTTTTTCATTCCAAGCACATGTTCGGATAGAATTTTTACAGCCCAATGGTCAAACGAGTCAAGACCAATCCATTGTAATTTGCAAGGATACTGCTATCCTGTTATAACCCCATCAGCCCATTAACTAATTTAACTCCAAAGCCCACCACATCAAGGAACCCCGATCCAAATTCAGTATTAGTACACGATCCAATGAAAAATATTACCCGATCCATGTACACAAATATTCAAAACCGGTTATATAAGTGACTTTACCTAAAAATTAGGTCAAAATTCTAAACCTAAAACGTAATATCAGGATTAGAGCGCCCCCATCTCATCTCTCTGTTCTCTCAACCCAGCTCCAATCATCACCATCAAAACACAATTGCAATTTCAGAATCATCACACAACTTAATCGTTCACCAACAACAATGAATAACAAATACAAAACCTTTCCTCTTTGATAGCTTGGATGAAGAACAAACGAATTGAATCTTCAAGATCTTTATAAAAGGTCTTCGGGTAGGTATTTGAATGTGTTTGTTTCGTTTTTATAGTTGTCATTACACGAACCATAGAAAAACAAATAACAAATTTGTTATATTGTTGCTTTAAATGTTCGGATATTACCATGGATTAGTGAAGATAAATGTTTCAATTAAAACAATCTTAAAAGATTGTAAAAAAAATATTGAAACTGAATCTGAGATCTTTTAATTTTTTTTAGTCTTGATTGAATGAGAGTTGGTTGAGAGGGTCTTTTGGTGAGTCTAGATTAGGTTAGGTGTTTGGATGGTGTCGAATCAGTTTCTTCTTCTTCCCTTTATTTATTTATTTTTCGCTGCACTTGAATTTCTTTAAGTGAAAATGGACTGATGATGGTGTCAAACCTAAAGTCAATGAGTCGAAGGTATTAAGGTGTGGTCAACTGGTCAACAAGTCGCTTTTGACTAAATAGTCAAAAAGCAATATACGCTAAAATCATTTTATGATTATTGGACAAATCGCTTTCAATAAAGCGTTTGAGACAAGTCGCTTCATTACTTAACAAACCGCTTCAGTTTTAGTTTACACAAATCGCTTCAAAAAAGGAGTCAAAATAGCAGTTTACCAAAAAGCGGATCTGACAAAACGCAGTACTAGCAAACAAGCTTAGGACCACAAGTTGCTATCACAAGTCTTTTCTAAACCCAAAACGCATCCAAAAATATCAGCAAAACGCTATGAAGAACACCAGTTTCATATTGACCACTAATCACATGTATGGTACAAGAAATGTCACAACAATGAATGAAAACACTGACTTGGACAAAATAATGACACAAGACAGATTGTACACAAGAATAGACCATGACGTTTTGGACCAAAAAAGAGATACATAAAGAACTATTATAATAAACTGTAGCAATACAACCCGCATATATAACCGCATCAAAAAAAACATGCAAATCATCAAAACAACACAACCTTGGCTCTGGTACCCTTTGTAGGATCGTATATTTTATGTTGTTTAGATGATTCAGGTGGTCTAGGATTATGATTAAACAAGTGTGCCATTGTTTTAGAGAGATGAAGAGAGGAGAGGGTGTTCTAGAGAGAGAAATAACCAAAAGGAAAATGTTAGATTATGAAAGAAGCACCACCCTTCCCTTAGTGGGAAGGGTATTTATAGTTACAAGCTAAACGCCCTCCTGACGGGCTGTGGATCAGGCATATAGTGGGTAAAGACTCGTCCTTCCTCCACGGTGTTACACTAAACTAATAACTAAGCTAACAACTAACTAATTGACTACAAAACAACGTAAATAACGATATTTCTACGAGCTAACTTATGCTAGATTATATTTGGCGTGACCGACTCTTCACTATGGAATTTCCAATTCCAAACAAGAATAACCAAGTGAAGGCAAAAAGTCAAGTGCCGGCTAAGATCCATAAGTCTGATCTTATACGGACAGTGTATGCTGATATGGATGCTGGTGAAACCATTGAAGAAGGTCGAAAAAGTGACTTTCAGAGACGAAAAATGAGAATGGATCGACTAAGTTCGAAGTCAGGTATTTTAAATCTCTTGGTTGTGGCTAACTATAGTCATTTCCACTCATGCTTATAAAAGTGTTGTTTTGGGTTGCTTCTGTATCTGAAAGTAGTTTAGTGGGTCAAATCGAGAGACGTAAACTGAAAGGATAATGGGTCAAACAGGTTGAAGGGCGCCCATGGTCTACTTAAAAATGGCATTTTTTTGCAACCTATCTTTTATAGTTTAATGCATACGACTTCATAAACAAGCACGTATAGCAGAAGAAGCAGGTGCATGTGCAGTTATGGCGTTAGAGCGAGTACCAACTGACATACGTGCACAAGGTGGTGTTGCACGTATGTCAGACCCACAGCTTATAAAAGAAATAAAAACAAGTTGTGACCATACCTGTTATGGCTAAGGCTAGGATTGGTCATTTTGTTGAGGCTCAGATATTGAAAGCTATTAGGGTTGATTATGTTGATGAAAGTGAAGTCTTGACATTGGCTGATGATCAGAACCATATTAATAAACATAATTTCAGGATTCCTTTTGTTTGTGGCTGTAGGAATTTGGGTGAGGCTTTGAGGAGGATTCGTGAAGGTGCTGCTATGAATAGGACTAAAGGAAAAGTTGGGACTGGTAACATCATTGAGGCAGTGAGACATGTTAGGTCTGTAATGGGTGACATCAGGGTTCTAGCAAACATGGATGATGATGAGGTGTTCACCTTTGCCAAGAAGATCGCAGCCCCATATGATTTGGTGATGCAAACAAAGCAATTGGGACGGCTCCCGGTCATGCAGTTTGCAGCCGGTGGTGTTGCTACACCAGCTGATGATGCAGTTGGGATGTGATGGTGTTTTTGTTGGCTCAGGTGTGTTCAAGAGTGGTGATATGGCTCGTAGGGCACGTGCTATTGTTCAGGCGGTCACAAATTACACTGACCCCGCTATGCTTGCAGAGGCGAGCTGTGGGTTGGGCGAAGCCATGGTTGGGTTGAACCTTGACAAGAATTTGGAAAGGTATGCTAACCGATCCGAGTAATCAAGACTGGTTGTGGAAGGGTATAACTTTGGTTAATTTATGTATTGGGATTTTAGTATAAGTTTTTCTTATGTTCATCAAAAGAAGAATATAGAACCGTGGGTTGTTGCAATCATTTGTATTTCCTTCACATAAAGTTAAATTTATTCTGTTGTGTTGGATAAAAAAAAGATACACCAATCATTATGGTAACCAAATGAAGGATAATGAATTTGTGCAAATAATCATTGAGATTATGCTAATGTACACTGCATACCTACTATTAGATTCCACAAAAGGGCCTTCAGGACCATTGTCTTTGCTTTCAGCTTGCTCCTTGATACACTGTTCCTTCTGCACATGTAACTGTTCAGTGGCTATGCAGGTATCCGATAAACTGTTATGGAAGACCTTTAATTGTTTTGTTTTAGTAGTCTCAAGCACCTGCATCGAGGACCCACAACTGTTATCCTAATTGTTTGCGGTTACTATAAATAGTGGATGCAAAACCGGCAACATCATAAACATTAATACACTATAATTGATAAAAGAAATTTATCCAAAAAAATAAGATACTCACGCGGCTGAAAACTTTGTTCCCAACATCGTCAGAAAATATCAGACCAGAAGCATAACAAAAATCTGTTTTCGACAAAGGCTGACACGTACTAACCGAATTGGTCATTGTTGCAAAAGCTTCGAAGCTTATAGTAAAAATTACTCAGCTCTTCATTTCCATAAATATCCTTTGCTGCCACCGGTGCTGCTGCTGCTAACCTACTTCCTGTGAAAGCCTGCATAAAGGCACGATTTTAAGAATACACTTAATTCTGAAAATGCATTTTGAACAACGGTAATCTTTATAACTGTAAGTGTGAAGGAAAAACAACTAAAGCTACTGATCTAACAGTTGAGTTCTGGTTGTCTTCAGACAGTAAGCTAACACGCATTGTTTTCCCCGTTAGCATTGCTTGTGAAACCCTGCATAAGAGTATGGTTTTAACAATATACTTAATTATGAAAACAACAATATAAGAGTGAATGGAACGTGTATAATTTGGTAAAGTCATGTTTCTAGTATCCAATAATGCAAACGTAATAACCTAAATACACAAATATAAAGCACTAACTAAAATGTATGCCAAACATTTAACCATAGTATCAACATATTAAAGAGCACATACGCCATATTACCTTAATTTTTTGGAAAATGTCCCTAAAGCCGACTTCTTTGAAGAGCAGAAGACCTTACGTTTACTTTCTTGAAAATGTCTCTGAAGTCGGCTTTTTAAAAGCCTTTGGAAGAGATGTTCTAACGGAAGGTCACACATATGCAATAAAATTCACTCTTCCTAAAGTATGAGAAAAAATTAAAAAATAAAGGGAGCATGATGAATAAGGTTTTCTGTAAAACCTTTTAAAATAAATTGAACAACTTCCACTGTCTCTAACCGAAGGTTTGCCCATTTATTGTTCACAATTAGTATACATGTCAATGGTTCCTACAATAAAAATAAAGGAAACACAATGCCAATTCAGTTATCGTCAACTTTAAAAAATTGCTACACAAAGCTAAACTTTTCGTAAGTTACATGTAGACTGCTCCAATTTAAATTGTACTAAAAAATAAAAACTATGATCAAGACTCGAGAATTACTTGCAAAGATCATGTCCCATGGAGCAGTCAAAACCAACCCATGAACAATTCATAACATATGGCATAAAAAACTCATCAACAACTCATAACATGTGTTCATATAACGTACTAAACACGATCAAGGTTCGATTTAAATACCTTCACTACATGGGGTGTTTGGTCATCAGTTAATCATGTATGAGCGAAAGATAAGCAAAGACCTATAGATAAAACTGAGTACCTTAGGTTGGCTGATATATACAGAACTGGTTGTCTACTAATCAAAGGTTTTCGTTAATGAATGAATTTGTGTGGGTTACAATTTGAATGACATTAGGGTTTTGAGATATAATGAATGAATTTTCTCAAATTAGTGGGTTATGTTTGTTTGGAAAGGTTTATAGGTTTTTTTTTGCAAATTATAAGCCAAAAGCCATTGTGATCTAGTGGTTATCATGGTTTTAAATGTTATGCAATGTCCCAAGTTCGAATCCAGCAACATGATTTTTTAGGAAAAAAAGATCGGAATTTTATGAAGCTCAAAAAACGGATTTTAATTAAAAAGCTGATTAGTGGCGTTAAATTGATGACATGGAATTATGACGTGGCATTATGGGATGCCACGTGGAATTATATGTGGCATGCTGATAACATCAAATAGTCCTGAATATTAAGTGTCAATTTCCCCCGATAATGCTTGTAATTTATATCATTTATATGGATTTATGCTTGTTTTCCATTGTTTTCCACTTTCAGGTAAATTACGAGCATTGGAGCTAAAGAGACGCGGAACTGGAGAAATATCTAAAGATTTATCACAGTATGCTACTTTGAAGAAGTTACGGCGTAACTCGTCTCTCACATTACGGCGTAACTCGTCTCTCACATTACGCCGTAACTATTGCATGACTCAGAAAACCAACTTATCAGAAGGTTACGGCGTAACTCTTCCCAAAGGTTACGGCGTAACTATATTAGGTCAAATGAGGTTCCACGCCGCTGATACTTACGCCGTAACTACTGCATCAACTACGACGTAACGGAGTTTATTGAAGACTACGGCGTAACCACTCATTAGGTTACTGTGTAACGGAAGATCTAGTGCAAAATCGAAGAAATAGAAGGTTACGCGTAACTCCTATATTAGTTCGCCGTAACCCAGATCACAACCTATAAATACCCCACAAATTCCAGCATTTCTATTTATTCCATTCCACACACAACACTCAGAGAACGTGGGAAAAAAGCTCAAGGCAGGTCTAGAGGAGCATACGGGGCTGTCTCCAAGGGAGAAATCACTCCCCTACGATAAGCATTAGCGTTTTATATTTCTTTTACTTTCAATTCATGTATTTTGTACCTTTGAATATTGAATTGGTTTGCATGATTAATATGAGTGGCTAAGCACCTCTTGGTCTTTGGCCTAGTTATGATTCCTTAATTGTTTTGTTTACTTTACTTCCGTACAATTTTTTGTAAGTGTATGCATGCATAGTTTATTGGTAGCCACCCTTGGTTCGGTAGTTTTGAATGGCGGTAGAGGCCAATTGCCTAGGAGATATGACCATTTGACCCTAGGTGAGTGGTGAGGGGGAAGGGTAAGATATGACCAATGACGACCCTTTCTACTTGTGCGATTTGACCAACTGATCACCTATCGTTTGGATGAACTTAAGAATTAGGGGTGCGTGTCTAAGTTCCTAACGGCCGGGCATTCACTATTATAATTCTAGCATGTAGCGGTACTTAATGACTTGGCTTAGGGGACCAGAAACAACATGACTTATGAGGGGACACCTGACTTCTCCTATGGTGGCATCTTTGCTGATAGGTTAGGGCGAATTGACCATATGTTGTCCTCTCGACTTTGACCCCACCTGAAGTAATTGGAAGTAAGTAGATGTAGACATAACTAGCTAGGAGGATTAACTAGGTTAGCACCACTCTCCTTTATTGATTTCCCTTTACCATTTATCTGCCTTTTATTTGCTTTTAGTAGTTTAATTAACTAAATCCCTATCGAAACGATTATTATTCTGTGACACCTAGACTTGGTAATAATCCAACACACAGCTCTTGGGACGACCTCGGCTTTACCGATTACTACACTACACGCGATCGGGTACATTGCCCGTTAGTGCACTAGGGTAGACCATAGGTATAACGAGAATTTATAAATATTAAAAACGGCCGATAAAACTGCATCAAGTTTTTGGCCTTGCTGCTGGGGAGTTATATTAGGATTGATATTAAGTCTTTCATTTAGTTTTAAACTTTTCTCACGATCATATTTCAAGTTTTCAGGTACCATGGAAGTTTTTAACGTCGATGACCTCGCTCTTGAGGAATATTTGGCGTTGACAAGAGCAGAACAAGGGTCGGTCTCGTAAGGCGGCAATTGGAGGCGGATGTCCATTTTGAAATAAAGACCAATTTATGAGGGAGCCGTGCTAACCCTTTTGAGGAAAGCAGACTCGAAGATGCATATTAGCACGTTGAAAATGTCCTATACATCGCAAGCCTTTTCAACATTAGGGCGTGTCTCATGATCTTTGTTATGCTAAGGGTGTTCCCAATAACTCTTACTGAGTCTGCCGAAGATGGATTGAAAGATTGCCCTTGGGGCAATTAATACTTGGAGCTACTTAAGAAGCACTTTATTCAAAGATATTGTCCGCCATCAAAGATTTCTAACCAGCTTTTGGAAATCCATAATTTCAAGCAAGAAGGCAACGAAACGTTGTACCAAGCACAGGATAGATACAACGATCTCCTTTACAAGTGTCCTACACATGATCTGAACAACCGTGAAGGTCAACATTTTCTACAAAGGAATTAACGTAACTACAAGACAAATGCTGGATTATCAAGGACCTATCCCGAACATGACTCCTACTCTTGCAATTGAAGCCATTTAAAAAATGGCGGATCACTCTCAAAAATGGCACGACAGAGGAAGTAAAAGAAACCAAAGCGGAAGTTTTGACGGAATTGCAGCAATCGCTAGCAAAATTGAAAATCTTAGTCGAGATATGCTAAAGGTCAGAGAAACCGTTCATGCCATCCAAGTGGGTTGTGAAAGCTGTGGAGGAGGACATCTCACAAAAAATTGTCCTCATATCGACGAAGAAAATATTGAAGAAGCCAAGTATGGAGAAAATTGACCGTTTTATGGAGATAATCGAAATAATACTTGGTATCGTGGAAACTATAACCGTGGGCCTTATGGAGAAAAAGCCCGGTCTTGAAGAAACTATCAACAAGTTCTGGAGAGTTCAGCCCAAAGACAAAAGGAGCAAGATGAGTGGTTAAAAGAATTCCAGGAAAACACTGACAGAAACATTTCCAAGCACGACACAACCCTAAAAAACCTAGAATCTATGGTGGAAAAGCTTAGTGAAAAAGTAAGGATGAATAACAATAAACATGAAGGATCTAATGTAAAGTGATTTTTGCTGATGATAACTCAAAGGTTCAGACCATTGATACGGATTCAGGGGTTGATCTCATTGTGTCGAGTTACCCGTAATCGGCCTTATGAGTTCTGGCGTGGCGGGATACTTAGGCGAAGAATTCCTTGAAGTGAAGCGAATCGGAAAGCGAATGGTCCCACGACATTGACTTGTGCCCTCTGATCTAAGAAGAAATATCCAGCGGTGCAAAATGATACCAGTTACTAAGGGAGATTGGTATGATCTTTGGGCCTCGTGTGACCCGAGAAATGAGGTTTGTGATGGAGGAAGCAATATGGATAGGATCAACCATAACAAATTTATGTGGCCTGCATATACTGATGATGAAAGACTCGAGAAACTCTCCCTTGAAGATGATGAATAGCCGTTTATCCCTCACTGGTGTACTCCGGTCATCATAATTGATGAGGAGTCCACACGAGCATGGCCTACAGGCAACCCCTTCCGCGAGTATTACCTTGGATAGTGAAAGAGAGGAAGAGTGGACATGCCCTCATGAGTGTGAAAGACATTGTATAAAGTTCGGTGACTTGGCATTTGATGACTGGTACGCAATACAATTCGGGGATGCCAAGATTAACCAGAATCTTCTTAAGAAGCTAAAAATTGATTATGAGGAGCACATTCAGAAAAAGGAAGTGGCTAATAAAGACATCTACTGCATGGATGAGCATTTAAGTGAAAGCTGACAACAAGGAAATCTGCTGATCACGGTGCGAAAGAGTAAAATCTCAGGGGAAATTTTAAAGTCATGTAACCCTTATGGCGATATGTGTAGCGGGGAAGCAGCTTTGGGAGAATAGGACAAGACGAATTCTTTTGGTCCTCAACCAATGATGAGGAAAGAACGAGTTTGCCTTGGCTGGACAACCTAGGATTCGACAGCTGGGTGAAGATTAAGTATGGACATGTTGACACGTTAACCAAAGAGAAGATTTGGAATGAGTACATGGATCAAGAAAATTCAAATGATGAAAGTCTCAACAACACGAGTGAAATAACAATTGGGGATGACAAGGAGTTGGTTAGAGATGAAAAGGAAGAATGCAAGCGTGTACTAGTGGAGAATCTGCTCGATGAAGAATGGTTTAAAGGTACAACTTCTGATGACGATGACATTGAAGGGATCCTAGATTACCTTGAACTGCAAGGGAATGAGGAGTTTACTAATCCCGATGACGAAGCTTACGAGCAAAGGAGGTTCAAACTCCTTGGGATTCCCTACAAGAGACCACCACCTATTATTGTTGAAAAGTTCGAATTCACTCGCTACCACTTGTGACCGGAGGAAAAATTTTGTAAAATCCGGAAAATCGAAACTAATTGTTAGGAATTGGAAATTCCATAAGTAAAGTGTCGGTCGCCCCAAATATTATCTAGCATAAGTTAGCTCGTAGAAATATCATTAGTTATGTTATTTATCAGTTTATTACTTAGTTATTAGTTTAGTTTAGCGTAGTGTAACACCGTGGAGGAAGGACGGGTCTTTACCCATTGTATGCCTGATCCACAGCCCGATAGGAGGATGTATTCTGTAACTATAAATACCCCTTCCATCCATGGAAGAGGTGGTGCTTTCAATCTAACCTTTTACAATTTGTGAACCAAGTCTCTAGCTTGAATACCCATCTCTGTACTTTCTCTCTTTAAAATGTATAACATGTATTTCCATCATCCTAGACCACCAAAATCATCAACACAATATTATTTCGATCCTACAAATGGTATCAGAGCCTAGGTTGTGTTGTTTTGTTGATTCAAATGGTCTTTTATGCGGTTTCGTTTGGTGGGTTTGATACGGTTAGGATGTTGTTTGTTGAATATTTTGTTATAAACTGATTTCTACATGGTTTTAAAACTAGTTTTAATAGTTGTATCAGCTGATTACAGTTGGTTTTTTAGTGTGTTTGTTACGTTTGTCCTTATCATTTTCTGAATATGTTGTTTAGTCAACCTGTCGTCTGATTTTTGTGGTTAAATATTGTCAAAACTGGGTCATAACAAGTGTTTATGGTGGTCAGTTTTCGTGGTCATCTTGGGCAAAAAGAAGTTTTTTATTATGCAGTTTTCTGGGTTAGTTTGAACGGTTTTTATGGTCGGAAAAGTCATCGGAAAATTTCAAAAATCTTGCTAGCGACTTGCTAACATGTTGTCCAGATACTATGAATCTCAGTAGCGATTTGTCATGGGTATTGACTCATGATAGCGACTTGTGTCTACACTAGCGACTTGGGTCTACCCTAGCGACTTGTGGCTACACTAGCGACTTGTGTCTACGCTAGCGACTTGTGTCTACGCTAGCGACTTGGGTCTACCCTAGCGACTTGACAGAAATGAAAGAAGAAGAAGCTGAAAAGGAGAATGACCACGACCAAACATACCTAATACCAAAAACGACTCGACCTCAGGTTTAACCATCATTGGTCCAAGAATAATTAAGACTAAACAAAAAAAACAGATCCATCAACAAAAATCCAACATCACAACTTCAACTACAACTCGAAATCTATCCTATCATCCTACAACTATTTTCAATTTCAAGACTCTAAAGATCTCAGATTGGTCGTGAATTTTAAGACCTTGAAGATCCAAGTACACGACTCCATCCATCACAGAACTCAAAGTCAAAACGATAAAAAAATAAGAAAGTTTGTGTGATCTCAGTTTCGAATGTGTGTAAGGCTCATCAAAGCACATAGATATTAATAATCTACACACAACTTTTGAATACATCATTGATCTTAAATATGAAAACCAAAATGAAAAGAGTTATAACAATCATGTTATTATATTTTTCGATAGATCTCAGTTTGTGTGTCAAGATTAAGCCATCTCTATAATATTATAACACATGAAACATCACTGATTTATGAAGTATCTACTCTTTCATTATTCGAACTCAATGAAGTAAGAACAAAACCATTAAGGGTTTCATCCTCCTCTTTGTTCGGTTATATGGAAAACGATTTCATGAATTAAATACCTACCTTTGAACCCTCGTGGCTGCTAGAATATTGATTCGTTAATGATCCCTTGAGCCATCCCTGTGGCGAGGTCATGATGAAGATCACGATTAATATGGAGCATAGATGGAGCCGTAACCTAATCTGAGTTGAATAATTATTGGGTGCGTTTTTTGTCTGGTAAGAGATAATAGGGTTTGGAGGCGGATTATTTTTTTGAGAGAAGCAGATATGTTATTGGAGGCAGACTGGTATAATATTTAGGGTTTGGTAAAGTTACTTTGTCTGCACAATGGATAAGTGTGAGAAATATTAGGCTTTGTGTGTGATATGTTCTCTTTTATACTCCTCTTATTTAGGGTTATCAAATGCATCCGAATTTTATTGATGGGCCGTGGCTTTTCTTTCAACGGAATGAAATGGATAGAGTGATGTCGTGGGCCAGTAATAATTTTATCAAAGGTATACCAATTCTTTATGTCACGAGTACATAGGCTTTGTATCATTAAGCTTGGAATTAATTTGGACCGTATGATAGCCTTGAGCCCAAGCAATACTCATGAAGCTGTTAAATGAATATATTTGGACGTGGAGGGGTACATTCGAATGAGATATCACAATTTGGGGGTGTTAGTTCTTTTGAATATGGATTAGATTAAATGTCATAGGTTGGACTTGGAAGTTGGATATAGTGTGAATCTTGATTATTGTGGATGTTGACTTAGGATTGGTTTTGTGAGAATTGATTATTTGAAATAAACCGAAGATAATGATGAACTGGAAAGAGTTGGTGATGGACGTTAATAGCCCAAGAAATATATGAACCATGGATGTGAATTTCATAATTTTGAACCAGGAAATATGTAACTTGGATGATTGGATTAATTCTCATGGACCGGGCCTCGATTATTACACGTAACCAAGTTTGGGTCGTATACATGACTGGGTCGGAAGGGCTTCTCAAGATTTGGAAGTTATGAGATTTGGATTTTATGCGTTTTGTGATAATATGAGATTTGAGAAGTGCGATTTGATGATGAGTATTGTAAGTTGATTATGATATTGGTTATGATGATGAGACTTGATGTCTTGTGCGGTTTTATACTTTGGTTTACACAGTTTGATAATTATGTCGTGGCTTGACTTGTTATTGGAATTTGGTTGACTACGAGGTTGTTGTTCGGTATTTCTTATTTGGTGTTGAAGTGAAGTTTTTTTCGGGACTCGTTTACTTATTTCGTCTTCCTTCTTTCTACCCTTCCGCGAAGATGACTTGTTTGGGCGTTTATTGAGTGTGATAAAGACTTGGCTATCTAATTACGTTTGTGATTCTTTCTTGCTTAACCCACAACGTAGATATCACTTCGGTGTCTCACGCAGTTGAGGATATGTCAAGAGGTTTGGTACATTGGGTACACCGTTTCTTTTTCACGAGGATTAGCACAAGTTTAAGTAACTGGTATGTGCTAAAACACATACCTTTTCATTATCAAAACTGACCCAAAATAACCAAGAAAGAGCCGTTTATTGCTTACATTTGCGTGTTTCTTGAGTTTTTGCATGTGCAGGTACGGATATGTAAAAACACACAAAAAGAAGCCAAATCAGACGTAAATCCGAGCACGAGAGATTAAGAGAGCTTAAGCTGAGCCGGAAGGTCAAAATTATGCATTTGTAAAGATTCCTACTCTCTAAGGATGATTTGTGAAGATTTGATCAAAGTTTGAAGAAATGTCGAAAGCAGGTCCACTGAACTTTCAGCAAATGACAGAAAATACCCTCAAGTTTCAAAAGTTGCAAAATCAGCCCTTGGTTTATTTGAGAATGACAACAATGGCCCTTGAAAGATATTTTCAGAATTTACAGCCTTGGTCCTTGAAATTCAGCTTGTACATGTTTGGTCCTTAGAATACTAAATGGATTCAAAGATAATCCTAAATCCTAACCCATTATACCTTGGCCCAAGTTTTATCCCAAGTCCAAACCACCTCTATACCCGGTCCGACATTTAACCAACCCCAACCCGGATCTAATACCCGGTTTACCCATTTCACTTATATACCCCGTATCCTATTTTACCCAACCCATCTCACCTTAGTCAAAATAACATAAAAAAATCCCTTCTTCCCCAAACGCGCCCAAAAAGCTGTAAACCCACCAATTACTATTTAACCATCCTCCTCCCAATTACCTACATGTCCCAATCATTTACCTCACTTAAGTGCTTCTAGAAGATCACTGACAACGTGTCAGTAAGATGTTGTCACAGATTGCCAACGTGGACAAATGGAGCACCCTTATTGGCTAAGACACATCACTATTTTGATCTAAGGGCTCAAATTTGATGGGATGACGAGATGAAAAATCTATGGCTATGATTAGACATCTAGGAGCTTACGAAAGGCATCCCAAGCTTCTCCTTTGGCTATAAAAGCCTCCTTTCACCTCAGTCACAAGATGTCCAACTTTTCATGTTTTAGAATAGTTTTGACCATTTTAATCTCTTGTCATTTACTTGTTTTTAATTAGTGTAAACCTTTACTTTTCATCATTGTGTCAGTTTTATTAATACAATTTTCTTTCATCATTTAAACTCCTTGTCATTTAATTTTGATGTAATTAGTTTCAATAGCTATTTCCTTTGTTTTGATAAGCTCAAATAAGCTTATTACAGCTTATTTGAGTTTATTGTTGGTTAATTACTCTTAATTCGGTTTTGAAAAAAGTCAATGATAGTCAAACGGGTTAATTTGGGAGTCAAACTCAGTTTTGGGTCATGAAGTGTTCTTAAAATGTTTTGTGATTGAGTTTTAATTCAGTTTTTATCTAAGATTTGCATGATTCTTGTTTTCACCTTTAATGCTAATCTCAAAAGGAGTGTTTGGTTTAAGTAGATTTCTAAAAGTTTTTACCCTAAAGTTGAGATAGATTTGAGTCGATAAGTTTGGATAATGATTTTAAGGTAAGTAGTTGTCATAGTTTTGAGTTTCTAAGTTCTGAGTTTCAATTACATATCTATTATCTGTCAAACTGCTTTCTGTCTCAATAGGTTTAGTATGGATTTTGCAAGTTATCATTAGGTCATTTGAATTAGTTTTAGGTATCACAAAAATTTGTAAAAATAAAAAATAGCTTTTTCAGCAGCTTATTTCAGCAGCTACAAAAGAAAAAAAAATTGGAAAAATCTTTTGATCATGTTTCTCTGAGCTTAAAGTTGTAGGTCTGCTGATTTGGTCCCCTGCACTTCAGCAATGACTTTTCTGCTACAGATATTTTCTTAAGCTCTTGCTTGCTCATTTTAGTTTCATAATTGTTATTGCTTAGTTTTCTTAAATCTCTAGTTGGTTTCCTTCATTTTTCCTCAGTTAGCTCATTTTTGTAAGTACTCAAGATGCTTAAGTGTCTGATTGCTGATATCCATGATTGCATGTTCTAATTAAACTTCTGCTTGTGGACTTGAGTTTATAGTTGCATTTTAGTTTCCATTGTAGGAAGTAGTAGTAGTTTGTAACTTTAGAGATCAGTCCTTCCTTAAGAGCTTGTTGAATTTAGCCATTTTAAGTCTGCATAAGCCTTTTCTGCCCATCATAGTTTGCTGCATCAGGTCCTAGTATTCCATATAGCCATTTAGTTTTTGATCTCTAATTTCTTCATCATAAGTCCTTATGAGCTGATATTTTAGAAAAGTAATCTCTGGTTGGTGGTCTTGAGAACCATAGTTTTGGTTTTCACTTTAGCTTATTATATAAGCCATTGCAACTTGACTTAAAGTAGGGGGTCAGGAAGCTATTTTGCTTAAGTGGTCAATTAGCTTAAATCTAGGTAGACTGCTTATTAGGTGTTAGGATTAGCTTGCATTAGTGGTTTTTAAGTAGTTATAATATAATCTAGCTTCTGTTTTAGATTGGTGCATGATAGTGCTTATTTGCTTATTTTAAAGTGCTTATTTACCAATCAGTTACACATCAGCTTCTTATTCCCACACATTAGCCCATGTTTTTATATTTTTCATAGCTTTATAATAATATTTTAGAATTTCCCTGAATTTTTCATAATTTTTAGCTACTGTTTGCTATTTTTCTTAATTAAAAACAGTTTTTAATCCATTTTAAATAGTTTTTATTGCAATTAATTCAGAAAAAGTTCCAAAAAATAATTTTTCAATTTTTCCAGTTTAAGAAAAATATAAAAAGCATAAAAAATAATTTTCCCTATTTTTCCTTTTATTTGGTATTTTTCACAATTTAAATTAGATTTAAATAGTTTTAAATTCGTAGAAAATAGAAAATTAATCTGAAAAATAAAAAAATAAGTTTTGAAAATTCTCTTAGGTTATTTTAGATTTTATAAAAATAGTTTCATATTTTTCCCCTTAATTTTCATAATTTCTAGTATTTTAAATTAGTTTTAATAGTTAAAAAATTAGTTTTTAATTTGAATAAATTCCAGAAAAATCTTAAAAAATAGTTTTAATTCATAAATAGTTTTCTAATATCATTTTTAGTATAAAAGTAATTTTAGGTTATTTTTAGGACTTAGAATAGACGTACTTGCATTTTAATTCGCGTTTCGTTTTAATCTCGTATTTGCATTTTAGTATAGATTTGCGTAGTTTGCTTTAATTCTTAGGTTTTCCCCATAGATTTTAGTCCCATTTACTTTCCTGATCCCGTAGTTTAGAAAACATCATTTTATCCCCTTCTCTTATTCAAATCCCGATAATCGCGACGTAAGTTGGAAATTCCATTCAACCCTCGTTCGGAACGATCTCGGTGCTCAAACCTAACACGTTTGAGTTACCCACATTACTACAACATTCTCTTATTATTGATCTTCTTCCCGGAGGAATCAATTTTTGGCGCCGCTGCCGGGGAGGGCTTGTAGCGAGTTTTCGTATTCCGTCTCGAATCGCGTGCATTTGAAGATCCTTCCCCGAGTGAAGTTACCGTCATTTTTGTAAATATATCTTATATAAAAACCCAAAAAGATTTTACTTTTCAAAATATGATTTCTAAAAACCTAAAAATATTCTTCTTTACCCTCTGATTTGATAATTCTTTCCTTTTATCCCTCTTTTATGATTAATTCTCATGGAGTCTCAAAATTTCTTTCAACCTTATTGCTTTAATTGTAGAGACTTATTAAAAGATGATTCAATTTGTGAACGTTGTTTTTGTAAAGGGTGTGGATTTTATCGCGAATCTTGTATGTGTTGCCCTTTGGAAGAACCCACCGGGGTTATCGATGACGTTTCCATCGATTTTGAAGAAAGATTTGAGCAACGTCAAAACAACATTGAAAGCATGCTTCAAACTTTATTAAGCCACATTCAAGCTCGACAATGTGTTAATGAGGAACCCGTTCAAGTTATGGAATACGATCACACTATTCGGAGCTACCCGAAGAACCCCAGGGTCCGCGGAGATGATTTCTTTGAACGTCGTGTTTTTCTTAACAACATTGAAAAACTTGAAGCCTTGTCAAAAATTTTGAAATATAATCTTGATAAACCCTCGATTCCTACTCCTGCCGGTGGGGAGATGGAACATATTTCGAACCGAGGTGATTCCCGTTTGTACTCTCGACTCTAATCCGAAGAATTCTAGAATCGATCCTTATCTTTCACGATTCGCCGTTACGAGTTCGTCGAGTTACATCAAAACGGAACGAAATTATGAGCTTAAAACGATCTCTCAACAGAAAGATCCGGAGACTACAACGAAAGTGGTGGAAATTGCTAGCTCTAAGAGCACACCACTTGTCCCACCTCCGGATTCTTATCCCTCTCTCATTTCTGAGCTTCTCATTTCCGATCCTTCCCCTTCACTCACGCCGGTTGAGAGAAGTGACGTCATTTTGGAAGAGGTCGATGATTCTATTTCCTCAAACATTGTTGAACCCATTGACTCTCTCATAATGGGGGATGAGCCTCTTAGTACTATTCCGGAAACGGAAGTGTCTAATGTTGAGATCCTTATCCCAATCCCAAGAGAGTCTGGGGTTGTTGTTGATATTTGTGATGAGCCTTCTCTTGATATTTCGAATGATCACGATGAGATATTCTCCGACTCCGATTCCGAAGATGATTCTTATGGAGACATCGATTTTGTCGACGATTTACCTTCTGAGCCCGTTCACATAGAAGAAGAAAACGATTTTGAGCCAGAAGAAGAAGAGATTGAGCCTAATGATATTCAGATCAAGGATGAAGCATTACGTGAAATATTGTCAAATGTCCATCTTCTCATTTCTAAGATTGAAGCCTTAAACGATAATTCGAGTTCGCTTTCTATCTCCGTTAAAGATAGTGATTTCTCTCCCGAGCTTGAAACTTTCCGATTTGATGAAGAGATTAGTGGCAGTCCCACTATTGATGATATTTATCCTCCGATTCTTGGCGATTCTACTTGAGGTTGATATGAGCAAGGTTTTGAACGATATTTCCGATAATTTGACGAATGATCCGATCATTGAGAATGCTGATTCATCTCTCACTTTTGATGACCCAATACCACCGGTTATTGAGGATATTGTTGATCGAGGGGATATGGTTGTTCTTGATGGTTTTATTGACTCACCTTTCTCGGCGAGTCCACCATCACATATCCCGTTGAGCCCGCATGTGAAGACAAAATCTTTAAACCCGGGATATGCATTGATGAGCCTTTTTTTAAAATCATTTCTGGAGATAAGGATCCTCGGATGGATGCCTTGATTGTTGAGCCTAAACCTCTTATCTTTTACCATGAGCTCCCATTTTCTTTGGAATATCCTCATGTTGATCCGTCATCCCTTCGTCCGCCATAAAACCGCGGATGATGGATCGATCTTTCATATGCCTTATGTGAGTTTGGGAGGAATTATCCTTCATGTGTGATGCCGACATTTTCTTCTCCACCCAACCACTGATCTCATTCCTTCGGGAATGAGGACACCGTTTTGACCACGGTATCTCTACCATTTTCTTCCCCAAGGACAACTAAATTCGGGGACGAGTCAGGCTAGCGACTCGGTGATCAAAAACAGTAGCGCTTCGTGGGAGGCACCCCATGCTTATTGATTCACAGTGAACAAAACTCGTCAAGTTTACTCACACAAGCTAGCCACTTGTGAATGACTAACCGTAAGAAACTTAAAACGGTTCGGACACTGATTTGTAGATAATGAAGGCTTAGGGGTTATGTGTGTGGATAAAACCTCAATATCGATATCAAAAATAATCACGAAGATAGATTCAAATTCCTTTAGGAAAAAGAATAATAAATCAAATCCCGTGTGTGATCGTGTATACGGATTAGTCAACCCGAATCGTTTCCCAACGAGGCGTGAATTCCCAACGTCGTTCTTGGTTTGGAATTTAATGCTCGATGTCTTGGATTAATGGTTTTGATTTTATTAACTACGGGAATGGGGAAAGTAATTAAGGTAAGCTAATTTACGGGAAATCCTAAGTGCGAATTAACTAAAACGTAAATAATAAAATGCAACTACGTCTAAATCTTATCCTAAAAATGCCTAAAATTACTTTTATACTAAAAATGATATTAGAAAACTATTTATGAATTAAAACTATTTTTTTTTAGGATTTTTCTGGATTTTATTAGAATTAAAAACCAATTATTAACTTTAAAAATAAGACTAAATAACTAAAAATTATAAAAACAAAGGGGAAAATTATGAAACTAATTTTATAAAATCTAAATAATCCTAAGAGACTTATCAAAACTATTTTTGTATTTTTCTGATTATTTTTCCATTTTCTATGAATTTAATACTATTTAAACCTAATTTAAATTGTGAAAAATACCAAATAAAAGGGGGAAAATAGGGAAAAATATTTTTTATGCTTTTTATATTTTTCTTAAACTGGGAAAATTGAAAAATTATTTTTTGGAGCTTTTTCTCAATTATTTGCAATAAAAGCTATTTAAAAAGGATTAAAAACTATTTTTAATCAAGAAAAATACTAAACAGTAGCTAAAAATTATGAAAAATGCAGGGAAATTCTAAAATGTTATTCTAAAGCTGTGAAAAATATAAAAACATGGGCTTATTTGAGAGAAAATAGAGCTGCAGAGTAACTGATGTGAAAATAAGCACTAGAAAATAAGCAAATAAGCACTATATTGCTCCAACTGATAACAGAAGCTAAAATATCCTATAACTACTCTAAGGCAACTTATTAAAACTACTCCTAATACCTAATAAGCAATATACCAAGGATTAAGCTAACTGCTACTATAAGCAAAACTGATCTCAGACCCCTACTTAAGGCTGCTGCACCAGCTTATCAAATAAGCTAAAGTGAAAAACAAAAGTGGAGATCTCAAGTCAACCAACCAGAGATACTATATCTAAAAGATTAGCTCATGAGGACTAGTAATGAAGAAGTTATAGATCAAATCAAAAGGGCATAAATGGGACAGTATAAGCTGCTGATGCAGTAACAGATATGGCAAAGAGGCTAGTTGCAGGCCTTAATAAGCTACTCAATAAGCTCCTTAGGTATCTAAAAGCTGAACTTACTTAACCTAAGCTAGAGTCTATCTAATGAATACAAAAATAAGCAATCTCTACACTAAATTAAGCTACAGGAAGCACATTAAAGAGTAGAAACTGATGGAGCAGAACAGAACAAAAGGCATTTTGCAAACAAAATTAAGCACAACAATTAGCTTTTAAATGGTACACAAGCTAAAATCAGATCATCTATGCTATCTAATCAACAAGCAAAAGTACTTTAAATTGAATTTGAACCTGATTTAGATCCCTAGATAGACTGATAAACAAGGCAGCTGGGACAGATCATGGGTTTGAGACAGAAATGATGATAAACTGAAATCACCAACAACTTTGACACTCTTTAAAACTTTGATCTAGAAAACAATGAAACAGTAATATGAACTTATATTAACCAATCTTGACTGACCAAATCCATTTTAAACTGAAAATTATTACCAATCCAAACACTCCTTTTGAAAACTCAATTTGCACTAAAACTTAAAACTTTACTGAAACTGAATTGAACTGACCTCATAAGCATAAAACTTAGCCAGAAAACAGATTTAAACCAGAAATTGGATCAAAACTGATTTTCACATGCAGGTTTGACTAATGTTGACTTTATTTGACTTTTTTTTTTTAAACTGAGAATTAAGAGTAATTGAAGGCAATAACACACTCACATAAGCTTCAATAAGCTTATGTGAGTTTAGAGAAACTTTAGCTTGAGCTTGTGAACAGTAATAACAACAATGTGACTAAAAATGAAATTTAGACAATTAATGAAAAGTTGGAAATTAAACTTGTATTATAAAAATTGAGATTACAGGTTACATTAACTATTTGAAAACATAAAAAGACAGAATTTAAATGATCAAAATTCCTCTAAGACATAAGGAATTGGATAACTTCTACATTGTGAGGAAATGGGGTATAAATAGCAGATGCTTGGACGACTTGGGATCCCATTCAGAAGCTCCTAGATGCTCAAATATCAACCATTGATTCATCTCTTTGTCATCTAATTCAATCAGGGCCTTTAGATCATTTTGGTGATGTGTTTCGACCAATGAGAGGCTTCCATTTGTCCATGCTGGCAGTCCCATGACACACACCTCTGACAAGGTGGCAGCAAGCTTCTAGAAACTCATTTAAGTGAGGTAAATGTTGAGGTGAATGAAGGTAAAAGGTGGAGAAGGAGGTAAGCAGTAACTGGGTTATTTTGATTTAGGCGCGTTTGGTTTGGGTTTGGGATTGTTTATTATTATTTGACTTGGTTTGTGGGTGGGTTGACCGGGTAAAGATGTTGGATACGGGTTAATATATGGGTAATGGGTTGCTAGGTAATAATATTGGACGGGTTTAATTTGTTTTGGACTTGGATTTGGGCCGTGACTTTTGTGTATTAGATTGGACTTTGGATTGTTTTAGACTTAGGATTTGTTTTAGTAATCCATTTAACTATCAAGGACCAAATGTGTATAAGCTAAAACTTCAGGGACCAATGATGTAAATTAGGAAAGGGTGAGGGTGAATTGGGTAAGATAAGTAAGTGAAAGGTATAAAGTGTAAATGTGGTAAAGGTAGAGGTGAAATGTGTAAATTTCCAATCTTGATCCAGAAATCCGTAAAATGCACTTTAGAGCTTCAAATCCAATAAATAGCATCCCGGCATCGGCTTTTGCACACTTCTCTCTCTCGTGCTCGGATTTACGTCTGATTTGGTTCCTTTTTGCGTGTTTTTACATATCCGTACCTGCACAAGCACAAACTCAAGAAAACCACAAATATTAGCAATAAACGGCTTTTCCTTGGTTATTTTGGGTCAGATTTACTAATGAAAAGGTATGTGTTTTAGCACATACCACTTATCCTTCTATCTTCTTTCTATTTTCTAATAAGTGACGTGAAGGGGTTAGCCTCTTCGATTTCTCGTGTTTGGTTGTTTGTGATGTTGTGTTCAGGATTTTCCCGATATGAAGACTCTCGTGCTCGAAATTTGGCATTTTCTCTACTCGAGTTTCATGATCGATGCTGATGGAAATCCGATATCCGAAATCTTATCAACTAACGTTTATCTTTTAGCATACTTAATAAACGGCTTTTAGATTTTCGTTGATACCCTTGCTTTTAAACATTGAGGACAATGTTTCGTTCTAGTCTGGGGTAGGGTAATCTTCGATTTGATTTGACCGCACTTGCTTATTTCTGTCATGTACTCTCGCAACCCCGTTTTTCCTTAGAAAATGAAAATTTTGTGCAAAAATGAGAAAATTTTAAAATTTTTAAGCTTTTGTTAAGTCTTTTTGATTGAAAAGTTTGCTAGTCTCTTAGACAAGAAGCTATAAAATGCGAATTCTAGCTCACAAGGCCAAGATTTTGCAAGTTTCCCTGAGTGACTTTAAATATGCATGACTTAATTTCATTAGACGAAGAATTTGCTAAGTTAATATATGTTTTGACACCTTGTTGACTTTCCGCTGGTGAGGGTAGGAATAGAATTCTGACTTGACCGGGCGTGTTGAGCCCTAGCTTGTTCCCTTAACCATAGATAATCTAAAAATTATCGGCTAAGCATCCGCGGATCTCATTATTTGGGATTTTAAATTTGAGGAGTTCGAGAAATGATAGAGTTACTTATGAGTTTAGATGCTAAGCGTGGAGTAGTTGGTTCTCTTTAGAGCCCATCGAAGGTACTTATGGCTTTTTGTTCCCACAAAATTGTTTCACCCCATATTTGTCTAATAAATAATTAGAGATGTTGAGTTTTTGGCGATAGTTAGTTCTTTATCTTCTTAAAAGAATTTTTGTTTTAAAAATTGGGTACACATCAAGGATCCGTAATGAATAAGCAATAAGTGATAAGTAAAAAAGTAATAAGTAAAGTTATGAGCTGCGGTGTCGAGATCGGACCCTTGGATCTTTAGCCGGGATTGAGTGAGGTCTTAGCCTAGCCAGCCGGGATCCTCATTTCATGAAGCCTATAGTCTTGGAATTACCCCGTGAAGCTCCGTAGTTCATGGCTCATATAAGTAAAAGTATAAGTGAAAAAAAAATTGAAAATGAAAAATGATCAAAAGTATAAATGAATAAAAATTCCTTGATGTGGACCTCATTTTTACGACAATGGTTCTTGAGAGAAGGCAGATAACTAATTAGCGACTTAGCTTTATATCTTTATCTGAATAAAAGTTATCAAAACGAGAATTATGAAGAAATTCATATCTCACAAAAATAAAAAAATCTAGAGGCAAATAGGAAAATGGGAGCAAAAGGTATTTACACAAGTAACTTCCATGGGTAGCGTTAGCATCTAAAATCATATTTAAAAATGATTTCGATTTTACGCTTAGTTTGGGACTTGTGAAAAATCAGGGAGGATGTATTCTATCCGTATGGTCACTTCACGCTGTGTTGTGTTTCCTACTCCGTGATCCTAACGTGTCGTTTGAAAAATGTTGGAGTTATTGATCGACATGAAAGTTCAACAAACCGTCACTCATAATTGGAATGTGCTTAAACGTAATATCTATATGAGAAATAAAAAGATAAACGGGGCGTTTTTAGAATTAAGGCTTTCTTAATCTCTTTTGAGGCATCTTTGCTACTTCTTCATAGGTTTAGTAAAAAGAGATTGAAATCCTTGGTTTTAGAAGCGTGAGTTGATTGCATTGCGTGAGGACACGACAATGGTCTCGTCTGGGGTATTTTGGTATGTGCTAAAACACATACCTTTTCATTATCAAAACTGACCCAAAATAACCAAGAAAGAGCCGTTTATTGCTTACATTTGCGTGTTTCTTGAGTTTTTGCATGTGCAGGTACGGATATGTAAAAACACACAAAAAGAAGCCAAATCAAACGTAAATCCGAGCACGAGAGATTAAGAGAGCTTAAGCTGAGCCGGAAGGTCAAAATTATGCATTTGTGAAGATTCCTACTCTCTAAGGATGATTTGTGAAGATTTGATCAAAGTTTGAAGAAATGTCAGAAACAGTCCCTGAACTTTCAGCAAATGACAGAAAATACCCTCAAGTTTCAAAAGTTGCAAAATCAGCCCTTGGTTTATTTGAGAATGACAACAATGGCCCTTGAAAGATATTTTCAGAATTTACAGCCTTGGTCCCTGAAATTCAGCTTGTACATGTTTGGTCCTTAGAATACTAAATGGATTCAAAGATAATCCTAAATCCTAACCCATTATACCTTGGCCCAAGTTTTATCCCAAGCCCAAACCACCTCTATACCCGGTCCAGCATTTAACCAACCCCAACCCGGATCTAATACCCGGTTTACCCATTTCACTTATATACCCCGTATCCTATTTTACCCAACCCATCTCACCTTAGTCAAAATAACATAAAAAAATCCCTTCTTCCCCAAACGCGCCCAAAAAGCTGTAAACCCACCAATTACTATTTAACCATCCTCCTCCCAATTACCCACATGTCCCAATCATTTACCTCACTTAAGTGCTTCTAGAAGATCACTGACAACGTGTCAGTAAGATGTTGTCACAGATTGCCAACGTGGACAAATGGAGCACCCTTATTGGCTAAGACACATCACTATTTTGATCTAAGGGCTCAAATTTGATGGGATGACGAGATGAAAAATCTATGGCTATGATTAGACATCTAGGAGCTTCCGAAAGGCATCCCAAGCTTCTCCTTTGGCTATAAAAGCCTCCCTTCATCTCAGTCACAAGATGTCCAACTTTTCATGTTTTAGAATCGTTTTGACCATTTTAATCTCTTGTCATTTACTTGTTTTTAATTAGTGTAAACCTTTACTTTTCATCATTGTAATCAGTTTTTATTAATACAATTTTCTTTCATCATTTAAACTCCTTGTCATTTAATTTTGATGTAATTAGTTTCAATAGCTATTTCACTGTTTTGATAAGCTCAAATAAGCTTATTACAGCTTATTTGAGTTTATTGTTGGTTAATTACTCTTAATTCTCAGTTTTGAAAAAAGTCAATGATAGTCAAACGGGTTAATTTGGGAGTCAAACTCAGTTTTGGGTCATGAAGTGTTCTTAAAATGTTTTGTGATTGAGTTTTAATTCAGTTTTTATCTAAGATTTGCATGATTACTGTTTTCACCTTTAATGCTAATCTCAAAAGGAGTGTTTGGTTTAAGTAGATTTCTAAAAGTTTTTACCCTAAAGTTGAGATAGATTTGAGTCAGTAAGTTTGGATAATGATTTTAAGGTAAGTAGTTGTCATAGTTTTGAGTTTCTAAGTTCTGAGTTTCAATTACATATCTATTATCTGTCAAACTGCTTTCTGTCTCAATAGGTTTAGTATGGATTTTGCAAGTTATCATTAGGTCATTTGAATTAGTTTTAGGTATCACAAAAATTTGTAAAAATCAAAAATCTTTTGATCATGTTTCTCTGAGCTTAAAGTTGTAGGTCTGCTGATTTGGTCCCCTGCACTTCAGCAATGACTTTTCTGCTACAGATATTTTCTTAAGCTCTTGCTTGCTCATTTTAGTTTCATAATTGTTATTGGTTAGTTTTCTTAAATCTCTAGTTGGTTTCCTTCATTTTTCCTCAGTTAGCTCATTTTTGTAAGTACTCAAGATGCTTAAGTGTCTGATTGCTGATATCCATGATTGCATGTTCTAGTTAAACTTCTGCTTGTGGACTTGAGTTTATAGTTGCATTTTAGTTTCCATTGTAGGAAGTAGTAGTAGTTTGTAACTTTAGAGATCAGTCCTTCCTTAAGAGCTTGTTGAATTTAGCCATTTTAAGTCTGCTTAAGCCTTTTCTGCCCATCATAGTTTGCTGCATCAGGTCCTAGTATTCCATATAGCCATTTAGTTTTTGATCTCTAATTTCTTCATCATAAGTCCTTATGAGCTGATATTTTAGAAAAGTAATCTCTGGTTGGTGGTCTTGAGAACCATAGTTTTGGTTTTCACTTTAGCTTATTATATAAGCCATTGCAACAGCTTAAAGTAGGGGGTCAGGAAGCTATTTTGCTTAAGTGGTCAATTAGCTTAAATCTAGGTAGACTGCTTATTAGGTGTTAGGATTAGCTTGCATTAGTGGTTTTTAAGTAGTTATAATATAATCTAGCTTCTGTTTTAGATTGGTGCATGATAGTGCTTATTTGCTTATTTTAAAGTGCTTATTTACCAATCAGTTACACATCAGCTTCTTATTCCCACACATTAGCCCATGTTTTTATATTTTTCATAGCTTTATAATAATATTTTAGAATTTCCCTGAATTTTTCATAATTTTTAGCTACTGTTTGCTATTTTTCTTAATTAAAAACAGTTTTTAATCCTTTTTAAATAGTTTTTATTGCAATTAATTCATAAAAATTTCCAAAAAATAATTTTTCAATTTTTCCAGTTTAAGAAAAATATAAAAAGCATAAAAAATAATTTTCCCTATTTTTCCTTTTATTTGGTATTTTTCACAATTTAAATTAGATTTAAATAGTTTTAAATTCGTAGAAAATAGAAAATTAATCTAAAAAATAAAAAAATAAGTTTTGAAAATTCTCTTAGGTTATTTTAGATTTTATAAAAATAGTTTCATATTTTTCCCCTTAATTTTCATAATTTCTAGTATTTTAAATTAGTTTTAATAGTTAAAAAATTAGTTTTTAATTTGAATAAATTCCAGAAAAATCTTAAAAAATAGTTTTCTAATATCATTTTTAGTATAAAAGTAATTTTAGGTTATTTTTAGGACTTAGAATAGACGTACTTGCATTTTAATTTGCGTTTCGTTTTAATCTCGTATTTGCATTTTAGTATAGATTTGCGTAGTTTGCTTTAATTCTTAGGTTTTCCCTATAGATTTTAGTCCCATTTACTTTCCTGATCCCGTAGTTTAGAAAACATCATTTTATCCCCTACTCTTATTCAAATCCCGATAATCGCGACGTGAGTTGGAAATTCCATTCAACCCTCGTTCGGAACGATCTCGGTGCTCAAACCTAACACGTTTGAGTTACCCACATTACTACAACATTCTCTTATTATTGATCTTCTTCCCGGAGGAATCAGTAACAAATCTGGGGAATTTTACTTCATGATCAAGTTTGGCATATCTAGTTTACCTCACCATATGGTCACCATAATAGCCGACAAACTTCGTGAATGGTGTGTCTACCAAAGTATTTAATGGTTGTTGATGTTGGTGAAAGAATCGTTGATGAACCGCTGCATGTTTCCCTTAAAACATATATTCACTTAAACCAAAGTTGTCATAACACATTCAAGCTAACATTGTTTACGGTTTTGTCTTGATTTTGTAAAATCCCGCGAAAGAATCTATTTCTCGGTTTAAATCATAGACTTGTAAAATCCCGTGACAATGGAAACATCCTGGTAATAGTAAAGTGCATTTCCGGATCTATCTTACGGTTTATTCTTGGTTTTGTAAAATCCCGCGAAAGAAACTATTTCTCGGTTTAAACCATAGAGTTTTAAAATCCCGTATTGATGAAACCATCCTGGAGAATGGAAAGTGTATTTCGGGATCTTATCGATCTTTGGTGCTACGGTTTACGCTTCGAAGAAGGGATAAAAGGGTGTACTTCATAAATTGGATGTGTGTTTGGATATTCGTCATGGCAGTTTGGTTATTACATTGTTTTACGAGGTTATGTGCTTTTAACCATGGTCGGGATGAAACCATTATCAGAGTTCATTTAAAACGTCAAAGGAGGCTAGAGTTGAGTTTTTAATCAGAAGATGTGACAACGGAGTTAATTCACTATTATTTATTTGAGGTTGAAGTGAATTATCACGGGCGAGTGTACTTAGTATCTGAAGGTATCGGGGATGGATGGATGAAGATTCTTCATGATCCTTGTTCGAGCTTATTATCAAAAACAAACACTTGGAAATCTAGTTATTGTTGGGTGACTTTTACCTGTTCTTTTTACCACTTGGGGGAATTGGGCTCTTATCATCTCAAAATAACTATCACTTTAAGGAGTTACGTTGTAGTGCTCAGTGTCACATTCAATTGTGGATTTTCAAGAGGTGATGTACGTCTATTACTTGATGGTTGGTTGGATGAAGAGTATAGAGTACTTAGAGAGTACTTAGAGATGCTAATGGAAATCGGCACCGCTCTTTGTTACATATGTGCAAGTATAAGTCACAAGTTCTGGTTAGTTTACTTCAGGGTCAAATTCATCATATTGGGTTATCTCCATCAGTTGTCACTACAAAGAACCTACTGAATGATAATGGTGATGTTTATATGTTTTGCCAAGAGAGCTGAAAAGAGAGAGATTATGAAGTTTGAACACAACAGTTCAAGCCTCGTTCTCTAAGGAAAAGAAATACGTACGCTTCAGTGCGCATTATCTTCGGAAGAAGAGAAATCTTCTAGTTATGACCATTCTCATCAACATGCTTCATGCTTTTTCCATGCGCTTTCAATTATCAAGTGAACCGGGCCACCATTGATTGTTTTCTTATTCCGCTTGCTCAACTATAATAACGATGGCGACATCCTGTGCTAATTTTGCGGGGTAGAAGTGTGAATAGAATACATTTAGATGATAATCACTTGTTTAATCAAGAATGGCATCTCCGTATGCAATTCTTGAGGGGGAGAAAAAGTATGATGACACTACATGTTGTTTTATATGAGAATAAATGGTCAAACAGCTCCTAACTCATGTAAGAACCAAGCTTCTTCTTATCGGGTCATCTTCACATGGAGTTTTCTTTAAGAGCTGTTGGTTGACATCTTCACTCAGATTGATGAGTTTATCGACAAAGTGCTTCTGGTTAATGCTTCACGTATACATCAACATGATGATTCTGAACAATCTCTCTGTTCTTGTTTGATGTGATTGGTAGTTTGGTGTTACCATCTTGTGTGTTCGTTGCGGCCTGATTGCTGATGTCCTTGATGAACATCTTTCTGTTCTTGTTTGATTAGGAGGGATTTTAGATAAGAGGATTTGCAAGATGTAAGTTAATTGGGATGCTTTTTGGTGGGAGGCTTTTTGGTGTGAGTTGAAGATGTTAACATTATATTCCCCAACTGGACAATCTTGAAGAAGGTCGAGTCTACAGTCGGTTCTACATTCTCTGCTACATGTTAGAAGACTAAAAGACGAGTTGCATTTGATTATCAAAAGACTTCTTCTTAATATGGGCATTTATCAAACAGATTGTCGGTTTAGGGGAGAGCACTAATTGGGGGAGAGTGATATGTCGAATTTAATCCCCAATTAGACTTGCTCACATTATTCAACATGTTGATTCTCACAAAGACTCTAAGCGATCTTCTCAACAGATTTCAAGTATTTGGGCTTATAATGTTTTTTGATTACGAAGTGTCAAAACCGCAAGGGGATGGAGACAAGCATCTAAACGCGAGTAAACTTGATGAACTTAATTCTTCTAAGTGATTGAAGATAACCCGGGAAGACAAATGTTACTACCGCAGAGAAACTCAAGGTTTGACTCATGGCGAGTAAACATGATGAACTTAACTCTTCTAAGTGATTGAAGATATCCCGGGAAAACAAATTTCATGACCGCAGAGAAACTCAAGGTTTGACTCATCAAGGCGTTTAGTGTTCTTATTCCAACTATGTGGGGGAAGAGATGGAAGAGTTAGTTTCTGAAGATGAAAGAGGTACACAAGTGTGTGATGATTTTGATGTTATCACAATCATCATGGGAGAGAGATTGTGTACATTGGGGATGCTCAGCTGGTTTACTTGAGGGCTTAATCGTGATTCGAGATATAATCACTTATTCGGTGTTGACATCCCAGAGATTGTCACCCGCAGAGATAATCGTGATTCGGCTGCTTCTTCAATGTTATCGGTTATTCTCTCTTTGGGCATTGGTACCGGATTCTTGAGCTTCATACACTTTCTTTAGGGGAGAGAAAAGTATACATCGGGTTTATTCTTTGGCTATTGGACTTAATCTGCTACTTCGATGGTATAAGTTTCTTTGTCTTTAGGTATGTGTATTCGGGTTCGTGAGCTCTAGTCTAAGAGATTAACTGCATCAATTCAACTACTGGGAAGTGTTCTCTTGACACCTTTTGGAATGGATTGCTTCAGACTTCAGTGGAATGAAATTTGAGAAGAGTTATTTATGTGTGCGATGATACGTTGCTGTTCTTCTATTGGATGATATAACCCCGAACGATGAATTACGGTGATTATTCTTAAAAGGAGCAGCATGTTCGATGATAATGGTGTGCTTCTTTGTGCACCTGGCTAAGAGAAGCTTGAAAGAAAGCTTTGAATCTGCTCAGCTATAGGATTTTCGGTTTGGGGGGAAGCTGACAAAGTCCTACTTTCAGATGGTTCAATTTCTTTCTTCAATGCAAGAGCCTCAGAAGCTTTGGTGGTGAATGTTTAAGAGATGATGATTTCTATCTTCTACAACGGGGCTGCTCGATATCCTTATCTCGGTACTCGTATCATCATCTACTTATACTATATAATCTAAACTATCTTTGTATATATTTTTCAAAAAGCAAAATACAAAAATATAAAATCAACAAAAGCCCATAAAAATCAGAAAATTGAAAAATACCAAAAATATGTTTTCTCAAGACATGTCTTCTGGTATCGATAACATCTGCGGTCTTAGAAATGTCATTCAATAATGGCACGGGACCATAGATGAAGTTCGAGCAGGAGGTGTAAATATTCTTTTCCTAAACATGTCTCAAAAAATAGCTTGCAGTTACTTCTGACTGTAACCCGCGCTTCAAAAAATGGTTTGCTATTATTTCAGATAGCAACCCGCTCTTCAAGGAAGGAAAGTGCTACGCTTAAACGATTTTCACAAAATTCGTGCACTTATCCTTAAAACAAATTGAGGAAAGTATGCCGAAGGACTGCTGTTCCTACTCAAATATTTTTCCTTCAAAAATTCTTCAAAAAAATATTTGTTTTAACGAAATGGTGGAAAATGAGTTGCTTGAAAATCAATTTGTATCAGAGTTTTCGTAAAAAATTGAAAACTCAATCAATGACTTCAGCGCTTTTAAACTTTTCAGAAAATGAGTCATTGATTGAGGGGGAGAATGTTTTCAAAATTATATCATCTAACGGACTTTCTTAATCATCCTACGTACTTATCTGAAAAATATAATTGCCTATGTTGAAGGACTAGGTTTCTAGGATGTGATTGTTAGGTTTAGATGATTAGAGTTTGAGGAACACATTATTCCCATACCTTATATGATCTGATTGATATGTTGAATTGACTGTTATTAGTCGATTGTTGTTTGGGTGATGTCGACCACCATATATCTGTTTGTGTCCACTAACATATGCAGTTATATCGGTATATAAGAATGTTCCCGATCCGGATCCCAAAAATTGAAGATGATTGGATGCCGAAAGGAAAGGGTAACTATATCTTGGGTTGACAAATGAAGAAACGGTGCTTAATTGGACTTCTATGGAGTGTTGGCATGGAAAAATGCAACGTAAGAGGTCTCACTGCATCAGCAGATGGTTTTCTTCTAAGTGATTGAAGAAACAGAGCTTAATTTGACCTCAGTTGGCATTAAAATGCAACGTAAGAAGTCTCACTACATCAGCAGACGATTTTCTTCCTGCCTTACAGCAACAACAACAAAAGCAGCTTATCCACCTAACGTATCTTTGTGCAGGGATAACATTTTTCTAAAACTTTGAAAAATTTTGTTTTGAAAATGGAAAAAATATTGTTTTGAAAATAAATCGGATTCAAAGTTTTGAAATCAACCGGACTTTATTTTGTCAAATCTTCAGTGATTTCAAATTAAATATTTTCAAACGATATTTTCTTCATAAAAAGTCCGTTTGTACAATAAAAGTGGTGATCTAAAGATTTAATGTTATGTCATGGTATGATTTTTCATTAAGAATCAAGATCTTTCAAAATGAAATTTTTTCTGTTCTTGTTTGATTGTGAAATTGTTTTATTTTACTTAAATATCTCTTAAAAACTATCATACCTGACACTAACAATCTTTAATGTCTGTAATTGGTCCTCATCAGTCATTTTTTTCAAAATTAAATCTTGCCACGTCTTTCCCCAAAATTTTCTAAATGATTTAAATCTTTTGGGATCACAAATCTCAAATGGTTTGAAATTTTTGATCGAGGGAGAGATCGTGATTTAAATCTCAAATCTATTTTAATGGAATCAGTTTTAGTCCTTTATAGGCACTCCTGCCTCCATGTGCCAAACGATTTCAAATACACAATGCACATGTTGAGGAGGAGGATTTATCCAAAAACAAGATGAGTATTTAAACCTGGCCACATATTCTCCCATGTTTTCCAAACCTGATTAAATCACTTGAGATCCAAAATCTCAAAGGGTTTGATATTTTTGATCGGGAGAGAATTTGTGATTTAATAATGAAACTTGATATAAGATGATCATTTTGATTTAAAGTGCAAGTTCTCTCTAATATGTGCCAAACTCTTTCATTTATTGATGCACATATTGAGGGGGAGCGAATGGTTTCTTAATGGCTTGTGTGATCGTAAATGTGCTTCAAAAGAACTCTTGCCTCTATGTGATAAAATGATTTCAAATACCCTACGCACATATTGAGGGGGAGAATTTACCAAAGAAAATCAAATGGCTTTTTCTATGAAAATTGTGATCAAAGAAAATATTTCAAAGTCCTCTTGCCTCCATGTGCTAAACATTTTCTAAATCATATGCACATGTTGAGGGGGAGGTTTTCTAAATGATCAAAACTATTAAGGTACAAAATGCTTTGATCTCGTATCACAAGTACCTTGATTGTTTTTCCAAATGATTTTTCAATTGGTTTTAAGGAAGAATGAACTATACCAAAAGACCGACCAATTTACTTTATGTACGGTGTTATAAGGATGGTTAGGTTAGGTATTAGTTCCTACGATCAGTCAGAACCGGAGGGATCTACCCAGGGACAATCCACTAGATAGTGTAGAAGTCCTTAGGTATATTGAAAAAAGGAGAAAATGAGAAATGGGAAGAGTGCCGACTGAGTCTGAGCTAGTACTGGAATAAACCCAAAAAGGTTCTAGTTATGAAGTCTCGGTAAGCACTGAAGGGGTTGAAGAATGAAAAAGAAATGAAATGAGAAAAGGGTGAAAAGAAATAGCCCTCCAATAATTCAACCTTAGGGCACAAATCGGGTTCAATACATATGCTACTTGGTGGTTACTAAGGTAACACTGGTATTGAAGACAAGACGTCATGGACCCAGTGACGCACTGCACTAACCTTCTCAAGCTACTCAAGTTCCTCTTAAAAGGGCTTGTTTCATTCTCACGGGGAACCTACATAATCTATCGACTTTCTCTTAGAGATAGTTGATATTGAAGAAGGAGACCCTCTCCCTAGTCTCCGGCATAGGAACCAAATGTGCACAATTGAGTCTAGAGCCAAGAGATCATCCACAATATCTCTTTAGGACACTATTCTTGAAGACTTGCTGTTTCACACAATGTGGAAAGTAAGAATATATTAAGAGTCCTACGCATTATCCTTGTGGTATTGCCAGAACATCCGAGTGATATGTAAAATATTCACGATGAAGATGGAAAGCCTTCTAGAGCAAACATCAAACAAGCTCTTGGTAGGTGGCATGTGAGATCTTTTCTAAAGATCAAACTTGTGACAACTGGATAGAAACGATGGGGCGATTCACTCGTGAATCAACCTTGGTCCAGGAAATGAATTGACAAATACTTTTTGAAAAACCATTCGATGTGCAAATCTTCTTTTCTCTAGCGCATCGAAAGTGTATTCATTTTCAAACACAAAAAGTATCTCTGATTGAAAAATACTTTTGGAAAAACAGTTCGATGTGTAAATCTCTTCTTTTCTCTAGCACATCGAATGTGTACTCTTTTCAAATACAAAAGGTATTTTGATTGAAAATTGATCTTTCTCATAAAACCTTCGCTGTATTGCAAATCTCTTTCTTCTAAGCAATACGCGATTGTTTTTCAAATCATTTTTCATCAATCAGTGAATCTCAATTCGCTGGTTCACTCACTCCGTGTTGTCTTCTTTGAGACGTTTCAGTTTGAGAACGCTAGAACATTTCTGCGAAACCCTGTCAAGGAGATTCTTCAGAATTATACCTGATCACAGGCAGTACTTGTACTGATCAACGGGGAACCGTAGGCCGTGTACCTCAATTCAATGAAAGTGATCAAAGACACTTTTGTGCGCTTTATTGCTAACTGTTGTTTGCAGGAACATTTGGACGGTTGTAGCTGATCAGAATTGAGGAGTCAATCCAAAGCCGCATGCTCACAGCATCCACACTTATTTGAAGAAATCATGACTGGTGCATATCTACATAACCTAGCTCTGATATTTCATACTATGCTTCTGCTTCGCTGCTGCAAATATCATGAACCAGTAAGGCTTCCGCTACTCTGATGGAAAGATGTCATGATTCAAAAGTGTGAGCATGTCGGTCCAAAAGTCACAACTTCACATGATGGCAACACAATAAAGGGTGATCCAGAGATTTATTGTGGCTGATGATCTCAAAGAAAGCTCGAAGATCATCAAAGATGTGGATCAGTTCAAAGACCTCCACTGAAAGTACAAAGCACTCGGACTTTGAAGTTGCACTACAAAAGCACAAAGATTGCGGAATTGAAGAATTGAAGTCTACGAGCTCAAGAACAAAGTCAAGAATAGAATGCTAGGATTTAAAATGTAAAACATGGGGTGACCTCCCTTAGGGGGAGATTGTTAGGAATTGGAAATTCCATAAGTAAAGTGTCGGTCACCCCAAATATTATCTAGCATAAGTTAGCTCATAGACATATCATTAGTTACGTTATTTATCAGTTTATTAGTTAGTTATTAGTTTAGTTTAGCGTAGTGTAACACCATGTAGGAAGGACGGGTCTTTACCCACTGTATGCCTGATCCACAGTCCGATAGGAGGATGTATTCTGTAACTATAAATACCCCTTCCATCCATGGAAGGGGTGGTGCTTTCAATCTAACCTTTTACAATTTGTGAACCAAGTCTCTAGCTTGAACACCCATCTCTCTACCTTCTCTCTCTAAAATGTATAACATGTATTTCCATCATCCTAGACCACCCGAATCATCAAACACAATATTATTTCGATCCTACACTAATGAATACCCCCGAACAGCCACGAATGTCACCTGGATGAGGCATAACTTGATGAAAGATATTGAAGAGGTCGGGGAAGTCCAAAGGCCCCCATAGTAGCCCCGCGGCTCTGAGTCTAAGTTAAAGACTCGTAAATAAAGAAAAGTGCTCTTTCGGGAGACAACCCGAATTATCCCTTTCTTTTGTTTTATTTCCATTTCTGTAGGGTCTTGTGTTTTCTAACTATTTTTTGCAGGAAACGAGAAAGTAATTATTGTTGCAGTTTGCTGATCTGAACAGAGTTACGGCGTAACTCATCTTGGTGATTACGCCGTAACCAACCTTTTAGCAGCAGAATTCTTGATGCATTACCAATTACGGCGTAATACCATCTCAGTGATTACGCCGTAACCACTCGCTTTGCAGCTTATGTCAGGTTTTGCCAGTTACGGCGTAACTCCCTCAAAAGAGTTACGACGTAACCTCCCTCTGCTTTAATTCTTTCATTTTAAAACACAATAACCTTGTATTAGTATTTTAAATGAACTTTATGGGTATGTTCCCTGTAAAACCTCACGAGACTTCACTCGTCCACTTAGGACACCAAGTGGTTTAAAAGGCTTGTTACATTCGCTAAATGCAACCGTGATTCCTACGAAAGTGAGTTAGGTTTGTTTTTCATTTTTTCTTTTTAGAATTATGCTTGTCGGTAGTGTGATTTCAGGGATTGAAGTTTGTTCATGATGCTTATACGAAGGCACGTCTCTTTTTCGTGGGCCTTCCTTCTTTATGGAGCAAAATTCAGGGAAGTTCTCGCTCTAATTCGACTTTTCTCTTCACCTTTATTTAATGCTTAGTACAAAAGGGACTTTGTACAATTCAAGTGGGGGGGGCGGGAGTAGAGTTATCTCTTGAACATTATTTTGCCCTCGTATTTCTAGTTTATTTTGAAAATTTATGCCATTTTTAAAATTTTGACATGTTTTTCTTAACCTAACTAGATTAGACTTTAGCCGAGCACATGCAACCCTTAATATTATATGGTGAGATTAGCCTTATCCGTTTCCAATATTTTACCCCAAATCCACTAAATTATGATTGTGCCGGTAGCTTGTAAACTTTAGAACTTGGCCTTTGCATCATTTCGAGACCATAGACGAGGTATGTTGAGTTAGATCGATGTATTCGTACTTTTCAGTTTTAGAAGGCAATATTATAGGATTATCACCCAAACAGCCTACCATTGTGTGTCTATCGATTAATCACCTCGACTTCTCGACCCCCATGTGAAACCCTTTTGTTGCACTCACCTTTAGTGCAAGATACCCCTAGATACACCCTTCTGAGTCATTCCTTTCATTTTGTTAACCCGATATATTGTTTCGATACACCTATACACCTTAGCCTACCATGTTGTCTTTATTTGTGATTGGGAAGTCATCATTTGCCTAAGTTCAAGGTTAGAGTGGAAAGGTTCAGAAATCACTCTTTCATCGACAACATTTCTGAAGGTCATTGAAGACCCCCCGAATTCCCATTGTTCATCTCAAGTGGGGGGATATTATGTTATTGTTATGTTGAAAAAAAATTGTTATGTTATTGTAAAGTGCGATGTTATAAGCTCTGTAGTATGAGCTTTATAGAATTAGTATCGAGGAGGCCACCTCGGTCACATTTGAAGATTGGAGTTGGTAGTTATGCCAACGGTTGGAGAAAAGGTAGTGTGCCCATCACGACGTCCTCTAATGACACATCTACCTTATATTTCATGATCCGGTTTCTTGACTTCAAAGCTTGAACTTTGGGTGGACGGAAAGTGGTGATGACTTGGTTATAGATTTAGACTACCTTCTTGTTTTTTTTACACCATTTATATATCCCATGTCTTATCCTACCCTTTAGTCATGAAGCATGTCTAGGTGATGCAGCGAGCAATTTTTAGTGTCTTGGCCATGGATTTGGTCATGTATCATTGATTTTGTCCACTTCGCCGTGACATGTTAGTAATGACGAGTCACCCCTTAACCTTTGTCATGTCTACCCATATTGCCTTCGAGAATTGTTTAGCCCTTAACTCTAATGGTGGAGACTTGTGTAACCGCCAAGCTTATGATAGAATACATGCTATGACTGTGCGATTGAGTGATCACCCCGAAATTGACACTTAGAATAGTTGAGAGATTTGAGTGTTTTGTTCCCCTTTCGTGAGGTGTTCGGCTTTGTTTTATTCTAGCATAAGGGATTTATAAACTTATATTTTCTAGGTTATGAGAGATATCCTTTTAGGAATCTTTCAAATAAGGTCTACTTGAGGGCAAGTAGAGTTCAAGTGGGGGGATATTTGATAACATCAAATAGTCCTGAATATTAAGTGTCAATTTCCTCCGATAATGCTTGTAATTTATATCATTTATATGGATTTACGCTTGTTTTCCATTATTTTCCACTTTCAGGTAAATTACGAGCATTGGAGCTAAAGAGATGCGGAACTGGAGAAATATCTAAAGATTTATCACAGTATGCTACTTTGAAGAAGTTACGGCGTAACTCGTCTCTCATATTACGCCGTAACTATTGCATGACTCAGAAAACCAACTTATCAGAAGGTTACGGCGTAACTCTTCCCAAAGGTTACGACGTAACTATATTAGGTCAAATGAGGTTCCACGCCGCTGATACTTACGCCGTAACTACTGCATCAACTACGACGTAACCGAGTTTATTGAATACTACGGCGTAACCACTCATTAGGTTACGCCGTAACCAGTAGATATAGTGCAAAATACGAAGAAATAGAAGGTTACGGCTTAACTCCTATATTAGTTACGCCGTAACCCAGATCTGGCCTATAAATACCCTACGAATTCCTGCATTTCTATTCATTCCATTCTACACACAACACTCAGAGAACATGGGAAAAAGCTCAAGGCAGGTCTAGAGGAGCATACGGAGCTGTCTCCAAGGGAGAAATCACTCCCCTACGATAAGCATTAGCGTTTTATATTTCTTTTACTTTCAATTCATGTATTTCGTACCTTTGAATATTGAATTGGTTTGCATGATTAATATGAGCGGCTAAGCACCTCTTGGTGCTGGCCTAGTTATGATTCCTTAATTGTTTTGTTTGCGTTTACTTTACTTCCGTACAATTTTTTGTAAGTGTATGCATGCATAGTTTATTGGTAGCCACCCTTGGTTCGGTAGTTTTGAATGGCGGTAGAGGCCAATTGCCTAGGAGATATGACCAACTGACCCTAGGTGAGTGGACTGAGACGGGAAGGGTAAGATATGACCAACTGACGACCCTTTCTACTTGTGCGATTTGACCAACTGATCACCTATCGTTTGGATAAACTTAAGAATTAGGAGGTGCGTGCCTAAGTTCCTAACGGCCGGGCATTCACTATTATAGATCTAGCATGTAGCGGTACTTAATGACTTGGCTTAGGGGACCAGGAAGAACAGGACTTATGAGGGGACACCTGACTTCTCCTGTGGTGGCATCTTTGCTGATAGGTTATGGCGAATTGACCAAATGCTATCCTCTTGACTTTGACCCCGCCTGAAGTAATTGGAAGTAAGTAGACGTAGACATAACTAGCTAGGAGGATTAACTAGGTTAGCACCACTCTCCTTTATTGATTTCCCTTTACCATTTATCTGCCTTTAATTTGCTTTTAGTAGTTTAATTAACTAAATCCCTATCGAAACCTTTATTATTCTGTAACTTAGTAATAATCCAACACACATAGCTCTTGGGACGACCTCGGCTTTACCGATTATTACACTTCACACGACCGGGTACACTGCCCGTTAGTGCACTAGGGTAGACCATAGGTATAACGAGAATTTATAAATATTAAAACCTGGTCAGTAAAACCTGCATCACATGCCTCCGCTTATATATAATGTATAGATATGATGAGTTGAGTTCAATATAGACAACTAATTTTTAATAGACCTAGTGAACCAATCATAGGCAACCATTTGTTCACCAAAATTAGAAAAATCACTTTTCACCATTTATCATTGAAAAAATAAAATATCTTGCAAATGGTAAATCGTTAAGCGGCAAAAAATACACCATCGCAACAAGAATTTTTTTTATCTTTCAGTAAACGGGTTCTTTGATATATACATTCGAAAGACCTTGTTAGGTCACCATGTTTGTAACACAAGCCTCAATATGTAAGAAAGAAAGATAAGAGTTATCGGTTGAACACGTTAAACACACACACGTATGAATGAGAAATGTTATGCGTAGAGTGAATGAATAAAATGAACAACCAACCCTCAAGTGAGGGTTTACAAGGATTATTAATAGGGCAAGGAGCTAGGGCAACACTACTAGCATCCTTCCCTTCTTATGGGCTTGGGCCAAGACTCATGGGCCTTCTACACAAGCCTTAGTTTAATAACAAACATAAAGGCCTAATTAAGCTAACTATTACATATTAATCACTAACACTTGTAATCTAGTTTAGGAGTGATTCCAACAATCTCCCCCTAAGTGTTGGTGATGAATGAAGGAGTGATAAACGTTGTAGGTGCAGATGTAATAGTAGCTTTGACGTCTTCTAACAATCTTCTTTCTTGTGAGAAGAAGTGCCTTAATTCGAACAATCTCCCCAGTGTAGGGATCTTGTATCTTTTGAAGTATTCTGCTTTGACGTCTTTTGATTTCTTTGTTCTTAAGTTCTTTGTTCTTTATGGTGAAAGTGATAGTATGTTGTGGTTGTCTGCATCAGGTCCGCTTCGTTGCTCCAGTGGCTCCACGTCTTTCTCCAACATGCTCCCACGCTTTTTAATGTTGGATTTCAGCTTTGATGAAGTTCTTTTAGTCTTTAAACTTTATAGATTCTTTGTTGATGAAGAATCATTATGACTTTGTGTTGCCTTTGAATATGAGAGAACTTCAATTAGTGTTGCAGTTGGTATGAGCATGTGGAGAATCTGCACGATCTTTTCTACCCACAAGCATCCATAAGAAGAAAACATAAAACATGGGTTAGAAATAATCCAGCACTTACAAGTTTGAACTTCGAGAGTGTTAACAGCATAGTGTGAAAACACAACTCTAATTCTTACAAGGGTTGTTCCTGAACTGGAGTCCCACAAGTGAGATAACACGATGTACCGAAGTACACCTACAGTTCAGATGAGTCGCTGAGGTACACCGAAGCATCACCCCATGACTGTAGACCGTTTGAGACACACTAAGTGTAATCCATGGGGAGTTACCGAAGTGACCTGCTGTCAGGGCTGTTTGATATTGACCCTGGCAGGAGTTTCCATTCAATCACTGAGGATCACATGTGTGAACCACTCATAAATGTTCTCGACAGATTGCTAAGATCTGTGAAGGACTCGATAATGTATCACTTGCGTCCTTATTGTTGAACGACAAGCGATGAATTGTCCAGTGTACCTAAGAGATCATTTGATGAATCTCGTGGCTCTAGACTCAATAGTGCACTTTGGTTTTCCTGAGCGGAGACTTGGGAGAGGGTCTCCTTTTTCAATACCAGCAATCTCTAAGAGAAAGCCGATAGTTTACGTAGGGTTCCCTGTGAGAATGAAACAAGCTTCTGTTGAGAGAAACTTGAGTGGCTAAGAAGGTTTAGTGCATGTTTCACTGGGTCCATGACGACTTTGATCTTCAATACCGATGTCATCAAGTGACAACCAGTAGCATATGAATTGAACCCGATGTCTGCCCTAAGTTGAATAATCTGGAGGGATATTTCTTTTCACCCTTTTCTTTGCATTTCTTTTTAATTCTTCAACTCCTTCTTTCTCCGATTCTCATTTTCTCCTTTTATAATCATACCTAAGGACTTCTAATTCTCACTATTGGTGGTGTCCTTGGGTAGATCCCTCCGGCTCTGGCGGATCATAGGACGGTTATTCCTAACCTTAATCACCTTATAACTCCATTGTCACAAAACCAATTTGCATGAAAATCTCTCAAAGTATTTATAAGTAAGAAACATTTTGTAATACTTCGAGAGTTTTATATTTTGCATAAATACTCCCCCTTCACACGTGCTTTAGAGTTTTGACTGAAATCTGCACGGTGAGAGAAGAGTGCGCACTTTCGAATTGATCAACTCATGATAGACAATCCCCCGCGAGACACGGTTACGTTGCATAGTTAAAGAGTTACATTGTCAGCTTTTAGGTGACAACTAGCTCTAATAACTACCTTGAAGGTGTGGACAACCTCGAAGGGTTGTCAAACCCGTCAAAGTTCATGTCTATCAAGAGTTTCTCGAATGGTACATTCTACTCGGACAAGTCCTTTGCGAGACACGTTTACATCACTAGCGAACTAGTTTGACATTATTACCCGACCGGGACAAGTCTTTTCGAGTTACTAACATTTCAGAGTTTGTCAATTCGTTGGTTAAGTCTATTCACACGATGATTCTTTTGCAAGTTACAACATATTTCTTATCACATAATTTTTCTCCCCCTCAAAAATGGCATATAAATGTTATTTTTGACGAAATTTTGATATCAAATATGTCCATTTCGAGTTTTGCGGGAAGATTACCACGAAGAACAATTTTGTGAACAAAGTTTTTAAGCAAATACTCCCCCTCAATAAGTGATATTAACTTTTGAGGTTTTGAAAGTCATAAGGGGAAGTACTTGTTCTTTTGAGCAAAACTTTGAAAAAAAATGAAAGTTTTGATAAGTTTTACTCAAAAGTAAGAAGCTTTCGCTCCTTTTATAGGATTGTGGCACTGAAGCGTACCACAGGGTCCTTTCATTACAAGTACGGGTTGTACACTGTTATGTGTGCACAAGCCATTGTTAAATATAAATCACACAACTAAGTAATGATAATGAAACAAATCAAGGGTTACCAGGAGAATCCGGTAGTCCAGCAATAACTCCAGGAATGCGTTCTGGACGTTGATAGCCTGTGAGAGAAATGCTGGGACGACCACCTACGAAACTCTCCAACGTTCTGAACTGGTCCCTTCTAAACAACCTTTCATCGATGTGAGTGATGATCCTCTTAACATCCCTTTTCTCCTTCGAATTCCATCTCTTCTTTGACCCTATGCCTTCATGTATCTCCCTTAACCGATAAGCTAAACCATCCCTTACGCTCTTCAGTGTATGATCCCCAAACTTATGAAGTTCTTTGCATGCCATCAAGCAGTTGCGGTGTAGTTCACTACGGTAGACTACGCCAAACGGTTTGCTGATGAGAGTGTATTGAGGAAGGTGGTTGATGTCAGGAAGGTCTAGCTGAGGTCTGGTGAAGTTGACACGTGTCTGATATGATTCCACGGCAAGTTGTAAGTCTTCTACACATTCTTGGATCACTATACTTCTGATGAAGATGAGCAAGGACTTGATGTATTCACGTTGGATTTCTGTCGAGAAGTGCCTCATTCTTCCCTGTACTTTGGCAAGATACAGATCTTCAATGTCGTTGAGAGACAAATTCTGAAAGTCCGCTTCACAGAAAACATAGTCCTCTTCGTCTTGTCTTTTGACCACGATTTTCTTGAGAAATGTGTAGTCCCATTTTGACGAGAGAGTTACATGCTTAACAGCAACGATCCGTTTGTCACTAAACACTTCATGTGTAGACTTTTGAACCTGGCAGCTTTTATAGAAGATTCTTCGGCGTTCAGGCCAATGGTGAATCCCATACATCACATCAATGTCATACTTCTCCACACTGTTGGCAAACATGTGAGGAGCCTTTTCTTCGATGGCTATGCAGTTGTGGTATATGGCTGCCAGGAACGGAAGTGTCAGTGATGTAGCGTATTTCTTTGACACATCGCTACAATGTAGAAGAAATTCCAGGTCGTTGTTGAAGAAGTAGCGAAATGGAATTTTAGGTTGATCTGGTTGGCCAATTGTAGGTAGAGGTCTGGTCCAGTCAGTGTAGTATGGATCCTTGTCCTTTCTGGTGAAGTCAATGTTCGCTTCAGGGTTGAGCCAATCGGTGTTGTTAGACATGGCTCGTGCTATGTTTTCAAGATGATATTCAACTTCAATAGCACTTTCCGAGCTGTCTTTGAGCAGTTGAAAAGCGTCATTCTTGATACGTTTTAACTCTGACTTGGTCATCTTTTTCACCCGAAACTTTTCTTGAAGAAACTTAGCATGCTCCAAGGTTCGACCTTCTACCATATCTTGACCTTCAGGTAGGGAGGGAGTAGCATCAACAAGTGTAGAAAACTAGTCGTATACGGTGTCATCTTCGTCTAGCCATGAGACGACATCAGCCTTGGTCTTCTTCTTCTTCTTCTTTGGCTTAGATGAGGATGCTGGTTTCTTTGCTGTGTCGGGAGAGATGGGTTGTTGTCGAGGCTCAGGTATCTCTTCATCGTCACCACCATTGTACTCGAAGTGATCACTGGTTTTTTCTGTCTGAGGTGGTAACTCAGAGTCCTGAGGTTTATTAGCAGCAGCAGAACTTGGTGGATATCTTCTTTCGGTTGGAGTCCTTTGGTGTGGTAGTTGCATGGAGGATGATTCACCAGTTTTCTTCGGGCGTTTAGGCTCTGTATCTTTGTCCTTATCCTTATCATCATCGTCTCTTGGACGCTTAGGCCTTTCAGCTTGCTCCTTGCATGAAGTCTTGAGTTGATATTCCAGTAATGCCTCAAGTAGTTTACTTTCATCAGAGGTGAGAGTTGCAGATCATTGAGACAATTGTAGCACCAGCTTGGAAATCAACTCTGCATCAGAGAGAACTGCAGGCTCAATTGGATCGATCATCATTGTTACCAGAGTGGATTTCATTGTTTGTTTGACCAATTTCATGAGATTTGGATAGAGCTGTCTGGTGAACATCTCCCTTGTAACTCCAGGAACAGTGTCGAGAAGAAACTTGTGAGTATATTCTCTTGCTGTCTTCTCCATTTCCTTTTGTAAATCTCCTTTGATAAACTTCTGGATATGCTCCCTTTCTTTCAACAACTCGTTTATCCCATTTTGAAGAAAGTTGATTCTATCAGCGAGTTGATTCAGCTTTTTGTTGGTCACATCTTTCTTCCTGACTTACTTGACAGCATTGACAATCTTTGTCTTAGCTCGGGATATCCAAGAGTCGGTTGGTTTCTTTACTGACTTGGAAGTGGATCTGGTTGTGCCTTTGGATGGTGGTGGAGATGAATGAGAGGATGAGTCTGATGATGATGAGATATGAGGAGACTCAGGATCCTTTGGTGGTTCAGAAGTTTCTTCTTTTGAGCGTGCTGGACTATCAAGAAGAAAATCATCATATTCAGCTTCGTCATCTTTTCGGACTTGGCCAATTCTTCCGCCTTAATCTTGGCTTCTTCATCAGCTTTAGCTTGAGCTTCCATTTCGGCTTTTGACTTAGCTGCAGCTTCAACATCTTCATCAGCTTTTTCTTTCTCAGACTTCTCCTTTTCTGGTTCCTCAAATTCATAGGTGATTGTATCCTCCAGTTGCCGTTGTTGTTGATCGTAAGTGGTGGTACTAGTTCCCTTATCGGGTTGATTAACCGCATAAAGAACTGGTGAAGATAGTGCACCACCACTTGACCCTCCGGGGCCACGAGTTTGTTCTTTTACAAACTCTTTGGCAATGTGTTGGAGTCTGATATTTCTTCCGAGCTTTCCTCTTCTTGCTCAAGCACTGGAGTTTTCCCTTTGCCTTTATCAGCCTTTGGACTGGGAGGTTTTGCTACTGTTTGAGTGTCATCGGTTGGAGTTTTAGAGTAGATGACCTCTTCGTCCGTTTCAGTTTCCTCGGAGTCTTCGTCCGTAAATTTTTGTTGCGGTTCGGGTTTTGGAATTGGAATGGCTTCTTTAGAGAGAATTTTCCTTTTAAGAACGTAAGTCCTCTTGGGATACTTCCTCGTGCTCTCAGTGCTTGTAATGCTTCCTGCACTGCCTCTCCTGGTTTTCCTAGTAGGTGTACCAGCGGACTTTTCATCAAGGAAACCTACTTTGCCTTCTTCAACTGCCACCAGATATCATTTGTACGAATACAGTTGTTTGATATCATCAGTGATAAGATAATCTGGCGATCTTGCACCTTGTTTCTTTGTTGTAGAGTCCTTAAATCTGACAGTGAGTGTGGGATCATATAACACGGAGTGTTGTTTGGGGTCATCAAGTCTCAAGGGAATATCAGGATTATACCCTAGAGCTCGTTGGATCAACAGTTTGGTGTATCTGATATACTGGATCTTGGTGCCAAGCTTTTTAAGGAAAGTCATCATGTCGTCCCATATCAGAGCTTCAACTTCTATGTCTTTCTTGTTGACCAAAGCCCAAAATATTTGTAGTTCCATGAGCTTGGGATGCTCATGACCACTATCACGACCAGAAACAGATTTTGCAATCATTATGTAGAGGGTTCTCCATGGCTGGGGAATGTTCTTGAGATCAACAGATGAATGCTTTGTGATAACTCCGGTAGCTTCATCATAGCCGATGTCGATCATGAATTGGAGAACGACCTCTTCAGTTGGAGTGGCGTTGAATTGAGTAGGTTCGATGACAGGAATGAGAAGAATGGCCCTCAAATCTGCTGGTGTGATGGTGACTTGTTTGTTGTTAAGAGTCACAGAATTTTGACCTTTGATCTTTTGCATTGTATGCCAGAACTGGTGAATGTAGATCTCCGGTACAGTAGCATAGTTTGTGAGCATGTTCTGATAAGGGTGAGTCTTCAAAATATCTGCAGCAATCTGGCATGAACACTCAGAACAAGAAAAGGTATCAAAATCAACTCTGATGTTGTTCTTTCCGATCTTCATAGGGTAACCATGAGGGAAGATATCTTCAACAGTGAGAACATTTGGTGCTTCCACATTTTGCATTTGAGCGTCCATGTCGTGATCTGAAAGATATTTAGCCAAAAGAACCAACATATCGAAAGACATTACGTTAGTTAACAGTTGATTTTATTGTCTATTTATTGAATGTGATATGTCGATGATTGTTACGAGTCCAATGTCACGTGTTAGTCCAATAGTCTAAAGACGTCGTGATAAGTTTTGTGAGTTGATTAATTTTGAGTTTTAAAGTCCAAGTTTTCACTTATTTTTCACAACTTATTAAACATTTGAGCTTATTAGTGACATTTTGGTTTCGTGGCGTTATGATTTATTTATTTACAAGTTTGCACGCGTAACAATTCATAATTTAGGTTAAAAACTAGGCTTAGGCGTAAAATTCTAAGTTTATGCGTAAACAGAAAGGTTATACGTGTAAGCATAAGCTTATGCGTAGGTTCTTGTCTTACGCATAGGAAAAGAGGGCCTTAGGCGTAAAGCTTATGCGTAAGCGTATATGGAACCTTACGCGTAAGGCTTACTCGTAAGAGTGAACCTTATGCGTAGAGGTTACTGTTTACGCATTTCCTTCACAGGATACGCGTAGTCCCCATTGTAGAACCTTACGCGTAAAGGTTACGCGTAAGATTTCTCTTACGCATAACATTCTACGCGTAAGGTGATCCTTATGCGTAGATGTTCAAGTAACCTTGATTCTGAGTTTTTCACGTGTAGAAACCTGAAATAAATTCATCATAATACCAATATTAACACCTACATTCAATATCTATCAGATCTAAACATGAATACATTTCTGAGCAGTTATGCATAGAGACTTGTTTAGGCTTAGACTTTAAACCCTAATATTCAATTTCTACGTATAAGAGTTCTAGCCATAGGAATGCCACCAAACTATTTCTGGGTTGTCTTAGAAGTCTAATGAAGTGTTCTATGCAAGTTTTAACATCAACAATGCTATGAATCAAAAGTACCTAAAACGTATGAACTTAAACCCTAAAATTTAATTCTTTCACTATTAGTGTTTCTGGGCAAGTTATAAGCATGGATATGATCAATTCAACATATATACAACATTTCTTAACCATCTAATTAACCTAAAACACTCACACAAGAAAGTACCCAATTTACGCATAAACCCTAATTTTCAAAATCAATCAATTTGTGTTTCTGGGTGAGTTTTAATGATAAAAATGGTATCATTGATATTATACAAACGTTTTGACACTACCATTTTAACCACAAACACTCAAACTTGATTAGGTATTCATACGCTTATGCGTAGATCACAAAATCATCCCTAGGTTAAAATCTAACCGTTGGTTTTCAAAACGATTCAAAACCTATGTTTATAATCATGTTAAAACCATAAAAACACTTACAATATGATGATCAGAAACACGGATTTGTAGATGGATTTCTATGCGTAGGATTATGCTAGTTGGGTAATAAATGATGTGAAGTTAATGCTTTTAGAAAAGTTTTATTAAAAATACTTTGAGTATTTGACATTTTCAGTCCCTTCACCTTTACCATTTACACCCAATGCCCATAACTTCCATTTTGGTTACCAAACGAAGGATATTTGGAAAGAAACATGACGACACTCCCCCTCAACTCAAGAAATAATTAAATTTTATAAATTTTAGTCCGAGGAGTGTCAGTAAACCAGAAATGTGACCACCATAATCAAAGACACAATTGGGATAAGGTAACATGCAAGTACAAGGTTTTATGAAACCGAAAAATATTTACGTTCTCCCCCTCAACACTTGACATAGAAAAATACTGAATTTTGAAATATTAAAGTGTTGACGGAAGATTTATACTTGCCATGTTACAAGAAATATAGATAGAAGAATATTTTTGTTGATTTTATCAGATTTTATAATTTTGTATTTTGTTTTTGAAAAATATTTACAAAAGAAGTTTTGGTGTTTGACTGATTTTAAGAATGTTTGAAAAGTTCTTCCAGTTCCTCTAGAGTCAAACACCGCATACCAATCCGGTGGACCAACTCATTAAACCTAGCAGGAGCTAAGGCTTTGGTGAGGAGATCTGCCAGTTGGTATTCAATACCCACAAAGTATAATTCAACGGTACCCTTTTCCACGTGCTCCTTGATGAAATGATATCGAAGATCGATGTGCTTTGATTTCAAATGTTGAACAGAGTTGCACGAGATCGCAATAGCACTCCGATTGTCGCAGTACATCGGGATTCTGTCAAATACGTAACCATAGTCTTTGAGTTGTGTTCTCATCCAAATGACTTGAGCACAACACGCCGACATGGCTACATATTCTGCTTCATTTGAGGACAGCGATATACAATCCTGCTTCTTCGATTGCCATGACACCAGTTTATCACCAAGAAATTGTAGAGCTCCTGAAGTACTTTTTCGAGAATCTAAGCAACCTGCATGATCAGCGTCTGAAAAAGCTATTAGTTCAAAACCAGAATCCTTCGGATACCAGATCCCCAAATTAATTGTTCCTTTTATGTATCGGAGGATTCTTTTAGCCTATGAGAGGTGGGTTTCAGTTGGTCTTGACAGATAACGGGAGCAAAGATATACTGAAAATACAATATCATGTCTACTGGCTGTTAGATACATGAGAGACCCAATGATACTACGGTATTTGGTAGGGTCAACCAATTTCCCATGCAAATCAGCGTCCAGTTTCTTGGTATGTGCCATAGGTGTGGCATAGGTGTCACTGTTTTGCATTCCAAATTAATTTCAAGGGCATATTTGGACTGACTCAAGAAAATACCACGGGGTGATTGATGAACTTGCAGTCCTAGAAAGAACGTAAGTTCACCAATCATGGACATTTCAAAATGTTTTTTCATTAGTTTTGAAAAAGCGTTTGAGTATTTTAAATGTGTTGACCCAAAAATGATGTCATCCACATAAATTTGAACGATTAAAATGTGTGCCCCGTGATATTGTATGAACAGAGTAGGGTCGACCGAACCTTTTACGAAATTATTGGCGATAAGAAAGGATGATAACTTATCATACCACGCCCGAGGGGCTTGTTTGAGACCGTAGAGAGCCTTCTTCAGTTAGTATACATGATTAGGGAACTATGGATCAACGAATCCTTCTGGCTGGCTAACATAGACCGTTTCTTTCAGTTGTCCATTGAGAAAGGCAGTTTTGACATCCATTTGAAAGACCGTGATGTTCATGTGAGCCGCAAACGCCAGAAAAATTCGTACAGCCTCAAGACGAGCAACTGGAGCGAATGATTCTTCAAATTCAATACCCTCTTCCTGTCTATAACCCTTAGCCACTAGACGTGACTTATTTCTGATTACGGTTCCTTCAACATCCAATTTGTTTTTCCATATCTATTTGTGACCAATGACGAAGACCCCTGTTGGTCTTTCAACCAATTCCCATACTTCAAGATGTTTAAACTGATTGAGTTCTTCTTGCATGGATTCAATCCAGTTGTCTTTTGTCATTGCGTCTTTAATGTTTTTAGGTTCAGATTGGCAGACAGTGAGTGCATAAATGCAGTGTTAACCGTCTGTGTGAAGACGTTGTCTCGTTACGACTGGTTGATTCGGGTTACCAATAATGTTTTCAAGAGGGTGTTCTTTCATCCAATGATGTGTGGAAGGTTGATGTTGATATACATTCTACAGATTGGGAAGATTCAAATGACTTGTAGATGATTCCGCAACATCTGGTGCAGCAGTTTCATTAGCAAATGGGTTGAAGAACGCATTTGGATCAAAATCTGCAGGTGGGGGTACTTCATTGTTCAGAACATCATCAGCTGGTTCAGCATCGTTGGATGCAGTTTGTTCAACTGTTGTTGTAGAGTCAACTGGTGGTGCTTCTTCAACAGTAATTGTTGTAGCAGGTGTATCAAGTATTGGAGTATGATCAGGTTGAGCAGCGGAAACATTGGATACATCTGGAGCATGTTCATCAATATCATCACTAAACAGAGGAGCAAATAGCTTTTCCATTTGTTGACGAGTAAGCTGGGAGCTAGTATCAGCTGATGATGGGGTTTGAGGGAAGTTTAAACGGTTATGACTGGGTGCCAAGCTGTTATGCTCAGAAGCCATTGTGAATATAAACAGAGATTGACGAAGTTTCTGAATCAGTTTCCCCCCAAACTGACAACTGTCTTTAGCAGATTTGGAACTTTGATGTAGTAGACATTTCTTCTAACTTTTGAAGTTTTCAGTATGCAGCGGAATTTGTAGAAGAGCAGTAAACCACACAAGGTGAATCTGACTAATTGCGGAAAATCCGTTCGAGGGTAACATGCCAGAAATCAACAAAATCTTCTCACGTATGTAGACGCATCACACCAAACAAACCACGAAAGACAAAATGAAACGACTTTCCCCTGAATGTTGTGGTCTTTCGGAATACTAATCACCTGTGAATATGCAATAACTCGATACCAAGACCGTGTGTGAGGCATCACAACATCATATTTAGGTAACTTCACACTAGATAACCCATGAAAGTGAGACGATAACACCAACTTGAGAAATTTTAACCACAGATCGTCTCATTTCTTCCTTCTAATTGAAGAAATTCATGAAGGCATTGGGTTTTCGCAAAGAAGCATGTGGTCAAACAAGGAAGCAATGATCACCTACACCCTCTCCCCCTCGATGTTTTCAATGAATCAGAATCATACACCACGTATGTTGATGAGGAATTGAAGACAGCGAAACCATGTATAAGGAGACCGCGAAACCATGTGTGTCCAATTGATCGAACAAGTGTGAAGTACCAAAAATATTTTGAGTGAGTCAACTGCTGATAAAACTTCTCTGTTCATAATGTTGATCATCAGCTGTGTCATTGTTGTTGGAAACAGTTTGATCGTCTGTCATCAAAGATTCGATAGGAGGTGCATCTACAGCAATAGTTGTAGTTTCAGAGTGTATCCGAAATTAGAATATGATCAGGTTTTGCAGCGGAAACATTCGATACATCTGAAGCACGACTTTTGAAAGACTCTTTAACCAGTGGAGCAAACAAAGTTTCCAATTCATGACGATTAAGTACAATGGTGGTGCAGCTGATGGATCATGATAATTTTGAAGGTGAGAAACGGGTCCTACGCTGTTTTGCAGTAGGAGCCATAGCTGTTGTACCTGTATAGAAAATAGAAGGGGGGCAAGAAAGAAAAAACATGGATCCCCAAGTGTAACTGGGTTCCAGATGTTAGAAGCATAAAGATGTAGTGTCAATTATCTTCTTGACACCTGAACATGCTATTTTGATGATTTCATTTCCTACCTCAGGGATGGATGTAGAGGGCTTCACACTTGTTATGGTGCAACTACTTAGTATCTTGCCTGTAGGAATCCACCTAAGACCAACAGTTTTGAAAACTCTACCCGTTGGAATCCATCTAAGGTTAGATCTAGGGGATGTTGAAATTTCTTTTGGGAAGAGTCTGCGTCATATATTGATCCACCTATTAAGTTTATGAAATTTTATTTTTAGATCACCGAGTTTATTTCTAACTGTTTGTTGAGTAAACTTAGGTTTTGGTTTGCTACTACAAGCAGTGTTCAGTAATACACTCGAAGGTGATACACCAGGTAGTGAACCTAAGATTCCATCCTTTTGGAGTAGTGCCCTTTTCCTAGCCTTTTCTAGATCATAGTTCTTGTGCAAGTCATTTGAATCATATGAATTTTTAATTTTAATGCTCGGTTTAGACACAGTGTTTGAACTAATCCTAGATGGGCCAGGTGAAACTACTTGTTGATGTTTAACAGAAACAGATTTAATAGAAGCAGGTTTAACAGAAACAGAAGCATTTTTCTTAGGCCAGGAATGTGGAATGACTGGTTTTGACGAATGATTATTCTCAACAACTTGGGAGGCAAACCGTTGTTTTGAAGATTTAGAACGTTCAGATTTAAATGCAGTTGGTTGTTTAACTACTGATTGTTTTTCGAAAGGTTGTAGAGACGATTTTCCCAAGATTGTTGGTTTTGCAAAATTAGTATCCACACTCTTGTCAGTTAATCTTCTCAGTTTGTTTTGTAAAGCAACATGTGCAAGCCCCTTTGCTTGAATTTGAGCCTTTAAATGCTCATTTTCTTTTACTAATGTATCCACACGATTACTTTGTTCATTCAAAGATTTACCATTTTGCTGTGAGTTTACAAATTTGTTTTGCATTTTAAGTTCAAGAGAGATGCAATGAGCCTCAAGTTTTGAAAAATCTTTTTGAAACTGAGCAATGGTCTTTTTGAGAAGAATGTTTTCAGATTCAAGAGTTTGATTTGACGTTTCAGTTGAATTGTTAACAAGTAAGGGCTCAGACATGAGATAGTTGTCTGGACATTGTGCAACACACTGGTCAACCTCTCCTTCATTTCTAAATTCAGGTTGCTCAGTATGTTGTGTCGCATTTGCACTCAGAATATGATCAACAGTAGATAGTACCTCAACCATTTGTTCTTTGTCAAAGTTCGGCTCTGTGTCATAGATGGGTAAGATATCTTCCTCAACCATTTGTTCTTCGTCAAAGTTGGGCTCGGTGTCATAGTTAAGTATGATATCTTCTCCAGATCTGTTGTTGTCATCCTGCTTTTCCAATGCTACAACCTCATTGTCCGCATTACCGACAGATGCAGTAATCACAACATTCTCAACATCCCTTTGAGCATTCCTTCCATGTACATCAACTCTTTCACCTTGCACGACTGCAGGATTTCGCGAATTTGATGATGTCTGACGCTTGGAATTGTTAATTGTTGAACACATCTTAGCCAGAGCCATGTATCCTTCTTTTAATGCCACAAATGCAGCTTCATTTTCAGAATCCATTGAGTTAAACACTCTCTCTCCCCTGCAGAAGAATCAAAGAGAAAAGGTGCGAACTCGATATAGCACACAGAAGGCCGATATAGTAAATTTCAATTTCCCTCCAAAAATAATTTTGAAAAAATTTTGACTCTCAAAATTTGAAATTCACTATAAAATTCAATTCTAAGGTTGTAAGAAAAATTTGAGCTATGACAATTTTGACGCTAAATTTGACCCGAAAAATTCGAATTTGGGCCAAAAAAATTGAATTTTTGACCAAAATTTTCACAGTTAAACCAAAATTTGAATCTCGCGTAAAAATTGAACGTTTAGTCTCCTGTAGAAATTAAATTTTACTCAAATTTTCCGGCCAAAAATTGAACGTTTACCCAAATTTTGATTTTTTTTTTTTTAATAACTTGTGTTGATGGATCTTTGTAGTCGAGTGAAACTTGTTGTTTGTTGAAGAAGTGCTTAGGCGTAGAAAACCAGCTTATGCGTAGAGGAAACCTTACGCGTAGAACCTGCTTCTGCTTAGAAAGTGCCTTACGCGTAAGAAACCAACCTTACGCGTAGGAATAGAACTTACTCGTAGGATAAGCTTACGCGTAGACTTGAGAAGACCTTAGCTTAGGCGTAAAGCAAAGGCTTAACAGTAAGAACCTTCTGCGTAAGATTTCCTTAGGCATAAGACAAGCTTATGCGTAGGAAATGCTCAGGCGTAAGATGTTTACTCGTAAGCTTTTATGCTTAGGCGTAAAACTAGGGTTTTAACCCAAAAATCCTTTACACTTATTCCAGTGTAAGGGATATCCAAAGTCGAAGTATTTTCAGGCTTATCCAAGCAAGAAAACACTGAGTAAACCAATTTCACTGAAGATCAAACCAAGGAAAGCTTATGCGTAAGTTTAGGGTTTCGCTTACGAGTAGAAAGTACCAAAAATCACGAAAAACTGATTTTAAGCCAAAAAGTGTTTAGAAACTTGATTTTTATGATGAAATAGCTTCAATATCACCAAAATAACAAGAAAGTTTAAAACTTGATGATCCAAAACTCTTTTTCACCTTACGCGTAGAAAGAAGTACACGAATGAAATCAAGCTCAAAAACAATGCTACACACGTAAAGTTTCAAACTTTTTGCCAAAAACTTAAACTTTATCACCAAATAACCTTTAAAGTACAAGAATCTTGAATTTTAAAGTGAAAAAAATTAAGCTTTTTGCGTGATAAAGGTGAAAAACGTTAAACCTTACGAGTAGACAAAAACAAACCGTTTCACCCAACTAGATGGCGAATGATACCACTGTTAGGTCACCATGTTTGTAACACAAGCCTCAATATGTAAGAAAGAAAGATAAGAGTGATCGGTTGAACACGTTAAACACACACACGTATGAATGAGAAATGTTATGCGTAGAGTGAATGAATAAAATGAACAACCAACCCTCAAGTGAGGGTTTACAAGGATTATTTATAGGGCAAGGAGCTAGGGCAACACTACTAGCATCCTTCCCTTCTTATGGGCTTGGGCCAAGGCTCATGGGCCTTCTACACAAGCCTTAGCTTAATAACAAATATAAAGGCCTAATTAAGCTAACTATTACATATTAATCACTAACACTTGTAATCTAGTTTAGGAGTGATTCCAACAGACCTTTTTTTCGAGTTTTGTTTTAGTGGCCCTATACAGAAAGATGATTTAATTCTCATCGTGATGGTATGATTCTTTTCGCGTAATGATTAACGGTTTGCGAAATATTTAATTTTTTAAGAAAGTGATGAAATTAGGTTTCTAATTTTGATTAAGGGCCATTTGGTTTGTGAATGGTTTGGAATGATATTAAGATTTGGTATAGATATTACATAAAATGTATTGAATTGAAGAAAAGGTGGATAGAGAAAATATATAAAAATTTAAGAAAAAATTATATATTTTATAATTTGAATTGAAATTTAAGTATTATTTTTTTGTTAAATAATAAATCATGGCCCAGATTGAGAAAATATATAAAAATTTAGAAAAAAAAAATATATTTTATAACTTACATGGGTCCACTTCTTTATTGCATTTACATGAAACCCACATATTTTACCTGGATTCATAAATCTACAAATTAAAATACATTAGCCCATTTTTGAATCCAAACATCCCCTACCAAACTATTATTAACACTATTATTGTCATTTTTTTGAAACCAACCCTTTATAACAAACACATAAAATTAGTTCATTGGATCTATAGAGAATTTAGAGTTTATAATCAATGATTAGTTCATTGTATAATCTTGAATCTCAAATGGAACATTTAATATACTCTGTTTTTTAATCGTTTTAGGTAATTATTAAATATATCTACTAATAATAACTTGACAAATATTTAAGTAAGATAATAAATGTAAGATTAATAAAGAAAAAAGAGTTCACGAGAATGTTGAAATATACACCTGCGAGTATTTTAAAATGAGTGTGACGAGTTTACTCATGATAGATATACTTTACCCGTCATTCACCCACAACCCACAAGTTCATTTTTTCACCTACATCCCACTGTGGGTAAAGATAACGGGTTTACCCCCACCCATCACGATGCGAATGCCCGCAGATTATGTTTTCTCACTCGTTGCCATGCCACGAATACATAAACTAATCTAAGGATGAGCATGAGACTGGTCCCATACCGAATTAGTGGTATCGACTTTTTCCCGAGCATAAATTAGTGGTACCGGTACCGTACCGAACGGGATTCGGATACCGGTACCGGTATCGGTACCTGGAAATCGGGTTTTCCCTGCTTTTTTCAAGAATTTCCCGATTTGGTACCGGTCCCGTACCGAATTAGTGGTCCCGATTTTTTTTCACCTTATTTCGTAGTCCTGGTACCATACCGTATTTCAAAAATCAGTATCGTTTCGATACGGTATCAGTACGTTTCCGGTTCGATTCCGGGATACGGTTCGAAATGGTCATCCCTAAACTAATCTAAATCACACTAAAAACATTTTTTCTTCCCCGGTGTAACCTTATTAATCAACCCTAACTCATCTATCAGCCAACTTCCTAATTTCAAACAATGAAAAACCACGATCCAAAATCCACAATTACCAAAAATCAGGAAGAATTAACCTTCATTAGTGCATCAGAATCATTTAATTCCAATCACTCCAAATCCTCATCATTTTCAGACATAGACAACATCATCGTACAACCACCAGAATCTCCAGACTCTTCGTCGTTCGATAACCTTAAACTTTTATCTCAACACATTTCCGAAAAACTAGATTCTCAAGATTCCCATGATCACAACATTTCCACAAACATTAATAATAATGACATAGCTGAAAATAAGACAACCTTAAACGAACCAAGTAACGTTAGTTCCACGATCACAAGTACTAATAACGAGTCGAATATATCGAGTTTTATTAGCGGGATAGTTGGATCAGTTATAAAAATGATTAGGTTTCAGTTAAATTTATTAGTTACTACTGTTACATTGCCTATGTGGTTAACTTTTTGTTCTTATAAGTTTATGATTGATCCGTTAACGAGTATAAAAACTGTGAAATGTTATATTATGGATTATGTTTTATGGGTTTTCGGTTTATGTTATGGTTGTGTTAGGAAACATGATACAACATGGAAGTTGGGTGTTCGTGTTGGTTGGGGATTGTTATGGTTGTCTTATTTAGGATTTGTTTTTGTTAGTTTGTTGGTTTTTGCGTTTGTGGTTAGTGGTGTAATTTTGAAATGTGTGATGGAAGAGCCGATTAGGGTAATGGAAGAGTTGACGTTTGATTATACGAAGGAGAGTCCAACAGCGTTTGTGCCATTAATGTCGTGTCCTGAGTCGGAGTTTTTGGAATGTGGTGAAGGGGTTAGGAGTGAGTTAAATGGGGAATCACGGGTTATACCTTTTGGTCATAAAGTGTTTACTAGTGTGTTGTTGACGTTACCGGAGTCCTACTACAATAGGAATCTTGGGATCTTTCAGGTATAGAAATCTTTATACTTTGATGTTTAATTGTCTGAGTTATGAATAATAGGGTGTTTGGATCTGCATTCTGCAACTGATTATCTAATTGTTTCGTTTTTAGTGTTTGGATATAAAGATGCCGATTGTGATCGTTATTGAGAGTAATCAAATTTGGATAATCAGTTTCGTAAACGTTGTAGCAAAACTGATAATCAATTTAATAATAGGTTGGTTGGATCTGCATTTTGCAACTGATTATCTAATTGTTTCGTTTTTAGCGTTTGGATATAAAGATGCCGATTGTGATCATTATTCAGAGTAACCAAATTTGGATAATCAGTTTCATAAATGTTGTAGCAAAACAGATACTCCAGTTTTACTAGGAAACTGATCAAATTACAGTGTCTGATAGAATCATTGTCTTGTGTTTGTTTATAGTGAAACTGAATCTGATTAACTAATTACTTATTTTAAATTTTTAATAATCATTTTTGGATAATTAGTATAGGAGTATTTGCTATGAATTACAGTGTCTGATTATTAGGACCATTTTACATCCAAACACTGTCTGCAGCCCATTTTGTGGAATTAGTAATTCAACCACATAATCACTCACAAAACACAATCCAAACACCTCATTTCTTTCTAATCAAGTTTTCCAAAACCCGTTTTTATTAATACATATTGTATAATAATTACTTTCATTATGCACATCCAATACCTTATTCTAATTTGGGTATCAGACATTGCCACATTGGTGCTTCTAAGTTGTTAAACACGTATGCATAACCAATGTTTATTTATGGTTTTTTCTTGAAGGTCAGAGTAGACTTCCTTTCTGGTAACGGTCAACGCCTTGCAAGCACTAGACAACCATGTATGCTGCAATTCAGAAGTCCACCTATCCGCCTTATGTTGACCTTTTTAAAGCTAGCACCTCTTGTTACCGGATATTCATCAGAATCCCAAACAGTAAACATAAAATTCAGAGGATATACCGAAAGGAACGAGCCCACATCCTGCTTGAGGGTAATCTTGGAACAACGAGCAGAATTCACAAAACGGGGAGGTATTCCTGAAATATATGAAGCGTTTTTGAAACTTGAGTCGCAACCACCTTTCTTAAAAAGGATTTTGTGGTATTGGAAAGGGACAGTGTACATATGGATTAGCATTACAATATTTGTGGTTGAGTTGCTGTTCACTCTTGTATGTTGCACGCCTATTATTGTTCCATGGTTACAGCCAAGAGGAAAATCTCCAAGTAATAATGCCCCTCGTAACAATCTTGTAGGTCAAAATTAACGTACAGCTGAACATTTGCTCAGTCATGCGGATCTTTGTATAAATAACGTAACTCTTACTGAGCCCAAATATTGATTGATTGGTGAGGAAAAACTGTAGATGTCATAGTGATTCATGAATTCTTCTGTATAAACATAAAAGGCCATTTGTATTGCCCTTTGATAAATTTAAATGCTATTCTTTATAGTACCGTCTGGGAATCTCACTATCTTGTAATAACGGTTATAAGTTTGAGACTTGTTATGTATGCTTTCATCTATCTTGAGTTTGATACCAGTAATAAAACAATGTCTAAACATAGTAACTTTGATCAATCTTTCTACCAAACACAAAAATGAATAAAATGTATCATTATTTGAAAATAACATACGTAGTAACTTTCATTACGTAAGTTTCTTTGTTGTATTCTTAATCAATACTTTCATCAATCTATTAGATAACTGAATTTCTCTTTGTGTTTATCGACAAAATTTTCATATATGAAAAAAAATTATCAAAATGCCTACAAGGAAAACTAATTAAAATGACTTGTCTAACAACTTGAGTATCAGCACATAGACCCACTTCTTCATTAACCAATACACTATTGCCACACAGTTTTAGATATATAATCAGGCATGTTTTTAGTTATACGAATCATTTCTCGTCCGCAAAAGGTGAATGTTTTAACATTTTTTAATATTAACAAAATACAACAAAACAAAACAGTTTATAAAGACTAAACGGAAAACAGTATCAAAGTGGCCTATTAGCTCAGCTGGTTAGAGCGTCGTGCTAATAACGCGAAGGTCGCAGGTTCGAGACCTGCATGGGCCATTACATTTTTATTCTACTATTTGCAAACATTTAACAGTTCAGCCCTTTAACTTTTTATTTAAAATCCAATTCAGCCCCTCTAATCCAACAAAAATAAAAACAAACAACCCACTCACTCATCTAATCTAAACTAAAACCATCAATAAGAAAATGGTGATCAGGGTTTCAAATCTGATCCCTATTTTTATAGTAATTTTCCTTTTAATTGCTACTTCACCTTCATGCGGATCCATTGGATTGAAGAAGAATAAAAATCAGATGAAAGAAGAATGTGAATCAGTGGTGTCAAAATCACAGTGTGTCAACAACATTAATTGCAGATGGTGCCAAAGTGATGTTCTTGATGATTCTTGTTTTACTAAATCTGAATCATTGCGTTTGCCTTCTCATCTCTTCATTTGTTGATTTATCTAATTTTGTTATTACTATTGTTGTTTAGTGATTTTAGTGAAGCTGTGAGAGATGATGTTGGAATCTATGTTTTTTGTTTTTTTGTTTTCGAGATATGTATAAGATCATAAAATTCATGATATATGTTGTGTTATTTATTGAGATTTTTTATGTAAACGGGTAAACGGAGAAGGATCCCTGTTTAGGTTACCCGGAGAAGAGTTTCTAGTACCAGGATGTACACGGCCTATCCGGTATATTCCTGTGGCTGTTTTCGGAGATAGGCGGCTGTATGTATTGTAAAATGAAGAAGAGATTTTGGAAATTTTTAACTAACTGAATTGCTTGTACATGATCATTGTATTTTATATACGAAGGAGAAAGTCCGCAGCACCTTGAATCAACTGGATTAACAGAAGCAGAAAAAACTAACTTAAATATATTCTAACAAGCTAAAATATTTAACAGCATTTTATTTGATCACATTGCATTCGACAAGCTGCAAAGTGCATAATAGTTTCAGAGAATGCTGCTCGAGAGGAACCATCAAATAAACGGATTGTGAGGTTGTGTTCTGTGAATCCTGTTTGGTTTATAAATTTAGGTTGTGTTGTGTGAATCTTGTTTGGTTTATATAGTTCTAGATTGAAAGTAAGAATATGCTGTTATATGTGCCGTTTAAATGCGATTCTATATGTATGCGTGCGTATGATATGTCAGTCATAACCAATAAAACGAGGAATTTATCTAGTAGTTTATAAATTGAATACAGGATTTATCAACTTAAGTTTAATCCTGATTCCACTGTTATACAAAATGCTCACGTGTTCAAAGCTGTCAAGGAATTTGCTCCATCACCTGGTCTACATTCGATATTGTAAGCATATATATTATGTTTACACTTAACTACTAATCACAACTTTGTGAATCTGCATCTCACTGATCAAAACAGACCAATAATACACTTCCCAATATTTCCTTGCCATTCTGGTTTACAGTTTAGGAATACATAGCCCTGCATCCTGTAGGTGCCGTGTTGCACCTTTTAAGGCATCTTATATGGTGATTTGGAAACGTGTACTAAGTTTTTCCCTATATTCAATTCTAGAACTACGTATGCTACAAAAGAGATCGACTTGTCATAGATTTTCAACTTGATGATATGGTTGGAACCGGGAAACTCCAGTTTCACAATATGGATATCGAATTTAAGTAGAACCTTTATATCTTCTAAACATAATCAACGTCAATTTTGGTTCCTTTCCCTTTCTACTGCTCTACTAACATTCCCTTTTTGCGGTTTGTGATTACTAGTGATTTTAGATCTACTTACAACGTTTGGTTCCCGAGATTTGTAATCGTACAATGCATTGGTTGGCTGAAAATTTAACAGATATGGAACTGAAATATATTTTACAACAAAATTCAAGATAATCTGAATTATTAAAATGAGAATATTAAATAACTATATGTTTTCTTAATGGCAAAGTTTGATTTAAGATGGGATATGAATCATGGCTAGCGTTGGTTGATTTTTGGGTAATCGTACAATGCATTGGTTGGCTGAAAATTTAACAGATATGGAACTGAAATATATTTTACAACAAAATTCAAGACTAATCTGAATTATTAAAATGAGAATATTAAATTACTACTACGTATATGTTTTCTTAATGGCAAAGTTTGATTTAAGATGGGATATGAATCATGGCTACAACTGTGTTGTATATGTACTTGTATATGGTGATTTATATATATTCAGTTTAATGATGGAACACCATACAAATGTCAATAGTTTAAAATGAGAGAAGGACTTGCAACTTGGATTTTTAGAATGTTGTGTTTGCACTTGGAAAAGAGGTGAACCTTGAAGTAATTAGCAAGGTCACGGGTTGGAGGCATGGAAATGACCTCTTTGAGAAAGTGGTTGCAGACAGAGACTTCTCACCTAACCCCAGCAAAGGTTGACCTCTTTATGACCAGAATAAGGTTCTTCAGTTTCAACAAGAGGTAAGAAAGTAATGATACATGTATTGAAAGTTGTTACTTGCAGGTTCACCTTTTTCTTCTTCAATTTTAACATGACCTAAACATATCTCATGGTCACACTCACACATGTCCTTATACATATTGGTTTAACTAGATGTCTCTGAACTAAAAATCCGTTAGTGAATTTGTTCTCCATGGTTGTGATTGTATGAGACGGTTGTGTGAGTTCATGTGTGAGTTTAAAAGACAGCGGAGTCACAGTTTGGGATCAAATTCTTGCTAATGGAATAGGCATCTCATGTTATTGCTAATAGTATTTTGAGAAGCAATGGACTTGTTGACTTTGACTGTCAAATAGTTAGATGGCCCATTGATTGCTACCATTCAAGTTACAATTGGTCCAGAGACCATTTGAGAGTGTAAGAGGATGATTAAAAGATTAAAACAAAAGGCGCGTTTTAGTTTGGAACACCCAATGCTGTAAACAATCAAAGCCACCCTCAAAAACCAGAGGGCTGCAAAACAGAGCTGTCAGATACAAATCAGTTACAAATCATCACTAAAAAATATAAAGAAATTGCCCCAAACAAAGGCCCAGATAAAACAGATACAAATTATCACCGAAGTCTCCAATTTAAGATTTTTTTCGGCAGCGGACCAAACCTTGAACTCAAAGAAGGACTTTTGAGTCTCCACCAGCTCCAAAATTTGCGCCAAACTGAGATGATATTCGAGCACAATAACTGAATACTGATGTTGTGAAATTCACTATGATCACATCACACTCATACTTTAAATTTTGTATATAATCTTGATTTCTGTTTTATTTTTTCTAAATTACTTTCCTTTGTAAATTTTAAGCCTGTAAAGAAAAAGTAGTTGAGCTTGTGTATTTCCAGGAGTCAAATTTTCTAAATTAGTTGACCTTGTGAACTTGTGCATACATATATGGATGATTTTGGTTTTCTTATTTGTGTGGAAATTATATGACTAGTTCGAATTCAGCACTAAGGACTCCAATTCTTGACCACTTGTTTGAAGTCTCAAAAATATATAATAGTGTATGTTAAAAATACTAAACGGTAAACATCAGAAGTGCTAAACTGTTTAGAAAACGCGATAAATAATAAGTAATCCCAAACACCCTCGCAAACAAAATCCTACACGAATTCACTGAGTGAAAAGATTTAATTATCAATAGAAAATCATTCATCAAACTATATGCAAGATCAACATTGCATTTAAAAAAAATATGATCATAAATCACTACAATGTACCTCCTTTTAACATAAAGAAGCAGGTAATAACATTTCAAATCCTTCAACAAACATTTATAACATTACAAACTAACAAAATGGAAACAAAATTCAAAACATCAAAATATACCACCAATAACTCAAACTTCAATCAGAGCTTGATAGTTTGATTCTTTAATATCTCCCAAAACACCTTCATCAATCAATTTCACTGACTCCGAAACATAACTCTTTACAGCATCCTTCAAATCATCAAACTCGTCACACCTTTTAAAAAAACCATCCCTCAATTTCTTCAACTCAACATCTCCAAAATCATCGACAAACGGCCTAATAGGAATTGCGTTTTCAGGCTGCAAACTATACGAATTAGGATTATCATCAACAATCACAGCCCTTTTCAAATCCCTCCCCAACCCCGACAAATCCTTAACAAATCTCCCGTCACATTCCTTACACGAAGCCCTATACAACTTATGACTGATCACCCCTTTTTTATCTAATTTTTCCAACACTAAAGACGCGTACTCCTCAATCCCAGCCGTAAAGACCACAATTTCAAAACCATTTACACTCAAAAACTCAAGAAACTCATCCACAAACGGACGCTTCACCACATAAAAAGTCACCCTCTCGCCATCAAGCAATGGTCTAACCACAAAATCGTAACCCCCAGGTGGCGGTAACCCATTAGCCAGGACAGAATGAACTAGCGTCTCATCAAGATCAAGAAACACAGTTTTCAAATCCGGCGCTTTCAAAGGCGGAAGTGGAATACTAATTTCTTGAAATAGCGACCTTCGTACAGATACACCATTATTATCATTATCGTACTTTTTTAGTACTTTATAACCTTTTTTCTTAGATGATTTATTCTTAGGAGTAGCGATACGGACAAGTTTTGAAAAGATTTTAACTAGACGACGGTGACACGTATAAATGGACTTATTAATAGAGGCAACTACAACTGAGGCGGTTTTGGAAATGGGTGTTTTCTTGTGGCGACGAAGGTTGCGGGTTTTGGCTGGAGATGGTTTTGGTTTCTTGGTGATTTTGGATACCATTTTGTCTGTGTTTTTGCTTGTGTGTTTGAAAATGTTGGGTAAATGAGGGTTTAAGGGTGATTTGAAATTAGGTTCGGTGTAACGGTTATAAAAAGGTTAGGTTTGGAACCGAGGCTAATGGGGTTTTATTTCTTTTAATGGAGAAAAGAGTAAAGTGGTACAGCTGGAAATTAGTTTGGACATTTGATTGCGTTTGGCGGTATATAATGGTAATTGAAATATTTTGTGTTGTGTCAAAATATGTGCAAAAATAACATGTGTTTTAGAAATCGGTTTTGCAGTGGACTTGGCCGAGTTTGATTCACGGTTCAACCATTTTAATTAATAGTTTCACCGATATTTTTAAAAAATGAGTTTCCGGTAACTAAATCAGTTTCTGATTCAACCAATTAGATCAACCCAAGTTAAGTTTTATAGAGATGAAAATAACAACTCCATGTCTTTTAAGTTTTGTTTACAATAATGTTTTGATTGTGTCAAACTTATTGTCTCTTTGTAAATATGAACATACATATTGTTTAAATTTTTCATATTGTCTCGAACTAAAGATTAGTATAAAAAAAATTACAAACAACACTACTTGTAAATGGTTAGGGAGAAGAACACATGATGATTAGTGAAGGAGAAGAATACGATAAGGTGTGTGTACACTTATGCTACAAGCAATTCGTTCTAATTTCGCAAGTGGGTTTATCTTTTTACTCATACGAAAGATGACTAATTGGAAGGAAAAATACTTGGGAAGCTCGAGTTATCTAGCATATTATGTGCAAGCTTGTGTAATTTTCATTAATTGAAGGTACAATTTAAATATTAATAAGATAATTATCAAACGGGATTGACTCAATACAAATAATGCTAACATTAAATACTATTTCACTAACATGTAAATCTGTTTAATCTTTTTATATAATAAAAATATTACATCATTTCGGACTGATTTTGTCAATTCATTCTTATTGGAAAAAAAATTGGGCCAATAGAAGAGCTTGATTTTGTCACGTAAGCAAAATCGTGTGATGTGATTGGTTAATAAATGTCAAAATTAAATTGATTTTGGTCAACTTTTAATTAATTTGGTGGAGAAATTTGATTGAGAAGAAAAACACATAAAAACATAGGTGTCAAATTTGTGAAAACAAAAACTTAAAAAAAGAAAAGGTAATTAATACTCCCTCCGTCCCATTTTTATTGTCCTCTATTGACTTTTTTAGTCTTTCTTCTTCAACTTTGACCATAATTTTTTTTTTGTGTTATATAAAACTTGATGAAAAATATATGAAATGTATTGGGTTTTAAATGTATTTTCTATTGGTATAATTTTTATCAAGTATTATATAACACAAATAAATATATTAATGGTCAAAGTTTAACAAGAAAGACCGGTCAAAGTCAAACTGGACAATAAAAATGGGACGGAGGGAGTAAAACTTTAGTGGTTAAATTTTTAAAAATTGTATAGAGTTAGTGTAATATTATAAGTTTTCATGTTTTTTAATAACTTAGGAAATTTAACAAATACTCCCTTATACTTTGTACCCTTATACTTTATAACTTAAAAATACAATACATATGTTGTTTTAAAACTCCAACATATAAATATACATAAGATTATAAATTTCATTTTTTTTACTATATATGTTTACTAAGTACTCATTTTTTTCATACTAAAAGTATGACAAATGTGGACACGAATTTGAATATTAATACGGCTAAATTATTGAAAAAGGGAATATAATTATCAAATTGTAAGTACGAGCTACTGTAATATAAAGAAGAAAAAACATGATTGTACTTATAACAACTACTCATGTAATTTTTATTTATTTATATAAGGATATGTAGAATAACATTTTTAAAAAACTTTAAGGAGTATATTTTCGCTTCATCAACATTTATTATGTGCAACTAAACTCGCATTTTGTGTACATCATAATATCGATAGTGAATCTTAAATAGGAATATCAACATTTATATCAGCTAAATATAGTTGAATCTTGAGTTATCTAACAAGATTTTTTTGCAAAATTTGATTATACAAAATTCTAATGGATATTAATGGATAATGAAAAACTCGTGCATAAGTATATAATTATATGTAATTACCTTTAAAGACACAATATTCAATATTGATACAAAATAAAAAAAATAAAAAAAATTGTCAAAACCCTTTGCATACACATATATTATAACTAGTTCTCATTATCCGAATAATAAGTTTGATGTACAATATAAATAATGCCAAATGATCAAACGAGCTTTACCCAATACAAATAATGCTAACACTAAATACTAGTCCACTAACAAAATGAGATATGGCATTTTCTTTCTAAAATTTAATAGATGCATAACAGCATAAGCATATATCATTTTTCTTTAATCATATCGTAAGCTTGGCTTATCCTTCCTGGGGTGAAATCAATAAAGATCACTTAAAAACTAAAGATCAAATGGATCAATCTCAACCATTTATTTTTGATCAAATTAATTAAATTCATTTTCACCCTTATATTTAAAAATTAAATATCTCACAAACCGTTAATAGTTAGAGAAAACTAATTATACCATTGCGACAAAAATACAATTATCTTTCTAAAAAGATTCAATATTGTAAATTTTCGACGAACTTATTTTTTTATCGTTTTTTGCGGGTTTCAATATATTACACTATAAATGAAAATTTAAAAAATATTATTTTGTGTTAACACAACCCCTAAACTCTAAAAACCCTAACCCCTAAACCTAAAAACCCCAACCCCTAAACCCTAAAATACCCTAACCCCTAAACCCTAAACCCTAAACCCTAAAACCCTAAACCTCTAAAACCTTAAACCCTTAAAAACTCTAAACCCCTAAAACCCTAACACCTAAACCAAAAAACCCTAAACCCTATCCGCTAAATCGTAAGAAACCTAAATCCTTAACCCCTAAAAAGCTTAACCCAAAAAAGTCAAACCCCTAAACCCTAAACCCACAAAAAAGCCGGAAAAAAATTCGTCGAAAGTATATAATGTTGGATATCAAATTAAAGGTAATTTTATGCTTGTCGTGAGGGTATGATTAGTTTCGTCTAACGATCAATGGTTTGTGAGATATTTAGTTTTTAAAAATGAATGTGAAAGTTTATTTTATTGTTTTGATAAAAAAATGAATGGTTGAGAATGGTTTATTTGATCTTTAGTTTTTCTTTGATCTTTATTGAACCAAACTCTATCCTTCCTAAGTCGAGTCTACATGCACGTCCATGTCTCAGGTCGAGTATGTCAAATCAATTAATAATGGATTGACGAATAGTTGGTCAAAAGTTATGGGCAGCGCTATATGCTTTCATTGACAAGATCTTTCTAATGTTCTTTATAACTTAATTTTGATGACGGAAAAAAAACATTACTTAACCTCGTTAGAGTGAGACATTGAAGAAGGTAAAAGCTAAAAGTAAGATTATGTGCATGATATAACATAATTAAATATTATCGATAATATATGAGATCATGGGTTCACACACAATTATATAAAATTTTAGTTTTATATAATTATCTTAATGCATAAATGATCTATTAAGGAGAAATCGGAATTAGGCATAGTCAGTTGGACTGATTAACAAGTAACGAAACTAAACCAAAGAACCAGATGGAAGCCCATCTAGGCCTTGTGATTCGTACGCCCTCTAGGAGGAGAGCACGGGCTTTGGGCTTGGTTCATTACTTCGGGAAAAAAATAAGTATATTATTAGATAGTATCACATCTTTTTATTATGGTAATTATCTCTTATAATATTTAAAGTATATCTTATATTTGAATATGCTATATATTCTTTGAGAGTATTATAAATACCTCAACTAAGAATTAAGGTTTTATCTGTTATTTTCCACCTAGGATTTTCGAATCCACCTCCGCCTCTCCTTGTTTCTGACGAACACAAACACACTTTTGTTTGTCAAATCTTAATTTTGATCATTGCTATGGAGTTCCCGATAAAGCACTAGCATCCTACTGAAGTTGCTTGAGTGTTGTGATAAGATCATACTAGTTATCTTGTTGTTTGTGATTGATCTTCTCTCCAAATCACAAGGTATACATATGACATTGTTTATTTTCATTAGTCATAAACATATAACTGGATCACTAGTATGGAAAATATTTTGTGAATTTATGCTTCCGCTGAATACTGATTAAACTCTATTTAATTTCTAAATAACTTATAAACTATAACCACGTTTTCCAACAGTTGTATCAGAGGCACTTTTACGTGTTATAACTATCATGTGATTTGTTTTAAATAGAGTTTATGGTTATAGTTATCAGAACTAATTCCTGTAGGAATTTCGTGTGATTTGCTTTTGCAAATAAAGATCTGATTTGATGAAGTATAAATAAGTATTGTAAAACTTATCACCTTTTGTGTTTATTTTAATATGTATTTAATTTGATAGATCTGGCAACATTTTTGTTAAATTGGTGTATACATGTTTATAATAATAGCTGAAAATCAAATATTGTATTTAATTTTATATTAGCTTGTTTAAATTACATGCTTTAATCTTTTGCATATCTCATGATAATCTCATGAAAAGTTGATCATGAGTAAGCGAATCTTGTAGAATTGTAATAATTGTTATTATTCTTATTAAGCATACCCCATTATGCCCTTGGTCGTTTGGCATGTTTATTGTTATAGTTTGTTATTACGGTGACTTATTTAAGTCATGGTTTTTGGGGTATTTAAGATATGGACTAGATGTCGAGTTGTAAATTTTATTCAGTTTTTGTGACAACTGTCAATTTAGGGAGTCTATTTTAGGTAACCGCATTACGTTAAACTAAACCGAGATTTTGCCTTTATCACTATTTTCATCGACCATGACTTGATTTGATATCGTTTATTGGTTTTTATGATTTATTTTAATATTGGATGAGTTATCGTGTGAGTTTTAACTCTTTTTTATAGGCACTATTCGATTCGGCACTATAAAAGCCTAAAACGAGAAATAACGTAACTTATAGACCGTAACTCGAAACTTGACAAATAAATAGTCAAAACTCATGGAAAAACTTAAATAAAAATAATAGAAAGTCGATCATAAGTCGTGGGACACTCGTGGGACAATATATGAGCTCGGGAATGGGTAAACGGGATAGTTTACAAAAAATTACGGGTTCGACCCCTCCCTTTTAGCCTTGGCCGGCCACCCTCCCCTCCCCTCTCATTTTTGTTTTAGTCCCACCTATCCATGTATAAAAGCTCCCACTCACCCTCATTTTTCCCATTTACTTCTCTCACTAAAAACACCTACACATTACTTTCTCTCTCTACACTCTCTCTCTCCCAAAAATAAAACCCTAACCCTAATATAAACCACCACCACGCCGCCCCACTTTTTGACCATTTTCCGGCGAGTGAAATTACACCTCCACCACCACTAGATAGATCTCTCTTTCCTGTTTCCATCCATATATAAAACTCTCACAAAGCCTACGTTAACACCTCCAAATCTTGAAAATAAGATTCGTGATTCTAGGGTTTTCATTAAATCTTGTAGATCGGGTTGTAAAAAGGCAAATGGAACATGGGTCAAGCTTGTTTTGGCCATGGAAAGCCACGTATGGGTCTCTTGAGGCTCGTACATGGGACGAATTTTAGGGGTTTTGGGTGAAACTTGGGATTAAAACTAATTTACACTTAAATAAACATGTAGCTAGTGATTTGGTATCATGTGGTGTATCATATTGTTGGGTTTTTGCATTTTAGGTCATGTTTCATGTTTTTGATTAGGATTAGTTGATGGGTTTGATGTTTGGATGATGATTGGAGGTTGATTAATTGTATTTGGTTGTAGTGGAAGTGATTTGGGGAGTGTTTGGATGTGTGGATGGGGCGTACAAGCCACCATGACCCACGATGGTCATGGTTGGTGGCATACGTGACCCACTTGGACCAAGGGTCCGGGTCGGGTCGTTGTGGTAGCTTGTGGGTTGATGTTGTTGGTGTTTGGACGAGACGCGTGAAGCCGAAAAGCTTCTAGAGCTTGTTTGGTTCACGTGGTCTTAACCGTGACCGTGTCATGACCATTAGGGTCATAACATTGGTTTCGGGTATATTTGGTTGGATGATTGGTTGGCGAGATTGATTTGGGTTGATTTGAGAATTGAATTGAGCTATTATGACTTTTATTTGGACTTAATATATAAATTGTCAACTTTGAGCAACGTCGGTGTTACTTTGACTTTTTAGTCAATAGTTGACCCCAACAACGCCGTAACATGGACTTTAGTATAGTTTGGACTATTGATTGATTGAAAGCCGAGAAGTCATGACTCGTGCTTGTGGACTCGAAAAGCATAACGATATAAAACTAATATTGAAATTGATCATATATATATATATATATATATATATATATATATATATATATATATATATATATATATATATATATATATATATATATATATATGAAAATGTTAATAAACTATGAAACATAAGTAATAAAAAGGCTTTTATACCAAAAATATCGATAACAAGACTTGTCTTGTTATTTACTATTTTAAATGAAAACTAACGACTAAAAATGGAAAGATTTTCTAATTAATAAGTGTTTAATGTTTCGAGTGCACGTTTATCGAAATATGCCAATTATGGGCATTTAATACTAGTTTCAAGTATTTATTTACTTACGTTGTGTGCCTGAGTTACGGATGACCTAACATTAATAGCGTCGATCCACGTGGGTAGCGGACTTATTAGGTTGACGAATCTAATAAGAGACCGCTAGGTACGTAGGATAACGTTATTAATGGGTGAATTATCCTTATGACTCGTTAGGATGCGACCGGTTTATGGAATAATAAGCGACACGAATAAATAATTGAGTTTATCGAGTTGACGAATTCAATAAGGTCTACTATTTATTCCTAAACTTATTGGACTATGGAGCTAATCGCTTAGATGTCTCATTGTGTTGCATCGAGTTACATGTTGGTTGTTTGAATGCATTCACGGCATAATATTGAGTCGATACTGTGGAAAACTAGAAGGGGGGTTGAATAGTTTTACCAATTTAAAACTCCCTTTTAAATATTTAGATCGACTTATGTCAATCTATTTGGTTGTTTATGTTGGACGTTGATAGATAGATATATAAACGTGTAATGAAAGATAAAGAGTAAGAAGCACATCACCACGACACAAGTATTTATAGTGGTTCGGCTACAAGGACACCTTCATTGCCCTACTCCACTCCCCGAGTCACCTACTCGAGAGTTCGTAAGCACTACACTAACTCCTTATGGTGGAGAAGCCTTCACAACGTCACTTAACCTTTTTCTGGTACAAAGCTAAATACCGAGTTCCTTCACACCAAGGCGAACCACACTTAACACAACGTCGCCTACCCTTTATACGGTGCTAGGCTAACCACCGAGTTCTTTCACACCAAGGAGAACTAATCCTATCACAACGTCGCCTACCCTTTATTAGGTACTAGGCTAAGCACCTAGTTCCATTACTATGGAGGAACTACTACTCTTCACAACACAACACCTAATATCAAGGAGATACACTCCTTGTTACAACACCATCAAGGATATCACCATCCTTGGAAATAAACAAATACTTATATGTATAACGATGCACCTCATCGATTATACGACCTAGGCATTCTTACCAAATGCGACTTGATTTGATTCTTCGGCATCCTTCACTAATGCCTTTGACACAACGCTTGGCACCCTTCACTAATGCCTTCGTCTTGACACCTCTAACATTCTTCACTAATGCTTTAACACGAATGATGAGCACCTTTCACTAATGCTTTCATCTTGACACTTTCGGCATTCTTCACTAATTCCTTCAACCCAACATCTATGGATAAAGGAAGAACTATCAACAAGAGAACCTTAGTTGTCTTGATGATGACGAAACATGGCAACTCATGGACTTGAGCTTGCACGTCTTCAAGAAGTGGTGATCTCTCCTTTAAGAGGAACCTAGAAGATCACACAAAAACAAAATACAAACTACATAGATCACTTTGATCTGAGGTTAGAGGGTTAGAATACTTGGGGAAGTATGTGTGTAAAAGTGATAATTAGAAAGGAAGAAATTGCTCTCTATTTATAGAGAAAATTCTCTACTGTTCCCCGGATCCCACGGATCCCTCCCACAAGGGATCCGGCTAGCGTAAAGCTAGGGATTCGTGGGACGCTCCCCTTTACCCATGGGTATTTTGGTTATAGGTCATGGGTCATGGGTTGATCCATGGATCTTTGGCTAGATACAATGTATCTCTTGAGTGCTCACCAAGGGTTCAATGTATCTAGACATTCTCTTGAGTGCTCACCAAGGGTTCAATGTATCTAGACATTGGGTATGGGTCAATACCATGGGTTATAGATATTATCCATATATGATATAAGCATGATGTCATGCAATGGGTTATGGGTCAAGCTCAATGGATCATGGGCTTTGGGTTGTACCCAACTACATTCAATGTATTTGCCCAATGGGTTATGATACTTAAGTTTCTACCCATTTATATTACCCAATATACTACATACTAGTTATGTGTATATTTTACCCAAATATGTAAACACTAGTTGTTGTACATATGTAATATTAAATCATAAAATCACTTATACTTGTTTTAGTGTTTTATGTGAAAATGTGAATATGTTAGAAACTATTAGTTCAAACCATTTACGTATTTTATTTGTTTCGTTAAAATGATTTTACGTTTGTTATCGACAAAAAATTAGAAGATCGTAAAATATAAATAAACGTTTTTACGGCTTATTTGTATTAACAATCTCCCCCTTTTGTTGATGACAAAACATAAAATTATTTTAAGGAAAAGCTAATATTCGTAAAAGTTTGAATTTGTAGTTTTTACTTTTTCTCCCCCTTTTTGTCGAAACAAAAAGAGCCTTGAAAGAAAGCAACACATTGTTTTTAAGAAAAACATGTGAAAGAAATAAAAAGAGGTAGAGAGCAAGTAACGGGAAAGGATCTCGTCTTTACTCCCCCTTGACGAGTCCATCCCTAGGTAAGGGCGTTAAGAAAGTAATACTAATCTAGTTTGTTTGCAACTAAGTTTGCAAAAGATTTCGTCTAAGTGACGAATGTGCTCACCCTTGATGATTGCAATTTTGCAAAGGGATGTAATCCTAATATTGCAAGTAATTTGCAATGTATTGTTTTGACACAAAACTCCCCCAAGCTTTAGGGTGTCAAAAGGCTTCAAGTGTAGATTGAATAACTACAAAACAAAGGTTAGAAAACAAGTATAATGCACAATTTCCTGCATATGTGATCCAAGTTAGTAGAAAAATAGTTTTCTGTCTCACGGATCCCACGGTTCCCTCCTAGTAGGGATCCGTCTAGGAAATTTTGAGGGATCCGTATAGCTGATGATTAAATTCAGCAATGGTGATGTAACAAGTAATGTTAACATCAAAATGAGATATGTATTCAACCAACAAACATATACTCAATGCAATATGGCAAGTAAACTATCATTCAATCAAACATAAGAGATGATCAACAAATCTATAAAAACTAAGAGAATGATTTAGCCATATTCTACTAATACTAATAAGTGACCAAAGCTTAAGAAGCAACAAAGTGCTTGAGTCTAGGGATGAGTAGACTTGTTGATTTGGTCCAATCTTTCAAGAAGATAATTAAACATGAAATGCAACTCATTTCGTACTTCTTGAACAAGTCCTTGGGTGATTAGATAATTAGAGCAATTATTGTCTTGATTAGGAACAGGATGTTTTGAGGATGTTCAACAAATGATGGTGGAGGTACATTGAGTAATTTAGGACGAGTTTCTACTAGGAATGAGAGTGGTGGTAATGGAAATTCCTCCATATGATCAAGTCCTTGGTGGTTCCTTGTTTCCAACGATGGACTAGTTGGTGATGTAGGTGGTTCCTATTTTAACGAGAAGGTTGGTGAATGAGAAGTTCTCGGTGGTGAATGCTCTAATGAATAGAGAGAGGATCGGTAAAGGAGTGTAGTCCATTGTAACCACTCGTAAATTTCCCTACCAATTTTTCGCGACTATTTTTTTTTTCTTTCTTTTCTTACTATAATCACGACCAGTTACGGCTAAAATATAAGAACGAACTATCAATACCAACGACATTATTTTATAACAGTTTTTCGAAGCCGCTTCCAAAAATATAATTTTTATATTTTTCGGACACCCGGAGAGCACGTTTACGCGGAGACCCGACAACATACGCAGTCCAAGTTATACATTATTAATAACAAAACAAAACAAATAAAACTAAATTACCCCCACATAACCCACGCCCCCTTATATCTCCTTTCTGTTTCTGTCTTCCTCAGAAAAATGCCCCACCACCTGGAAACCCTCCTCCATTTTCGTCTCTCTCTCTACCCCCATATACGCTCCTTCCACCTCCAAAATTAGCTACCCTTCCAAACTTCTTTCCCCCACTTCAGAAGTAACCCCAACCATATTTGAATCTCATCTTAGCTTATCCCATGGAAGAAACGACAAAGAGAACAAGGTCCCCATCTGATTCCCTTGTCACGGTGGGTCACGGCTGAAGAAAACACCAAGGAGACCACGTGAAGACCTGCAAGCTACTGGTAAGATTACTCAAAAGAGGATCCTTATCATCTTGAAGACCAAGAAAGGATTGAGCAAGACTTCCTAGATGTATACCTATAAATAGGTTTGAGTTTTATCACAGCTTCATCACTTCATCACTTCATCTCACCAACAATTCAAAAATTAGGGTTCATAGAATCAAAGGGGTTTCCAAAATTAGGTTAGGGGTTTTGTTATTGGATGCATAAGGAAGGTTTCCCAAGTGTTTAATCGCTTCAATTCATCCCGAGCCCTTCCAATTGGAGCTTTTGGTGTTCGGTTCTCAATCCCATCGACTCACGGTCTAATTGTCGTAAGAACTAGACTTTTGTTATTTTGATAAATTTGTGGTTTAATCTTTTTATATAATTCGAATTTTATATGTCAATTTGGTATTACTTTAATTAGTAAAAAGATGTTGTTGTGTTATGTTGTTGTTGTTGTTGGAAACGCAAGAGAAAATATTAAATTTCGATTTCTTGAACTCTCGACATAATCAGATTATTTTCTAGCTTACCTTTTTCGGCTTATGGAATGTGCTTAACAGCTTTTGTTTGTTTTCGGGTTAAGTGGGAAACTCTTAAAAGTTCATTCTTAACATATAAAAACTAGATTAACTCTTGAGGTTGAAAGTGCTTATTTTGAGACTTCCTTTTTATTTAGTCATAGCTCGTCTTAGTATAAGTTGGAATAATCTGGGTTGGGTTTGTTTCGATACATGAGTCGACATCCACTGTGGTTGAACCACGGTGAGAGAAGCTTGGTTGGAGTTAGATACTTTGATGGTAAAAGCTGGTTGGTATTGTTTAATTCCCTGGGTCAAAACCTAAGAACCACCAGGGTGGTCGGGTTGTTGTTATTTTTTTTCATTTCTCAGCTCAAGTAAATACACCCACACATAGTTGTTACACTTGTTTCACTCGAGTCACAAGTAGGCTGATTGGCCTTGTTCTCGGACCAACTACTAATACCCACGAAGGGTGTTATGGTTCAGTTAGCGTCAACGACACATAGGTGTGTCAAGTCCAGTTTTGTTGTACAAACGCTCGAAGTTTTCTAACAGTTTTGAGTCGCGAGCACACCCAAGGGTGTGTATGTTTTTATTCGACTAAGGGCACGATCGGTTCGTTTCGTATACACAAGGACAAAGGATTCTGAATTTCTTATCTTCATTGGTCATTCGAGCTCGACATACGAGCGTTAGTTACATGCTCGTGTTAGCATACATTCTGAAATTTCTACATCAATCTGTCGTGTCTTTGCATGTTGGTACGCAGGCTGGGCCTAAGCCCATCTTATTTTCTTGTCACATAAAACAGGTCGTAGCCCACTCCACAATCATGGGTTGCGTTATGGCTCAATATAGCGTACACCCGAATTATAATAGAGTCACAATTACTTGTTTCCTCGGTCCATCTCTCTTCTTGTTCACGACCGATCATTAGCTTGTCTCGACTTGTTTACTTATCGCATACCTTAAGTTATTAGATATACTTTATAAACACATTGCGAGTCATAACTATAAACAAAAATTAGCTTTTAAATCGTTAAATACATACCTCATAAAGACACTCATGATATATTCTTTTTTTTCATTTAAATACATTTATACATTATCAAGTTTTGACAATATGTATATACATATATAAACGTAAATTTATTTTTCTATATATTAGAAAGACAACTCAAATTACATCTTTATAAAATCTATCATGATTTTTATGAGAAATACTTATTATGTTGAAACAAATGTATATTTTTATATACATATACTTTACATATAACGATACATGAACAAACCACCCTCATCGATCAAACACCACATTTAGCATATTAATTCTTGCCATATAATTCTTCGACTTTTAGCCGAATATTTCCATTTCGACATCGTTTTCAAAACAAGTTTTATAATCCAAAACATACTTTATTATTTTGAAAATGATATTTTTAAACTTAGTAATGACACGCGAACAACGACAACAACAACACAACATGCAAATTAAATAAAGTAGATAGACTTTATTTAGCTTGGAATCAAAAACTGAGATTTACCGCACTAATTTAGGTTGCGTGTTGGAGCTACTTGTTACTTGTTCTCTTTGTGCCTTATTCACCGAACTGCTAAGGTGAGTTTATAGCCCCACTTTTACTCTTATTTACTTGCTTTATAAAACTATGGGGTGAGAAACATGCAAAACTCTTTTCGGACCTGAAACTGAAAATACTATTACGTGAAACAACCTTAAATCCCAACTATGCTATCGTTAGTTCCCTTTGGGGAGGCGCGATTGTTATGGATAGATCTATTGGGGATGACACCCCCGTTCGATATTGACCGGATAGGCAAACGTCGGGCGTATATCATATCGTATTGATTGAGTGTACTGGAAATACACTTGCTGGGCTTTTATTTATCATGCTTCTAGATGCATGCACACTGTCGTAGTTTCGGTCGCATGAACTTGGTACTAGCGTAATAGCCTTTTTGCATATAGTGTCATTCACGGAGATGCTATACGTGCAACTGTGGTCCAACTTGATTTCTTAAACTTAAACCTATGAACTCACCAACCTTTGTGTTGACATTTTAGCATGTTTTTCTCAGGTTTACTTATTGGCGTGTGTGGAGTTTGTTAGGCTCCTTGAGATCGTTTTGAGCCTTAGGGTTTAACAATAACAATGATAACAATAAGATGCACAGCGGAATAAATCAAAACATCATTATTATTGACACAAGGTTTTTCCACATCTCCCCAATTATTATTTGATCAGAATAATACGTGTTACCTAACTGTAACAGGGATCTAAGACACCTTAGATCTTGGAGGTAAACAACTAACCTAGACGTTTACAATAAACTACACGTCTAGGTTACACACACACACACCTTTAGACTACATTATGGAAGACTTATTTATAAAATCTACACCCCATGTCCTCTTTATATACTAGAGGATTAGGGTTTACAAAATACTACGAAGGACTAAATAATAAATCTTCTTTTGCAAGCAAGTCCTTCCATCTTTTTGTAGGTTTCATCTTTGTCACTTTAAGTCCCTTTATTTCATTCTTGGAGTGCGATGCCATGGATTAAGGGGAAGACAAAGGAAGACAAGATTTGTTTCATTTAGGGAGATGTTTACATCTCAACTTCTGCTACTTCGTCTAGGGAAGTTCGTACACGACTTTATTTATTTTGTCTCATCAAATCCAAGGAACCTAAAACCCAACAATCTTCCCCTATTTGATGATGACAAAATAAACAAAGTCGTGTACGAACTTCCCTAGACGAAGTAGCAGAAGTTGAGATGTAAACATCTCCCTAAATGAAATAAATCTTGTCTTCCTTTGTCTTCCCCTTAATCCATGCCATCGCACTCCAATATTTCTTCCCCTTTTTGTTATCAACAAATAGAGAATATAAGCAGTAGAAACTTCCCCTTGAGTGGTGCATGAAAATGATTCTTCAAATCAGTAAGCTCTATGTAATGATTACTTGTGAAGAAAACCAAGTATAACGAATTTGATGAAGAAGTAAAATAACCCAAACTTGTGTCTTATGTCTTGTACTATCCACGTGACTCCAAACTTATACTAACACCATATAAGTAGACCGCAATCTCTTGACAAAATCCTCATCTTCAATGAGACACTGAGCACTACAATGTAACTCCTTTAAGTGATAGTTAACTAGGTCTTCATCCATCCACCCCTTGACCTATGAAAACTAGATTTTGCAAGTCTTCGTCAACATCCTTTAAGCACGAACAAGTTATCTCCAAAGTGTAACACCCACTTTGAGATATGATAAGAACACAAACCTATGAAACTCAACTACAACATCAAATAAATGATATTTAACCTTCTTCGTAATCAATTCTTCAAATAATTCAAAAACGAGCTTTTTAAAACCTTTAAGAACAAATACCAATCTTCTTGTGTGTGCGAACCAAAATCCCATGTGTGTATCTCAGTACCAAAAACATGTACAGCTTCCCCTCAATTCCAAAACCTCATCAGCAGAAACGAATAACGCAAGAAACACCAACAGTGGAATTGAGATAACACTAGCAGTGGTTTCGAGAAAACACTAGGAGTGGTTTCAGAAAACACTAGAAGTGGTTTCAGAAGTGGTTTCAGAAAACACTATCCGTGGTTGCAGAAGTGGTTTCAGAAAACACTATCCATGGTTTCAGAAGTGGTTTCAGAAAACACTATCCGTGGTTTCAGAAGTGGTTTCAGAAAACACTATCCGTGGTTTCAGAAGTGGTTTCAGAAAACACTATCAGTGGTTTCAGAAGTGGTTTCAGAAAACACTAGAAGTGGTTTCGTAAAAACACTAGGAAAGCTGCTTCTAACCATGAATCATAAACACCACACAATGTATAAACAACCTCCATCAAGAATTAGAACAAGTAACACAAATTCAAGAAGTTGAATATGCATGAAAACCCAAAAATTCGAATTATTAAACCAGTTTCTGCAGCCAACTTCGACATTGAATAACTTTTGATAGAAAGCTCAGATCGACAATCCCTTCGGTGAAAAGTTAGATGAATATATAGAGAACGTCCACCGAAAATTTCGTTACGATCCAACGGTTAACGAAAAAGTTATCATCGTTTTAAAACAGTGCTGCAGAAAAGTTGCGAATTCTGCATAAATCCGATTTTCTTCATTCTTTTTCGCCAAGAAACCTTGCGAATCCCTAGGTAACGAGCTCCCCAAGCTTTGATACCAATTGTGGAGTTTGTTAGGCTCCTTGAGATCGTTTTGAGCCTTAGGGTTTAACAATAACAATGATAACAATAAGATGCACAGCGGAATAAATCAAAACATCATTATTATTGACACAAGGTTTTTCCACATCTCCCCAATTATTATTTGATCAGAATAATACGTGTTACCTAACTGTAACAGGGATCTAAGACACCTTAGATCTTGGAGGTAAACAACTAACCTAGACGTTTACAATAAACTACACGTCTAGGTTACACACACACACACCTTTAGACTACATTATGGAAGACTTATTTATAAAATCTACACCCCATGTCCTCTTTATATACTAGAGGATTAGGGTTTACAAAATACTACGAAGGACTAAATAATAAATCTTCTTTTGCAAGCAAGTCCTTCCATCTTTTTGTAGGTTTCATCTTTGTCACTTTAAGTCCCTTTGTTTCATTCTTGTATTTATTTTGTCTCATCAAATCCAAGGAACCTAAAACCCAACAGCGTGGGCAATGGCAAAGGCATTCGTTGAAGACTGGCATCCGAAGTGTTTCCAAACATTCTAATACAATTTTAATGGGACAACATATATTTTTATGGGCTTTACTTCCGCACTTTGAAACAATAGTGTAAAACTATTTCTTAAATTAATCTATATTTTGAAAATGGAATAGATTTTCCATTCTTTGTTACCTTGTGTTGTGATTATTGATTTAGTAGCACCCCATGACCCGAACGCTTCCGCTGTGAAATTTTGGGGGTGTTACAGATTGGTATCAGAGCCAAGGTTATAGAGAACTAGGTATTTTTCAAAACCGCCACAGCTGCCAATGTCTGCCATGCCTTGCCTACTGTTACACGATGTAGTCGTGCTATGTGTTACTGCTGTATCTTAGGTTCGTATAAGCTCTTATTTGAATTAAATTAGTTATTTCTAAAAGTCATTAAGTCTCTTAATTAACTCACATTTAAACTTTAAGGTTGTTCTTGTTTGATTGGGTCGCGAAGTTTAAATGAGAATAATGTTAATGTAACAAACTTAATGAAATTAAGGAATAATTAATTTAAAGAGAGTGTAGAGTAGACTACGAATGCTTATACTTGTTACATCTCTATGTTAAACTGCCTAACATGCCCACTATTACAATATCGCACTATGATATGCCTCTAATTGCTTATATGTTATTTCTGTATGTAACGTACAACTCGTCACTGCATCTCTCGACGTTATTTCTTTATGTAAACTCGTCACTGCTTCTACGTTATTTCTTTATGTAACATACAACTAGTTGATTCTCGTACACGTATTTAAACCACCTCTGTCACTGGTCACGATCTCTTATGCTTTATCCTTCGCAACCTCATACGACTCTGTTCTTTCTGTTTTGAACTCAACTAATCATACTCTGTTATGAAACTGCGTTGTATTCCAAATTGATGAATCCTTTATCCGTTGTTCACTTATCGTCTCACGTCACCGAATCTTTCTTGAACGACTAGCCTCTCTTCCACGTCACGTTTTAAGTATATATACTCACATCTCGTCACCGTATCAACCTCGACGATTCTCGCATCTTAAACCACGAGGAAGTGGTTTCTTTTAAGGGGTAGGTACTGTAACCACTCGTAAATTTCCCTACCAATTTTTCGCGACTATTTTTTTTTTCTTTCTTTTCTTACTATAATCACGACCAGTTACGGCTAAAATATAAGAATGAACTATCAATACCAACGACATTATTTTATAACAGTTTTTCGAAGACGCTTCCAAAAATATAATTTTTATATTTTTCGGACACCCGGAGAGCACGTTTACGCGGAGACCCGACAACATACGCAGTCCAAGTTATACAGTATTAATAACAAAACAAAACAAATAAAACTAAATTACCCCCACATAACCCACGCCCCCTTATATCTCCTTTATGTTTCTGTCTTCCTCAGAAAAATGCCCCACCACCTAGAAACCCTCCTCCATTTTCGTCTCTCTCTCTACCCCCATATACGCTCCTTCCACCTCCAAAATTAGCTACCCTTCCAAACTTCTTTCCCCCACTTCAGAAGTAACCCCAACCATATTTGAATCTCATCTTAGCTTATCCCATGGAAGAAACGACAAAGAGAACAAGGTCCCCATCTGATTCCCTTGTCACGGTGGGTCACGGCTGAAGAAAACACCAAGGAGACCACGTGAAGACCTGCAAGCTACTGGTAAGATTACTCAAAAGAGGATCCTTATCATCTTGAAGACTAAGAAAGGATTGGGCAAGACTTCCTAGATGTATACCTATAAATAGGTTTGAGTTTTATCACAGCTTCATCACTTCATTACTTCATCTCACCAACAATTCAAAAATTAGGGTTCATAGAATCAAAGGGGTTTTCAAAATTAGGTTAGGGGTTTTGTTATTGGATGCATAAGGAAGGTTTCCCAAGTGTTTAATCGCTTCAATTCATCCCGAGCCCTTCCAATTGGAGCTTTTGGTGTTCGGTTCTCAATCCCATCGACTCACGGTCTAATTGTTGTAAGAACTAGACTTTTGTTATTTTGATAAATTTGTGGTTTATTCTTTTTATATAATTCGAATTTTATATGTCAATTTGGTATTACTTTAATTAGTAAAAAGATGTTGTTGTGTTATGTTGTTGTTGTTGTTGGAAACGCAAGAGAAAATATTAAATTTCGATTTCTTGAACTCTCGACATAATCAGATTATTTTCTAGCTTACCTTTTTCGGCTTATGGAATGTGCTTAACAGCTTTTGTTTGTTTTCGGGTTAAGTGGGAAACTCTTAAAAGTTCATTCTTAACATATAAAAACTAGATTAACTCTTGAGGTTGAAAGTGCTTATTTTGAGACTTCCTTTTTATTTCGTCATAGCTCGTCTTAGTATAAGTTGGAATAATCTGGGTTGGGTTTGTTTCGATACATGAGTCGACATCCACTGTGGTTGAACCACGATGAGAGAAGCTTGGTTGGAGTTAGATACTTTGATGGTAAAAGCTGGTTGGTATTATTTAATTCCCTGGGTCAAAACCTAAGAACCACCAGGGTGGTCCGGTTGTTGTTATTTTTTTTCTTTTCCCAACTCAAGTAAATACACCCACACATAGTTGTTACACTTGTTTCACTCGAGTCACAAGTAGGCTGATTGGCCTTGTTCTCGGACCAACTACTAATACCCACGAAGGGTGTTATGGTTCAGTTAGCGTCAACGACACATAGGTGTGTCAAGTCCAGTTTTGTTGTACAAATGCTCGAAGTTTTCTAACAGTTTTGAGTCGCGAGCACACCCAAGGGTGTGTATGTTTTTATTCGACTAAGGGCACGATCGGTTCGTTTCGTATACACAAGGACAAAGGATTCCGAACTTCTTATCTTGATTGGTCATTCGAGCTCGACATACGAGCGTTAGTTACATGCTCGTGTTAGCATACATTCTGAAATTTCTACATCAATCTGTCATGTCTATGCATGTTGGTACGCAGGCTGGGACTAAGCCCATCTTATTTTCTTGTCACATAAAACAGGTCGTAGCCCACTCCACAATCATGGGTTGCGTTATGGCTCAATATAGCGTACACCCGAATTATAATAGAGTCACAATTACTTGTTTCCTCGGTCCATCTCGCTTCTTGTTCACGACCGATCATAAGCTTGTCTCGACTTGATTACTTATCGGATACCTTAAGTTATTGAGCAATGCTACAACCACATACAATTTACAAAAAAAATCCCACACAATGAGGTGTCATGCAATTTGTGGTCTTCTCTTTCTAACATTTAAATTATCTCTCTTATTTTCATCCACAAATTCACTTGCCACATCATTATGTGGATTTCTTTTTGTAAATTATAGGTGGTTGTAGCATTTCTCTAAGTTATTAGATATACTTTATAAACACATTGCGAGTCATAACTATAAACAACAATTAGCTTTTAAATCGTTAAATACATACCTCATAAAGACATTCATGATATATTCTTTTTTTTCATTTAAATACATTTATACATTATCAAGTTTTGACAATATGTATATATATATATAAACGTAAATTTATTTTTCTATATATTAGAAAGACAACTCAAATTACATCTTTATAAAATCTATCATGATTTTTATGAGAAATACTTATTATGTTGAAACAAATGTATATTTTTATATACATATACTTTACATATAACGATACATGAACAAACCACCCTCATCGATCAAACACCACATTTAGCATATTAATTCTTGCCATATAATTCTTCGACTTTTAGCCGAATATTTCCATTTCGACATCGTTTTCAAAACAAGTTTTATAATCCAAAACATACTTTATTATTTTGAAAATGATATTTTTAAACTTAGTAATGACACGCGAACAACGACAACAACAACACAACATGCAAATTAAATAAAGTAGATAGACTTTATTTAGCTTGGAATCAGAAACTGAGATTTACCGCACTAATTTAGGTTGCGTTTTGGAGCTACTTGTTACTTGTTCTCTTTGTGCCTTATTCACCGAACTGCTAAGGTGAGTTTATAGCCCCACTTTTACTCTTATTTACTTGCTTTATAAAACTATGGGGTGAGAAACATGCAAAACTCTTTTCGGACCTGAAACTGAAAACACTATTACGTGAAACAACCTTAAATCCCAACTATGCTATCGTTAGTTCCCTTTGGGGAGGCGCGATTGTTATGGATAGATCTATTGGGGATGACACCCCCGTTCGATATTGACCGGATAGGCAAACGTCGGGCGGATATCATATCGTATTGATTGAGTGTACTGGAAATACACTTGCTGGGCTTTTATTTATCATGCTTCTAGATGCATGCACACTGTCGTAGTTTCGGTCGCATGAACTTGGTACTAGCGTAATAGCCTTTTTGCATATAGTGTCATTCACGGAGATGCTATACGTGCAACTGTGGTCCAACTTGATTTCTTAAACTTAAACCTATGAACTCACCAACCTTTGTGTTGACATTTTAGCATGTTTTTCTCAGGTTTACTTATTGGCGTGGGCAATGGCAAAGGCATTCGTTGAAGACTGGTATCCGAAGTGTTTCCAAACATTCTAATACAATTTTAATGGGACAACATATATTTTTATGGGCTTTACTTCCGCACTTTGAAACAATAGTGTAAAACTATTTCTTAAATTAATCTATGTTTTGAAAATGGAATAGATTTTCCATTCTTTGTTACCTTGTATTGTGATTATTGATTTAGTAGCACCCCATGACCCGAACGCTTCCGCTGTGAAATTTTGGGGGTGTTACAGATTGGTATTCAGAGCCAAGGTTATAGAGAATTAGGTATTTTTCAAAACCTAAACTATAACCAAATTTTCCTAAAAACACTTCAACGCCGCCACAGCTGCCAATGTCTGCCATGCCTTGCCTACTGTTACACGATGTAGTCGTGCTATGTGTTACTGCTGTATCTTAGGTTCGTATAAGCTCTTATTTGAATTAAATTAGTTATTTCTAAAAGTCATTAAGTTTCTTAATTAACTCACATTTAAACTTTAAGGCTGTTCTTGTTTGATTGGGTCGCGAAGTTTAAATGAGAATAATGTTGATGTAACAAACTTAATGAAATTAAGGAATAATTAATTTAAAGAGAGTGTAGAGTAGACTACGAATGCTTATACTTGTTACATCTTTATGTTAAACTGCCTAACATGCCCACTATTACAATATCGCACTATGCTATGCCTCTAATTGCTTATATGTTATTTCTGTATGTAACGTACAACTCGTCACTGCATCTCTCGACGTTATTTCTTTATGTAAACTCGTCACTGCTTCTACGTTATTTCTTTATGTAACATACAACTAGTTGATTCTCGTACACGTATTTAAACCACCTCTGTCACTGGTCACGATCTCTTATGCTTTATCCTTCGCAACCTCATACGACTCTGTTCTTTCTGTTTTGAACTCAACTAATCATACTCTGTTATGAAACTGCGTTGTATTCCAAATTGATGAATCCTTTATCCGTTGTTCACTTATCGTCTCACGTCACCGAATCTTTCTTGAACGACTAGCCTCTCTTTCACGTCACGTTTTAAGTGTATATACTCACATCTCGTCACCGTATCAACCTCGACGATTCTCGCATCTTAAACCACGAGGACGTGGTTTCTTTTAAGGGGTAGGTACTGTAACCACTCGTAAATTTCCCTACCAATTTTTCGCGACTATATTTTTTTTTCTTTCTTTTCTTACTATAATCACGACCGCCATTACGGCTAAAATATAAGAATGAACTATCAATACCAACGACATTATTTTATAACAGTTTTTCGAAGACGCTTCCAAAAATATAATTTTTATATTTTTCGGACACCCGGAGAGCACGTTTACGCGGAGACCCGACAACATACGCAGTCCAAGTTTTACAGTATTAATAACAAAACAAAACAAATAAAACTAAATTACCCCCCACATAACCCACGCCCCCTTATATCTCCTTTCTGTTTCTGTCTTCCTCAGAAAAATGCCCCACCACCTAGAAACCCTCCTCCATTTTCGTCTCTCTCTCTACCCCCATATACGCTCCTTCCACCTCCAAAATTAGCTACCCTTCCAAACTTCTTTCCCCCACTTCAGAAGTAACCCCAACCATATTTGAATATCATCTTAGCTTATCCCATGGAAGAAACGAAAAAGAGAACAAGGTCCCCATCTGATTCCCTTGTCACGGTGGGTCACGGCTGAAGAAAACACCAAGGAGACCACATGAAGACCTGCAATCTACTGGTAAGATTACTCAAAAGAGGATCCTTATCATCTTGAAGACCAAGAAAGGATTGAGCAAGACTTCCTAGATGTATACCTATAAATAGGTTTGAGTTTTATCACAGCTTCATCACTTCATCACTTCATCTCACCAACAATTCAAAAATTAAGGTTCATAGAATCAAAGGGGTTTTCAAAATTAGGTTAGGGGTTTTGTTATTGGATGCATAAGGAAGGTTTCCCAAATGTTTAATCGCTTCAATTCATCCCGAGCCCTTCCAATTGGAGCTTTTGGTGTTCGGTTCTCAATCCCATCGACTCACGGTCTAATTGTTGTAAGAACTAGACTTTTGTTATTTTGATAAATTTGTGGTTTAATCTTTTATATAATTCAATTTTATATGTCAATTTGGTATTACTTTAATTAGTAAAAAGATGTTGTTGTGTTATGTTGTTGTTGTTGTTGGAAACGCAAGAGAAAATATTAAATTTCGATTTCTTGAACTCTCGACATAATCAGATTATTTTCTAGCTTACCTTTTTCGGCTTATGGAATGTGCTTAACAGCTTTTGTTTGTTTTCGGGTTAAGTGGGAAACTCTTAAAAGTTCATTCTTAACATATAAAAACTAGATTAACTCTTGAGGTTGAAAGTGCTTATTTTGAGACTTCCTTTTTATTTCGTCATAGCTCGTCTTAGTATAAGTTGGAATAATCTGGGTTGGGTTTGTTTCGATACATGAGTCGACATCCACTGTGGTTCAACCACGGTGAGAGAAGCTTGGTTGGAGTTAGATAATTTGATGGTAAAAGCTGGTTGGTATTGTTTAATTCCCTGGGTCAAAACCTAAGAACCACCAGGGTGCTCGGGTTGTTGTTATTTTTTTTCTTTTCCCAACTCAAGTAAATACACCCACACATAGTTGTTACACTTGTTTCACTCGAGTCACAAGTAGGCTGATTGGCCTTGTTCTCGGACCGACTACTAATACCCACGAAGGGTGTTATGGTTCAGTTAGCGTCAACGACACATAGGTGTGTCAAGTCCATTTTTGTTGTACAAATTCTCGAAATTTGCTAACCGTTTTGAGTCGCGAGCACACCTAAGGGTGTGTACGTTTTTGTTCGACTAAGGGCACGATCGGTTCGTTTCGTATACACAAGGACAAATGATTCCGAATTTCTTATCTTCATTGGTCATTCGAGCTCGACATACGAGCGTTAGTTACATGCTCGTGTTAGCATACATTCTGAAATTTCTACATCAATCTGTCGTGTCTTTGCATGTTGGTACGCAGGCTGGGCCTAAGCCCATCTTATTTTCTTGTCACATAAAACAGGTCGTAGCCCACTCCACAATCATGGGTTGCGTTATGGCTCAATATAGCGTACACCCGAATTATAATAGAGTCACAATTACTTGTTTCCTCAGTCCATCTCGCTTCTTGTTCACGACCGATCATAAGCTTGTCTCGACTTGTTTACTTATCACATACCTTAAGTTATTAGATATACTTTATAAACACATTGCGAGTCATAACTATAAACAAAAATTAGCTTTTAAATCGTTAAATACATACCTCATAAAGACACTCATGATATATTCTTTTTTTTCATTTAAATACATTTATACATTATCAAGTTTTGACAATATGTATATATATATATATATATAAACGTAAATTTATTTTTCTATATATTAGAAAGACAACTCAAATTACATCTTTATAAAATCTATCATGATTTTTATGAGAAATACTTATTATGTTGAAACAAATGTATATTTTTATATACATATACTTTACATATAACGATACATGAACAAACCACCCTCATCGATCAAACACCACATTTAGCATATTAATTCTTGCCATATAATTCTTCGACTTTTAGCCGAATATTTCCATTTCGACATCGTTTTCAAAACAAGTTCTATAATCCAAAACATACTTTATTAGTTTGAAAATGATATTTTTAAACTTAGTAATGACACGCGAACAACGACAACAACAACACAACATGCAAATTAAATAAAGTAGATAGACTTTATTTAACTTGGAATCGAAAACTGAGATTTACCGCACTAATTTAGGTTGCGTGTTGGAGCTACTTGTTACTTGTTCTCTTTGTGCCTTATTCACCGAAATGCTAAGGTGAGTTTATAGCCCCACTTTTACTCTTATTTACTTGCTTTATAAAACTATGGGGTGAGAAACATGCAAAACTCTTTTTGGACCTGAAACTGAAAACACTATTACGTGAAACAACCTTAAATCCCAACTATGCTACCGTTAGTTCCCTTTGGGGAGGCGCGATTGTTATGGATAGATCCATTGGGGATGACACCCCCGTTCGAGTTTGACCGGATAGGCAAACGTCGGGCGTATATCATATCGTATTGATTGAGTGTACTGGAAATACACTTGATGGGCTTTTAATTATCATGCTTCTAGATGCATGCACACTGTCGTAGTTTCGGTCACATGAACTTGGTACTAGCGTAATAGTTTTTTTTGCATATAGTGTCATTCACGGAGATGCTATATGTGCAACTGTGGTCCAACTTGATTTCTTAAACTTAAACCTATGAACTCACCAACCTTTGTGTTGACATTTTAGCATGTTTTTCTCAGGTTGCTTATTGGCGTGGGCAATAGCAAAGGCATTCGTTGAAGACTGGCATCCGAAGTGTTTCCAAACATTCTAATACAATTTTAATGGGACAACATATATTTTTATGGGCTTTACTTCCGCACTTTGAAACAATATTGTAAAACTATTTCTTAAATTAATCTATATTTTGAAAATGGAATAGATTTTCCATTCTTTGTTACCTTGTGTTGTGATTATTGATTTAGTAGCACCCCATGACCCGAATGCTTCCGCTGTGAAATTTTGGGGGTGTTAAGGTTTAGACGTTTTGCTAGAACTAGGTACATTTGGTTTAGAGCTCGATGATCCCTTTTCTAACCAAAGAGGTTTAATGCTAATTATTGCGGTTCTCTTGGCAATTGTTGATTGGGTTTGTTGAGGTGAGATTCTAGCACTATTATCTCTTACGGATGATGATTCAGTGGATGGGAAGTCCTACCATTTGTAGGTTTAACCGGACATGATTCGGTTGAGGAAATTTCGTGTACAACACGAGCAAGTTTCTTGGGTGGTTCTTGGTTTGATGAGTTAGCACTAGGAGCTTTCCTCATGATGAAATGACTAAGGAAAAGGTTTCTAAATGCTGAGAATTATGTTGTGTTTGATGACTAAGGGATTCTAGGAAGATGACTTATAAAGGGAAGGATTTAGCAAGTGCATTCAAGACTAAAGTCTCTAATATCCTTTGGAATGTGATGATTAGCATGCACAAGGTTGAAGTTCAGAGTTTCACTGATCTAGGAACTCATTTAAGATGAGATGGAGTGTTTGAGTTAGGAAGATGAGTTGAAATGATTGTTTTAGCAATGTTAGACATAAACTGTCATCCGGATCCCACGGCTCCTTCCTCAGAGGGATCCGTCTAGGCTAATCCTAGGGATCCGGCTTTCAGCAGTTATGAAAGAGTGGAAATGATGTTTCTAAGATCTAAGACCTATATCATCTTGAGTGTTTCAGTCCTCCTAAGTGTTTTAAATGAAGGGGTGCTTGAGTACTTGAAGGTAATGAGTGATGTAGCTAATGATTGTTATTTATGGAAGGATTTGGAACTTTCAAGAGTACCAATGGATGAGCAAGGATGACACTAAGGATTTAGAGTGTCAATTGAAGCTAAATGATCCTAGAGATCAGGTTGTGTCTTAGGATAGTGTTTTGGAAAATATCCTAGAGGCTTTGAGATGGGAAAACTAGAATTTGATCAACTTTGATCAATTTTGAGGTAAGGATGATTTATGATCAATTTTGCCATAATCGGAAGATTTCTAAAGCTAGATGTGAGGGATCATGTGAGAATGATGAGTGATCATAGAGAGCGGAAGAGTAATGGATTAAAGTGAAAATGATAGATCTACAAGCGTCTTAGAGTGTGATCTAGGTGAGTTGAGTAGGAAAGGATCTACTTAACTTGATAAGGACTTAATTTGCCTTAAGACACTATGTTTAGCTTAGTGTGAGGTGTTCTAAGGACATGATTGAAATACAATGATTGCAATTGCATTTTCTGTTTGCCGGATCCCACGGTTCCCTAAGAGTAGGGATCCGTCAAGCACAAATTTTGGGATCCGTCTATCTGCTAAGCAGAACCTTTACAAAAGGTATGCAATGACTTTGACAATGCATCATATTTCAAGTTTAAGAGGTTCTAACACTAATATATCAAATGAGATCGAGCTCACAAATAACAAAGAGGTTTATCAAACTTAACAAGCACTATTCAAGAAACTCAAAACCTATTTACGATCTAGATTAGTAAATCATTTGTATTAACAATGGCGTGCAGAGTAGATGATGGTGTTCAAGACAATAGGGTTGTTTTGGCCAACGGAAGCAATGAACTATGTATAGTCATTACGGATGGTGATTAGCATACAATGAACTTCGTCCATGAAGTCATGTAGCTCTTCTCGATCAAATCAAGATAATCGCTTGATGAGGCAAGTGGTTGTGATTAACTAAAAGAAAATTTTATTTTACAACTTTTTTGATTAGTAATCCTAAGACAATGCAAAGTATTTCCATTGTAAACTTACTTTAGGAAAACATAGGAGTATAAATTTCCCAAGTGAGAGAATGAATATGAGACTGTTACTAGCGGTGCTCAATTACGGCTAAACACGACCATTTTTACGGGTGATTCCACATACCCAACTTCTATCAAGGAAGCAATTCAACCGTTAGGTCAAATTGAGTTTCTAGTGCAATAAGTTCTCCAGTATTCATTCTCAAGTTAGGAAAATTTATATTCCTACAATGGCCTATCGAAGAGTAACAATGATGATACTTTGCTTCGTTTAATATTATACTTGAGACAAATAAGGTGACGAAGGCGTCATGTTAAAAATAAGTTTAAAAGTTGTCCATATGGTAAACAACAAAAAATGGTTGGATGAGCTAGTTCAACATATGTTGTTGGAAAGCTTTGAGTTTGGACTTTCGGATATGAACAATTATATTTGCGTTGCAAAATAATTTACTTGAGTATATCGGATGAAATAATCAAGTTGTCAATCCTACTATGAAGCTTGGAGAGCGATCATGAAAAGGAAAATGGGAGAGTACATCATCAACATAAGTGTAGGTTATGATCCGATGTACATTCTTGTTGTTTTTAGAAAATGATACAAGAACAAAGGAAATCATATAAGCACATATGACAAACTCAATCAAAAATCCATTTAGTGTGTTATATGTTTTAAACATTTTTCAACCTATATGACTTATCTAAATATCTAAACTAACATTTTCGACACAACTAGATGTTATCCCAAACACTCCTTCAAATAGCACATTGATTAGTAGAATATTACTAAATTGACAAACAAGAGAATGAATAGAAAGGTAAGGAAACCACATATGCTATTCAATCAAACAAGCACAAAAGCTATTTGAGATAAGCAAATAATCAAGTAATGCAATGAAGACAATTTATCATTTAGCATAGCATACGAAAGTTCTTTTCATCGCTTTGTGTTAAATATAAACATGTATACCAAGCTTGATTAGTTTCTTTTATATTTATAAATATGATCAAAACCTTAATTTCAATAGAGGACACATTGTTATTCAAAAGCGAAAACATCCGTCTCCAATTAGATCAAAAGTTTATGCAAAAGTTATGACCGAAAAATGACTTTCTATTACAAATCAATGATTCTGTAAATTATTGTTTTGAATCAGTTTATGAAATCATTTTTAAATGAAAGTATACTCAAATACTTTTAAAACGATAGGTGGCACGACTTCTAACGACTTACGGTTAAAAAGTTATGAATTTTTGAAATTCAGACAAAAACTGTCTTCTGTACCACGGATCCCACGGATCCCTTGCTTGAGGGATCCATCCAGTGTAACCTGAAGGATCCGCGGATCTGACACGAATTACAAAATATGCGTTTTGACCCGACGAAAAGGTTTAGTCTTTGTAGACTTTTTAGTGAAGTTATATTACCCATTTTTACCTTTATTCAAGCTTGATTAATAAGATATCTAACAACAAAACTTCAAAAAAAAAATCACTAAAACACTTTTCATATTATGCTTATTATAAGATAGAAACATATATCACCATTTTGTCCACAAGAAATTTAGCATGTTTTTGAAAAAAAATGTAACTATGAAAACATACCTTTGGCAATCCCCTTTTTATAGTTTTAGAAACCATAGACGCGAAATACTTCATGATCTTCTAAGATACCCCGATCTTTTGCTATATTCCCTATTTATGGTTTTAGAAACCATAGACGCGAAATACTTCATGATCTTCTAAGATACCCAAATCCAAGTATGAAGACTTCTCAAAGGAAAATATTAGAATGATCTATCACTATCCAACATATGATGATTTCTAAAAACATGACTTTTTATTTTAAGAAATTCCCTTCTTTGTAGTTTTCAAACATACACGGATCGTATCAAGTTTTCAAAGTACAATATACAAAAAAAAAACTTAGTAACGAAGCTCTGATACCAATTGTGGAAAACTAGAAGGGGGGGTTGAATAGTTTTACCAATTTGAAACTCCCTTTTAAATATTTAGATCGACTTATGTCAATCTATTTGGTTGTTTATGTTGGACGTTGATAGATAGATATATAAACGTGTAATAAAAGATAAAGAGTAAGAAGCACATCACCACGACACAAGTATTTATAGTGGTTCGGCTACAAGGATACCTTCCTTGCCCTACTCCACTCCCTGAGTCACCTACTCGAGAATTCGTAAGTACTACACCAACTCCTTATGGCGGAGAAGCCTTCACAACGTCGCTTAACCTTTTTATGGTACAAATCTAAATACCGAGTTCCTTCACACCAAGGCGAACCACACCTAACACAACGTCGCCTACCCTTTATACGGTGCTAGGCTAACCACCGAGTTCTTTCACACCAAGGAGAACTAATCCTATCACAACGTCGCCTACCCTTTATTAGGTACTAGGCTAAGCACCTAGTTCCATTACTATGGAGGAACTACTACCCTTCACAACACAACACCTAATATCAAGGAGATACACTCCTTGTTACAACACCATCAAGGATATCACCATCCTTGGAAATAAACAAATACTTATATGTATAACGATGCACCTCATCGATTATACGACCTAGGCATTCTTCCCAAATGCGACTTGATTTGATTCTTCGGCATCCTTCACTAATGCCTTTGACACAACGCTTGGCACCCTTCACTAATGCCTTCATCTTGACACCTCTAGCATTCTGCACTAATGCTTTAACACGAATGATGAGCACCTTTCACTAATGCTTTCATCTTGACACTTTCGGCATTCTTCACTAATGCCTTCAACCCAACATCTATGGAGAAAGGAAGAACTACCAACAAGAGAACCTTAGTTGTCTTGATGATGACGAAGCATGGCAACTCATGGACTTGAGCTTGCACGTCTTGAAGAAGTGGTGATCTCTCCTTTAAGAGGAACCTAGAAGATCACACAAAAACAAAATACAAACTACATAGATCACTTAGATCTGAGGTTAGTGGGTTAGAATACTTGGGGAAGTATGTGTGTAAAAGTGATAATTAGAAAGGAAGAAATGGCTCTCTATTTATAGAGAAAATTCTCTACTATTCCCCGGATCCCACGGATCCCTCCCACAAGGGATCCGGCTAGCGTAAAGCTAGGGATCCGTGGGACGCTCCCCTTTACCCATGGGTATTTTGGTTATGGGTCATGGGTCATGGGTTGATCCATGGATCTTTGGCTAGATACAATGTATCTCTTGAGTGCTCACCAAGGGTTCAATGTATCTAGACATTCTCTTGAGTGCTCACCAAGGGTTCAATGTATCTAGACATTGGGTATGGGTCAATACCATGGGTTATGGATATTATCCATATATGATATAAGCATGATGTCATGCAATGGGTTATGGGTCAAGCTCAATGGATCATGGGCTTTGGGTTGTACCCAACTACATTCAATGTATTTGCCCAATGGGTTATGATACTTAAGTTTCTACCCATTTATATTACCCAATATACTACATACTAGTTATGTGTATATTTTACCCAAATATGTAAACACTAGTTGTTGTACATATGTAATATTAAATCATAAAACACTTATACTTGTTTTAGTGTTTTATGTGAAAATGTGAATATGTTAGAAACTATTAGTTCAAACCATTTACGTATTTTATTTGTTTCGTTAAAATGATTTTACGTTTGTTATCGACAAAACATTAGAAGATCGTAAAATATAAATAAACGTTTTACGGCTTATTTGTATTAACAATCTCCCCTTTTGTTGATGACAAAACATAAAATTATTTTAAGGAAAAGCTAAAATTGTAAAAGTTTGAATTTGTAGTTTTACTTTTTCTCCCCCTTTTGTCGAAACAAAAAGAGCCTTGAAAGAAAGCAACACATTGTTTTTAAGAAAAACATGTGAAAAAATAAAAAGAGGTAGAGAGCAAGTAACGGGAAAGGATCTCGTCTTTACTCCCCTTGACGAGTCCATCCCTAGGTAAGGGCGTCAAGAAAGTAATACTAATCTAGTTTGTTTGCAACTAAGTTTGCAAAATAGTGACGAATGTGCTCCCCCTTGATGATTGCAATTTTGCAAAGGGATGTAATCCTAATATTGCAAGTAATTTGCAATGTATTGTTTTGACACAAAGCTCCCCCTAGCTTTAGGGTGTCAAAAGGCTTCAAGTGTAGATTGAATAACTACAAAACAAAGGTTAGAAAACAAGTATAATGCACAATTTCCTGCATATGTGATCCAAGTTAGTAGAAAAATAGTTTTCTCTCTCACGGATCCCACGGTTCCCTCCTAGTAGGGATCCGTCTAGGCAATTTCGAGGGATCCGTATAGCTGATGATTAAATTCAGCAATGGTGATGTAACAAGTAATGTTAACATCAAAATGAGATATGTATTCAACCAACAAACATATACTCAATGCAATATGGCAAGTAAACTATCATTCAATCAAACATAAGAGATGATCAACAAATCTCTAAAAACTAAGAGAATGATTTAGCCATATTCTACTAATACTAATAAGTGACCAAAGCTTAAGAAGCAACAAAGTGCTTGAGTCTAGGGATGAGTAGACTTGTTGATTTGGTCCAATCTTTCAAGAAGATAATTAAACATGAAATGCAACTCATTTCGTACTTCTTGAACAAGTCCTTGGGTGATTAGATAATTAGAGCAATTATTGTCTTAATTAGGAACAGGATGTTTTGAGGAGGTTCAACAAATGATGGTGGAGGTACATTGAGTAATTTAGGATGAGGTTCTACTAGGAATGAGAGTGGTGGTAATGGAAATTCCTCCATATGATCAAGTCCTTGGTGGTTCCTTGTTTCCAACGATGGACTAGTTGGTGATGTAGGTGGTTCCTATTTTAACGAGAAGGTTGGTGAATGAGAAGTTCTCGGTGGTGAATGCTCTAATGAATAGAGAGAAGCTCGGTAAAGGAGTGTAGTCCATGCTCTAGGAATGAAGGTTTAGACGTTTTGCTAGAACTAGGTACATTTGGTTTAGAGCTCGATGATCCCTTTTCTAACCTAAGAGGTTTAATGCTAATTATTGCGGTTCTCTTGGCAATTGTTGATTGGGTTTGTTGAGGTGAGATTCTAGCACTATTATCTCTTACGGATGATGATTCGGTGGATGGGAAGTCCTACCATTTGTGGGTTTAACCGGAGATGATTCGGTTGAGGAAATTTCGTGTACAACACGAGCAAGTTTCTTGGGTGGTTCTTGGTTGGATGAGTTAGCACTAGGAGCTTTCCTCATGATGAAATGACTAAGGAAAAGGTTTCTAAATGCTGAGAATTATGTTGTGTTTGATGACTAAGGGATTCTAGGAAGATGACTTATAAAGGGAAGGATTTAGCAAGTGCATTCAAGACTTAAGTCTCTAATATCCTTTGGAATGTGATGATTAGCATGCACAAGGTTGAAGTTCAGAGTTTCACTGATCTAGGAACTCATTTAAGATGAGATGGAGTGTTTGAGTTAGGAAGATGAGTTGAAATGATTGTTTTAGCAATGTTAGACATAAACTGTCATCCGGATCCCACGATTCCTTCCTCAGAGGATCCGTCTAGGCTAATCCTAGGGATCCGCTTTCAGCTGATTATGAAAGAGTGGAAATGATGTTTCTAAGATCTAAGACCTATATCATCTTGAGTGTTTCAGTCCTCCTAAGTGTTTTAAATGAAGGGGTGCTTGAGTACTTGAAGGTAATGAGTGATGTAGCTAATGATTGTTATTTATGGAAGGATTTGGAACTTTCAAGAGTACCAATGGATGAGCAAGGATGACACTAAGGATTTAGAGTGTCAATTGAAGCTAAATGATCCTAGAGATCAGGTTGTGTCTTAGGATAGTTTTTTGGAAAATATCCTAGAGGCTTTGAGATGGGAAAACTAGAATTTGATCAACTTTGATCAATTTTGAGGTAAGGATGATTTATGATCAATTTTGCCATAATCGAAAGATTTCTAAAGCTAGATGTGAGGGATCATGTGAGAATGATGAGTGATCATAGAGAGCGGAAGAGTAATGGATTAAAGTGAAAATGATAGATCTACAAGCGTCTTAGAGTGTGATCTAGGTGAGTTGAGTAGGAAAGGATCTACTTAACTTGATAAGGACTTAATTTGCCTTAAGACACTATGTTTAGCTTAGTGTGAGGTGTTCTAAGGACATGATTGAAATACAATGATTGCAATTGCATTTTCTATTTGCCGGATCCCACGGTTCCCTAAGAGTAGGGATCCGTCAAGCACAAATTTTGGGATCCGTCTATCTGCTAAACAGAACCTTTACAAAAGGTATGCAATGACTTTGACAATGCATCATATTTCAAGTTTAAGAGGTTCTAACACTAATATATCAAATGAGATCGAGCTCACAAATAACAAAGAGGTTTGTCAAACTTAACAAGCACTATTCAAGAAACTCAAAACCTATTTACGATCTAGATTAGTAAATCGTTTGTATTAACAATGGCGTGCAGAGTAGATGATGGTGTTCAAGACAATAGGGTTGTTTTGGCCAACGGAAGCAATGAACTATGTATAGTCATTACGGATGGTGATTAGCATACAATGAACTTCGTCCATGAAGTCATGTAGCTCTTCTCGATCAAAGCAAGATAATCGCTTGATGAGGCAAGTGGTTGTGATTAACTAAAAGAAAATTTTATTTTACAACTTGTTTGATTAGTAATCCTAAGACAATGCAAAGTATTTCCATTGTAAACTTACTTTAGGAAAACATAGGAGTATAAATTTCCCAAGTGAGAGAATGAATATGAGACTGTTACTAGCGGTGCTCAATTACGGCTAAACACGACCATTTTTACGGGTGATTCCACATACCCAACTTCTATCAAGGAAGCAATTCAACCGTTAGGTCAAATTGAGTTTCTAGTGCAATAAGTTCTCCAGTATTCATTCTCAAGTTAGGAAAATTTATATTCCTACAATGGCCTATCGAAGAGTAACAATGATGATACTTTGCTTCGTTTAATATTATACTTGAGACAAATAAGGTGACGAAGGCGTCATGTTAAAAATAAGTTTAAAAGTTGTCCATATGGTAAACAACAAAAATGGTTGGATGAGCTAGTTCAACATATGTTGTTGGAAAGCTTTGAGTTTGGACTTTCGGATATGAACAATTATATTTGCGTTGCAAAATAATTTACTTGAGTATATCGGATGAAATAATCAAGTTGTCAATCCTACTATGAAGCTTGGAGAGCGATCATGAAAAGGAAAATGGGAGAGTACATCATCAACACAAGTGTAGGTTATGATCCGATGTACATTCTTGTTGTTTTTAGAAAATGATACAAGAACAAAGGAAATCATATAAGCACATATGACAAACTCAATCAAAAATCCATTTAGTGTGTTATATGTTTTAAACATTTTCAACCTATATGACTTATCTAAATATCTAAACTAACATTTTTGACACAACTAGATGTTATCCCAAACACTCCTTCAAATAGCACATTGATTAGTAGAATATTACTAAATCGACAAACAAGAGAATGAATAGCAAGGTAAGGAAACCACATATGCTATTCAATCAAACAAGCACAAAAGCTATTTGAGATAAGCAAATAATCAAGTAATGCAACGAAGACAATTTATCATTTAGCATAGCATACGAAAATTCTTTTCATCGCTTTGTGTTAAATATAAACATGTATACCAAGCTTGATTATTTTCTTTTATATTTATAAATATGATCAAAACCTTAATTTCAATAGAGGACACATTGTTATTCAAAAGCGAAAACATCCGTCTCCAATTAGATCAAAAGTTTGTGCAAAAGTTATGACCGAAAAATGAATTTCTATAACAAATCAATGATTCTGTAAATTATTGTTTTGAATCAGTTTATGAAATAATTTTTAAATGAAAGTATACTCAAATACCTTTAAAACGATAGGTGGCACGACTTCTAACGATCCCACGGATCCCTTGCTTGAGGGATCCGTCCAGTGTAACCTGAGGGATCCGCGGATCTACATGAATTACAAAAATGTACGTTTTGACCCGACGAAAAGGTTTAGTCTTTGAAGACTTTTTAGTGAAGTTATATTACCCATTTTTACCTTTATTCAAGCTTGATTAATAAGATATCTAACAACAAAACTTCAAAGAAAAAAAATCACTAAAACACTTTTCATATTATGCTTATTATAAGATAGAAACATATATCACCATTTTGTCCACAAGAAATTTAGCATGTTTTTTTAAAAAAAATGTAACTAAGAAAACATACATTTGCTATATCCCCTTTTTATTGTTTTAGAAACCATAGACGCGAAATACTTCATGATCTTCTAAGATACCCCGATCCTATGCTATATTCCCTTTTTATGGTTTTAGAAACCATAGACGCGAAATACTTCATGATCTTCTAAGATACCCAAATCCTAGTATGAAGACTTCTCAAAGGAAAATGTTAGAATGATCTATCACTATCCAACATATGATGATTTCTAAAAACATGACTTTTTGTTTTAAGAAATTCCCTTCTTTGTAGTTTTCAAACATACACGGATCGTATCAAGTTTTCAAAGTACAATATACAAAAAAAAACTTAGTAACGAAACTCTGATACCAATTGTGGAAAACTAGAAGGGGGGGTTGAATAGTTTTACCAATTTAAAACTCCCTTTTAAATATTTAGATCGACTTATGCCAATCTATTTGGTTGTTTATGTAGGACGTTGATAGATAGATATATAAACGTGTAATGAAAGATAAAGAGTAAGAAGCACATCACCACGACACAAGTATTTATAGTGGTTCGGCTACAAGGACACCTTCCTTGCCCTACTCCACTCCCCGAGTCACCTACTCGAGAGTTCGTAAGCACTACACCAACTCCTTATGGCGGAGAAGCCTTCACAACGTCGCTTAACCTTTTTCCGGTACAAAGCTAAATACCGAGTTCCATCACACCAAGGCGAACCACACCTAACACAACGTCGCCTACCCTTTATACGGTGCTAGGCTAACCACCGAGTTCTTTCACACCAAGGAGAACTAATCCTATTACAACGTTGCCTACCCTTTATTAGGTACTAGGCTAAGCACCTAGTTCCATTACTATGGAGGAACTACTACCCTTCACAACACAACACCTAATATCAAGGAGATACACTCCTTGTTACAACACCATCAAGGATATCACCATCCTTGGATATAAACAAATACTTATATGTATAACGATGCACCTCATCGATTATACGACCTAGGCATTCTTCCCAAATGCGACTTGATTTGATTCTTCGGCATCCTTCACTAATGCCTTTGACACAACGCTTGGCACCCTACACTAATGCCTTCGTCTTTACACCTCTAGCATTCTTCACTAATGATGAGCACATTTCACTAATGCTTTCATCTTGACACTTTCGGCATTCTTCACTAATGCCTTCAATCCATATATGATATAAGCATGATGTCATGCAATGGGTTATGGGTCAAGCTCAATGGATCATGGGCTTTGGGTTGTACCCAACTACATTCAATGTATTTGCCCAATGGGTTATGATACTTAAGTTTCTACCCATTTATATTACACAATATACTACATACACTATGTAAACACTAGTTGTTGCTTATACACTATTGTTCAAACCATTTACGTATTTTATTTGTTTCACGTTTGTTATCCGTAAAATATAAATAAACGTTTTATATGATATAAGCATGATGTGCAAATTTTGTAATCCTAATATTGCAATTAATTTGCAATGTATTGTTTTGACACAAAGCTCCCAGGTTAGAAACAAGTATAATGCACAATTTCCTCGCATATGTGATCCAAGTTAGTAGATATCAAGCACGGTTCTCCTAGTAGGGATCCGTCTAGGAAATTTTGAGGGATCCGTGATAGTGATGGCTCAAGAATGGTGATGTAACAAGTAATGTTTCAAAATGAGATATGTATTCAACCAACAAACATATACTCAATGCAATATTTCAAAACATAAGAGATGATCAACAAATCTCTAAAAACTAAGACAATGATTTAGCCATATTCTACTAATACTAAAACATAAGTGCTTGAGTCTAGGGATGAGTAGACTTGTTGATTTGGTCCAATCTTTCAAGAAGATAATTAAACATGAAATGCAACTCATTTCGTATTTCTTGAACAAGTCCTGATTAGACTTAGAGCAATTATTGTCTTGATTAGGAACAATGTTTTAGGAGGTTCAAATAAATGATGGTGGAGGTACATTGAGTAATTTAGGATGAGGTTCTACTAGGAAATGGTAATGGAAATTCCTCCATATGATCAAGTCCAAGGTTCCTTGTTTCCAACGATGGACTAGTTGGTGATGTAGTGGTTCCTATTTTAACGAAGGTTGGTGAATAGTTCTTTGGTATGCTCTAGGCTCTAAAGGAGTGTAGTCCATTCTAGGAATGAAGGTTTACGTTTTGCTAAAACTAGGTATTTGGTTTAGAGCTCGATGATCCCTTTCTAACCTAAGAGGTTTAATGCTAATTACAATTGTTGATTGGGTTTGTTTGAGATTCTAGCACTATTATCTCTTACTGATGATGTGGATGGGAAGTCCTACCATTTGTGGGTTTAACCCGGTTGAGGAAATAGTTTCGTGGTTCATGAGTTAGAACTAGGAGCTTTCCTCATGATGAAATGACTAAGGAAAAGGTTTCTAAATGCTGAGAATTATGATGACTAAGGGATTCTAGGAAGATGACTTATAAAGGGAAGGATTTAGCAAGTGCATTCAAGACATAAGTCTCTAATATCCAAGTTCGAGTTTCATGATCTAGGAACTCATTTAAGATGAGATGGAGTGTTTGAGTTAGAAGATGAGTTGAAATGATTGTTTTAGCAATGTTTGTCGAGGATCCGTCTAGGCTAATCCTAGGGATCCGCTTTCATAGCATTATGAAAGAGTATGTTTCTGTTATCCTCTAAGTGTTTTAAATGAAGGGTGCTTGAAAAAGTGTAATGAATGTAGCGAACTTTCAAGAGTACCAATGGATTGACACTAAGGATTTAGAGTTTCGCTAAATGATCCTAGAGAAGGATAGTGTTTTGGAAAATAAGAGGCTTTGAGATGGGAAAACTAGAATTTGATCACTTTGATCGATTTATGTTAATCGAAAGATTTCTAAAGCTAGATGTGAGGGATCATTATGAAGTGATCATCGGAAGAGTAATGGATTATAAATACTTAGAATCTACTTAACTTGATAAGGACTTAATTTGCCTTACGCTTATTTGTTCTAAGGACATGATTGACAATGATTGCAACAATCCCACGGTTCCCTAAGAGTAGGATCAAGCCACCTGTCTATCGCTAATCAACCTTTACAAAAGGTATGCAATGACTTTGACAATGCATCATATTTCAAGTTTAAGAGGTTCTCACACTAATATATCAAATGAGATCGAGCTCAAATATATCAAACTTAACAACATTCAAGAAACTCAAAACCTATTTACATCTAGATTAGTAAATCATTTGTATTAACAATGGGCGTGCTGATGTGTTCAATAGGGTTGTTTGGCCAAGGAAGCAATGAACTATGTATAGTCATTTTGTAGTTTAGCTCTTCTCGATCAAAAGCAAGATAATAGTGGTTGTGATTAACTTTACAACTTGTTTGATTAGTAATCCTTGCAAAGTCCATTGTAAACTTACTTTAGGAAAACATAGGAGTATAAATTTCCCTTCAAGCGTGCTCAATTGCTAAACAGTACGAGGAAGCAATTCAACCGTTAAAATTGAGTTTCTTGCAATAAGCAAGATTCATTCTCAAGTTAGGAAAATTTATATTCCTACAATGGCTATCGAAGAGAATGATGATACGTTTAATATTATACTTGAGACATACCATGTTAAAATAAGTTTAAAAGTTGTGGAATGGTTGGATGAGCTAGTTCAACCCGGGAATCGAAATTCGTCAATCCTAAAATATCATGAAAAGGAAAATAGGAGAGTACATCATCAACATAAGTGTAGGTTATGATTCGATGTACATTCTTGTTGTTTTTAGAAAATGATACAAGAACAAAGGAAATCATATAAGCACATATGACAAACTCAATCAAAAATCCATTTAGTGTGTTATATGTTTTAAACATTTTTCAACCTATAAGACTTATCTAAATATCTAAACTAACATTTTTGACACAACTAGATGTTATCCCAAACACTCCTTCAAATAGCACATTGATTAGTAGAATATTACTAAATCGACAAACAAGAGAATGAATAGCAAGGTAAGGAAACCACATATGCTATTCAATCAAACAAGCACAAAAGCTATTTGAGATAAGAAAATAATCAAGTAATGCAACGAAGACAATTTATCATTTAGCATAGCATACGAAAATTCTTTTCATCGCTTTGTGTTAAATATAAACATGTATACCAAGCTTGATTATTTTCTTTTATATTTATAAATATGATCAAAACCTTAATTTCAATAGAGGACACATTGTTATTCAAAAGCGAAAACATCCGTCTCCAATTAGATCAAAAGTTTGTGAAAAAGTTATGACCGAAAAATGACTTTCTATTATAAATCCATGATTCTGTAAATTATTGTTTTGAATCAGTTTATGAAATCATTTTTAAATGAAAGTAGACTCAAATGCCTTTAAAACGATAGGTGGCACGACTTCTAACGACTTACGGTTAAAAGTTATGAATTTTTGAAATTCAGACAAAAATTTTCTTCTGTACCACGGATCCCACGGATCCCTTGCTTGAGGGATCCGTCGTGTAACTTTGAGGATTCGCGGATCGACACGTAATTACAAAAATGTACGTTTTGACCCGACGAAAAGGTTTAGTCTTTGTAGACTTTTTAGTTAAGTTATATTACCCATTTTTACCTTTATTTAAGCTTGATTAATAAGATATCTAACAACAAAAATTCAAAGAAAAAAAATCACTAAAACACTTTTCATATTATGCTTATTATAAGATAGAAACATATATCACCATTTTGTCCACAAGAAATTTAGCATGTTTTTGAAAAAAAATGTAACTAAGAAAACATACCTTTGCTATATCCCCTTTTTATGGTTTTAGAAACCATAGACGCGAAATACTTCATGATCTTCTAAGATACCCCGATCCTTAGCTATATTCCCTTTTTATGGTTTTAGAAACCATAGACGTGAAATACTTCATGATCTTCTAAGATACCCAAATCCTAGTATGAAGACTTCTCAAAGGAAAATGTTAGAATGATCTATCACTATCCAACATATGATGATTTCTAAAAACATGACTTTTTGTTTTAAGAAATTCCCTTCTTTGTAGTTTTCAAACATACACGGATCTTATCAAGTTTTCAAAGTACAATATACAAAACAAAACTTAGTAACGAAGCTCTGATACCAATTGTGGAAAACTAGAAGGGGGGTTGAATAGTTTTACCAATTTAAAACTCCATTTTAAATATTTAGATCGACTTATGTCAATCTATTTGGTTGTTTATGTTGGACGTTGATAGATAGATATATAAACGTGTAATGAAAGATAAAGAGTAAGAAGCACATCACCACGACACAAGTATTTATAGTGGTTCGGCTACAAGGACACCTTCCTTGCCCTACTCCACTCCCCGAGTCACCTACTCGAGAGTTCGTAAGCACTACACCAACTCCTTATGGCGGAGAAGCCTTCACAACGTCGTTTAACCTTTTTCCGGTACAAAGCTAAATACCGAGTTCCTTCACACCAAGGCGAACCACACCTAACACAACGTCGCCTACCCTTTATACGGTGCTAGGCTAACCATCGAGTTCTTTCACACCAAGGAGAACTAATCCTATCACAACGTCGCCTACCCTTTATTAGGTACTAGGCTAAGCACCTAGTTCCATTACTATGGAGAAACTACTACCCTTCACAACACAACACCTAATATCAAGGAGATACACTCCTTGTTACAACACCATCAAGGATATCACCATCCTTGGAAATAAACAAATACTTATATGTATAACGATGCACCTCATCGATTATACGACCTAGGCATTCTTCCCAAATGCGACTTGATTTGATTCTTCGGCATCCTTCACTAATGCCTTTAACACAACGATTGGCACCCTTCACTAATGCCTTCGTCTTGACACCTCTAGCATTCTTCACTAATGCTTTAACACGAATGATGAGCACCTTTCACTAATGCTTTCATCTTGACATTTTCGGCATTCTTCACTAATGCCTTCAACCCAACATCTATGGAGAAAGGAAGAACTATCAACAAGAGAACCTTAGTTTTCTTGATGATGACGAAGCATGGCAACTCATGGACTTGAGCTTGCACGTCTTCAAGAAGTGGTGATCTCTCCTTTAAGAGGAACCTAGAAGATCACACAAAAACAAAATACAAACTACATAGATCACTTAGATCTGAGGTTAGAAGGTTAGAATACTTTGGGAAGTATGTGTAAAAGTGATGAATAGAAAGGAAGAAATGGCTCTCTATTTATAGAGAAAATTCTCTACCGTTCCCCGGATCCCACGGATCCCTCCCACAAGGGATCCGGCTAGCGTAAAGCTAGGGATCCGTGGGATGCTCCCCTTTACCCATGGGTATTTTGGTTATGGGTCATGGGTCATGGGTCATGGGTCATGGGTTGATCCATGGATCTTTGGCTAGATACAATGTATCTCTTGAGTGCTCACCAAGGGTTCAATGTATCTAGACATTCTCTTGAGTGCTCACCAAGGGTTCAATGTATCTAGACATTGGGTATGGGTCAATACCATGGGTTATGGATATTATCCATATATGATATAAGCATGATGTCATGCAATGGGTTATGGGTCAAGCTCAATGGATCATGGGCTTTGGGTTGTACCCAACTACATTCAATGTATTTGCCCAATGGGTTATGATACTTAAGTTTCTACCCATTTATATTACCCAATATACTACATACTAGTTATGTGTATATTTTACCCAAATATGTAAACACTAGTTGTTGTACATATGTAATATTAAATCATAAAATCACTTATACTTGTTTTAGTGTTTTATGTGAAAATCTGAATATGTTAGAAACTATTAGTTCAAACCATTTACGTATTTTATTTGTTTCGTTAAAATGATTTTACGTTTGTTATCGACAAAACATTAGAAGATCGTAAAATATAAATAAACGTTTTTACGACTTATTTGTATTAACAGATACACCCACATAAGGATACCAAACGCTAGGATTAAATGGCGAAACAAGACAATTTTTGGAGATAAAGAAACGGAATACATTGGGATAGATAACGTTGATTTTGGGAAATATATATTAAACTTGGTTTATATTAATAGGTTGTGCCGAGTAGATAGTTGTTGTGCCGTGATTAACTGTTATCTTCTGCTAGTGTTTATTTGTGCGTTGCTTGCTTGAGGTGAGTTTAATAGCCCCACTTTTTTCTATGTTTTTAACTAAATTGGGGTGAGAATCATGCTACTGTTTTTGGACCTTCTAAACTATTTTGATTTGCTTATGTGCTTGACTGTTTAGATAGGTATGTGGTAGTTGTTGCCTTAGTCTAGGGTAGCAATCCAAATTGCTATAACACGCTTCCTAGCTAAGAGTAGACTTCTACCTCGACCTAGTCCAGGGTTAGCAATCGTTCTAGACTTTGCTACGACAGTGCTGGCTAGAGTCGCTGGGGCCCGTTATGATATCGGATATGATATGGTTTGTGATTGATGTGTATCTATCTTAAGTCTCGCATAGCAAATTAACTCCTAGAGGTCCACTACTTTTTACTTGAATTTAAACCTATGAACTCACCAGCGTTAGCTGGCCTTTTAGCATGCTTTCTCACGTATTTGAGTGATGTTTGGAGTGCGTGTTCGGTGGAAGTTTGGCAAGGAGGCATGGTCAAGGATCATAATCAAACTCTGATAATTTATGGGGATCTATTTTATTAAATCATGTTTGGGCCTAATATTTACACTTTGGGATTAATGTTTGAGATATTTAAATTTGGGATTGGTTTTGAATGTTAAATGACTATCTTGTTGCTATACTTGTGTGAGATACCAATCCAATTGTAATGCCCTAAAAACACTATTAAGTCTTCCGCTTTACCGAGATTTGGGGGTGTTACAGATTGGTATCAGAGCTCAAGGTTATAGAGAACTAGGTATTTAATAAAACCTAAACTATAACCACTTTTTAAGAAAATTGATCCTCTACTGACGCACGCCCGCCTGCCAAGCCGAAGCTTCTTATTTGATTTTGGTATGAACTGCGATTTGACTTATGAGATATTATGAATTGCGAATTGTTTATCGAGATGTTATGTTTTATGATATGATTATTGATATTGGGTAAATGTGATTCGATTGTCGAGATATTATGGATTTGATTTGGATTATCGATATGTTATGATTTTGGGATTTTGAGCCTGATTATATGATTGATTTGATCTGGGATTATGTGATAGAAAAGAACTTACGTGTTTTATTAAAGGCATATTTTGAGTAATGTGGTACCTCTATTTTAAAGCTTTCATTATGTGATATATGTTTTGGTTGAGTTGGTGCGCTTATTAAAACCAGTTGTTTTCGAACACTGATACCTACCCTATGCCATTGTCACAGACTATGACTTCACTAGCTTATGATGTATCTAAGGATGTCCTTGTTGCTGCTAGTTCCCCAGCATTGACTCTCATGATTCTGTGCAGGTGATCCCTATGTGATTACCCGTCACTCTAGTTCATCATCATCATCATCGACGCCCTAGCTCATCTAGGCAGCTCACTTTGCATCAGGTCTTAGCACGAGCCCAGACTCCTGGACTTGCTCGTAGTACTGCCCGCATGTCCGTGCGACCACCATCATCACCTATTCACCTAGCAGCTCACTCTCTTCTGTCATCACCACCAGCATCACCATGTCTTAGAAGACCTAGATCCCCTACTGTACCACCTCAGGATTCACCCGCACAGAGACTCCGACTCATGGACTCAGGAGGAGGATGATGAGAGTATCCCAGATGTGGGTACTGCTCCATTTCAAAGTCCTGCACATTCTCAAAGACCAGGCTCTCCTTTACCTTTTCCTGAGCCTGATTCTCCTGGGCAGCCTTTTGATTCTGGTTCACCTCCACATTCACCTGAGATAGGTAGCCCATTAGGTTCAGATATACCATCGGAGATTGCTTCAGAGCCCGAGGAGTATGGGGAGACGGGTCTGATGTGGGAGAGGATTACATCTCAGGGTATTAGGCTTAGTAGGTTGACAGATCGGTTGGTTGGAGTATCGAGGGCTATATAGAGGATTTGAGAGCTGATATGGGTGCTGTAGTCAGGAGGACTACGATTCTGCGAGAGGGTATGTCGAAGCTCCAGGAGCAGGTTGGGGACCTGCTGAGAGGGTTCACGACAGCCCGAGATGCTGACAGAGCGATATGGCGTAGGATAGGTGAGTTAGAGAGAGAGGTCGTGGATCTGAAGAGTGATCGCGACGCTCGGCGTGTTGAGCTTGCGTCTTTGTGGAGAGAGGTTGACGATGTTAGGAGATCTGTTAGTGGTATTCGTGATCGTGGCTAGATTATGTTAGATTCATGGATTTGTACCTTCTTGAAACTGAGTAGTCTCTAGTTCGAGATGTAGATATATCCTAGTTATCTTAGTAGTATCGTTGTTAGGATCGTTTTTGATTTCTCCATATCCTTTCATGTATTCCACTTTGGAACCTATGAGTTATGGTTATTGGAACGTGCATCCTTTAGTTATGATTCGGTCTCTGATTGTCTTGTTATGGTATAACGATATCCTTGTTGACCTTGATTATGTATTCGAGCGTTATTTGGTGATCCTTGGAACCCAACTCTATTTTTAGAGCGTAAATTGTGAACTTATAAAACTGTTATTCTTGCCTTCAGAGTGATGGCACCAAGACGAAACCCGCCTAGGAACAACCGAGCAGCCCTGCTTGTGGTGCCCCTGTCGTCGAGGTCGTCGTCCGACCACGACCACTCCACCAGTTGAGAGCCTGAACACTGATAACCCAGCTGTAGAGAACCCGAATGTGAACGACCGTGCTGAGAATGGTCCTATTCCACAAAACCCTCCACCTTTGAACCCAACCCACATTGACCAGCTTGTGGCGCAGCGTGTAGCTGAACTGCTAGCTGAGTCTAATCTCTCTAACACCTCTAGTGGAATCCCACTGCTGAATCGAACTCGAGGTTGTACCTACAAAGAGTTCTGATTCTGTGGTCCCATCGAGTTCAGAGGAACCGAGGGAGTAGTTTACCTAACTAGGTGGATGGAGAAAACTGAGTCTGTGTTTACCGTTAGCAACTGTGAAGAGGATTTTAAGGTTAAGTATGCAACATTTACCTTGAAGGACGAAGCTTTGACCTGGTGGAACAACTATCACAGATCCGTAGGAAGTGATGTAGCTTACATCATGAATTGGACCCAGTTTAAGGCTCTCTTGATCAAGACTTACTGTCCTAGGAATGAAGTTAAGAAGCTAGAGATTGAGTTCTGGAACCATAAGGTTAAGGGTACCGACATGACGACTTACAATCGTCGTTTCCAATAGTTTTCGTTGCTTTGCCCAGATATGGTTCGCACTGAAGCCCTTAAGATTGAGAGGTATACTGATGGATTGCCTTTTGCTACTCAAAATGATGTCATCGCTGCGAAGCCAGTTAACTTGCATGAGGCAATTACTGTGGCTCAGCGTTTGATGGACTCTTATGTGTTGGAAGTAGGAGACAATGGTAAGAGTGATAGGAGTGATAAGAGGAAGATGAATGAATTTGTTAAAGGGAATGGCAACAAACGGCAAGAAACAGCCAGGGTGTTCGCCATAAGAAATGGAGAGAATAAAGGGTTATGAAGGTAGCAAGCCCGTGTGTGGTAATTGCAATTGACACCACCATAGACCGTGCCCGATTGTGTGTAGGAAGTGCTCTAAGGTAGGATACGTGGCCAAGGACTATAGGTCCCGACCACTTGTTGCAGCTCAAACTGCACAAGGAGCAGACTGGAAGGCCATTGTCACCTGTTTTGGATGTGGAAAGAAAGGGCACTACAAGAATGAGTGCCGAGAGTCGTGGATGAGAGGAAATCCCGGTAATGGAGGAGGATTTGTTAACCGAAGTGTGGGAAGTAATGGCTTAAACCCTGTGAAGTGTGAGGTTGTAAAGAATCAGGGAAATCCGAGTGCTAGGAATCAGCAGAGAGACATGGGAACAGAGTGTGTGTATGCTATTTGGAAGGAAGCTGGTGAGGACCCTAACGTAGTTACGGGTACGTTCCTTCTCAATAATCACTATGTTTCCATACTGTTTGATACTGGTGCCGATATGAGTTTCGTATCCACTAACTTTATGCCATTACTAGGAATCTCCCAAACACCTCTAGGGTTCAGTTACGATGTGGAATTAGCTAATGAGATTAGGGAGAAGATAGACACCGTAGTCCGAGGTTGTACTTTAAGTTTCCTAGACCACCCGTTTAGCATAGACCTATTGCCAGTTACCTTAGGAAGTTTTGACATCATCATCGGAATGGATTGGTTATCGAAAAACATGCACACATCATTTGCGATGAGAAGATCGTGCGTGTACCGTATGGCGGAAAAGTTCTGAGCATACAAGGAGATCGGAGCGACTGTGGAAGTCCTTCCCGGTTGAGCATCATCTCTTGTATTAAGGCCCAGAAGTACATCGATAGAGGAGGTTGTCTTTTCTTGGCTCGAATTTATGAAAGAAAAGCGAGGAGAAGAGTGAAGGACACCTTAGTGATGTACCCGTCGTTAGAGAGTTTCCAGATGTGTTTCCGACGATGCGCAGATTCCACTGTCCGACAAGTGGAATTCCAAATCGAGTTGATATTCGGTGCTGCACCCGTAGCCCGGGCACCCTATCGACTTGCTCCAAGAGAATTGGAGGAACTGTCTAAACAGTTGGCAGAATTGTCAGAGAAGGGATTCATTCGACCAAGTTCGTCACCGTGGGGAGCACCGGTGTTGTTTATGAAGAAGAAGGATGGAATGTTTCGGATGTGTATTGACTATAGGGAGTTGAATAAGTTAACGGTAAAGAACCGATACCCGTTACCTAGAATAGATGACCTATTTGATCAACTCCAAGGAGCTAGTGTCTTTTCCAAGATCGACTTACGGTCTGGTTATCACTAGCTTAGAGTTCGAGAGGAGGGCATCCCTAAGACGGCGTTTAGGACTCGTTATGGGCACTATGAATTTCAAGTGATGTCGTTTGGTTTGACCAACGCGCCAGCGGTATTCATGGATCTCATGGACCGAGTATGTAAGCCATATCTAGATAAGTTTATGACAGTATTCATAGACGACATCTTGATATACTCCAGGAGTAGAGAGGAGTACGAAGAGCATTTGAGGCTCATTTTAGAATTGTTGCGAGAAGAAAAGCTGTATGCCAAATTCTCTAAGTGTGAATTTTGGATTCCATCCGTGCAATTCTTAGGTCACGTGATAGATATTCGAGGAGTTCATGTTGACCCAGCTAAGATTGAGGCCATTAAGGAATGGGCAGCCCCTAAGAACCCATCAGAATTCCGCCAGTTTCTAGGTTTAGCAGGCTATTACCGGAGGTTCATTGAGGGATTCTCCAAAATAGCTAAGTCGCTGACCAAACTGACATAGAAGGACATTAAGTATGAATGGCGAGAAGAATCATTCCAATTTCTGAAGGATAAGTTGTGTAGTGCGCCCATCCTAGCTTTGCCTGAAGGAAGCGAAGACTTTGTCGTGTACTGCGATGCTTCGCATAAAGGCTTAGGTGCTTTTTTGATGCAACGGGAGAAGGTGATTGCTTAAGCATCCCGACAACTTAAGAAGCATGAGAAAAACTACACCACCCATGATCTTGAGTTAGGTGCTATAGTGTTTGCTCTTAGAATCTGGAGACATTATCTGTATGGAACCAAGTGTGTAGTGTTTACCGACCATAAAAGCTTGAAGCATATCTTAGATTAGAAGGAGCTGAATATGAGACAGCGTCGTTGGTTATAGTTGCTAAGTGATTATGACTGCGAGATTCGTTATCATCCTGGTAAGGCCAATGTTGTTGCTGATGCACTTAGTCGTAAGGAGAACATTACACCATTACTCGTTCGATCCCTAGGAATGACCATTATTTCGCCTCTACCATCTCAAATCTTATCCGCCCAAGCTGCGGCATTGACGGAAGAGAACCGTCCTTATGATAATCTGCATGGAATGGTAGAAAGTGAAAACGGCTTCTTGAAGCATTCCGACGGAACCTTATGCTTCAAAGACAGAAGCTGGATACCATTTCATGGTGGAATCCGTGAGTTGATTATGCACGAGTCACATAAGTCAAAATACTCTATTCATCCCGGAGCCGACAAGATGTATCAGGACTTAAATAAACTCTACTGGTGGCCTAACATAAACTCTATTCATCCAAAATAAACTCTCAGGACTCTTAGTTCAACCCGAACTCCCAGAATGGAAATGGGAGCGAATCACCATGGACTTTATCACCAAATTACCAAGAACAGTTAGCGGCAATGACGCTATCTGGGTAATAGTAGATCGTTTGACTAAGTCTGCTCACTTCTTAGCCATTAGTGAGGTCGATAGTCTCGACAAGCTCGCTCGGCTGTACATTAAGGAGATAGTATCGGGTCATGGAGTACCGGTATCTATCATTTCCGATCGAGATAGCCGTTTTACATCTCACTTTTGGAGATCCTTACAGTCAGCGTTAGGAACAAACTTGGATATGAGCACTGCATATCATCCTCAAACCGATGGTCAAAGCGAGAAAACCATTCAGACCTTAGAGGATATGCTTAGAGCATGTGTCATTGATTTCGGCAAAGGCTGGGAGAGACATCTCCCTTTGGCCGAATTCTCCTAAAACAATAATTATCATTCTAGCATTAAGGCCGCTCCATTTGAAGCACTGTATGGCCGAAAATGTCGTTCTCCTGTTTGTTGGGCTGAAGTTGGTGAGAGTCAACTTACCGGTCCCGAACTTGTCCTAGAAACCACTAAGAAGATAGTTCAGATTCGTAATCGTTTACAAACTGCTCGAGATAGACAAAAAAGTTATGCCGATAGAAGACGTAAACCTTTAGAATTTCAGGTTGGAGATCGTGTTATGTTAAAGGTTTCTCCTTGGAAAGGAGTGATTCGTTTTGGAAAGCGTGGAAAACTCAATCCCCGATATATTGGTCCCTTTCCAATCCTGAAAAGAATCGGACTAGTAACTTACCGCCTTGAGCTACCATCGGAATTGAGCAGTGTACACAATGTCTTTCATGTTAGTAACCTTAAGAAATGTCTTTCGGAGGAAAACATATGTGTGCCTTTAAGAGATATCCGAATTGTCGAGAAACTGAATTTCGTTGAGGAACCGATTGAAATCATGGATCGTGAGATTAAACGGCTGAAGCATAGCCGTATTCCAATTATCAAAGTTCGTTGGAACTCCCGACATGGACCGGAGTTCACTTGGGAACGTGAGGACGTATTCCGTAAGAAGTATCCTAAACTCTTCATGACATCAAGCAACTCGGAGTGAAACCCGGGACGGGTTTCTTCTGAGGCTGGGAGGCTGTGACAATTGACAATTTAGGGAGTCTATTTTAGGTAACCGCATTACGTTAAACTAAACCGAGCTTTTGCCTTTATCACTATTTTCATCGACCATGACTTGATTTGATATCGTTTATTGGTTTTTATGATTTATTTTAATATTGGATGAGTTATCGTGTGAGTTTTAACTCTTTTTGATAGACACTATTCGATTCGGCACTATAAAAGCCTAAAACGATAAATAACGTAACTTTTAGACCGTAACTCGAAAATTGACAAATAAATAGTCAAAACTCGTGGAAAAACTTAAATAAACATAGTAGAAAGTCGATCATACGTCGTGGGACACTCGTGGGACAATATATGAGCTCGGGAATGGGTAAACGGGATAGTTTACCAAAAATTACGGCTTCGGCCCCTCCCTTTTAGCCTTGGCCGGCCACCCTCCCCTCTCCTCTCATTTTTATTTTAGTCCCTCCTATCCATGTATAAAAGCTCCCACTCACCCTCATTTTTCCCATTTACTTCTCTCACTAAAAACACCTACACATTACTTTCTCTCTCTCCGAAAAATAAAACCCTAACCCTAATATAAACCACCACCACACCGCCCACTTTCGGCCACTTTTCGGCTATTTTCCAGAGAGTGAAAATACACCTCCACCACCATTAGATAGATCTCTCTTTTCTCTTTCCATCCATATATAAAACTCTCACAAAAGCCTACATTAACACCTCCAAATCTTGAAAATAAGATTCGTGATTCTAGGGTTTTCATTAAATCTTGTAGATCGGGTTGTAAAAAGGCAAATGGAACATGGGTCAAGCTTGTTTTGGCCATGGAAAGCCACGTATGGGTCTCTTGAGGCTCGTACATGGGACGAATTTTAGGGGTTTTGGGTGAAACTTGGGATTAAAACTAATTTACACTTAAATAAACATGTAGCTAGTGATTTGGTATCATGTGGTGTATCATATTGTTTGGTTTTTGCATTTTAGGTCATGTTTCATGTTTTTGATTAGGATTAGTTGATGGGTTTGATGTGTGGATGATGATTGGAGATTGATTGATTGTGTTTGGTTGTAGTGGAAGTGATTTGGGGAGGGTTTGGATGTGTGGATGGGGCGTACAAGCCACTATGACCCAAGATGGTCATGGTTGGGTGGCGTAGGTGACCCACTTGGACCAAGGGTCCGGGTCGGGTCGTTGTGGTAGCTTGTGGGTTGATGTTGTTGGTGTTTGGACGAGACGCGTGAATCCGAAAAGCTTCTAGAGCTTGTTTGGTTCACGTGGTCTTAACCGTGACTGTGTCATGACAATTAGGGTCATAACATTGGTTAATCATGAGTAAGCGAATCCTGTAGAATTGTAATAATTGTTATTATTCTTATTATGCATAGCACATTATGCCATTTGTCGTTTGGCATGTTTATTGTTATTGTTTGTTATTACGGTGACTTATTCAAGTCATGGTTTTTGGGGTATTTAAGATATGGACTAGATGTTGAGTTGTAAATTTTATTCAGTTTTTGTGACAACTGGCAATTTAGGGAGTCTATTTTAGGTAACCGCATTACGTTAAACTAAACCGAGCTTTTGCCTTTATCACTATTTTTATCGACTATGACTTGATTTGATATCGTTTATTGGTTTTTATGATTTATTTTAATATTGTATGAGTTATCGTGTGAGTTTAACTCTTTTTTATAGGCACTATTCGATTCGGCACTATAAAAGACTAAAACGAGAAATAACGTAACTTATAGACCGTAACTCGAAACTTGACAAATAAATAGTCAAAACTCGTGGAAAAACTTGAATAAACATAATAGAAAGTCGATCATACGTCGTGGAACACTCGTGGGACAATATATGAGCTCGGGAATGGGTAAACGGGATAGTTTACCAAAAATTACGGCTTCGGCCCCTCCCTTTTAGCCTTGGCCGGCCACCCTCCCCTCTCCTCTCATTTTTATTTTAGTCCCTCCTATCCATGTATAAAAGCTCCCACTCACCCTCATTTTTCCCATTTACTTCTCTCACTAAAAACACCTACACATTACTTTCTCTCTCTACACTCTCTCTCTCCCAAAAATAAAACCCTGACCCTAATATAAACCACCACCATGCCGCCCCACTTCCGTCCACTTTTCGGCCATTTTCCGACGAGTGAAATTACACCTCCACCACCATTAGATAGATCTCTCTTTCCTGTTTCCATCCGTATATAAAACTCTCACAAAAGCCTACATTAATACCTCCAAATCTTGAAAATAAGATTCGTGATTCTAGGGTTTTCATTAAATCTTGTAGATCGGGTTGTAAAAAGGCAAATGGAACATGGGTCAAGCTTGTTTTGGCCATGGAAAGCTACGTATGGGTCTCTTGAGGCTCGTACATGGGACGAATTTTAGGGGTTTTGGGTGAAACTTGGGATTAAAACTAATTTACACTTAAATAAACATGTAGCTAGTGATTTGGTATCATGTGGTGTATCATATTGTTGGGTTTTTGCAATTTAGGTCATGTTTCATGTTTTTGATTAGGATTAGTTGATGGGTTTGATGTGTTGGATGATGATTGGAGGTTGATTGATTGTATTTGGTTGTAGTGGAAGTGATTTGGGGAGTGTTTGGATGTGTGGATGGGGCGTACAAGCTACCGTGAACCACGATGGTCATGGTTGGGTGGCGTACGTGACCCACTTGGACCAAGGGTCCGGGTCGGGTCGTTGTGGTAGCTTGTGGGTTGATGTTGTTGGTGTTTGGACGAGACGCTTGAAGCCGAAAAGCTTCTAGAGCTTGTTTGGTTGACTTGGTCTTAACCGTGACCGTGTCATGACCATTAGGGTCTTAACATTGGTTTCGGGTATATTTGGTTGGCGAGATTGATTTGGGTTGATTTGAGAATTGAATTGCGCTATTATGACTTTTATTTGGACTTAATATATAAATTTTCAACTTTGAGCAACGTCGGTGTTACTTTGACTTTTTAGTCAATAGTTGACCCCGACAACGCCGTAACATGGACTTTAGTATAGTTTGGACTATTGATTGATTGAAAGCCGATAAGTCATGATTCGTGCCTGTGGACTCGAAACGTATAACGATATGAAACTAATATTGAAATTGATGACATATATATATATATATATATATATATATATATATATATATATATATATATATATATATATATATATATATATATATATATATATATATATATGAAAATGTTAATAAACTATGAAACATAAGTAATAAAAAGGCTTTTATACCAAAAATATCGATAACAAGACTTGTCTTGTTATTTACTATTTTAAATGGAAACTAACGACTAAAAATGGAAAGATTTTCTAATTAATAAGTGTTTAATGTTTCGAGTGCACGTTTATCGAAATATGCCAATTATGGGCATTTAATACTAGTTTCAAGTATTTATTTACTTACGTTGTGTGCATGGGTTACGGATGACCTAACATTAATAGCGTCGATCCACGTGGGTAGCGGACTTATTAGGTTGACGAATCTAATAAGAGACCACTAGGTACGTAGGATAACGTTATTAATGGGTGAATTATCCTTATGACTCGTTAGGATGCGACCGGTTTATGGAATAATAAGCGACACGAATAAATAATTGAGTTTATCGAGTTGACGAATTTGATAAGGTCTACTATTTATTCCTAAACTTATTGGACTATGGAGCTTATCGCTTAGATGTCTCATTGTGTTGCATCGAGTCACATGTTGGTTGTTTGAATGCATTCATGGCATCATATTGAGTCGATACACCCACATGAGTATACCAAACGCTAGAATTAAACGGCGAAACAAGACAATTTTTGGAGATAAAGAAACGGAATACATTGGGATAGATAACGTTGATTTTGGGAAATATATATTAAAATTGGTTTATATTAATAGGTTGTGCCGAGTCGATAGTTATTGTGCCGTGATTAACTGTTATCTTCTGCTAGTGTTTATTTGTGCGTTGCTTGCTTGAGGTGAGTTTCATAGCCCCACTTTTATCTATGTTTTTAACTAAATTGGGGTGAGAATCATGCTACTGTTTTTGGACCTTCTAAACTATTTTGATTTGCTTATGTGCTTGACTGTTTAGATAGATATGTGGTAGCTGTTGCCTTAGTCTAGGGTAGCAATCCAAATTGCTATAACACGTTGCCTAGCTAAGAGTAGACTTCTACCTCGACCTATTCCAGGGTTAACAATCGTTCTAGACTTTGCTACGACAATGTTGGCTAGATTCGCTGGGGCCCATTGTGATATCGGATATGATATGGTTTGTGATTGATGTGTATCTATATTAAGTCTCGCATAGCAAATTAACTCCTAGAGGTCCACTACTTTTTACTTGAATTTAAACATATGAACTCACCAGCGTTAGCTGGCCTTTTAGCATGCTTTCTCAGGTATTTGAGTGATATTTGGAGTGCGTGTTCGGTGGAAGTTTGGCAAGGAGGGATGGTCAAGGATCATAATCAAACTCTGATAATTTATGGGGACCTATTTTATTAAATCATGTTTGGGCCTAATATTTACACTTTGGGATTAATGTTTGAAATATTTAAATTTGGGATTGGTTTTGAATGTTAAATGACTATCTTGTTGCTATACTTGTGTGAGATACCAATCCAATTGTAACGCCCCAAAAACTTGATTAAGTCTTCCGTTGTACCGAGATTTGGGGGTGTTACAGTTTTGTATTTGTATTTATTTTCAATTGTAAGTATTAGAATATATCGTACTTTTACAATTTAAAAAAATTTAATGCAACCCTAGCCATATAATGGCACATGCACTTGACTTCCAGTTTGCTTATAGTTTGCAAATTACTATTATCTCGTAACTACCAGTGTATCTCCCTAATATATAAAGGGAGGATGTTAGAAGTGATAAGCAACGGATACCACCACTAAAATCTTCCTCCTCTTCTAAGTGAGATCTTCCTCTTCTTAACTCAAGAGTTACATTTGTCATTACCAGGGATAGTATTTCGCAACTATCCCTCATAAAGCCTTCACCTTAACCTCTAAGTGAGACTGATACAGTCGTAATGTACAAATAGGTATTATTAGTAGTAGCAGGTATTGTGTAAACATGCTCTTATTATTTCTAATGATCATCAGTTATTTTCATTTGCTCAAACTGTTGTTCATATGATTCATGGTTTTGCACAAATATATCAGAAGAACAAGTGGTATAAGAGCGGGTGGATCACTTCCATGATCTAGATCCGTCTTGAATGACTGCTAATAATACCAAGCCGTTCTTGAATGACAACTAATAACATTCAAACATATCCTGAACAACTCCCCACCAAGAATACCCTTCTCATAATCACCTTCACCTTTACCTCTACAAGATCGAGCACTTTCATGCTTTTTGTTGTAGTAAAAAGCTACTAGATTGAGTACTTCCATACTCTTTTGTGTAGCAAATGGTCCGAAATACTTCTCCTCCAACTCTTTTTTACCACAGTTATGAAATGCAAATTTTCATGCGAGTATCTTAATTCAGAATGATCTTGCACAATTAGGTGTATCAGACACACAAGCTATAAGTATGGAAATATTGTCAATGGCGGCTCTCAAGTAGCTACCAACAGTTGGAGAATGAAGCAAAAGACCATATGTGAAGTATTCGAGGATGTTGATGATAGATTATTTGGGGAATGATAGGGATCAGTCTTCAGTGAAGGTAAATCAGGCACATCGAGGAGTATTCTGTAAACTAAACAGTCCCTGATCTTCTAGAAACTTCACTAAGAAGACATCAACAACAAAGCTCCAGCTTACATGAAGATATTTTATGGCTTGTTGTTGTAACTACAGATGTGAAAAGAAGCTTTATGCTCACTCACATCTGATTTGACTAGGTTATTCTGATAGTAAACATGAGACAGTTGGTCCAAGAATGCTGACCACAAACAAGTGACCAAATTGTCTTTTGAAAGCTACTTAGGATAGTGATGACGTACCCTCCGATCAGGACGAATGACTCCCATTCGGCCTCAGTCGAACCTTCATGTCGAAGAACTAAGTCAGTCTTCTGAAGTCATCGTTGGCGTAAAACCATTCATCGTTGATATGGTTACCAATCGGGAATTCGCCAATCGAAGGCCTAAGCCCTTCGGGGTATGATCTTGAAGATACTAAGACGAAGAAGGCAATGACTTAGTCCAACCCACGTTCCCTCTTTTTCCTTAGCTTTCTCGCCAAGACAGAGAGAGTGAGGATTAAGCCTTAGCGGTTACCATAAATCATGGGACACCCTCATGATCTCCGAAACATGTGCAAACACTCTCCAAGCCTATTTTCTTCCCTATAAATAGTTTGGACGAGTCATTACTGATGGTATGTTCATTAAACACTACATTTCATACTTTTAACTTACCTACATCATATAGCACATACTAATTCGCACGCCGGAGGTGGTTCGCAGGGTCCAACCCCTGTGTAATCATTTAACGAAGTGTTTACTATTTCTTATTGCAGATTGGCTACAAGTTTGGCACAAGCACAACACCCTCATACCCTTTGATCACCATCGAAAGCCCTGGTCGTACAATTTATTGTATAATCAGTGGCGCCATCCGTGGGACCCGCTACAATTGGTCTCGTTATTTCCAAACTTATAACTAGTCAATCACACTCACTATATTTTCGGCATGAGTCAAGGAAGAGAAGATACTCCCCCACCGGGATTCTCGAATTTGGCACCAATTCCAATCAACGATCGTAACAACTTTCCCCCAATAACCGCTTCCACTTTCACAACACGATCTCGTCTAAAAGTAACACCAAATAATCATGCTTCGACGTCGGCTAACCCAGAACCGGTTATTAGCCCTGCGTTTGTTGAAGCTAACCTTGAAGCACTAGAGTCTATGCTAAGGGCTCGTAGGAGGCAAACTCGGAATGTAGAGATGCGAAGGGAATTCTAGTGATGAGTATGATAATGAGATTGAAATGGAGCCCAGACCCTCCGCTCCAGGAGCTACTCGCTCGGTGCTGAGGGTAGGGTCTCCTGGAAGTCGAAGGCCGAATGAAAGATCGGCGGGTTTCGAAGAAGTTTCAAAAAGGCCTCCGAACATAAGAGAGGGGACGATGGAAGGCGCCACTGATTATTGTGACGAAATATATAAAGTAATCATAGATTATTGATTTTTTGTGAGTTTGTAATCTTTTCTAGTGACTAAAGCTTCGCTTTAAAAACTTATTGAAAGAAATGACGCTTAAACATTTGAGACTTTTTGTAGTCGAATTGGGGTTGGGTTATTACGGAACACATATTTTCCGGTAACTATAAACAAGGAAAATAAAATCGTAATAATTTGCAATTTGATCACAAATTGTTTCACAATGCACCGACGTCTCTGTCATTTGTGCACGTCATTTATATTAAATTTGCATTAGGTTCGCAATAAAATCGTAGTTGATCGCAATTGTCGCTACGCTTCGAAATAATCTTATTAATTAAAAGGGACACATTTGTTAACTACGGAGTAGCTAGCTGCAGAAGCTACAAACGTAGTTACAGTCAGGCGTCAAACATTAAACAGACAAAACATTTTTATTTAATATATTACAATACATAATGCTAGAGGTGATCTCGGCATTTAGAAAAAATATATAATAGCAATATATCACAAAATTATGTCAAATTATAAATAAATGTCATAAGTCACATAAATTTCCCTTTATTTTTTTACTAAAAAGACCACACCGTCTCCGATCTCACGGAGGGATTTCTTAACATAGAAATATTGGCAAATCTTGCTTTGATGCCATTATCTAAATAAACAATCACGTGAATCGGTTGGAAATCTTTTTTGCTTTGATATATATTAATTTAGGGGAAGTGATTTGCGCACTCTTACAATTGATTGGCACACTCAAATTATGAGTGTGTTGACATTTATACCTTTACATAGTAACAATAAGTAAAAATGATATGAGGATATAAATGTCAAGACACTCATAATATGAGTGTGCCAAGCAATTATGAGAGTGTGCAAATCACTTCCCTTAATTTAGAGCTTTCAGTGTCATGAAGAGCAAAACTTTTTTATTTATAGCTCACAGGTGCTACATCACTATAATAAACATCCACAACTAACCATAACTAACTTCTCTCACTCACAACAAACCACAATATCTTTATTTGAGGTCGACCACTATAATTTTATTTTTTATTCAAATTTCCAAATAAACTAAATTCATTTCATTAAAAATAAAAATACAATACAATATGAATATAATAGAAAACATACGAAACGTAAATAAAGAAAACAGTAAAAAAACATACGCAACTTAAGAAATACATTAAATTATAACAAAACTAATTATTTGAATTATGTTGTTGAAATTGTTTCTATTGAAGTTGTTGCCAAACATGCTCGATGAGACATCGTTGAAGCTTTGCGTGTTTGCGTTTATCATGTAGTTCTTTGGCTTTTCTTCTTTACAATTCGCAACGTCCAATCCATGTCTGTTGTAAATTTGGTGTCGGAGAAATATACGTTTCAGCAAGGTCGGATATATAAATTGTTGATCTTTCAAAATCATGTTATGCAATATGATGCACGAGTACATGATTCCCCGTAACTTGCCAATAGTAAATGCACGCGCCGGTTGGGCAATGATATGCCAACGTTCTTGGAGGACACCAAAAGCTCTTTCGATATCTTTTCGAGCACTTTCTTGTTACGCTTTGAATGCCATATTTTTTGGGTTACTTGCAACTGTAAATGACTTGACAAAAGATGCTCACTCCGGGTAAATTCCATCAGCTAGATAATACATATGCTTAAATTTACACCCGTATACTTCATACTCAACCTCAGGGGCGATGTAATCAAGCAGGTCGTTGAACAACGGAGAATTATTTAAAACCGTAAGATCGTTATTCGCACCCGCTACCCCAAAAATGTGTGCCAAATCCACAAATCGTATGAAGCTGTGACAACTCGTATTTTCAGGTCATATTTCAAAACATTACTCATGCTTCATCATTTATTATTTCATCATTTATCGTAAAATTAGGTTTACGAGAATCAAATTCATGTAACCTTAATGGTTTAGCTGTGAATTCATGAACATATCATCAAGGGCATTTCATATAGACTGGGTTTAGTATACATATCATTATCATCATTATCATCATATTAGTTCGTGCATGGTTTTGCATTTTACCTTAAACGCGTAATTTTCATATTAAATAAACGCTATCGCGTAATTAATTATTTTGAACATTTGATCCAACACTTCCAAAAATATTCCTAATATATTTTTATACTCATTTTAAGACTATAAAAATTATATTATTAATTTACCCGATGTTTTCAATTTATTTCGTATATAAATTGTTATATTTATATAATTACAACGGTTTTCTTAAATACTACACGACAATTATTATTTCACTCAAATTTTGTAAGGAATGTATTTTTATAATTTTTATGACTTCAATATATTTTATTTTGACCCGTTAAAATATATTTTTAGTTAACGTTACCCTACAAGCTCAAATATTTACACAAGTTACCACTTATTCCTAATTAACTACACATTTACTCAACATTAAAACACTTGATTATTAGTTAATGCATCTAGTTCTTTTCTTTTATATATGTCGACAAGGGGGGGGGGGGGTGACTCACTTTTATTTTCTAAATATCTACTAGTATATTGTATTAAACTCTAAAACAAAGATCACATATCTCTTTCTCTCCTCTTGCACAAACCGGCCACACCACAAGGACAAGAAGGGATCATCATAAATTTTTCTAACCAAGTTATTCACACTCTAGATTCACTCTTGATTAAGGTTGTGAAATAAAAACCTTGGGTGATTAGGAAAAATCCTTTGTTCACTAAACCTCATCAAGTAACTAGTAAGCATTTCATACTCATCATCATATTTCATATTCATTGTTATATTCATTTCATCATATTTGAGAAAACATGCAAGTCTCATGGATGTTTATACCACTTTTCATTGTTTTTAAGAGTTATATATATATTTATGTCATCCTATAATTACTCCTTGTTATAAATCACTCTTGGTGATGCCTAGGAACCCATGACACCCTAAGAAGGTGTATGGTATGATTAGAATAGCTTCGGAGTTGCTTTGAATTGGTTAGAATAGGTTTGGCGCGAGAAAAACTCATTTCGACAAATCTAATTAAGGGTCTGTCCTTATTTTGAAATTCTGGAATTTTCGACAGTAAGCAAAATATTTTGGGCTAGATATTTGGAAAATATACTTTAAAACGAAAACGTGGCCGCTTGAACGGGTTAAAACGGAGCTATAACGAAAAAGTTATGCTATTTTGAAGTTTGACGACAAAAACTATTAATTCCAGAAAATTCAGCATGCTGTCTCGACTTTTACGAGTCAAAAATGAGTCTTAAGCGTTGTTAAATGTGTCGACTTATCAAAAATATATTAGTATATGTTATCACGATTCCGTGGATATAAAGAACGGAGAAAACGGACTTATAACGACTAAGTTATTCACATTTTAAACAAGTTGCCGTAATTTTTAGTACAAGTATAACATATATATTTTCTAATAGACAAATATAACGGCCACCAAGGACCATGTTGAGGGTCGTTTTTAACAATGACGAAGTACTTTTTATAAAGTGATGTCTTCTAGTAAAAGTAATTTCGCCAAGCATATTTTCTAAAATGTTAAACCATTTGTCAAGCGGAGTTGTAACGAATAAAATACGGTCACTTAAATTTTGCCGAAAACCATCCTTAAACAATATTTTGTACACAAGTACCATACTTTACCTATACTTTTCTCTATGATCGAGACCACTAGGATGAAAACTTAAACACTAAAACTTTGAGATAATGATACAAGCTTACCAAAACCGTTGAGTTCGTTTCCTAACACTCGACGTGCACCATTTTACGACTAGCTTTTCGAGGCCGTTTAGTCACTTTCATGAAAATTTCAACGACATTATTTTACGACGAAAAGTTATAATTTCTTAATAAATCACTAAATGATTATCGTCGGATATCATTTCAACGTAAAAACATATGGAGTAATTTAAAAATGGTCAAGACGTTAAGAGATTATTTCTCGACGAGAAATATTATTTTCAAAAATTCATAAGTGGTATAGATATCATCCGAATTGCATGCGTAACATTACATCATGACTTATTACATATCATATCATTCATAATAGGTCAAGTTTAGAGATTCACGCTACATTTCGGTGTATCCACTTTTGTCATCATAATCATTGCAACAGGTGAGTTCTATAGCCCCATTTTCAATTGTTTTTATACTACTTTTGGGGGAGATACATGCTCATCAACTTTTATGACATTCATGATTATTTGCAACTATATGTTTATCTGAACTGAATGTTTATTCATATTCTATATCATTATTATTGAGCTAAATGTCTTGGGATTATCATTGAGCTAAAGGTCTTGGGATTATCATTGAGCTAAATTTCTTGGGATTATTATTGAGCTAAAGGTCTTGGGATTATTATTGAGCTAAATGTCTTGGGATTATCATTGAACTAAATGTCTTGGTATAATTATGAACTAATGGTCTTGGAATTATTTGAAACAACACTCATATGTGTTATATCAATTGAATATTGATACATTAAGTAATGTACTGTTATGTGAATTCATTTGACATCATGCATTTGAACATAAACTATACATATTTTGGCAATGCGTTGTAAACACACAGGTTGCAAGTTTTGTATGGGCGGAACTTGTAACTGAGTGGATTTACAATGCCTTTGCTACATAAACGATTTTGAAAGGTTTTTCATTTCAACGCAAACTCTATGAACTCACTCAACCTTTGTGTTGACACTTTTTAGCATGTTTTATCTCAGGTATCTAAGGCATTCACTTCATGGCATGCATGTGGACTTATCATAGAGTCGTGGTGACGACGCGTCACACATGGGATTTATGCATTTTAAAACATCGTTTGGCTTGTAACAAACTTATTTCCGCACATATTGACTTTCATTTGGGACCTATACTTTGTAAACTCTGATTATTTTATTAAATCAAACGATGTATTTTCCAAACGACACTTTAGGTCGTTCAATATATTTGTAACTGTGATGCTATGACAGTCAATCCCCGTGAATTCCATTCCACGCAAAACAAGTAATTTGGGGTGTGACAGATTGGCATCAGAGCTTCAGTTATAGAGAACTAGGTTGCATCATTGACCCTAGACTATAACTACATCATCATAGCATCTCATCATTTCATCATAAGTGCATGTTCACTTTACATGCGGTTTATATGTATATTTTTCGAGTTATTTACTTTCATTTCAAATCGATTGTCACATGGATGCCTTCAAATACCCATTCCATTATCTTTTCTTTAGACTCCAATGTGGAGAATGTCTTATCATTCCTTATCACAATTTTAATATCAGCTGATTCATCACCGATAACGTCGAATGCCGAGATAAACCTTTAAGTAGGGCGAAGTCGCTTCCACTCCTTTGTTTCACCACTAACATGTCGAGTTACACGTTATTCACACATTAAGTCACTAGACCATCATACATTTGAAGCACTTACGACACCTCATAACCCATCTTTTGGGAACCCGTCGATTATTTTGAAAAGTAACCTCAAACTTATCACCTCACATCACATCTCTTTAGAGAGCTTATTCTTAACATAGGACTTTGCTACGTCTCACCTTTCCTCTTATTCTTGAAGAGTTATGGCATCAAGAAAGCCGCACGAAATGACACCACCGCTATCCAAAGGTATATAGAGGATAGTATAGCCGAGGCACTAAGGAATGAACAAGCAACGGTAGCTGCGCCGCTGAGGCCACGGCCTGCCGGCGCTAGACTTGCTACTGCTACGAGAGCCGCAGGAGGATCTGGAGTTCAAATTGTACATACAAGGACTTTAAGAAGCGTGATCCTACAAAGTTCAAAGGCACGAAGGAGCCACCGCTATGGTTCGATGGTTTGAGAAGATGGAGTCTATGTTTCTTCTATGCAATTGCCCAGATGACTACAAGGTGAAGTTTGCCAATGGTACACTCTTAGATGGCGCAATGTCATGGTGGAATTCAGTATGCAGCCTATTGGCATCGAAAATTCTTACAAGCTCACGTGGGATCAATTCAAGAGGTTGTTGACAAAGAAGTATTGTCCACGCACGGAGGTGAAGAAATTAGAAACGGAATTTTATGAGTTAGTGAATGTTGGTTATGACATCGAGACCTACATTAGGAGGTTTCAAGAATTGGCTGCACTATGTCCATCAATGGTTTTGGACAATGAGAAACTATTGGAAAATTTCATTGGAGGACTTCCACAATGTATTCAAGGAGATGTAACTTCTTCCGATCCACAAACAATTGAAGAAACTATCGGGATAACTCAAAACTCATGGCTCAAGTCGTGAAAGGGGAAAACATTATCAACAATAACCGTAACAACAACCACAACAACCAAACTAGCAACAACAAAAGGAAATGGGAAAATGACCGGGGAGGTTATGATAACGACAACCAAAACTGTAACACTAATCATCATCAATGTAATATAGGGCAAGAAACCGCAATGGTTTATGTTCTTTGCATCAATAGAAGGCGAGAGGTTATCTTTGGAACCTACCCACTATGTAATCGATGTAAGTATCATCACTCGGGTCTCTGCCTTGTTAAGTGCTACAAGTGTCAAAAACTAGGACACCATGCCAGGAATTGTAGAGGCAAGACCATAGTTACATGTTACGAATGCGGGGAGCAAGGACACTATCGGAATCAATGTCCTCAAAACCAAGGTCAACAAGTTGAAGGTGCTCATGGGAATGCATACATGTTAGAAGGAGGAGGAGCTCGTCATGGTCTCAACAATGCGGAAGACTGAAGAAGTTCGGAAACTAACAGTCTTATTTTTTTTCTTATGTACTATGTCGTACTAAGTTTATGTCTTCCATAGTATTCAGATCTTATGACTTAAGATGTACTACTTTTTGATAAACCACTCGTTGTAAAATATTCTCATTAAGCGTACTTTCTTTTCCTTCTGATTCGTTATCACTTACAAGGTTTAGATCTCTGTAAACATCGAGAGTTATAACAACTAAACCGAACGTCACATTATCGTTCCTTAATTATACATAGCCTAGCTAACTATGTTTAATTCTGGAGGGATATCGTTCCTTAATTATACATAGCCTAGCTAACTATGTCTAATTCGGAGGGATCATGTTATGTTGGGAGCGTTATTTATAAGTCTTAGTGCAAGCGAGGTTTTACATATTCATAAAAGTCAAAGTGTTATTCATGGGAGATTCATCCAATATTTTCTTTACAATGATGTTTTGTACGCTCTTAATCATCGATAACCTTAACGACATCTCTTCATGTCTTCTCTCCTCGTTATTCATCACAAAATTCAAAAATTTGATAGACTAACACGAACTGAATTCAGGGACTGAATTCCTTTTTGGTTGGGCGAATGTGACAACTCGTATTTTCAGGTCATATTTCAAAACATTACTCATGCTTCATCATTTATTATTTCATCATTTATCGTAAAATTAGGTTTACGAGCATCAAATTCATGTAACCTTAATGGTTTAGCTGTGAATTCATGAACATATCATCAAGGGCATTTCATATAGACTAGGTTTAGTATACATATCATTATCATCATATTAGTTCGTGCATGGTTTTGCATTTTACCTTAAATGCGTAATTTTCATATTAAATAAACGCTATCGCATAATTAATTATTTTGAACATTTGATCCAACACTTCCAAAAATATTCCTAATATATTTTTATACTCATTTTAAGACTATAAAAATTATATTATTAATTTACCCGATGTTTTCAATTTATTTCGTATATAAATTGTTATATTTATATAATTACGACGGTTTTCTTAAATACTACACGACAATTATTATTTCACTCAAATTTTGTAAGGAATGTATTTTTATAATTTTTATGACTTCAATATATTTTATTTTGACCCGTTAAAATATATTTTTAGTTAACGCTACCCTACAAGCTCAAATATTTACACAAGTTACCATTTATTCCTAATTAACTACACATTTACTCAACATTAAAACACTTGATTATTAGTTAATGCATCTAGTCCTTTTCTTTTATATATGTCGACAAGGGGGGGGGGGGGTTGACTCACTTTTATTTTCTAAATATCTACTTGTATATTGTATTAAACTCTAAAACAAAGATCACATATCTCTTTCTCTCCTCTTGCACAAACCGGCCACACCACAAGGACAAGAAGGGATCATCATAAATTTTTCTAACCAAGTTATTCACACTCTAGATTCACTCTTGATTAAGGTTGTGAAATAAAAACCTTGGGTGATTAGGAAAAATCCTTTGTTCACTAAACCTCATCAAGTAACTAGTAAGCATTTCATACTCATCATCTTATTTCATATTCATTGTTATATTCATTTCATCATATTTGAGAAAACATGCAAGTCTCATGGATGTTTATACCACTTTTCATTGTTTTTAAGAGTTATATATATATTTATGTCATCCTATAATTACTCCTTGTTATAAATCACTCTTGGTGATGTCTAGGAACCCATGACACCCTAAGAAGGTGTATGGTAGGATTAGAATAGCTTCGGAGTTGCTTTGAATTGGTTAGAATAGGTTTGGCGCGAGAAAAACTCATTTCGACAAGTCTAATTAAGGGTCTGTCCTTATTTTGAAATTCTGGAATTTTCGACAGTAAGCAAAATATTTTGGGCTAGATATTTGGAAGATATACTTTAAAAGCAAAACGTGGCGCTTGAACGGGTTAAAACGGAGCTATAACGAAAAAGTTATGCTATTTTGAAGTTTGACGACCAAAACTATTAATTCCAGAAAATTCAGCATGCTGTCTCGACTTTTTACGAGTCAAAAATGAGTCTTAAGCGTTGTTAAATGTGTCGACTTATCAAAAATATATTAGTATATGTTATCACGATTCCGTGGATATAAAGAACGTAGAAAACGGACTTATAACGACTAAGTTATTCACATTTTAAACAAGTTGCCGTAATTTTTAGTACAAGTATAACATATATATTTTCTAATAGACAAATATAACGGCCACCAAGGACCATGTTGAGGGTCGTTTTTAACAATGACGAAGTACTTTTTATAAAGTGATGTCTTCTAGTAAAAGTAAGTTCGCCAAGCATATTTTCCAAAATGTCAAACCATTTGTCAAGCGGAGTTGTAACGAATAAAATACGGTCACTTAAATTTTGCCGAAAACCATCCTTAAACAATATTTTGTACACAAGTACCATACTTTACCTATACTTTTCTCTATGATTGAGACCTCTAGGATGAAAACTTAAACACTAAAACTTTGAGATAATGATACAAGCTTACCAAAACCGTTGAGTTCGTTTCCTAACACTCGACGTGCACCATTTTACGACAAGCTTTTCGAGGCCGTTTAGTCACTTTCATGAAAATTTCAACGACATTATTTTACGACGAAAAGTTATAATTTCTTAATAAATCACTAAATGATTATCGTCGGATATCATTTCAACGTAAATACATGTGGAGTAATTTAAAATGGTCAAGACGTTAAGAGATTATTTCTCGACGAGAAATATTATTTTCAAAAATTTATAAGTGGTATAGATATCTTCCGAATTGCATGCATAACATTACATCATGACTTATTACATATCATATCATTCATAATAGGTCAAGTTTAGAGATTCACTCTACATTTCGGTGTATCCACTTTTGTCATTATAATCATTGCAAAAGGTGAGTTCCATAGCCCCATTTTCAATTGTTTTTATACTACTTTTGGGGGAGATACATGCTCATCAACTTTTATGACATTCATGATTATTTGCAACTATATGTTTATCTGAACTGAATGTTTAGTCATATTCTATATCATTATTATTGAGCTAAATGTCTTGGGATTATCATTGAGCTAAAGGTCTTGGGATTATCATTGAGCTAAATGTCTTGGGATTATTATTGAGCTAAAGGTCTTGGGATTATTATTGAGCTAAATGTCTTGGGATTATCATTGAACTAAATGTCTCGGTATAATTATGAACTAATGGTCTTGGAATTATTTGAAACAACACTCATATGTGTTATATCAATTGAATATTGATACATTAAGTAATGTACTGTTATGTGTCTTGGGATTATCATTGAACTAAATGTCTTAGGATTATCATTGAACTAAATGTCTTGGTATAATTATGAACTAATGGTCTTGGAATTATTTTAAACAACACTCATATGTGTTATATCAATTGAATATTGATACATTAAGTAATGTACTGTTATGTGAATTCATTTGACATCATGCGTTTGAACATAAACTATACATATTTTGGCAATGCGTTGTAAACACACAAGTTGCAAGTTTTGTATGGGCGGAACTTGGAACTGAGTGGATTTGCAATGCCTTTGCTGCATAAACGATTTTGAAAGGTTTTTCATTTCAACGCAAACTCTATGAACTCACTCAACCTTTGTGTTGACACTTTTAGCATGTTTTATCTCGGTATCTAAGGCATTCACTTCATGGCATGCATGTGGACTTATCATAGAGTCGTGGTGACGACGCCTCACACATGGGATTTATGCATTTTAAAACATCGTTTGGCTTGTAACAAACTTATTTCCGCACATATTGACTTTCATTTGGGACCTATACTTTGTAAACTCTGATTATTTTATTAAATCAAACGATGTATTTTCCAAACGACACTTTAGATCGTTCAATATATCTCAGAATCTGTGATGCTATGACAGTCAATCCCGTGAATTCCATTCCGCGCAAAAAGGTAATTTGGGGTGTGATGAAGCGGCTTCAAGCATTATAGTTGGATATTTTTTATCACCTCTGTGAAATTGGCCTTGCCATTCTTTCGGACAATTTTTCCATTCCCAGTGCATACAATCGATGCTCCCAAACATTCCCGGTAGCTTATGAACAATGTTATGTGCATTGTATAAGTTACGAATGTCATCCTCATCTGGTTTTCTTAAAAACTCCTTCACATATAGATGGATTATGCACATGGTAAAAGAATCTAGGCAATCGCATGCACAATGTTCACCTATTTGTAAATTCTCATCTAAGGCATCAGTTGGTACCCCGTAACCAATTGGCGTAGGGTACATGTGCATTTAATAATCACACTAAAACTCATTACACCCCTAGCATCGGGTCGGACTCTAAAAAAATCAAAATGCTTGGGAAGGGGATGATGATGTTCAATATATATTTCAATACATTGTACTATTTGTAAAAATAGTCTACGGCTCATACGAAAGCGACGTCTAAAATTTTCTTCCGTATATTTTGGGTTGTCACCAAAATAGTCAGCAAGTAGACGTGCTTCAGCAATTTCACGTTTACGGGGGACGTATCGACGGTGGCATGAAGGGCCGGCTTGTTGCTGTTGCAACGATTGCTCGTACTCAAACTCTTGAAGAAACATCTCTAGCTCCGCTATCTCTTCAATGTCACTTTCACCGGAATAAGATGATTCACTCATGTTTATATATGTAGATTTTGAAATGTGTAAATTTTGATTGAAATGTGTAAAATTTGATTGAAATGTTTAGTATTTATAGTGTGTAAAAGTGTGTTTAAAAAAATGAAAATTGTAACGTTGGGTAACGGTATTATTTTCAGAAAAGTACACCTAAATGGCTCGTTGTGCAGATGTCGAAGGAACCGACGTCGAGCGACGCCGATGTGGCGACGAGCGACGACGAGGTGTCCAGCGTGGCACAACGAGGGACGAAGAGGTCGACACCTAGTACCAAAGAATGACATACTGATGAATATTTCATAAATTTTGGAAAATCAAATGGGTTAATTTGAATAGATAAATGATCCAATAATTGCTTATACTAAACTACACTCCTTTCGTCTTAAAATAATTGTCATCTTTTAAATTTTTGAAGCCTTTCTTTATCAACTTTAATCTCTAATATTTTTGTTTGTGTTATATAATAATAGATGAATATATTAATGAAAATACATTTTAAAACCAATTAATTCATATATTTTACATCAACTGTTATATAACATAAACGAAAATATTTAAGATCACAAGTTGAAAAAATAAGACTTCAAAAAGTCAAAAAAGAATAATAATTTTAAGACGGAGGGAGGATTTACTTTTAATAAAATTGACGTTGTGAACAAAAGTTCAAAACATATTCAGAAAAGAATAAAAATAAAGATTGATTTTCACATATTAAGTATTAATTGAGACACTTCAAAATATTTTATTTTAATTGCTTGTGCATTAGAATGTACTAGGGGTGAGCATTTGACCCGAACGGACCGGACCGACCGGACCGACCACATTCGGTCCGGTCCGCGGTCTCGGCTTTTGGGCTAATTCGGTCCTCGGTCCGGTCCGGTCCGGTCCGATCCGGACCAAAACCGACGAATTTGGCCTTGATGGACCGGACCGACCGAAGGACCGACCGGACCGACACGGACCGAGACCGGACCGACCACATTCGGTCCGGTCTCGGTCTAGGATTTTTGCCGAACTCGGGTGTCGGTCCGGTCCGGTCCGATCCGGTTTTCATACCGTGCACACCCCTAGAATGTACTTGCAGGGTACCCGCGCGATGCGGCAGCGGGTACTTTGTGACTAAATTTTTCGATGAACAAATGATATTTTGTTTTGGACTGCTAGATTTCAGATTTATGATTTGAAAGCTTAATTAGATTGTACATTGTGGTTAAATAGTTGTATATTTTGGTAAAGGGGTGTTTTTAATAGCGTATTAATTGTATATGTTAAATAGTTTTTTTTTTAGTTTTATTTGTGCTTTAAATACTTATAAAATATGCTTATTTACTTGTATTTGTTTAAAAATCTATTTATAGTTTATTCATGTGTGGAAGCTTAATTATATTATACTTTGAGGTTAAAAAGTTAAATTTTTGGATGAAGGATGTTTTTAATAGTGTATTAATTGTATTATATGAGCAATGTGTTTTTAGTTTTATATGTGCTTTAAATACTTGTAAATAATGCTTATAAATCAATATTTGCTTAAAATTCTTTTTATAATGGTTTTAAAATAATAAATAGAAGAAAAGTGTCTTCCTCCACTATAAGTAGTATAAATAAATAAAAATTCGAAATATGCAAATCATCTCCAAAGAAATACCATCTTTAGTGTAATGTGTGTTGCATTTGCATCTTTGACTATATATGCTATGTTTGGCACATGAGATTATAAAAAGATTATACTTATTTTATAAAAAATAAGAGATTATAAGAAAATTAATCTTTCATAATTTCTAAAAATAAAATGTTACTTCATGTAGCTTATAAAAATATATTTTTTTAATCTTTTTCAGCAACAGCACTAGCACAATCAATTTTTGTCAAACATACCCCTAGACCCTTCTATGTCGTCCTATTGAGCTAACTGTAAATTAAATTAGGCATCGTTTTTCAAAGCTTGCATAATTAGGTATACGTTTTTCTATCACATTATAGGTGTTCATATTTTTAATTTCTGGTCGTCACAAGATACGTGTACATTTTATTTTTTAATCAAACGACACTTTAATGTGTTATTTAAAAGGACAAATGATTGAAAAAAAAAAAAAAATCATACTGGTCATCATTTGTTTTTATGGGTAGCGAACATATTTTTTTGCTTTTGTGGGTACTATACTTTCAAATCATCCTCTTTAGGGTATTATGTAACATTTTTGCACTTCGGGAAAAAAAAATTCTATTAGCTAAGAGGGGCAAAAATGTCCAAAATTTTCGCAAAATACCCTAAAGAGGATAAATTTGAAAGTATAGTACCCACAAAAGCAAAAAATTTTGTTCGCTACCTACAAGAGCAGATGGTGTCAAGTATAATATTTTTTTCTATCATTTGCCCTATTTAAAACTTTGCGAATTTTCAAAGTACACTTATAAGACGGAAGGAGCATTTGATAATGAGTAATAGACCACATACGTAACATAATAATGGCACGTTAGTCACTTTATGTGTTGAGTAACATTAGGTAGGGGTGAGCAAAACCGACCGAATCCCGAATCCCGTCCCGAACCCTAGTCCCGAATCATGTTAGTCGGGCTTGTCGAGTCGGAGTCGGTTCTTTCGGTTAGTCGGGTTTCGGGCTTGTCGGGATCGGGTCGGGACGGGCCGAAAACCAAAAAACAACAAACAAAATCGAACAAATCCCGAATCCCGTCCCGAATCATGTTAGTCGGGCTTGTCGGGGTCGGGAGTCGGTTTCTGTTTTTCGATTAGTCGGGATTCAGGTCGGGCCGGGTCGAGATCGGCCCGATGCTCAACCCTAACATTAGGATACAACAACTAAAAGCAAACTTTCATTCAAACTTTTGGGAAATCCCTTTTATCCTAAAAATTGAAAATATGAAAAGTTACCACCGTACCTTTTTTAAACAACCTAACTAGTATTATTCTATCTATAAACTCGCGTCAATACATTTAACTCTAGTTATATTATGTCAACTCATCACAAAATCTCTTATACTATTATTTCTATCATTTTTCTTGATATCAATGTCCGCTACGTATCTTTCATTTACATAATTTATTAGTTCTACCAATGTTTTCTAGCTCGCTGTCCCTTTTACGCGTGCCTAGAATTCTGAGATGGCCTATAAGATTAATGTATAATTTCTAGTAAAATATTCTAATAAAACTTGAGATACTTGACAAAATGAAAAGACAGGTTATCTAAGAAGGTTACTAAAACAGTTTTTAGAAACAAGCGTAATGTTCTACTCCCTTAATCTCTATTTATAAGTCCACTTAACTATTTTGAATTGTATCAAAATAAATGTTTAGTTTATATTTACAACCAATTGTGAAAGGTTAAAATGGTAAATCTCAAATCTTATTGGTGGAGAGTGTAACGATTGCATTTATTTTCTTTTTAGAACGCACTTTTTTCACACCTATAACACATATTTCACAATATATCTTACAAACGTCTTTAGCGAGCTTAAACCCACAACCTCTACCTCTAAGTTGATGGACAACTCACATACCAATAGACCAAAAGTCTTAGGCAACGATTGCATGTTTTAAAACAATATCTATTTTCAAAATGATGAGAAGAATGAGAAGAAATTTGAGCCACATTTGAAATAAGGTGGAGAAATTTAAGGGGAGATGCATTTATATTTGTAGATGCATCTGAAATGTGCGGTTGTGGTTTCTTCTCACCCTTCTCATTTTAGTTTTATTTTTTATTTGATCCTTACTCTATTAAGTCATTCATACTCTAACCAAAAGGCTTGTGTCTTAATAATATCTCTTGTTGGCTAAGAAGCTTTTCAACTAAATAGTTGTGGGTTCAAGTCATGTTTAAGACATGTAAGATAGTTTGTGATTGTATTGTATGAGATAGTTAGTTGCCGTTTTAAAAAGAAATTTTTTTATTCATACTCTAACTTTTTGATAAAGCATCTGTAATGAATTAATCGTAACCATGACTAGTTACATGATATTGACACGCTTCAACTAGTACTAACCTTGTAACTGGAAGTTAAACCTTTTGTGGAAAAAACGAGCAACATTTATGACATCAATTTCATTTCTCAAAAGCAACACTATTATTTGGAATGCAATGTTGACATCTTATTTATATAGCATTAATTGTGTAAAATTACAAAAGGAAAAGGAAGTTTGGCACCGTAATCTAGCCTTTTTAAATGTCTAGGGATCAATAACGTAACTTTAACTTGCGAGAAAAAAAAACGCGGCTTCATAGGAGTGGATAAGAAGTTACAAAATTATGTATATGTTATCGGCCCAACCTATGAGTTATATTCATCCAAGACCCTCTTACTATAAGAAACTACAAACAAAGCCCCTTATTTAAGGTTTTGTTTTCTTCCTTCTTAGTCACTATAAAGTTGTGAAAACAACCGGTTTTGTTTCTTTCAAGTAAAATAAAGCAACATGTGAAAAATAAGTAGTAACCAATAAGTAGTTACATATCCAATTAGGTCAAAATTGTTAATAGAGATAGAATTTGGTGTTTGCTTGTCGCAGTTGTGACCATCTCCGGTTATCTTTTCTATATTGTAAAATTTACACGTATATGTTTTTGCAGTACTAACATATTGTTTACATTTAGTGTTCATGCATATAAAGATACACATCTTCTCTCAGAGTTACAAAAAAGATATTGGGTATAAAGAAAGACTTCAATTTAAAAAAAGATACAAAAAACATAAAAAAATAATCTAATGCAAAGATAATTCTCATGATATATTTACTATTGTGATTATTGCAATTGGCACTTTGTATAAAACCAACTATTGTATTGTATTATTTTTTAATAAGTTATAATTTTGGAAGCCATAATAGTTGTTAAGCTTGTCATAAAATATCTTGTTTTTGGTGCAAAAGGTGAACTATATATTAATTGGACCAAATGATTACAACATAATCAAAAAACTGATTTGAACACTTTCAAAATCATGATAAAACAACTATCTATAAACATCTGATAATTGATATAGCTACAACTGATATCAGACAGCATACAAAACTATATCTCAGACATCAACTGACAATGCAAACTAAGGCTTTTCATCCATGCCCAATTGAAACCATTAAATTCACCTTTTAAGCACCAATACTATAACCTCTTGATTCCATTTCCAAAACTCAAATCAAGCTCAAACCACTCAACCAACATCCACAGTAGAATGAGCTGAGATTGAGCAGGCATCATCAAGAAGGATATAGCCTCAGTCACACTAAAAGAGAGGTTATACCTTGCATAGCTACATTTCCTCACCTTTATCCCTAGTATCAGCCAGCAGGTGCAACCTCACTAGACTGATTTAAGGACAAAAACAAGGCATCACCATGAAGGGAACACACACCCTCAGTTAGAACAACCCTTACCTCAATGTATCGAATGGACCAAAAAGAATAATCTTTCACCCCTCTCTATTCCACCCATTATACACCATCCACCCAGGCCATTTACTTTTCACAATGGAAGACTATACTTTATGGTACATTCATACTGAATTAGACCTCCTACTAAGCTAAACATAGCTGTCCAATTTCCTCCCAAGGACAAATTCGAACAACATATAAGGATTATATAGGTACAGTCACACCAGTTAGAACTCCAAGTTACAAGGTATCTTCCTATTGTAATGGTCTGCAAATAAAAAACAACATCAATTTTTGAGTTTTTGCTGCTGTTATCCAAGTATCCAAACACCCCTTTAAACGTCAGGGGAATACCATAACACATTCATCTTACTAATACAACCTTATTATTATGTGCAGACTTACTTGAACCTCATATGAACCATAACTTTGCAAACTTATTTGAACCTCATATGTTTGCAGTTAAACTTATATCCAAACATCCCTTAAGACAGCAAATCACAACAACCAACAATACAGCTACACATTCCAATACCTATCAACCATATTATTCCTCAATCCATCTTGATAGCATTTAACTTCACACCCCAAACCTTCTCAGTACTACTAACAGCTTGGGATCTCTTAACTTTCAAACTAGTGAACCTCAGTTTAACTTTATCACATAGAACTTGAAACAGAACATTCACACTCCTTCTCTCATCTCTAAACAGTCTATAGTTCCTTTCCTGCCATTCTAAATACACACTTGCGTACCAAGCAAGTCTTCTAACAATACTTCCAATAGCATTCCCATCGTACATAGTTTTATACTGCCTTACCAAATCCTGCCATTCTAGCCCAACCCAATTCTTTCCGTTAATCTTCTCTATGACTTTGATCCACAGACCATTTGTGAACTTGCATTTAAAGAATAAATGGTCATGTGAATCCATATCTTCACAAAGACAATGAGCATACCAACAAATCAAAATAGCCTCATTTCCTAATCTTGTTCTGAGTGGTTAACTTCCCTGAACAGCTAACCATAAAATAAAAGCATGCTTAGGAATATTTTGTGAAAACCATACTAATTTGCACCAATGAACATCATCACCATTACTTTGCAGATCATTATAATCCTGTTTAACAGAGAAATTTCCCATAGTACCATCATTTTTCTTCCACATCAGTTTGTCTGCTGCTCAGAATTCAAGATAATGCTAGCATTTTGAGTAATCATTGGGAATTTAGCTACCTATGAAGTTGGCCATTGCCCATTACCACTTTCAATAAATTCTTTAACAGTCATGTTAACTTCGAGTCTGGCATTATATAAATCCCTATAGGAAACAAATTCACTTAGAGCTCCTAAATCAGACCATACATCAAACCACATAGAAGTACTTGCCCCATCACCTAATTTTTTTAACCATGTGTCCTTTTACTTCGTGTCTCATTCTCAGGATATTCTTCCACCCCCAACTGTCATTAGACTCCTCATTCACTTCCCAAACACTCCTGCCTTTAAGTTTGAATGTGTTAATCCACTTTACCCATAAAGAATCTTGTTTTTGCAAGTGCAACAACCACAATATTTAATTCATCGAAGCAAAGTATGAAACTATTTATATGTTATAGAGATGGTCATACATCTAACTAATTGTAAAGTTCTTGCAAACTGTATAGTTCTTTTAGCAATTTGTTTTCTTCTTTACATTGTATAGTTCCCAATAGTATTGACTCTCTTAATCTAATCTCTCATTAAAAATGTGGGTAATCTATGCACTAGATCTATAACTAAGGGAGCTTAAATAAAAATATCTTCAACTTCAAGAATATAATTTAAAGTTGATAAACCCACCAAAGCAATTACGTCATCCCATTAATGTTTTCCATATAAAATTACAAACTAAACAACGTGAAATGAACATGTCCACCATATTTGATCATCCTATGCTACAAACGACTTAGTCAATGTCTTTCATGTAAACTCGACCACAAAACACCTTTAGATTACGACACCAAAAAGATCACAAGAACCTTAAAAGGTGTTGTGATTCGTACTTTTGAGACGATGCTTGTTCAACCCTTTAAGCCAATTTCAAAACTTGAAGTTGAGATTCTTTTTTCTTTTTCGTTCAGGTGATACGTCAAAAATCTCTAGCTTGTGTGCACTAATAAAGTTCTTATAGATGGAACTATTTTATTAGATGCTTTTGCTTTAAGTTTGAGAAAATTAGTTGCTAGTGTTAACTACTTTTGATGTTTCCTTTTATAGCAAGTAATATTTGGTTTGAGAAAATCGAATTGTTGTGATCTTTTAGTTTTTTTGGAAGTTGTGGGTAGAAAGTTGTATTGGTCAATGATGAATGATGGTCATGGTAGCTCCAGTGGTTTGCCTCCTTTCATCGTCAAGACGTATGAAATGGTTGACGATCCCTTAACTGATATGATCGTCTCGTGGAGTCAGACTAACAAGAGTTTTGTCGTGTGGAGTCCACGCGAATTTGCTGGTGAATTGCTTCCAAGATTCTTTAAGCATAATAACTTCTCAAGCTTTATCAGACAGCTTAATACTTATGTAAGTCAATCTATTCTTCCATTTCATTAACAGTTTGTTAAACAAAATACCAACGTAGTATTTTCAGAAGATGGTTTTGTGTTCCGTCTGCGTCATTAACTTTGTTTGCAAAATGAATCTCTCAAAAATCAGCTTTCAGAATGATGATCTAGATAGGAAAATGTTTAATTTATGTATAAAAATAAACAGGTAAACAAATGAGATTTTTCCTTGTTAATGATTCAGATGTACAAAATGTTAAATTTACGTATAAAAATGTTAAGTATATATTACATAAAAAAAAAGGTTGATATTACTGGTTACAAAGTATGTTGGTATATAATTCAAACAAAGCCATTAATAGAAATGTTTATCTGGTTTTGTTTATAAATCTTGCAGGGTTTTCGAAAAATTGATCCTGAACTATGGGAGTTTGCAAATGAGGATTTTATAAGAGGTCAACCACATCTTTTGAAGAATATCCAAAGAAAAAAGCCGGTTCACAGTCATTCAGTCCAGAATCTTGCAAACAATGGAGCTTCTTCGTCATCTTCATTGACTGAATCTGATAAAATTAGATACAGAGAAACTATCAATAGGCTACAATACGAGAAAGAAACACTTTCTTTAGAGTTTCAAGGACACCAACAAGAGCAAGAACGCTTAGAACAGGAAGCGCGTGCATTAACAGATCGTTTAAAGCGTGCTGGCAAACTCCAAAAAGATATCCTTTGTTGTCTAGATGAATTCTTGCAGAAACCACGTCATGAGTTCGAGTTCACACCACAATTAGTGCAAACAAACGATAGAAAGAGGAGGATGTCAGTGTCACCTGAAACTAGTACTAATCAAGTTTGTCCTTTTAATATCCCAGTTCGTGAGAGTATAAGCGCTGACGCCCTTTTAGCATTAGACACAGAATTGGTAGAGCAACTGGAATCGTCCCTCACGTTATGGGAAGGTATACTCAAAGACGTCGATGACACTTTTGAGAAACAAAGATGGTCATTGGAGTTAGATCACGAATCTGTAAGTTGCCCAGATAGTCCAACTATTACCTACCCATTAGAAGATATCAATATAGGTTCTAAAGAAGGTAAGATTGACATGAATTCCGAACCGGATAATGCTGTTGCCACTAAAGAAACGAGTGTGAATCTTAATGTTAACGATGTGTTTTGGGAACAGTTCTTGACCGAGAATCCTGGTGGTTCGACGACTAATAGCGTTGAGGAAGTTGCACAAACAGATATAAAAGAAGTTGATGGAAGGAAGTTTTGGTGGAATATGAGGAGTGTAAATAATCTTGCTGATCAGTTAGGGCAGCTAACTCCAGCAGAGACAACTTGAGGATGTAATTTATATTGTTTTTAGGGCATTTTACATGTAAATTACCTTCTGATGATGAGTTTTTATGTTTGTAAATATAAGGAAATTAATCCAGACCTATATGTTTTGGTTTGTATGTGTTGCATACACTTTTATAATAGACCTATATGTTTGATGTTTGATGTTTGGTTAACCTTCACGTTTTGAATTGCCTCTTCTTCGGTTACCAGACTGATCTATAATTCAAAATGTGAAGGTTAACCGAAAGTCAAAACATTTATAGGCTATGTTTGTCAAATAAACCAAGTATTGGTTACGACTTACAAGAACATTGAACGAGAAAAAAAAGTTGTGCCGCAATGATTCCAACAATGTGACATGTTTTGTGGAGCCTTTGTACATGTCATAAGGAGGTGTTTGCTAAATTGTATTCAGAATAATTTAAGGAATAGTAGTATATACTTACAAACATTTTTACTATAACACGACATTAATTCACGATAGATAGAAAATGTCGACTACCTCACACTTGCAGATGTAAACACAATCCGACATTAAAAAAATATAATTTTTTGCCTCGTTTAAGCTTATATATTTCGGCATGTGAGCTAAGTAAGGATCCTAACAGCAATATCATGTATAACATTATAAGTAGGATGTCAAAGTCTCCAGAAATATGCCCATGATGAATCCGGAAGAAGGAATGGAAGGTACATATCACTTTCAATAATATAAAATCTAATAATAGAACATCAACATGTCTCCATCACTTTATTTGGATCCACAAGGGTGAAGAGCCATAAAGTTTTCAAATCTGTGTTTTTTGACTAGTCCAATTCAATCTTTCTCCTCATTGACTATGAATAAAGGGTCCCATTTTCAGCATTCAAAAAAAGATAGACACATTAAATAAAAAGTTATGTGGAACTTGGTGTGTTCTACAATTAACAAAAGGATGCAATTTAATTAAAAGAATACAATTGTGTTTACAACTATAAAAGGCCTACAAAGAACATTGAAAACTAAAATATATAAGAAATGCACATTTGCCTTTCCATTGTTCTTGGAGATGACTCTTATTAAAGAAAGGTAATTAACCGATAAATTGATTTCTAAAAATGAAAAGATTAACCCATTTTACATGTCTTGGTATTACCTCGGTGATCTAGTTGAAAGACACCTTCCACAAGAGACGAATCTCAACAAAGCCCGTGGCTTTCTCGGTCTAAATTTTAGACGAGAAATCTGCATACAAAAGACTCTTTAGTTAGTTTACAATAATAACAAGTCAAAGCGTTAACTGTAAAAACGGGTGGGTTGTGTAACTTTATGTAATGGTCAAAACAGGTCGGGTTGGGTCTAACTCGCAAAACACTTTTGTCCATTTATTACTTAAAAGCTATAATAACTAATGTGGATTGCATAAACAATGCTATTACAACACGTTAAATACTTAAAGTGACTCATGTTAGGATATAGTAGCAATTTTTAGTAGACTAAAGTGTAATTAGTCTATGTACAGGGATTTAATTATATATAGTTACATAGAGTTAGGGTTAGATTTAAATTAAGATTACTTGGTGTGCACGACAAACAAAAATACTATGGAATTCTAATGATGGATTGTACCCCTTCATGTGCGTATTGTTCTTTACTTTTGTCAATTATCTTGTCTCTTTGATTAATTCCGCGCTAAGCTCTCAGGTTTGTTGGAGGTTTTTTATCAAACAACCCATTTGAGAAAACACAATCCAAATTGACCCATAAAAAAAATGGGTCGAATTTCCATATTTAAAGTTAATAACCATAGTAAACAAATACTTCATGTTACCTTCCGACGAGCAACTTTAGATGCCTTCCAGCACAACAAGCTTCTTGATCTCGGTTCCATTCTTCTGCAATTTTAAGAAAGAAAGTTACTACAAAGATTCATCGTATCAACACACTAATTGGTGGCCCATTTGACCCATTTACTTATGACAAGGCCAATTATGATCATGTTTTATCTGTGATGGGTCAAATAGAAAAATAGCTTAAAGAAAACGGGTCAATTAGGTCAAACGAGTCAATGGGTCGAAAGCCGCATAACGCGTGTATTTTTTTAACATAAGACCCTCAAATCCTTTTTTTCTTTCCAAAAGTAAATTAGTACGCAGTTCTAAAAGAAACGTAAATTAATACGCATACTATTCTTAATCATATTTGACAACCAAAAGTTTGAAGTTTTAGACAAAAAATTGTTGTTGGTCAACCCGGCCCATATCATAATGTTTGACCATTTACCCAACCTTTAAATGTAATTTTCGAGGGTAAATGGAAGCTTACAGATTCTCTTGTTCAAGCTTTTCAGCAATGGAAACAGCTTTGCGTGCCGACCAACCGTTTCTTTGTGATTCTGCCTGCTGGATTACATTCGCTAGAGAGACTTTACCTTTTACTATGCTCCTACATTGATTTTGTTCCCCTAATATTCTTTGAAAACTTACACTTGAATTCTTGTGAGATGAAGTAGCTTCTACTTTATCATTGTTATCATAATGTGATATAGCTTTTCTTTCTCTGGGAGACGCTTCTACTTCAATGATCTCACTTCTTCGTTTTTCATACAAGTCTTCTTGGGATGCCCCTGATTCACTTCTCATTTCAATTGTAACGGGTGATCCAAGTACTTGCTCAAACGCTTTCAGAATGTGTGTTTTAAATTTTTCTGCCTTTGATTTTGTCACATGCGAAGTGAAAATAAGGTGAACCGTTGGAGCTGCAAAATGAAAAGAGTGATTACTATTTTCGACTTCGAAAAGAATCAGATAGTGTATCAAACTAAGGGGTGGTATGGTGTTTGGAAGTGCTTTTGTTGTTTATAGTTGTAATAGTCATATTTTGCTGAAATGCTGATTACTGATTCGTTGACAGATAAAACTGCCAAAAAGAACATTAAGGAAAAACGTAATATGAAAATTTGAAGAAGTCTCTCGGATTAGGTTAAAGGTAAGGTTACGTTATATTTTTATTTTACCCTTAATAATCTGTGTTGCTGCCGATGCCCGATGGTATGATACTAAGTCACTAACTGGCATTTACAACAATATAACCCAAAGAGACAAGATTTATGGGAAGGAAAAAGCACAAGTAAACAGTATAATAAAAGTACCTGCACCGAAACTAAGTGATGTCATCTTCCCTTCCTGATACAAGAACTCACTTATGCTATTTATTTGAATATTTTCCAGCACCTCCAACCAAATTTCTTCGATTTCTTGCCTATATATACCTTCTTTAGATTTCTTATGAATTCCACTAGAACTTCCACCATTTTTCACAAATCCCCTTTGCATTCCAACTGTCTCACCATGGTCAAAGTTACTTTTCCGGGACCCATCTCTTCCACCGCCCCCCAATGGACTGTGATGAATGCTAGTATCCACAGACGTTGCAGGTAACACATACTGCTGATCAGGAGCAAGTTGCAATAGCGCAGCGGTCAACCAAGTCAGCTTGTCACTCGACACTCTGAGCTGTTTTTCTGCTTCAGATAGCGTCTTTAATGCTAACCGCAATTTCTCCATATCTTCTTTAGATACTGAAAAACAAAACTGAATATGTAAGATAATGATGAAAAAAAGATTGTGTGTCTTATAATTGGATCTTAATGACGTAAAACTTACAAGCTTGTCGTCTAAAGAACTTCCTTTTTGGTCTTTCTTTCATGAAATTATAACTACCAGCAAGAATATCGGTTATTACAGTTGCAAGTTGTGACATTAAAGCTAATGGCTCAACACCAGACTCCATAATTTCTCTTAGATGTTTCACGGTATTAACTGTATCTGCTGATAATGCGAAATCGAGTAGGTCGACTAACTTGTCATCAGCTATAAGTCCCACCTGTGATTACATATATAATTAGTTATCGGAAGTTAGTATTATAATTTTATAGGGGAAAGTAGGAGAAATACCAGTTCTTGAACAAGAGGAACAGATATTCTTTGCCCAAGAAGACTCAGTTGCTCGAGTGTCATTTCAGCATCCCTTAATGACCCATCAGATCTCGAGGCTATAAGCTTTAGTGCATCTTTATCAATTTCAAAGTCTTCTTTAGTTGAAATCCACTGTAGCGTATAGATAATATCCGCATCTTTCAACTTTGGGAAGAAGAACTTTTGACACCTGGACACTATTATATGTGGCAAAAGGTCAAGACTTGAATTAACAAGTACAAAAACCATACGCCTAGGAGCTCGATCAATAACCTTAGATATCGCACTCCACCATTCTGGAGGCAATGTACCACAATCATCAATAATGAACACTCGGTATTGTGAAGGTTGATGAGAAACAATCATATTTTCAATCATTTCCATAATACCTTTGTACCCGAGATTATTCATGGGACCTACTTCTCTTACACTCCGATTCTTCCCCATATCGTGTGCTACACAAGAATTGCAATACCCGCACGGTTTTGGATGATCCAAAGATTGACAAGTTAAAGCTCGAGCAAATATTCGTGCACACGAGGTCTTCCCAGTGCCATGGGGCCCATAAAATACATAAAATAAACCAACTTTCCTTTTGGCTATAGCATTTGACAGAGCTTGTACTGCTAAATTCTGTCCCACTAGATCACGAAATGTTCGTGGCATATACTTTTGAGTGAGATTTTGGTGCCTACTCTTGTGTCGTTGGTTGCGGGATCGAGCTTCTGAAGCGAGATCAGAGTCTATTTCACTATTTAATAAGTTATCAACATAAAGACCTAACTCACCTGAATAATTATGAACCCAAGCAGACCGATTTTCTGCACTGTCTTGAGACCCGTCCATTAATAAAGGCAGTGATTCACCATTTGTAGATGACGTTGAGTGATCAGACATAACAGGCATTTGACTCAAGTCTCGTTGGCCACCTCTCTTTGACCTTGAATCTGATAAACCACATGAGAGACTTCTTCCCATATCAAGAAATGATTTTCCCCGATCGTGAATTCTTGACCAATTAAACGGGATCCCACAACCATTCTTTGGATCCCCCGTGACATTCTGTTCACCACCATATTCTTCTATATGTTGTTTTGAATGCGATGCACCTTCATCTACGAAATTAGAAGCCATTGACATCTCGTTTTTGGCAACCCGAGGAACTCTTCCTCTACCCTTAAACTTCCGCCTTTTGCCCCTATTAAGACTGTCATGTCTTCCGTGTACACGATTATGTGATGAAGCTACATTGTCGCTATCGATAGGAACATCATTTAATTGCTGAGAAAGAGTCTTCACTTGATCCTCTTGCTTACTTTTCCGCCCTTTTTGTTTGCTTATATTATCAGAACTTCCCGGATAAATATCACGAGCCAAATTAGCAACATCTAATGGTGAAACACCTTTAAAGCTTCTTCCACTAGATTCTTCTTTCTTGTCTCTTCTACGCATGACATCGCTCGGGCCAACATTTGACGATGAGTTACCTGATAAACCAGTGGACCGTCTTCCACCACCACTAACATCCTTTTCGACCCGTTTTGCTTGCTGGTCAAGGGCAGAAGGGGACTGAAATGCAGGTGGACTCATGGACGGATCTCTTAAAGATCGTGACCTTTGAAGAACAACAAGGTCCCTAATAAGGGACCTATCGGTCATTATAGGACTATTTTTATGCATATGGTTTTTCAAGTGAATACAGTTTGTTAAATGAATATGGTTGCGTAGATGATCACTAATATCACCATTAGCATCTTTAAGTATCCGATCACGAACAACTCTGGTCATGATCCAGTTCTGGCTAACGCAAAGGAACAATAAAGGTAACGAATCAGAAAATATGGCATTTTTTTCTCATTTATGTCTCTCAAACACCCATAGAAACAAATACTAAAAATCAATTCAAAATCTTCAAATGCAATGTAACACCCTCAAATTCTAATCCATCACAATGCAATCAATTTTAAAAATCACCGAATATTCATAACTTATATTAGCTAACACCCATTTGAATTAACCTAGAATAACACTAAAATCAAGTCAAATTTAGTAAATACAAGGTTACCACCCCAAAATCTATTTAATTACAATACAATCATTCTAATAACAACCCAATATCCTAAACTGAAAATTAGCTAAAACCCATTCAAATAAACCAAAAAAGATAACTTCTTATGCTAAAAAAAATCTTAAAATTGAAATTAAACAAACCACACTTCAAGAAAAGACTTGAAAATGCAATGACAACATACAAAACACTAAAAAACAAAATCTTGAAATACAAATCAATGCCCCAAAATCTAATCAACAACAACCCATTATCCTAATCTTAAATCTAACTAAAACCCATTTTAACAAACCTAAAAAAATCACTTCTTATATATACTAACACAAAATCATATAAAAAATAACAAAAGGCCATATCAAGAAACACATAAAAATGCAACTTTTAAACCATTCAACACCCACCCACTTGACAAAAATCTGTGAGAAACATAAATTTGGTAGTTCACTTTATATTAAACAAATACTAAAATCACAAGAAACAAGTTAATAAATAATTCACCTGAATTAGAGGCAAAGATGCAAGTGACCCGTTGTCTTCATTAAATCTGAGATCCTTTTTCTTTTATTTAGTTCACATGTCTGTGTTTTGTTTTTTTGAACACACAGTTGAAGGTGGAAATGTGTTTGTTTTAAACACAAGGGCTAAAATGAGTCTACTAGTGTTAGTTATTTAGTAACAATAACATAGACTGTGAAGATGGTGGTCTAGTGAGAGAAAGAAAGTGAGAAACAAGGGAGCATGGGTGATGTAAGATTTGTTTGATGCTGACAAACAGTGCTTGGGAACTTGACACTTCTTTGCTTAATTGACTGTTATGTGTTTGTGAGGGAGTGAGTGTTTGTGTCAATCATTTATTTGGAGTCAAATAATTTTGGGTTTCAGATTTGATTGTTGAATTAACTACATGAAATGTAATGTTTATTCTTACAGTTTGGTATTTATTTTATGATAAAGATAAATTATTTATCTCTTAGTATATACATCCTTTTTAATAAAGGAATAATTTTTTTATTGAGCATTAGTAGAGTTTAATTTTTAAATCGAGTATTCTGATTAGCTGATAAATGTTAAAATTTGCATCGATTTAATTAAACTTATCTAAATTTCATCGAACAAAATATATATGTATAAAAATATATTTGTTGATTTTGTAAAAAATCCTTCTATATAACATACCGAATTTGTGTTAATGCATCATCCTTTCAAGTATATATACCGGAAAACGGTTATAAACAGTGTTATTATGATCTATCTAGAACCTAAATTCAAATCTTAACCGAAATTTGTAGCAAAATTGTGGGTACAAGTAGGGCTTAGTGTCGGTCCAAAACCAACCCGACCCGAACCAACAAAACCGAAAACCGAAAATCATAAAAAACCTAAACCTAAACCGAACCGATCCGACGGACCCAGCGCAAAACCGAACGGTTTCGGTTTAAGTTTTTTATGATTTTCGGTTTTCGGTTTTGTCGCTTCGGCCCTAGCTTAGAATGCATGAGAGTGTTGACCCTCGCTCCTTTTAAAAGATTTTAGTGATCGATCACTAGGCTTAACTATAAAGGAACACTACATTGAGATGATCAGTACAAGGAAATCCTCTATTCGTTTTACATCAAGATGCTCAGTCATGTAAAAAAAAAAAAGGATGATTTCATATTCATGGCCACAAGTTAAAGGTATGTAATCTTTCTAGTCGGATTCAACATAGGAACGACCAGTCAGATTGACTTGAGTAATAAGATTTGGATAGAATGTAATCGGTCTGACAAGTTAGCATGGGTGAATGGTCTTTTGTCCAAGGTGTGTGTTACTTACTTACATGTACATATGCATGTTACACTACTACAAAAAAATCTCTTTAGGTACGGTTTCAAAGGCCTTTTGGTACGGTTTTAAAACCGTACCAAATACGAGCGTACCAAAAAATGAAATATTTTTTGGTGCGGTTTCAAACCGTAACAAAAAATGATTATTTGGTACGGTTTTTTTTGTAACCGTACCAAATGACAAATAAACAATGAAGTTTATTTTTCTTTTTTGGTACGGTTTTTTAATAAACCGCACCTAAATATGTTAGTTAACAAAAAAAAATACATATTGTTTAGCTTTCCCAATACCTGTAACAAAACATCATCAAAGCAATATCATTACAATGAGAACCAAACAATATCAATTGCGTGGATACAAACAATATTCAACAATACAAACTTAACAATCTGAATTAATTAGACAAAAGTGTTATACATTACAGTTACTTATCAAAATTAAAACAATATCTATAAATGTAGATAAAATATCAAAATTTCTAAAAAGATAATCTGATACTATCAAGTAACATAAATTAAAAGTTAGTGATGTCAACATCCTGTTACTTATGCTTGGCGTGAAAATTTTGTGAATATCTAACTTTAACAACCTCCATGCTTCACTGTTATCCGATTTGGTCTTTAGGGCTGCTACACAAGCTTACGTCTCTCCTACTATTTCCTTAGATCATCTTCAAGAGATTCCAGCACATATTGACACTCCAATATTACTTGCATGTGACATACCTGAAAATTGTACAAGTTGAGTCCTTACTTGCATGTGACATACATGAACTTGATTTAAAAAGAAGACCAACATGACGTTTGTATTTCCTGAGCCTAATATTTAACCAAAAAATAAGCACCTCAAAGTAAATTACAAGTAGGCATTTGGCCTAGATTTTTTGGTCACGAGTTATGTCGTTTTTGCCACATGTAGCATCAGGTTATAAGATAGGGAAAAACAACTACGCTACTGATGCAAATACACTGCTGATGCACCAGGTTCAAAAATAGTGTAACATGAAGCATCATGTTATAAAATAGTGTAACACTAGAACAAAGTGCAAATACATTAGAGCAAAGCTATTGATGCACCATGTTATTCTGCCATTTATAAATTTGTTCAAGAAGTGTTGTTAATGGACTATAACAAATGGTAATTAGTTAAAAAAACAATAGATTTGTTAATGGGTCATTATAGCTTATCGGGTCAACCTCATAACCCAATAATGAACAAATTAACACCCTAACCCGACCCTATTAGGCTATCGAGTTTGTCGGGTTGACCCGATAAGCAATGTTTGACCCGAATCAACCCAACCCTATAAGGCCTTATCGGGTTCGGGTCAGGTCGGGTTGGGCCATTTGACACCCCTAAACTTGAGTAGCTAAAACCAACATGAGTAACACAACAATAAAGAGCATTCCATAGTAGGAAATCAATTTTAGAGTTAAGCAAAAAACAATCCTAGGATATTAACTTCAGTAGCGAATAACAGCAGATAACAAGCCATACTGATGAGTGTCTAAATACTCATCATTTTTGTACAATCTAAACTGCAAAATCATCTGAAAACACTCAAAAATGCATCAAATTGATGAAAATATCACAAATCAGTGTTTTATGTGTTTTAAATGCAAAAGATCAAAATCAGATGAAAAATGATTCAAGTTTGCAAAATTGGCAGTTTAGTCCCCCAGTTTTAAAAGTTGTCAAATCTAGTCCACGAAATTCAAAATGTGGAATTTTATCATTCAAGGTCCCTGAAATATTCTAAATTGTCAAAAATGATCCTTGAATGAATCTTTGGTCAAATGGCGAGAAAAGGTCCCGAGCTTTGAAAAATTGCAAAAATAGTCCCTGGATATTTTAAAATGGAATTTTATGCAAAAGTTATCCTTGTACTATCAAAGTTTGTCAAGATTGGTCCTTTTGATAATTTGGAAAAAGTTCAGTTTTGGTCCCTCTAGTTTGCAGAATTACAAAAATGGTCCTTATGCTTTATTAATACCAATTGGAACCCTTTTGTATTTAGAACCCCATCCAAATCCAAAAAGAACCCTGCCATATACCACTTGACCCCCTGTCATTACCCATTGTGAACCCCCCTTTATTAAAACCACCTAGTCAACAAAGTCAAATCCCGGCTCTGTTCCTCTCCTCACGAAATCGCGCCAAACCAGTGATTCCAAAACCAGGCATGGTTTTCCATGATTTACTTCCCCCCCTTACCTTGTCCCCTCCACCTCCACTAACACCAAAAATCTTTAATTGACTCAAACCCACCCCATTAATAGCTTAAACCTGCTAAAGAAGAATTTGGCGCCAAAATCTACACATGGACGAATGAGATGAAGTAGAGAGATCCAATGGCTCAGAAGTGGTGGGAAACAATCAGAGGTCATCAAGGAGTCCAAAAAGTCATTATATAGAGGAAGAGATGCATTGTATCAATATCATCTAGTGTAATTTTAGTTTTTCATTGTCGTTTTTATTATTTTAAAATCTCCAGTGTAATTTAAGTTTTCCTAGTACTTTGTTTATGTTATTTAAAGTATTTGTGAACTATTTTGGTTTCAATTTCAAGTATTAAGTTTTAATATCAATTTATGCAATTTCAAATTTCAAAAATCTCATGTGAATCAAATGTTGTTATAAGGTGTTATCTTGGACTAAATAAGACACATAAGCTCCTATAAAGCTTATTCAAGCTTTTAGAAACACTTAAAACCAGTTTAGAAGTTAAAACATAAAAATACCAAAAATACTAAATAATTAGTGAAAAATCAAAATCATTGGAAATGGTGTACACTTTTGGAGCGGGTGAATTATGGATGGCCTTGGGTTAGTAGCTTAGTGGTAAGCCTATAGGAGTGGTCTTGATCATTGGTTACTGTGATTTCGGTTGGATAACATTTGTAAGCCTTTTTGTTCATTTTTGTATTTCTTTGTTTTAGTTGTTTAGTAGTTGTAATTTCTGGTTCTTTATGTTTCTTAGTTATAATTAAGCATAAGTAAACAATAAAATAAGTTGGTTGTTCCTTTTAATTTGTAGTTTATATAAATTTCATTTTAACAGTTTAAATAACATATTGATCATTATTGAGTTTTATGTTGATAGTACTGTTGTTGCATGCTTGTTCAGTCTTCTTACATGATAATACAAGGTTGTGATTCAGATGCATGGTCCAAATCTGTGTTTTACCTTGAAAAACATCAAAACAATTTCAATAAGGACTGTTTGGTTAAGTTTGTTTAACTGAGTTAAAGAGTGTTTGTGCTATTGTTCATTGATGTTCTATGTCTCATTGGTTCTAAATAACTCAAAGAAACCAAGAAAACCAGTGCTTGTTACATCAAAAGTCAAAATTTCATTTTATCACATTCTTGTCATCCACTGTTGGATTTTCATGATCCTTGATCATGATTTTGTATTCATAAGTTGTTAACATTGCTCAAATAAGTCTTAATATACCTTAAAACAACATAATCAGTAAGTAGTAGTGATCAAAAGTTCATAAAAGTCAAACTCATCTAGTTTTTATAAAAGTCAAAATTTTTACTTGGGTCGTTTTTGATTAAAATAGATAATTTCACTGTGTGTTTAATATTGAGTTTTATCTTAAAAGCTCTTGGGATACTATAGTTTAGTAGCTAATCTAAATTAGAAAAATACTGGTTCTCTTTGAATCAGCTTTTAAGTGCTTTTTAACTAGCTTCTTTTGGACCACTTTTGAAAAATGCCACGTGCGCGATGAATGGTCCAATTTTGAAAAGCTCACCTGAGCTTAATTGTTGGTCTAAGCTTGTGATACTGGGTTCTTTGGAGAGCCAACCTAGCCATCTTGAGAACCCAAGCTTCATATTTCAATTTCTAGCTTGTTAGATAGGGCTGCTAGTAGCTTTTGATTTTGGCCAACACTCGGTTGATCGACTCGGCAAATTAATTTGGCAGTGGTTTGGTGCTATATTCATAAGCTCACCAAAAGCTCTATAGTTGTCCATAGTAAGTGATCTTTAGTTTTTTGGAAAGCCAACCAGCTTATCTTGATACCTCAAGGCTTGTTTTGAGCTTTTGAGCTTAATTGCTTAGCTTAATTTTCCCTAAAACATGGCTGCAGGCCTGTTTGTTTAGTAGAATAGCTCAAGTGCTTATTAGCTTTTTCCTAGCTTTTCAGTGTTAATCTTTGTGTCTTTTAGCTTCATATAAGTAGCTTGTAGCTTATTTTATCTTATTCTAGCTTTTGTTTCAGCTTGTGAGCTTGTTCAAGCTTAATTCACCAAGAAAAGCTCATAAGCAAATCTGTTGTGATCATAAGCCCACAAACTGCTTATTTGTGATTTGTAAAATTTTTGTCTTTGTAAAAGTTTCATAATTTAAGTAGTTAAGTAGTTTTCAAAAAAGAAAATCCAGAAAAACATCAATTTAAATATAGTGATAGTGTTTATTTAATAGGTTTTAGCTTTTTGATTTTTCTTTTCATCTTATTAATAAGCAAATCTTTTTTTTATATTTTTCTTAGTTTTCTGTCACCTTAAGTTATTTTTAGAAAAAGTTTCATATTTTTCTCTATCTTTTTAGTATTTATTAGAATTTTTAATAGTTAAAAGTCTTAAATAATTAGTAATAAATAATTAAAAAGCATAAAAAATATATTTTCAGTTTTAAAATTAGTTTTATCATATTTTAGATTTTTCCAAGTTAAAATTTTATTTTTCCAGGTTTATTTTATATTTTCTAGAATTTAAGTGTATCTTAAATAATAATTAATTAGTAATAATTAGATAAAAAGTGTGAAAAATATATTTTTAATTTTAAAATTAGTTTTATAATATTTTAGATTTTTCAGAATCATAATCTTATTTTTCTAGCCTTATTTCATATTTTCTTTTATTTTAGGTTATTTTTAAATAGTTTAAAATAGTTTTTAATTAATAATAATTAATTAAATAGTGGTAAAAATAATTTTCTTTTTCTAATAATTTTATTTTATTTTTAGGATTTCAAAAATGTCATTTTCATATTTTTAGGTCTTTTATTTCTTAGTTTTCACTTTTTATTTTTGTCGATATCGTAGTTTTAAGCGTCGGTTTACGTTTCTTTTATCTGATTGTTGTGTTTTCCAATTCTGTTTCCAATTCCATTCCAATCAATCAGTAGTGTAATATTCAATCCAAAACCTTTATTGATCACTATCCTTAGTGATCACTCTATCATCTGATCAAGTGTTTACACACCATTGAGTCTCCGTGGGACTTAACGACCCAGGAATTCATTCTATTCTCCAGGACTTCATTGTATTTGTGTTTTAAGCGGTTTAAGCTTCTACGGTTAGCCATTCACAAGTGGCTAGCTTGTGTGAGGTAGCTTGACGAGTTAGCACAGATCAAATTTTGGGCCATTGCGGGGAGGCTTTAGCGTGTGTTAAACCTTTTTCAGACCCATTCTTGCACATATACCATCTTTTGTAAAAATTTTTTTGTAAAGTTATCGATAAATCAAAAGTTCATTAACACTTTTCCTAAAGTGTTAAAAACCCAAAACAATATAAAACAACAAAACAATCGGAACGTTTTCTATCTTGTATTTTCTTTGAGGTAATTCTTAAAGAGATACGATTTGGTCAAACGAGACGATACCAAAAATATTGTCCAAAAGTTTTAAACCCATTTGCACAAATCATTACCTACGTCTTTTCAGTGGTACTTAATATATACATAAAATCAACCACATAAATCAAGGCAAGACACCTACTAGCGGGGTGTGACCATAATAAGTTCCCGAACCACGCATTTAAAACTTGCCTTTGTGTCCTTGTGATTTGGTGTACCTTTTTCAAAGAAGCCATTTCATTTGTGATTATTGGTTAAGTTCACTTGTCGTTTTGCCTCGCTTTTGTTTTGAAAATTGATTTTTATACTTAGTGCATGCGCACTCGTTCTTCCAGTTCTACAAGTCCACTTTCGGAACTTGGAAAGATTCCTCGTAGACGTAGAGGACGTTCACTCCTTCATCCGTGGTGAGAGCGTCTACCACCACCACCACACGTCGTAATGGCGAAGACAAACCCATGAATGAGCTTCTCCAAGCACCCATCGAGGGTTACGTAGATGCTATTGTTGTTCCGACCATCGTGGTCGATACCTTTGAGCTCAAAACCGGGTTGCTTAATCTAGTAACCCAAAGCCAATTCTATGGTTTTGAGCGGGTTGATCCTCATGCACAAATTGATGGTTTAACAAGATTGCATCTACCATCAAATACAAGAATGTCCCACATGAATCTATCAAGCTTCTTCTTCCCATTTTCTAGAGGGACAAGCCCGAATTGGCTTGAGAAACAACCCCCTCGTTCCATTGAGACATGGGAGGATCTAGTCACCAAGTTTGTTAACGAGTTCTATCCTCCATCTCGAACCACAAGTCTTAAGAATGAGATAATGAAATTTTCTCAGAGATTTGATGAATCGTTCGGAGAGGCATGGGATCGTTACAAAGAGTTGCTTCAAGTGTCCGCATCATGGTTTTACCGAGTTAATGCAAATGGATACTTTCTATAATGGTCTCAACAAGACTAATCAAGACTCTTTGAATGCCTCCGCGGAGGTAATTTCTGAGCAAGACTACCAAAGAAGCCTTGCAAATCATTGAGAACAAATCTCAGGTCCGCCCTTTCTGAGCAAAGACATATCGGTCATTTGGACCTTCTTCTTCTTCATCTCCCGTGAGTACATCTAGCACCGATGCTAAGATTGACAAACTCATAGATATTGTTCAGGCTTTGGTTCTTGCTAACCAAAAGAAAGTGACCTTCACTCAGACACCAACACATGGTGAAGTGAAGAAAGTTGAGAGTTATGTTACTTGTGGTGGTCCTCATGCATACTACAATTGTACTGCCACCGATGGTAGTCCATTTGAAGCCAATGCTCTAGCCGGTAGTTCACATCGGGGAGGTAATCAATACCGTCCTCAAAATGAACCACACTACCGTGCTAACACTAATCAAGCACCACCCGGTTTTAACCAGAATCATAACATGCAAAACCGGAATCAGAACCAACCTATAATGAACCAAGGTTATCAAAACCAAGGTAATTTCTATCCTGCACCCAATCAAGGTTTCCAACATCAAGGGAACCTTAATCAAAACAACTTCAATCGAGGGAATCAATTTCATGGGAATATGAATCCTAATCAAGGAAATTTTCAAAACCAAGGCCCTAATCCTAACATTAGAGGCCAAAATTTTCCTAATCCACCTCCCGCCATTGTTCCAACCTGGACCATCATCGATGAGTTGTTGAAGCAATTCATGAAATCCCAAGATGAAATGAGCAGGTTGTTGGTCGTCAGATTGCTGATCTTAAGAAGTCTTTAAATGATCAACCCTCGGGCTCGGGAAAACTTCCGAGCAACACGATCGCTAACCCGAGGGGCGATGCAAAGGCGATCACAACCAGAAGTGGTGTTTCATATATTGGACCTGCTGTTCCTACTACCTCTTCTTCTCTCCCTAAGGTAGTGGAAAGTGAACCTAGGACACACAATGGACCTTCGACTCCAATGCCTCCTCCACTAGGAGAAATGAGTCAAGTTACCAAGGATACAACGGACAAGGTGCATTTTTCTAGCCCGAAGTACGCGCACGTCCTATCTTGGTAGTCCAACCTCAAGTTGTCCGAAACCCAAATCCAATCCAGAGTTGTTTTTGAACCTCCTGTAGCTCCGTTGAAAACCGAAATCCAAATCTTCTATTCCTTACCCATCACGTTTGAATGAGCAAAAGCTCCGCGAAAAAGCCGGTCATCAAATGGACAAATTTTTCCAAATTTTCCAAGAGTTACATTTTGACATAAGCTATGCGGATGCTATCATGCTTGATGCCCAAGTTTGCATCAACTCTCAAACACATGTTAAGCAACAAGGAAAAGCTGTTTGAAATGGCAAAAAACTCCTCTTAACGAAGCGCTCTGCAGTTATTACGAAGAAGCTTCCGAAAAACTTGGAGATCTGGAAAATTTCTCTTACCTTGTGTATTTCGGGAATGGTTGAATGCTTTGCCCTAGCAGATCTTGGTGCAAGCATCAACCTGATGCCTTATTCAGTATGGAAGAAACTTTCTCTTCCGGAACTTACTCCTACATGCATGACTCTCGAGCTTGCAGATTGTTCCATATCCCGTCCTTTTGGCATTGCCGAGGATTTATTTGTGAAAGTAGGAAAGTTCCATTTCCCAGCTGACTTCGTGGTTGTTGATTTTGATGCCGATCATCGGGTTCCTCTCATTGTTGGTCGAGGATTCCTGAGAACGGGCCGTTGATCGATGCAAAACTGTCAAGTTATCTCACGCAAGCCAGCCACTTGTGAATGACCAACCGTAAGAAACTCAAAACAGTTCACACACCAATGCAATTTAAGATCAGGAGAGTATAGTGTTTCCCCAGGTCGTTAAGTCCCACGGAGGATGAATTGGTGTTTAAACAACTTCAGATGATAGGATAATCACTAAGGATAGTGATCAGTAAGGTTTTGGATGGAAAATTACTTAAAGAAAAGATTTATAAATTAAAGCGACTTAAATGCAATTTAAAAGAAATTAAAAAGTTAAAATATATTAAATAAACGCTATCACTATTTTTACAATGATGTTTTTGTGATTTTATAAAACTAAATAACTTAAATAAACTATCTTAATTAAAACGTAAACCTAAATAAACTTAAAACGTAACCTAAAATGAAAATGAGCGTTACGTGTAAAAATAACGCTGGAGCGCAAGCAAAAACGTAAAATTATTGAAATAAAAGGCCTATGAATGTAAAACTAATTTTATTACGTACTATATGACAAAAGAAAATTTTAGAAAAAAGATTTATATTTTTAGACTTTTATATTTTTTATTATGAATTAATTACTAAAAAACACTAATTAAATGTTTAAAAATACTAAAACAAATGAGAAAAATCTGAAACTTTCACAGAAAATACTTTAAACAATGCTGGTCTTAAGAAAAATAAAAAAACTTGGAGGTTGCTTTTGGAAATAAGCTCAAAATAAGCTAAAGAAAGCTAATAAGCAAAACTGCCTAAACACCCTTAAGTATTAAATGTTGCAAACATTGACAAGAAAGACCCAAGGGCGCTATTGGTACAGGTACACACTCCTATCACCCTCTTAAGGGAGAGGTCTCAGGTTCGACCCCTGCCTCTCCCTTTTTGTGAAACATTTTATTTTTGGAAATTTCTTTTTGCACTTTATTAAGAACAATGAAATAAGCAAAATTTAAAACTACAACTTTTTATAAAAAGTACTAATAAGCTCTGTAACAGCTTATTATTCTCAACAGTGGGCTATAAAGAGAAATAAGCACAAGGATTAAGCCTAATTGGCTTATGAGCTAGAAAATAAGCAACATTGAAATTGAAATAAGCTAAGAACTTTTAATAAGCTAATTTAATAAGCGAAAAAGCAAAATTTATTAGAAATAAGCACACTGAAAAGCTAAATTAAGCAAATAAGCATTTAAGCTAAACTAACTAACCAAACAGGCTGTGGGTTTTCAAAACCAATTTAAGCTTATCAAATAAGCTCACAAGCTTAAAACAAGAACTGAGGGCACAAGATTAACTGGTTGGCTATCCAAAAAGACAAAACTCACAAGCTATGATCCACTATTAAGCTTTGTGTGAGCTTGAGAAAATGACTAGATCATACTGCTTATGCAGTTTTACACTGAAATGGGACAAAACAAAAGCTATAAGTAGCCCTAGTAAACAAGCTACAAATTGGAAAAATAAGCTTGGAATCTCAAGATTGCTAGGTTGGCTTTCTAAAGAACCAAAAATCAAAGGCTTAAGCTAAATAACAAGCTCTGTGTGAGCTTGAGAAAATGATAGGCTCAGTGCCTGTAACAAGTTTTGATAAGGTATCTAAAACATGCTTATAAATAAGCACTTAATAAGCTGAGCAGATATGAACTAATATTTTTATATTTTACTTAAGCAACTAAATATTACTATCCCAGAAGCATTTAAGCTAAATATTAATAATGAATCCTATATAAAATTATACATTTTATTCAAAAACGACTTAATGGAAATTTTTGACTTTTTTTTTAAATATGAAGCAGTTTGACTAATTTGAACTTTTGATTGATCTTAATGACTGTATATGTTATAATAAGCTATACTAAGGTTGGATTAAGCTATTTTAACAAGTTATGAAATGTCTAGATGAGTTTTAGAAATCAAAATTGTGACAGTTACCAAGAAATTGGAGATGAAAAGTGATTTTGACTTTTACTCAAATAAGGCTTGGTTTTTATGACTTGACTGAGCTACTAGGTTGTATTGTGATGTATATCAAACTAGAACAACTCCACAAACACCCTCTAACTCAATTTACACAGTAAAACCAAACAAACTTTAATAGAACTGATTTAAAGCTTAAAGTACTAAAACAACTTTTCAAACCAAGAAAGCTTATAATTAACTAATATTAACTATATTTAGACAGAATAAAACCAGAATTAACATGCTTTAAGCACTTAAACTAGGAAATGCAAATATTGAAGAAATTGCTTACAAAATGTGTCCAAGCACAAAACTGAGAACCAAGAACTGATAACACAACCTATAGCTTCCCAAGAAGCTCTAAACCAGGGCAATCCAATATCTACCCTGCTCCATCTTCTTGATGACCTTCATCTGATTTTTTTATTTTTCACTAATTTTTTTTGTATTTTTGGTATTTTCTTCTTTTTGATACTAGATTGATTTTAAAGATAACTAAAAGCTTGAATAAGCTTTCTGAGGAGCTTATATTAGCCTATGAGTTCACAGCAACAACTAACAACAACATTAGAATAACATGAGATTTTTGAACAAAAGTGAGATTTTGCACAACGAAAACTTGCATTAAAACTGAAATTGATTATCACAAAAGCTTTATTATACACTAAGAATGATTAAAACAGTACTTGAAAGATAAGAAATACACTGGAAATTAAATTTAAGCTAAAACGACTTGTCCTAAACTAAATTACACTACTTTTAACTACTCTTTCTCAATATCTGCTTCTTTCCCTTTTTATAATGACTCTTTGAAGTCTTTTCAGCTTTGTGAGACTTTGCCACTTCACTTGAACCGTTGGATTGGTCAATTTAATCTCCCCCGTTTAAACCAATTTTGGCGCCAAAGTCCTTGGGTTAACTTTGCCTGATATTTTATAATTAAGGAACTTTGGATGGTAGCAGATGCTTAGGGACAGTTTGAGAGATATTTAGGCAAGTTGGTAGAGTTTGGAAGAAAACAGGGGAAGGGGTGAGGTTTTGGAGGTAAAAGTAATGGAAATTGCATTTAATCTGGCAGGGTGTGTAAGGAGGTGGTGGAGGGAGTAGGTTGTTGAGCTGTAGTGGTGAGGTGGAGGTGAAGAGGTGGAAAGCAAGTGGTTAAAAACCACTGGTATTGGTGTATACAGGGGTGGGAAGGATGAACAGTGAAGGCGGGATTGGGTTGTTTGATTTGTTTGACCAGTTATTAATAACTGAGGGGTGTTGGGTTTGGGCTAAAGACTGGGCCAGCTGCTGGGTTGGTGGATTTGGATTTGGTTTGTTAACAATTACAAGGGTCCGTTTGGTTAAGCTTAACAACACAAGGACCATATATGTAATATTCGATTTTTGAAGGATGAACTAGTAACTTTTCCAAAGCTAATCAAAGGGCCAAACCTGCCATATAATAATAACACAAGGACCAATGTTGATAAATTTAACATTTAAAACTTTAAAAGGACCTTAATTGTCATTTTTGGATTTTGAGGGACTAAAAGTGTAATTTCCCAAAAGTTTATCATAAGGACCAATCTTGTCAATTATAAATAGTACAAGGTTTATTTTTGATAAATTTCATTTTTTAAATTAACCAAGGACTATATTTGACATTTTCCAAACTTGAGGGACTAAAGTTGTCATTTTGCAATTTTTGAACTTTAAAGGGTTTGTTTTGACAACTTTTGAATCTCATGGACCTTAAATGACATTTTACAAGTTTTTGAATTACTAGGGACTAATTTTTACAACTTTTGAAACTTGGGGGACTAAAACTGCCAATTATGCAAACTTGATACGTTTTTCACCAGATTTTGGTGTTTTTGCATTTAAAACATATAAAACACTTGTTTGTGATATTTTTATCATTTTGAAGCATTTCTGAGTGTTTTCGGATGTTTTGATCTAACGGTATAAAAATGATGAGTATTTAGACACTCATCAATCCCCGAGATATTGCTAGTCCCTAGCAATCTTTATGAAGTTTTAATGGATTTTAAAGAACTCTTTACCAAAAGCCATTACTTCTGGAGTAGCCAAATGTTTCAGTTCAAGTAAGAACTTTGGTACAATGATAACCAAATGATTTTGAGCAAATCATAAGCTTTCAACGGATTTGATTTGTCTTTACCCGAAGGATTTATGCGGACTAGCCAACTCTTAGATAAATTATCAATATTATCTTTGGTGAACCGATTACCAATTATGGATTTTCAACTGCCTTTACCACAAGCCATAAACTTGCGGGCTAGCCAACTTTTCACTAATTAAAGATATGGTGAGCTGAACACCATACAATTTTGGGCAAATTGCAAGCCATAAACGGATTTGAGATATCTTTACCAAGAGCCGTTTGCTCCTGGATTAGCCAATCCTTATGTGTGTTAGACATGGTGGACTGATTACCATTTGTCGTGTTTAGTACATAGTACTTTCACTAAATAAAAAAATTTAAAATTTGGCCATTTTGGGGAAAAAGGGACTAAAAGGGTACATTTATGATCAAATTAAGCGAAATTTCCCCACACTTTGAAATGAATATTGTCCTCAATATTCAAAGTGTGGAAACACAACAATTATTCTCTTTTTTAATATTTACAATTTTCATTCATTTTTTAGATCTATATACAACATGTGGGGCATCACCCCTGATTCGTGTGAAGTGAGTGTGTGAAAACACAAATATCAACAATATCAAATTAACCGTAAAATTCGACAAATTAACCCTTTAGGAAAAAGGTCAACGTGCCAAACCTCACGGGTGTGATAAAAGTGATACCGGGAAAGTGATTTCCCCGGGTCGTGTCCCAACGAGGTGTGGAATTGACGGTGTCGTTGAGTTTCGTGATTTGAACTTGAATTGGGTTAACGATTTTTGGATTTGGATTACGAATTCTACAAAATAAAGAACGAGGATGAAAACAAGCATGAAAAACAATATAAACTCTAAATAAACTACAACTAAGCTTAAGAAACGATAAAACGAAGCTACATTACATCCTAGGGTAATAACATGCAAAAACGCGAAAACGGAAATACGGCCCGAGCTAATCCCGAGCCCCGAAAGTGAAAATGATGCAAATAAAAGCCTACGGATGCGAAACTAATTTTCCTACGTCCTACATGACTAAAAATAATTTTAGGAAAAAAGCGGAATATTTTTTGAGTTTTATTTTATTTATTACGAATTAAAAACGATTTTACACTAATTTAATTATAAAAATTACTAAACGTTTTAAGAAAAATGTGCAAAAATCACATAAACTACTTTAGATGATACTGATTCTAAGAAAAATGAAAAACGTGGTGGTTGCCTTGTAAAATAAGCTCCAAATAAGCTAAAAAGAGCTTAATGGACAAACTATCAAACGCCATTATGTATTTGATTTTGCAAACTATAACAAGAAAGACCCAAGGGCGCTTATGGTTCCAGGTACAAAGCTATCACTCTCAATGGGTGGGAGGTCTCGGTTCGAGCACCTCCCCACTCTTTTGCTATTTATTTTTTATTTTGAAATTTTCTTTTGGAAACTTGTTTATAAGACCAACATAAGCACTTTTTGTAAAAACTTAACTTTTCAAAAATCTTTCAATAAGCTATTCGCGAGCGGTACATTTGTATGACCACGATTTGGATCGAAAGATCAAATATCCTTTTAAACTAGAGATCACAATAGCAATCAACCGAAACACCATTCTACTAAACTAAATAAGCTCCAAGATCACTAAATAAGCACATAAGGAATTCGAATAAGCTAAAACAGACTCACCACAAGCTAAATACTAAGCTTACACTAAGCAAACAAAGGGGAAAGCAATTGGCACAAAAACTACACTAAGAAGGAATCCTAGACTAAAATTAAGGGAAATAAGCACTAAAAGGGCAAGAAATAAGCACCTAATAAGCAATATAAATAACTAACCTAGTCTACTTAAATGACAAGAAATTAATTAAACCAAAACTAAGGTGGAACAGGGATCTGATAAGCACCTCAAGAATCAAACAAGCTGCAGAATGGGGTTGCAGCAGAACAGTTCACTGAGTACACATATGAGCTTATTATTAAGCTGCAAGGTGAGCTTTAGGATCAAGAACAGTCTGCAAAGATGAAGTTGACATGGTATAGATACAAAATAAACAAATTTAAAGCTAAGGCCTTCACTGTGCAGCTTATAAATAAGCTGTACAATATGCTTTTGGAACTAAATGCTGAAATGGTCATGAGACAGAACAGCTAAACAGGTTATTCTTGGCTTAATATGAATAAGCTGCAGGAGAGATGAGCCCCTGAGCTTTTGGGACCATGAAGACAAGCTAGGGGGCAAGCTTTTGCCCCCAATAGATGGCCTAAATAAGCTGCTTACAGCTTATAAATAAGCTGTAAAAATGGGTGCAGGGTCTGCTGACTGTGACAGACAAAAACAGGAAGCAAAATCACCTTTTTTTTTGTTGCATACACTTCTAACAATACTCTATTCAACTTAATGTAGCTAGACACACAAAATAAACTTGAATTGAAATCAACCTAAGTAAATTGCAAATCTAACATGGGTCAAAAATAGACTTTTGACCCACAAAGCTTGATGTTCCAAACCTTTGCTTTCAGGCAGAAAACAGATTTTAAGATGCAAAAACTTTTGAAAACGATTTTGGGCTTCACACTTAAATCTCAACTTAGCTTTTGACAAATTTAACAAACGCTTAGACCACTTTGGCAAGAATTCAGAACATGGACAAAAATTAAATTGCATAAACTAAAAAAAATTGGAATTAAATAGTGAAAATAAATTGCATTAACTGGAAAGTAAACATTACATTAAAATTAAAATGACAATTAAAGTACAAATGGGACTAGACATAAATTTCTAGACTAGTTTTTCATTATCTCTAAATGCCTATTTATACAAAAACTTTAATGTGTCTTCCTCTCTCTTCTCCTGTGCTTCTTGTGTGAGTGAAAACAAACCAAAACACTCCTTGTGTGCTTTCTTGAAATCATCCCATCCATCCAAGAGTTAGGTGCCATGGAGAGAATCAGGAGCCGTCCATGGGGTATTTTGAGCCAAGGATTGCAAGGTGGCATTGGGGAGGGAGGGTAGTGGGTTTGGGAGTTGGGATGATCTGGGTAATAGAGGGAATTAGGGTTGAGTGTTTTGGGTGGAGAGAAAGAACACGTTTGATGTTCTGGGTTTTGGGTAAATGAGAAAGATAGGGGAGATGGGTAAAGGTGTGAGGGTTTAAAAAGGGAAGGGGTTCAAGTAAGAATGGAAGGGGGTTCTAAAAGGGATAAGGAAGGGGTTCAAGGGGTTGGGGTTTTAAATGGTTTGGTATTATAATCACAAGGACTATATTTGCCATTCCACAAAAGCCAAGGGACCGAAACTGCACTTTTCCAAAATTTATCAAAAGGACCTATTATGACAAGTTTAATTTTCCCAAGGATCAAAAATAATAATTTCCAAATTAAAAATGTCCTGGGGTAATTTCTGTCAATCTTTGAAATTTCAGGGACTAAAGTTGCCATTTTGCAAAATTGAATTTTATAAGGCTAATTTTGACACTTGAAAATCCCTAAGGGCCTTTTATGAAAAATTATCATGTTTTGAATAACTAGGGACTAGATTTTGACAATTATTGCATAAAACACAGTCTAAATATTTTTTCTATCTTTTTGAGACTTTTCAAGTGTTTTTATTTTTTTTGCAGTGTAGAAGGAATAAAAATGATGAGTATTTAGACACTCATCAATCCCCCACACTAAACTATTGCTAGTCCCTAGCAATCTTTTAAGAAAACTTAATGGATTTGAATCTCTTTACCAAAAGCCATTACTTCTGGAGTAGCCAAATGTTTTAGTTCAAGTAAGAACCATGGTACACTGATAACCATATGATTTTGAGCAAATCACCAGCTTTCAACGGTTTGATTTGTCTTTACCAGAAGCCGTTTGCTTCTGGACTAGCCAACTCTTAGATAAATTATCAATATTATCTTTGGTGAGTCGATTACCAATTATGGATTTCCAACTGCCTTTACCACAAGCCATAAACTTGCGGGCTAGCCAACTCTTTACTAATTAAAGATATGGTGAGCTGAACACCATACAATTTTGGGCAAATTGCAAGCCGTCAACGGATTTGAGATATCTTTACCAAGAGCCGTTTGCTCCTGGATTAGCCAATCCTTTTGTTTATTAGACAAGGCGGACTGATAACCATAAGATGAGTCAGTGTAAAACACTTACTCCAAAAAAAATTTGGCCAAAAACGGGGGAATTAGGCGGTATAATTACATGATAAAATTCGTGAGAATTCCCCCCCACACTTAGAAATGAATATTGTCCTCAATATTCAAAGTACCGGCGGTTATGCGAAACAAAAACGTAAAAGGAAATACTACGGCCATTATTTGTTTTTTTTTTTTTTTAGAAACTTATATACAACTTTGATGGGAACAACTCCCCTTTAGGGTTGGTACACACGGTGAAAACCCATGTTATGCTACTGTTTTTGTTACCGGTCGCTAGCTTGACTCGACCCCGAATTTATTTGTCCTTGGGGAAGCAAGTGGAAGAGAAAATCTCCATCGGACTTTCGTTCAAGATGTTTGGACAAACATTTGAAGCACGTGAAAGTTCCACACCGATGAGATATATTCCCGGCTCAAGAGAAGAAGAAATGCCGGGGTCAAAGATGGTATCTTCACTCCAGTAAGAGTGAAGGAAAGGAGAAGAAATGGGAGGAGAAGGCAAAGTGTCAATCTCATGACAACGGGTGGAATGGGTGGGTAAAAGATTAGATTGAGGAACATTAACGGAATGTTCGGAAATCTTATCCACCACTAAAGCAATGAAAACATCCATGTTGGGCTTAGAAGAGGTTCCATCATCCGGCGGTTTAGCAGGCGGACGAGTGGATGATGGACCTAAGCCATAATCGTCACTCTGAAAACCCGAAGGTATCGAGTCATCCGGAGAAAGAAAGTCGACCTCTTCTATAAGAGTGTCACTTGACGAATTATCAGAAGACCAATTGTAAAGAAGATTTTCCAATTCGGTAAGGTCAGCTTCAAAGTCGAAGTGAGCATCATCATCTCCCCGTGGAGAATGATCAACGAGAGCGAGTTCATCGGCGAACTCCTCGAGAAGGTCTAACGTCGAAGTGGGATTGCCACTATTCTTTTCTTCGGGTAAAGAAGGAGATGTAACGAGGTTCTCCATGTAAAGGTCACTATCCTCATTCTGAATGTCAAAGATGGGGTTATCCGAAACTAGAGTGAATTCAGAATCGAAGTCAAACAGAGGATTAGTGAACGCCGTAGCGAATGGTTTCTCGGACACAAAAAGAATATCTTCATCATCAGTTTCAAAATCAGTGTCCATATCAAGATCATCGGGATCAACATTTCTCACTTCTTCCAAGCTAACGAGCTCAGAAGGTATCTCCTCAACATACTCGATGTCTCCACACGATAAAGAATCATCAAATGACGTACAGTCATTTTCAGACTCGGAGATCACCTCATCAGGTTCTTTCAGGGTGGGAGAAGAATCATCATCGAGAGGCTCATCACACATATCACTGGAGATAACTTCGGATTCACTTGGGGTTGGGACAAGGTTCTCAACACAAGACGGTTCCGTTTCCGGAATAGTGCTAAGATGCTCGTCCCCCATTAAAAGGTTATCCGAAGGTTCTATGGTAGATAGGCAATGTGAGGGTGGAGAGTGGACATGTGCGGTACTTTGTGGGCTTGAAATATGCACCTTGTCCTTTGTCATCTCCCAATCTTCCTCATCCTCGTCATCGAGACGGCAAGCTTCATTAAATAGGATACGCTGTTGAGCAGCTTCGTTCAATAGGAGAAGCTTTTGAGCTGCTCGCTCCTCGGCTAGAAATCTTTCGTTGCGAGCAGCTTGTTCCTCGGAAAGTTCCTCAAGAATCATATGAGGAAATGGATCAATGACGGGAAGTTGTGGGGGTTGGAAATTGTCAAAACAAGGAGTGTTATAACAAGGGTCAGGCCCATAGTTTTGATTCCATGATTGACATTGATAATCATCATGAGGACCCCCACACTTAGCACAATGAGGGTATTGGGGAGAGAAACTTTGAAATGATGAATCATTGAAATCTTGATAGTACGGTTGTGGCTCGAATGAATTTTGTGGAGGGTAGTGGAAATCGTTTTGAGGATAATTGAAAGAGTTCGGGTTAGAATCATAAGTGAATGAATTCTCGGCACAAATCGAACAACATCCATTGACAAGATAGTTTCCACACCACTCGCACATACATTTGTATCAACGAAAACCTTGTGGTAACAAGTCTCCACAACCGTAGCAATACTCTTGATCGAACGAAGATACATCGGGTACGGGAGTAGGAATCGAGGGCTCAAAAACATCACAAATGTTAGGTAAAACGATATTTCCCGAAGTTGAAATTTGACGAAATTCATTTAAGCAATTTTGAACAATGTTCATGAAATCGTCGGAAAAAGGTTTTGAAGACTCCGGAGGTGGGACAAATGGTGTGCTCTCAGAGCTAGCAATTTCCACCATTTCCGTTTTGGTCTCCGGTTCTTGCTCTTTTCTCTTAACCTTAACCGTAAATCGCGAAAGATTTTGATCAACTCTAGACGGTTTAGGCTCAGAAACAATAGAACAAATCTCGGGTTGTGGCGGGTGGTCAGAAAAACTTGGAGAATCATCGAGAGAGTTTTTATCGGATAATTCGCACCAATAGCAATATTTGCTTGCACCAGCTCTTCCACACCGTTTACATAAACAATCGGGATTGAGACAATAAACTTGATCCTCTTCCATACGTCCTTTGCAATGAAAACAATGACGATAATCGATCGTCGCCATGAGAATTAAACATGTAGAGGGTTAAAGAAATAGAATTAAGTGATCGAGAGGATACGAAGAATAGAATCAAACGGTGAAAGAGGGTAAGAGAAATAGAATTATACGGATAAGAGGAACGAGAAGAATATTTTTGGTTTTTTGGTATTTTATGAAAAACGGTAACTTCACGAGGAAGGATCTTCAAGTCACGAATCGCAAAAACTTCACGATATTGTCGCAACACACCTCCCCGGCAGCGGCGCCAAAATTTGATTCATTGAAGTGAGTGTGTGAAAACACAAATATCAACAATATCAAATTAACCGTAAAATTCGACAAATTAACCCTTTAGGAAAAAGGTCAACGTGCCAAACCTCACGGGTGTGATAAAAGTGATACCGGGAAAGTGATTTCCCCGGGTCGTGTCCCAACGAGGTGTGGAATTGACGGTGTCGTTGAGTTTCGTGATTTGAACTTGAATTGGGTTAACGATTTTTGGATTTGGATTACGAATTCTACAAAATAAAGAACGAGGATGAAAACAAGCATGAAAAACAATATAAACTCTAAATAAACTACAACTAAGCAGAAAGCGATAAAACGAAGCTACATTACATCCTAGGGTAATAACATGCAAAAACGCGAAAACGGAAATACGGCCCGAGCTAATCCCGAGCCCCGAAAGTGAAAATGATGCAAATAAAAGCCTACGGATGCGAAACTAATTTTCCTACGTCCTACATGACTAAAAATAATTTTAGGAAAAAGCGGAATATTTTTTTTGAGTTTTATTTTATTTATTACGAATTAAAAACGATTTTACACTAATTTAATTATAAAAATTACTAAACGTTTTAAGAAAAATGTGCAAAAATCACATAAACTACTTTAGATGATACTGATTCTAAGAAAAATGAAAAACGTGGTGGTTGCCTTGTAAAATAAGCTCCAAATAAGCTAAAAAGAGCTTAATGGACAAACTATCAAACGCCATTATGTATTTGATTTTGCAAACTATAACAAGAAAGACCCAAGGAGCTTATGGTTCGGTACAAAGCTATCACTCTCAATGGGTGGGAGGTCTCAGGTTCGAGCCTGCCTCCCCACTCTTTTTGCTATTTATTTTTTATTTTGAAATTTTCTTTTGGAAACTTGTTTATAAGACCAACATAAGCACTTTTTGTAAAAACTTAACTTTTCAAAAACCTTTCAATAAGCTATTCGAACAATTTGTATGACCACAGATTTGGATCGAAAGATCAAATATCCTTTTTAAACTAGAGATCACAATGAGCAGTCAACCAAACACCATTCTACTAAACTAAATAAGCTCCAAGATCACTAAATAAGCACATAAGGAATTCGAATAAGCTAAAACAGACTCACCACAAGCTAAATACTAAGCTTACACTAAGCAAACAAAGGGGAAAGCAATTGGCACAAAAACTACACTAAGAAGGAATCCTAGACTAAAATTAAGGGAAATAAGCACTAAAAGGGCAAGAAATAAGCACCTAATAAGCAATATAAATAACTAACCTAGTCTACTTAAATGACAAGAAATTAATTAAACCAAAACTAAGGTGGAAGCAGGGATCGATAAGCACCTCAAGAATCAAACAAGCTGCAGAATGGGGTTGCAGCAGAACAGTTCACTGAGTACACATATGAGCTTATTATTAAGCTGCAAGGTGAGCTTTAGGATCAAGAACAGTCTGCAAAGATGAAGTTGACATGGTATAGATACAAAATAAACAAATTTAAAGCTAAGGCCTTCACTGTGCAGCTTATAAATAATCTGTACAATATGCTTTTGGAACTAAATGCTGAAATGGTCATGAGACAGAACAGCTAAACAGGTTATTCTTGGCTTAATATGAATAAGCTGCAGGAGAGATGAGCCCCTGAGCTTTTGGGACCATGAAGACAAGCTAGGGGGCAAGCTTTTGCCCCCAATAGATGGCCTAAATAAGCTGCTTACAGCTTATAAATAAGCTGTAAAAATGGGTGCAGGGTCTGCTGCTGTGACAGCAAAACAGGAAGCAAAATCACCTTTTTTTTTTGTTGCATACACTTCTAACAATACTCTATTCAACTTAATGTAGCTAGACACACAAAATAAACTTGAATTGAAATCAACCTAAGTAAATTGCAAATCTAACATGGGTCAAAAATAGACTTTTGACCCACAAAGCTTGATGTTCCAAACACTGCTTTCAGGCAGAAAACAGATTTTAAGATGCAAAAACTTTTGAAAACTGATTTTTGGGCTTCACACTTAAATCTCAACTTAGCTTTTGACAAATTTAACAAACGCTTAGACCACTTTGGCAAGAATTCAGAACATGGACAAAAATTAAATTGCATAAACTAAAAAAAATTGGAATTAAATAGTGAAAATAAATTGCATTAACTGGAAAGTAAACATTACATTAAAATTAAAATGACAATTAAAGTACAAATGGGACTAGACATAAATTTCTAGACTAGTTTTTCATTATCTCTAAATGCCTATTTATACAAAAACTTTAATGTGTCTTCCTCTCTCTTCTCCTGTGCTTCTTGTGTGAGTGAAAACAAACCAAAACACTCCTTGTGTGCTTTCTTGAAATCATCCCATCCATCCAAGAGTTAGGTGCCATGGAGAGAGAATCTGAGCCGTCCATGGGGTATTTTGAGCCAAGGATTGCCAAGGTGGCATTGGGGAGGAGGGGTAGTGGGTTTGGGAGTTGGGATGATCTGGGTAATAGAGGGAATTAGGGTTGAGTGTTTTGGGTGGAGAGAAAGAACACGTTTGATGTTCTGGGTTTTGGGTAAATGAGAAAGATAGGGGAGATGGGTAAAGGTGTGAGGGTTTAAAAAGGGAAGGGGTTCAAGTAAGAATGGAAGGGGGTTCTAAAAGGGATAAGGAAGGGGTTCAAGGGGTTGGGGTTTTAAATGGTTTGGTATTATAATCACAAGGACTATATTTGCCATTCCACAAAAGCCAGGACCAAAGCGCACTTTTCCAAAATTTATCAAAAGGACCTATTATGACAAGTTTAATTTTCCCAAGGATCAAAAATAATAATTTCCAAATTAAAAATGTCCTGGGGTAATTTCTGTCAATCTTTGAAATTTCAGGGACTAAAGTTGCCATTTTGCAAAATTGAATTTTATAAGGCTAATTTTGACACTTGAAAATCCCTAAGGGCCTTTTATGAAAAATTATCATGTTTTGAATAACTAGGGACTAGATTTTGACAATTATTGCATAAAACACAGTCTAAATATTTTTTCTGTCTTTTTGAGACTTTTCAAAGTGTTTTTGACTGTTTTTGCAGTGTAGAAGGAATAAAAATGATGAGTATTTAGACACTCATCAACCCCCACACTAGGGTGGTACACATGGGTGAAAACCCATGTTTAGCTACTTGTTTTTGATTACCGAGTCGCTAGCTTGACTCGACCCCGAATTAATTTGTTCATGGGGAAGTAAGTGGAAGAAACAATCTCCATCGGACTTTCATTCAAGATGTTTGTATAAACATTGAAGTACGTGAAAGTTCCACACCGATGAGATATACATAGAACCGGCTTACAAATGATAAATGAAAATGCCGGGGTCAAAGATAATGTCTTCATTCCCGAAGGAGTGAAGAATAGGAGAAGTGACAGAATATACGAAGAAAAGAAAGAAAATCATGATACAAATCATGACTAACTCTTCATCCTCAATAGGAGAATTCATAGTTTCATGAATCTCCTCAGTTAAGCTCGCTTGATCAAGACATATTATGGGAATGTCTAGATCAAAGTGGAAATTATCATACTCCGGCAGAGATATGATATGAGTGAGTTCACAGGAGAACTTCTCAAAGGAGAATGATTCATATTCAGGATTGATTTGACTGAGTTCACTGGGGAACTCCTCAAAAGTGAATGATTCATAATCAGGGAGAGAATTATGAGAATGAGAAGTGGTAATACCACTAATCTTCTCTCCCATATGATCAAAATGGAACGTTTGCAATTCCGGAATAGAATCATCGAAGAAAAGTTCACTATCCTCAAAGGGGATAGGATATGAAGTAGGCTTTTCATTAAAAGCCTCGATTCTAGAAATGAGAAGATTAACGTTCGATAATATAAGACGAAGAGCTTCGTCTTGGATTATTTCTTCATCATTCTCTTCTCCTAAGCTGACAAGCTCAGAAGGTAATTCCCCCACATAACTTATGTCTCCACAAGATAAAGAATAGTCCTCATCAGAATCAGAGAACATCTCAATATGATCATTTTGGAAGACAAGAGGAGTAGGGATATCACACAAATGCTCAAGAATTCCCTGTGACTCTCTTGGGATTGGGACAAGGTCCTCAACACTAGACTTTATGAATTCGTCCGATTCCTTTTCAGGAACAGTGTCAAGAAGCTCATCCCCCATGTTCAGAGAGTGAGTGTGAACCTCGGGTGTGATAGCAGTTATATGAGAATGAATCTCAACTGCTGGAATATCCACTGATGAATTTGATGAATCTTTATAAAATTGTAGGATACCAAGTGCATCCTCATCATCACTGTCATCAGGAATGAAATGGAATTGAGAGCTAGATTTGAATGCTTTTTGTAGTTTAATTGATTCCCTAACAGTGTTTTCAATGGTAATCTGGGAATCTAATTTAGCAGCCCGTTCCTCCGCTAACAATTCTTCCATGGATTTCTCATGTGACATAGCCGACTCCTCCTTAAGTTCTTTTAATAACTCCAGAGTCTTTAGTAGAAGGTCGTGCGTAGTTTCATGAGGAGTTGCTTGAATCATTTGGTATTGTGGAGGTTGGTCTTGATATGAAGAGTCGTAATTGTTACAAGGAAATGGATTCCCTGTTTGACAATCCGAGCTAGAGTGAGGACCTCCACAATACTCACAACATTAAAACTGATGTGGCTGTGAGTCATATGTGTGGTAGTCATAATTGTTATCAGGAACCTGCTCATAGACAAGCGTGTTTCCCGATTGACAATCAGAACTGGAGTGTGAACCATCACAGTACTCACAACAGTATAACTGCTGAGTCTCACAGTGCGGTAGCTGATGGAATAAATCAGTTGTGTTATGGTAGGAATAGGGATCTTGGTTATAGACAGACCCGTTTCCTGATTCCACCATGCTACAACTGGGGCAATTGCCACCATTATAAGGACCACCACACCATTGACAACCAAGAGGGTGAGGATAAGACATAGAAAGAATCAAATGGTTCTAGAGGGTAAGAAATGAAGAATCAAAAGGGTAAGAGGGTAAAGAGGAATATTTTTGGATTTTTTTGAAAAACATATTATAAAAACAAAGAATGAAAATATTTTTGGTGTTGTTAACACTTTAGGAAAAGTGTTAATGAACTTTCTTTTTTTTTTTTTTTTTTAAATTGTTTACAAAAAGGTGGTATATGTGCAAGAATGGATCTGGAAATGCTTAAAACATGCTTACAGCCTCCCCGGCAGCGGCGCCAAAATTTGATCTGTGCTAAACCGTCAAGCTACCTCACACAAGCTAGCCACTTGTGAATGGCTAACCGTAAGAAGCTTAAAACTGCTTAAAACACAAATACAATGAAGTCCTGGAGAATAGAATGAATTCCCGGGTCGTGAAGTCCCACGGAGACTCAATGGTGTGTAAACACTAATTCAGATGATAGGATAATCACTAAGGATAGTGATCAGTAAGGTTTTGGATGGAAAATTACTTAAAGAAAAGATTTATAAATTAAAGCGACTTAAATGCAATTTAAAAGAAATTAAAAAGTTAAAATATATTAAATAAACGCTATCACTATTTTTACAATGATGTTTTTGTGATTTTATAAAACTAAATAACTTAAATAAACTATCTTAATTAAAACGTAAACCTAAATAAACTTAAAACGTAACCTAAAATGAAAACGAGCGTTACGTGTAAAAATAACGCTGGAGCGCAAGCAAAAACGTAAAATTATTGAAATAAAAGGCCTACGAATGTAAAACTAATTTTATTACGTACTATATGACAAAAGAAAATTTTAGAAAAAAGATTTATATTTTTTAGACTTTTATATTTTTTATTATGAATTAATTACTAAAAAAACACTAATTAAATGTTTAAAAATACTAAAACAAATGAGAAAAATCTGAAACTTTCACAGAAAATACTTTAAACAATGCTGGTCTTAAGAAAAATAAAAAACTTGGAGGTTGCTTTTGGAAATAAGCTCAAAATAAGCTAAAGAAAGCTAATAAGCAAAACTGCCTAAACACCCTTAAGTATTAAATGTTGCAAACATTGACAAGAAATACCCAAGGGCGCTATTGGTACAGGTACACACTCCTATCACCCTCTTAAGGGAGAGGTCTCAGGTTCGACCCCTGCCTCTCCCTTTTTGTGAAACATTTTATTTTTGGAAATTTCTTTTTGCACTTTATTAAGAACAATGAAATAAGCAAAATTTAAAACTACAACTTTTTATAAAAAGTACTAATAAGCTCTGTAACAGCTTATTATTCTCAACAGTGGGCTATAAAGAGAAATAAGCACAAGGATTAAGCCTAATTGGCTTATGAGCTAGAAAATAAGCAACATTGAAATTGAAATAAGCTAAGAACTTTTAATAAGCTAATTTAATAACTGAAAAAGCAAAATTTATTAGAAATAAGCACACTGAAAAGCTAAATTAAGCAAATAAGCATTTAAGCTAAACTAACTAACCAAACAGGCCTGTGGGTTTTTTCAAAACCAATTTAAGCTTATCAAATAAGCTCACAAGCTTAAAACAATAACTGAGGGCACAAGATTAAGCGGTTGGCTATCCAAAAAGACAAAACTCACAAGCTATGATCCACTATTAAGCTTTGTGTGAGCTTGAGAAAATGACTAGATCATACTGCTTATGCAGTTTTACACTGAAATGGGACAAAACAAAAGCTATAAGCAGCCCTAGTAAACAAGCTACAAATTGGAAAAATAAGCTTGGAATCTTAAGATTGCTAGGTTGGCTTTCTAAAGAACCAAAAATCAAAGGCTTAAGCTAAATAACAAGCTCTGTGTGAGCTTGAGAAAATGATAGGCTCACTGGTGCACAGAACAAGTTTTCAGATAAGGTATCTAAAACATGCTTATAAATAAGCACTTAATAAGCTGAGCAGATATGAACTAATATTTTTATATTTTACTTAAGCAACTAAATATTACTATCCCAGAAGCATTTAAGCTAAATATTAATAATGAATCCTATATAAAATTATACATTTTATTCAAAAACGACTTAATGGAAATTTTTGACTTTTTTTTTAAATATGAAGCAGTTTGACTAATTTGAACTTTTGATTGATCTTAATGACTGTATATGTTATAATAAGCTATACTAAGGTTGGATTAAGCTATTTTAACAAGTTATGAAATGTCTAGATGAGTTTTAGAAATCAAAATTGTGACAGTTACCAAGAAATTGGAGATGAAAAGTGATTTTGACTTTTACTCAAATAAGGCTTGGTTTTTATGACTTGACTGAGCTACTAGGTTGTATTGTGATGTATATCAAACTAGAACAACTCCACAAACACCCTCTAACTCAATTTACACAGTAAAACCAAACAAACTTTAATAGAACTGATTTAAAGCTTAAAGTACTAAAACAACTTTTCAAACCAAGAAAGCTTATAATTAACTAATATTAACTATATTTAGACAGAATAAAACCAGAATTAACATGCTTTAAGCACTTAAACTAGGAAATGCAAATATTGAAGAAATTGCTTACAAAATGTGTCCAAGCACAAAACTGAGAACCAAGAACTGATAACACAACCTATAGCTTCCCAAGAAGCTCTAAACCGAGCAATCAATATCTACCCTGCTCCATCTTCTTGATGACCTTCATCTGATTTTTTTATTTTTCACTAATTTTTTTGTATTTTTGGTATTTTCTTCTTTTTGATACTAGATTGATTTTAAAGATAACTAAAAGCTTGAATAAGCTTTCTGAGGAGCTTATATTAGCCTATGAGTTCACAGCAACAACTAACAACAACATTAGAATAACATGAGATTTTTGAACAAAAGTGAGATTTTGCACAAACTGAAAACTTGCATTAAAACTGAAATTGATTATCACAAAAGCTTTATTATACACTAAGAATGATTAAAACAGTACTTGAAAGATAAGAAATACACTGGAAATTAAATTTAAGCTAAAACGACTTGTCCTAAACTAAATTACACTACTTTTAACTACTCTTTCTCAATATCTGCTTCTTTCCCTTTTTATAATGACTATTTGAAGTCTTTGCAGCTTTGTGAGACTTTCCCACTTCACTTGAACCGTTGGATTGGTCAATTTAATCTCCCCCGTTTAAACCAATTTTGGCGCCAAAGTCCTTGGGTTAACTTGCAGCCTGATATTTTATAATTAAGGAACTTTGGATGGTAGCAGATGCTTAGGGGACAGGTTTGAGAGATATTTAGGCAAGTTGGTAGAGTTTGGAAGAAAACAGGGGAAGGGGTGAGGTTTTGGAGGTAAAAGTAGTGGAAATTGCATTTAATGCAGCAGGGTGTGTAAGGAGGTGGTGGAGGGAGTAGGTTGTTGAGCTGTAGTGGTGAGGTGGAGGTGAAGAGGTGGCAAAACCACCTGGTATGGTGACTGAGTGGTTTGGGGGGGAAGGATGAACAGTGAAGGCGGGATTGGGTTGTTTGACTGTTTGACCAGTTATTAATAACGGGGGTGTTGGGTTTGGGCTAAAGACTGGGCCAGCTGCTGGGTTGGTGGATTTGGATTTGGTTTGTTAACAATTACAAGGGTCCGTTTGGTTAAGCTTAACAACACAAGGACCATATATGTAATATTCGATTTTGAAGGACTGAACTAGTAACTTTTCCAAAGCTAATCAAAGGGCCAAACCTGCCATATAATAATAACACAAGGACCAATGTTGATAAATTTAACATTTAAAACTTTAAAAGGACCTTAATTGTCATTTTTGGATTTTGAGGGACTAAAAGTGTAATTTCCCAAAAGTTTATCATAAGGACCAATCTTGTCAATTATAAATAGTACAAGGTTTATTTTTGATAAATTTCATTTTTTTTTAAATTAACCAAGGACTATTTTTGACATTTTCCAAACTTGAGGGACTAAAGTTGTCATTTTGCAATTTTTGAACTTTAAAGGGTTTGTTTTGACAACTTTTGAATCTCATGGACCTTAAATGACATTTTACAAGTTTTTGAATTACCAGGGACTAATTTTGACAACTTTTGTAACTTGGGGACTAAAACTGCCAATTATGCAAACTTGATACGTTTTTCACCAGATTTTGGTGTTTTTGCATTTAAAACATATAAAACACTTGTTTGTGATATTTTTATCATTTTGAAGCATTTCTGAGTGATTTCAGATGTTTTTGCTTGATCTAACTGGTATAAAAATGATGAGTATTTAGACACTCATCAGCCGTGCTCTCATAGATGTATTTGAGCAGGAAATCACATTACGTGTTGGTAATGAAGCTGTAACCTTTAACCTTGATCAAACTTCGAGGTACTCCGCAAATTATGATTCTGAGTCGGTTAACCGAATAGATATAATTGATGTTGCTACTGAAGAGTACTCTCAAGAAGTTCTTGGTTATTCTCATAATTACGTGAGTGGGATCCCACCACATCTTCTCAACCTATCATAGCCAATTCTACCCCTTCTATCACTCCTTTTGAGGAAAGAGACTTCATCTTGGAAGAGATTGAAGCGTACTTGGCTAGTGATTCGTTCGTGGGAAATTGATCATGCTCCAATTGACATTGAGGGGGATATACTTCTCATTGAGAAGTTGCTTAATGATGATCCATCATTAACCCCTCACTCTAGTGATTCAATTCCAACTGAGATTAATCAAAATAAGATTAATCTGGAGGGAGATATTCTTCTTGAGAAATTGTTAAATCATGACACTTCTCCTCCTCTCCCTCCCGTCGAGCTTCATAACAAGGAAGTCAAGTCAGTTGAGAAAACTGAAGAATTTCCTGAGGTTGAGCTTAAGGACTTACCTCCTCATCTCGAGTATGCATTTCTTGAGGGTGATGATAAATTACCCGTCATTATTGCTAGAGATTTGAGTAAAGATGAAAAAGCTGCTCTCATAAAGGTCTTGAAGTCACACAAGCAAGCAATTGCTTGGAAACTCTCCGACATAAAAGGTATCAACCCCGAGTTTTGTACCCACAAAATCTTAATGGAGGATGACTTTAAACCAGCAGTACAACATCAGAGAAGAGTAAATCCAAAAATCCATGATGTTATCAAACAAGAGGTTATCAAACTTCTTGATGCAGGATTGATTTACCCGATCTCAGATAGTCCTTGGGTCAGCCCAATTCATTGTGTTCCGAAAAAGGGTGGCATTACTGTTGTCACAAATGAAGATAACGAGTTAATTCCAACTCGATTGGTTACGGGATGGCGTGTGTGTATTGACTATCGTAAGTTGAATGACGCCACTCGTAAAGACCATTTTCCTCTACCCTTCATGGACCAAATGCTTGAGAGATTAGCAGGGAATGAATACTATTGCTTCCTTGATGGTTTCTCGGGTTATTTTCAGATCCCTATTGATCCACAGGATCAAGAGAAGACCACATTCACCTGCCCATACGGAACTTTTGCCTACAAACGTATGCCTTTTGGCTTATGTAATGCTCCTGGCACGTTCCAACGATGTATGATGGCCATTTTCCACGACATGATCGGGGAAACAATGGAGGTGTTTATGGATGACTTCTCGGTCATTGGGGATTCTTTTCAAACATGTCTCTCCCATTTAAAAAAAATGCTTCAAAGGTGTGAAGACACCAATCTGTGTCTAAATTGGGAGAAGAGTCACTTTATGGTCAAAGAAGGCATAGTCCTTGGCCATAAGATTTCCAAAAACGGGATTGAGGTAGATAGAGCAAAAGTCGATGTTATTGCTAAATTACCTCATCCTACTACCGTCAAAGGTATTAGGAGTTTTTTAGGTCATGCCGGTTTCTATCGCAGATTCATACAAGATTTTTCTAAAATCGCCCGGCCTATGACTCATCTTCTTGAAAAGGATGCTCCTTTTATCTTCTCACCCGAGTGCATCAAAGCTTTTGAAACATTGAAGAAAAAGCTTACTGAAGCACCTATTCTCGTTGCTCCCGACTGGGATTTACCTTTTGAGCTCATGTGCGATGCAAGTGATTTTGCTATCGGTGCAGTCTTAGGGCAACGTAGAAACAAGCATTTTCAGCCTATCCACTACGCAAGCAAAACTATGATTGAAGCTCAAACTCATTACACCACCACAGAAAAAGAGCTATTAGCCGTGGTGTATGCATTTGAGAAGTTTCGGCCGTACTTAATCTTGACCAAATGCGTGGTGTATACGGATCACTCGGCTCTCAAATATCTCTTTGCAAAACAAGATGCAAAGCCGAGATTGCTCCGTTGGATTCTCCTCTTGCAAGAATTTGATATCATCATACGCATTGATAAAAAGGAGCGAGAATCTAGCTGCGATCATCTGTCAGATTAGAAACCCTCACCAAGATGTTTTCGAGAAAAAGGAAATAAATGAAACATTTCCTCTCGAGACGCTCAATGCGGTTTCTTTTCGTGGAAATTCTACCACCCCATGGTTTGCTGACTTCGCAAATTACCATGCGGGTAACTTCATAGTGAAAGGGATGTCGACCCAACAGAAGAACAAATTCTTCAAAGATGTTAAACATTATTTCTGGGACGACCCCTTCTTATTCAAAATCTGTGCGGATCAAGTCATCCGACGGTGTGTTTATGGACAGGAAGCTCTTGACATTCTCACAGCTTGCCATGCTGGACCCGCCGGGGGCCATCATAGTCCAAACTACACCGCCAAAAAGGTGTTTGATTCCGGGTTTTATTGGCCCACAATCTATAAGGATGCCCATGAATTTGTCAAAACCTGTGACGCTTGTCAACGTCACGGAAATATATCTCAAAGAAATGAAATGCCACAAAATGCCATTCAAGTTTGTGAGATATTTGACATCTGGGGTATTGACTTTATGGGGCCATTTCCATCATCTCACGGTAACAAATACATACTCGTGGCTGTTGACTATTTGTCAAAATGGGTTGAAGCGAAAGCTTTACCTACCAATGATGCCCGAGTTGTTGTGAAATTTTTGAAATCTCTTTTTGCCAGGTTTGGAACTCCGAGAGCTATAATCAGTGATCGTGGTACACATTTTTGCAATGACCAATTTGATCGTGTCATGCAAAAGTATGGTGTTACCCACCGTCTCTCTACTGCATACCACCCCCAAACAAGTGGGCAGGTGGAAGTTTCCAACCACGGTATTAAAAGAATCCTTGAAAGGACAGTAGGCGAAAATCGTGCATCCTGGTCGGATAAACTGGATGATGCACTCTGGGCCTTCCGTACAGCTTACAAAACACCCATCGGGTGTACTCCATACAAGCTAGTGTACGGAAAGGCATGTCATCTTCCGATTGAGCTAGAGCACAAGGCATACTGGGCCTTAAAACATGCAAACTTCGATATACTGAGAAGCGGTGGTGATCACAGAAAAGTTCAAATGAATGAATTAAATGAACTCCGTGATCAAGCTTACGAGAACTCTTTGATCTATAAGCAAAAGACAAAGAAGATTCATGACTCAAAAATCAAGAACCGCGTTTTCAACGTTGGTGATCGAGTCCTTCTTTTCAATTCAAGATTGAAGATATTCTCGGGAAAGCTCAAGTCCCGTTGGTCTGGTCCATTTACTATCGCTAAGGTTTATCCTTATGGTACCATTGATTTATCTCAACCCGATGGTCCAAATTTTAAAGTGAATGGTCATCGATTAAAGCATTATTTTGGAGAGGACATTCCTCCTGTGGTTGTCCCGGATTTACAAACTTTCCCCATGAACCAATGAATGCGGGGATCGAGTCAAGCTAGTGACTCGGGAATCAAAAACAAATAGCACACACCATATGGGTTTTCACCCATATTTCTGTCTTCTTTCTCTATTCTACCACCCTAGTGTGGGGGAGTTGCCCCACGCTGTTGTATATAAAATCTTTTGTAAAAAAAAAAATGGCCGTAGTATTTCCCTTTTACGTTCTTTGTTTCGGCATAACCGCCGGTACTTTGAATATTGAGGGCAATATTCATTTCTAAGTGTGGGGGGGAATTCTCACGAATTTTATCATGTATTATCCGCCCAATTCCTCCGTTTTGGCCAAAATTTTTTTTGGAATAAGTGTTTTTCACTTATTCATCATATGGTAATCAGTCCGCCATGTCTAAAAACAAAAGGATTGGCTAATCCCGGAGCAAACGGCTCTTGGTAAAGATTTCTCAAATCCGTTTATGGCTTGCAATTTGCCCAAAATTGTATGGTATTCAACTCACCATATCCTAAAAAGTGAAGAGTTGGCTAGCCCGCAAGTTTATGGCTTGTGGTAAAGGCAATGGAAAAACCATAATTGGTAATCAGCTCACCAAAGATAATATTGATAATTTATCTAAAGAGTTGGCTAGTCGAGCAAACGGCTTACGGTAAAGACAAATCAAATCCGTTTACAGCTTATGATTTGCTCAAAATCATTTGGTTATCGTTGTACCAAGGTTCTTACTTGAATCAAAACAATTGGCTACTCCAGAAGTGATGGCTTTTGGTAAAGAGTTTTTAAAATCCATTAAAGTTCAAAACATTGCTAGGGACTAGCAATATCTTAGTGTGGGGGATTGATGAGTGTCTAAATACTCATCATTTTTGTACAATCTAAACTGCAAAATCATCTGAAAACACTTAAAAATGCATCAAATTGATGAAAATATCACAAATCAGTGTTTTATGTGTTTTAAATTCAAAAAGATCAAAATCAGATGAAAAATGATTCAAGTTTGCAAAATTGGCAGTTTTAGTCCCCCAAGTTTTAAAAGTTGTCAAATCTAGTCCCTGAAATTCAAAAATGTGGAATTTTATCATTCAAGGTCCCTGAAATATTCTAAATTGTCAAAAATGATCCTTGAATGATTCTTTGGTCAAATGGCAGAAAAGGTCCCTGAGCTTTGAAAAATTGCAAAAATAGTCCCTGGATATTTTAAAATGGAATTTTATGCAAAAGTTATCCTTGTACTATCAAAGTTTGTCAAGATTGGTCCTTTTGATAATTTGGAAAAAGTTCAGTTTTGGTCCCTCTAGTTTGCAGAATTACAAAAATGGTCCTTATGCTTTATTAATACCAATTGGACCCCTTTTGTATTTAGAACCCCAAACTTTAGCCCAATCCCACATGAACCTTGACCCTTGAGCTAGGTCAAAATACCACTTGACCCCCTGTCATTACCCATTGTGAACCCCCTTTATTAAAACCACCCAGTCAACAAAGTCAAATCCCAGCTCCTGTTCCTCTCCCTCACAGAAATCGCCAAACCGGTGATTCCAAAACCGGGCATGGTTTTCCATGATTTACTTTTCCCCCTTACCTTGTCCCCTCCACCTCCACTAACACCAAAAATCTTTAATTGACTCAAACCCACCCCATTAATAGCTTAAACCTGCTAAAGAAGAATTTGGCGCCAAAATCTACACATGGACGAATGAGATGAATTAGAGAGACCCAATGGCTCAGAAGTGGTGGGAAACAATCAGAGGTCATCAAGGAGTCCAAAAAGTCATTATATAGAGGAAGAGATGCATTGTATCAATATCATCTAGTGTAATTTTAGTTTTTCATTGTCGTTTTTATTATTTTAAAATCTCCAGTGTAATTTAAGTTTTCCTAGTACTTTGTTTATGTTATTTAAAGTATTTGTGAACTATTTTCAGTTTCAATTTCAAGTATTAAGTTTTAGTATCAGTTTATGCAATTTCAAATTTCAAAAATCTCATGTGAATCAAATGTTGTTATAAGGTGTTATCTTGGACTAAATAAGACACATAAGCTCCTATAAAGCTTATTCAAGCTTTTAGAAACACTTAAAACCAGTTTAGAAGTTAAAACATAAAAATACCAAAAATACCAAATAATTAGTGAAAAAATCAAAAATCATTGGAAATGGTGTACACATTTGGAGCGAGGGTGAATTATGGATGGCCTTGGGTTAGTGGCTTAGTGGTAAGCCTATAGGAGTGGTCTTGATCATTGGTTCTGTGATTTCAGTTGGATAGCATTTGTAAGCCTTTTGTTCATTTTGTATTTCTTTGTTTTAGTTGTTTAGTAGTTGTAATTTCTGGTTCTTTATGTTTCTTAGTTATAATTAAGCATAAGTAAACAATAAAATCAGTTGGTTGTTCCTTTTAATTTGTAGTTTATATAAATTTCATTTTAACAGTTTAAATAACATATAGATCATTATTGAGTTTTATGTTGATAGTACTGTTGTTGCATGCTTGTTCAGTCTTCTTACATGATAATACAAGGTTGTGATTCAGATGCATGGTCCAAATCTGTGTTTTACCTTGAAAAACATCAAAACAGTTTCAATAAGGACTGTTTGGTTAAGTTTGTTTAAGCGAGTTAAAGAGTGTTTGTGCTATTGTTCATTGATGTTCTATGTCTCATTGGTTCTAAATAACTCAAAGAAACCAAGAAAACCAGTGCTTGTTACATCAAAAGTCAAAATTTCATTTTATCACATCCTTGTCATCCACTGTTGGATTTTCATGATCCTTGATCATGATTTTGTATTCATAAGTTGTTAACATTGCTCAAATAAGTCTTAATATACCTTAAAACAACATAATCAGTAAGTAGTAGTGATCAAAAGTTCATAAAAGTCAAACTCATCTAGTTTTTATAAAAGTCAAATTTTTTACTTGGGTCGTTTTTGATTAAAATAGATAATTTCACTGTGTGTTTAATATTGAGTTTTATCTTAAAAGCTCTTGGGATACTATAGTTTAGTAGCTAATCTAAATTAGAAAAATACTAGTTCTCTTTGAATCAGCTTTTTAAGTGCTTTTTAACTAGCTTCTTTTGGACCACTTTTCTGAAAAATGCCCTGTGCACAATGAATGGTCCAATTTTGAAAAGCTCACACAAAGCTTAATTGTTGGTCTAAGCTTGTGATACTGGGTTCTTTGGAGAGCCAACCTAGCCATCTTGAGAACCCAAGCTTCATATTTCAATTTCTAGCTTGTTAGATAGGGCTGCTAGTAGCTTTTGTTTTTGGCCAACACTCGGTTGATCTGACTCAGCTTAAGCGGCAGTGGTTTGGTGCTATATTCATAAGCTCACCAAAAGCTCTATAGTTGTCCATAGTAAGTGATCTTTAGTTTTTTGGAAAGCCAACCAGCTTATCTTGATACCTCAAGGCTTGTTTTGAGCTTTTGAGCTTAATTGCTTAGCTTAATTTTCCCTAAAACATGGCTGCAGGCCTGTTTGTTTAGTAGAATAGCTCAAGTGCTTATTAGCTTTTTCCTAGCTTTTCAGTGTTAATCTTTGTGTCTTTTAGCTTCATATAAGTAGCTTGTAGCTTATTTTATCTTATTCTAGCTTTTGTTTCAGCTTGTGAGCTTGTTCAAGCTTAATTCATCAAAAAAGCTCATAAGCAAATCTGTTGTGATCATAAGCCCACAAACTGCTTATTTGTGATTTGTAAAATTTTTGTCTTTGTAAAAGTTTCATAATTTAAGTAGTTAAGTAGTTTTCAAAAAAGAAAATCCAGAAAAACATCAATTTAAATATAGTGATAGTGTTTATTTAATAGGTTTTAGCTTTTTGATTTTTCTTTTCATCTTATTAATAAGCAAATCTTGTTTTTATATTTTTCTTAGTTTTCTGTCACCTTAAGTTATTTTTAGAAAAAGTTTCATATTTTTCTCTATCTTTTTAGTATTTATTAGAATTTTTAATAGTTAAAGTCTTAAATAATTAGTAATAAATAATTAAAAAGCATAAAAAATATATTTTCAGTTTTAAAATTAGTTTTATCATATTTTAGATTTTTCCAAGTTAAAATTTTATTTTTCCAGGTTTATTTTATATTTTCTAGAATTTAAGTGTATCTTAAATAATAATTAATTAGTAATAATTAGATAAAAAGTGTGAAAAATATATTTTTAATTTTAAAATTAGTTTTATAATATTTTAGATTTTTCTGAATCATAATCTTATTTTTCTAGCCTTATTTCATATTTTCTTTTATTTTAGGTTATTTTTAAATAGTTTAAAATAGTTTTTAATTAATAATAATTAATTAAATAGTGGTAAAAATAATTTTCTTTTTCTAATAATTTTATTTTATTTTTAGGATTTCAAAAATGTCATTTTCATATTTTTAGGTCTTTTATTTCTTAGATATCACTTTTTATTTTGTACGTATACGTAGTTTTTAAACGTGCGGTTTACGTTTCTTTTATCTGATTGTTGTGTTTTCCAATTCTGTTTCCAATTCCATTCCAATCAATCAGTAGTGTAATATTCAATCCAAAAGCTTTACTGATCACTATCCTTAGTGATCACTCTATCATCTGATCAAGTGTTTACACACCATTGAGTCTCCGTGGGACTTAACGACCCGGGAATTCATTCTATTCTCCAGGACTTCATTGTATTTGTGTTTTAAGCAGTTTTAAGCTTCTTACGGTTAGTCATTCACAAGTGGCTAGCTTGTGTGAGGTAGCTTGACGGTTTAGCACAGATCAAATTTTGGAATTTTATCATGTATTATCCGCCCAATTCCCCCGTTTTTGGCCAAAATTTTTTTTTTGGAATAAGTGTTTTTCACTTATTCATCATATGGTAATCAGTCCGCCATGTCTAAAAAACAAAAGGATTGGCTAATCCAGGAGCAAACGGCTCTTGGTAAAGATTTCTCAAATCCGTTTATGGCTTGCAATTTGCCCAAAATTGTATGGTATTCAACTCACCATATCCTAAAAAGTGAAGAGTTGGCTAGCCCGCAAGTTTATGGCTTGTGGTAAAGGCAGTGGAAAAACCATAATTGGTAATCAGCTCACCAAAGATAATACTGATAATTTATCTAAGAGTTGGCTAGTCCAGAGCAAACGGCTTCTGGTAAAGACAAAATCAAATCCGTTCTGACTTATGATTTGCTCAAAATCATTTGGTTATCGTTGTACCAAGATTCTTACTTGAATCAAAACAATTGGCTACTCCAGAATTGATGGCTTTTGGTAAAGAGTTTTTAAAATCCATTAAAGTTCAAAACATTGATAGGGACTAGCAATATCTCAGTGTGGGGGATTGATGACATACCAATATTTGTTTGTCAACATATCTTTTGCAAATAGGTTGTCACACAACATTAGGCCACAAACAATTAGTAAGTATACACAACGAGCAAACATGAATAACGCTAAATCATTGATATGTTGGCTGTCAAGCACCAACAAGAAGACATGTATTATGAAACCATAAAGTTAAAACTTAACAACCTGAAACAACTAATCGAACCAATATAATAAAGCCTATCAAAAATCATTTAAAATATATGATAACAACTAATAACATAAGTCAACTAGACACTTAGAAATACTAGCAAAACTATAAAGATTTTCCTAAGATATAATAGTAGAGGCCAAGCTATTTAAGCACTTTTAACATATGTGAGACCAATTACATGTATGAATATTCAAGACTTAATAAAAAGGGCCATTAATCAAAAAATATACTGTACATATTTTATGGTATCAACATAAATCTCCATCATTTAGTTTGGATTCTTAGATTTAGACATAAAATCTATAAAGATTACACTAGAAATCAAACAAAAAATAATTAGAGATATACCTTTGTTTGGTCAAAATTCAACCCAAAACTTACACAAAAGACCCATTTTATTCAAGCATTCCATCGAGCACTTGGTGGGCATCATATACCTATAAGATCCAAATATGAAAAACAATATTAATTATTCAATAGGCATAACTGATATAGTTTATTCTCGTCAAATCCAAGGTTAGAAGCCAATCTTACCCTTCCTCGTACGAACCAATGGAAATGATAGCCGATGGAAGAGTAGTTACAAACAACACTGATGAATAAAGGAACCATTAATGGATCTAAGTTATGTTGTAATAACATAATAATCATACAAATATAAAAGTTTTGATGATGGATTAGTGCTTAAACCCAAATTTCACTCACCTTATCACTGTTGGATCTTGAAGAAACTTTAGAGAAAGGAAATAAGAAAGGATCTGCTGCAGGAAATAAGAGAAAGGGAGGCGGGAGTGAATGGATGTAAAGTGTTAGGGTTTAGATTTTGGGGAAAAAAGGGCGGGATATTGAGCGGGAGATTGAAATTTTGAGGAAAAGATTGGTTTTTAGGTAAAATAGTTAAAGGATAACGCTTAAATAATTTGAATTTTTAGTGCGTTCGAACCGGTTTGTATCGATCTTTGAGCACAAGCTCGAGCCCATCAAATGAACTCGAAATGCTTAGATAGTTGAGCTCGACCTTATATAAGCTTAATTCGAGTTATTGTCGAGTATTTCGAACTCGTAAGTGATAGTATATGTTTTTATTATATCTTAGATGAGTACTGATGCGTGCTTAATATCGTTGTAGGTTAGAGCACTCACAAAGGTAACGGCATAACGCCGTTATTGCCTTAATAACGCCGTTATTAGGCGTTATACCATTGGAAGCATCGCGTTATATAAAGAAGACTGTCAATTGTTTAATCGTTCAGTGATATATAAAGAATACGTAATTAAGTCCTTTCTCTTTGACCAGTTTCATGCAGTGTATTAACTAACACGATTCACGTTCACGAATCCTACTAGTAAATCAAGGTTACCCTTCCCAAATGATACTTTTCTTAAAACACAATATCACACTATGTTGACTTGCACTAACACAATGATAATAAAGTGAGTGTGGGGGTTACGGTTACTCACGGGACGCGATAAGCAGAGGTATCAACACATACGCACAAAACTAAATCAATGAAACTTTATATAAACTATTAATGCAGTTAGCCAATTAATGGGAGCCAAAATTTCATGACAAGCCAAGCCAACAAATATAATATCCAGGAATATTTTGTTTTCTGCCTTGAGATACGACGGATCTTCATCAGATACGGCGCATGTACTCCTGTTATTATGGGAATTACTAGGAGAAATGGTCAAGAGATACGGCGCATCATATTCTTCATGTGGCGTATTGGACTGGATAAGTATGGAAGATCGTGTTGACCAAGGTTTCATATACGGCGTATGGGAGAATCCCATACGACGTATTCTTCAAATTCAGAAAATGGTCTTCATTGTCGTCTAAGTCATCAGATACTGCGTATCTTCCTCCAGATTTATGGACTCTTCCAACTTTGCTCGTTTTGCTCTAACGTTTATACATAAAACGTGAAAATATCAAAATGTATTTACGATACTTTGTAACATGCGATAATTCAACTAATGAAAAAAATCCTAACATGCATCAAAGAACATATAAGATATATAGCGAAACTAAAAATAAAACATCACATCAATTATGAGATAAGTAATAATGCACGTTACTCATCCTGTAAAACTTCTTGGTACAAGACATTTGAGGTTTAGGCTCTTCCTTAACTGAACTCTTTAATTGACATCACTAATACCTTTGTAGTCTACGTGATATCCCTCTAGACAACGCAACATAAAGCAAACACCCTTGGAGTTGGCAGTCGAATGAACCAAACAAACACCCTTGGGGTTGGCGTTCGAATGAACCAAAACAAACAACACCATTTGGGTTTGTTGTTTTGCTTATTGTCATTAATTACCCTCTATATCTATCCCACCTAGATATTAGATTTTCGGGTAATAACCGTTTAAACCTTAAATGAAAATATCGGCGTCTTTTCATTTCCTCTCAAACCTCATTTCATTTCATAAACTCATTTCTTTTTTCTGTTTGCATTTGTTAGGGTTTGCTTATACATACCCACCTCATTGATCCATTTCAGGTAGCTCATCAAACCGCTCACTATTTTCTCTCTCTAAACATTTCCTCATTATCCCGATGACTTATACTCACGTCTGAGTCGGTTCGCAAGTTGTGCTTCAACTAACCCAAGTGTCCTTTTCTGTCTTGTATTAGGCCGCCCCAAGCTTTAGAATTATCTGACTTGCGTCACTAGTAGGCTCTAATCAAATAGGTGTAATCCGTTGTACGAACAATGATCATACATATCTTAAACTCTATCTAAATCTAACCTATTGGCATGTCGATTCAGGATTAGTTTTCATCTTTGTGGTTGAAAGTATTATTTACATCTCTTTAATATATTCTAAACAAATATATGTACCTACATTATTTCACAAATATATTAATCGCGCGTACACATACACTTAGGGGCGTCATAAAAGCCGACCCGACCCCGAACCCAAATATGGCTATTCGGGTCGATTCAATCGGGTTCAAATTTATATTCAGGTCCACCCGAATTGACCCGTGCTCTAAACAAGGTCGGGTTCGGGTTTAAAATATGTATCTTACTCGTGTTCGGTTCAACCTGAATGACTCGAGTTTTATTTTTTTTCTTTTCTAATTTTTATGTATTTCAAGTTAGAACACCTAAATTGTATCATTTTTAAACGGCCTAGACCCGAACCCTTGTTGACCCGAACCCGAATTGACCCGACCCGAGTTCTAAATAAGGTCGGGTTCAGATATGTTGTTGTTGTTTTTTTTTTTTTTTTTTTGAATCTTGACCCAAATTGACTCAACCCGAATTGCTCTAATCCGATTGACCCGAACCCGACCGGGTCAACCTGAATAACACCCCTACATACACTAGTGTTAGCAAACTATTTTTTTAGTATATAGATAGTATATGAATTGAAACTTTTTCAATATAAGGATAGTAAACGAATTGACGTGTCTTTTGAATTTTCTAGCGAACATTTTTGTGCTGAAAATTTGAGATTTTCTAGTCATGTTTTAATTTGAAAATGTTCTTTAGTACGGTTGCTAAACAAACCGCACCAATAAAAAGTTATTTAATATAGAGTTATTTAGTACGGTTTTTAAATAAACCGTACCAAATAATAGTGTTTTGGTACGGTTTTGTAAATAACCGTAGCAAAAAATAAAACTCACACAAGAACCGTAGCAATTAATGATTTATTGGTACGGTTTTTTTAAAAACCGTTTCAAATAATGTTTTTCTTTGATTTAGGTACGGTTTTCCCATAAACCGTATCTAAAGAGCGTACCAAAAAATAGTTTGTGTAGTAGTGTTAATGTATCAAAAGATCGAGTCATCACATCACCATGTGCTTGTGCTTCCTTACAGAATGCAACCTTATTAACTACTCCTATCATTGTAAGTTAACAAAATTTGTAAAACAATGAAACATATGTTAGTTGCAAAAGCTAAACGTGACTACAAATGGGCGCTTGGATTGAGATGTGTAAAACAATGAAACATTGTAAGTTCACACGCTTTTAGAATAAAATGGATGTGTACTTGTGTTTGTATCTGAAAACGAATAGATTGGGATACTATATAGATTGAGCTTGTGTTTGTATCTGAAAACGAATAGATTGGGATACTATATAGATTGAGATGTCTTAAACAAAATCACCATCGGTACTTAGAGGCACTAATCACAGATACCCTCCAAACAATAAATCCAAAAGTCACAAATGAAGCACACAAGTTAATGTTTTGAGTTGACCCTTTGATAAAGTCAACACGTGAATCCCAAAAGCCTCACATGTTTCAAGCAATGTTTAAATGGTTGTACGACTGTCAAAAATTAATTTTCTAACACTTCAACATAAAATTGGGCAACCGAGGAGGCATCGGGGTACATATTATCCCTAAAAGTCGAGTTTTTCGTCTCTAGGGCTGGACGTAGTGGATGGTGAGGCATCACCATCACCGACCATCACCAAGCGCCTAACCCCACTACCTCTCGTCTCCAGCCGCGCGGCAAGGTCTAATTTTTGCACTTGTTTGTGGTGCAAACCACCTTTGGTGGTGCACACTTTTTTGTGTTTGTGTTTGTGCGGTATTTTGCAGAGTGTGTTTGTATAAAGGGACGTATTTTTATGTGTTTGGTTTGGTGGTGACAACTACACCTGTTTGATGGTGTGACGAATGATGATGTGACGTTGGCGTGAAAGTGATGAGCTCAGTGACTAATAACTCCAACCTAATATACACAGCTTAATCGATATATATTCCAGTGGCAATTCCCGAACTCTATCATGACCGTCCTAGGATGTCATCTTACAGCACACGGAAAAGCTATGTTTTGGGAGCATAAAGCTGAATAAGCATTACATTTGATCCATACGTAGCCAAAACATTACCGTTATACTAAAGGGCCGCTTCTTTATTTTTTTTATGATATTGACTACGCACAAACTAATTCATGTACTCTCCAAGAGATCATTTTACAACTTTCAATTCACAAGCCTACACGGCTACACAAGTGATTAATTGATTGTTCTAATTGGTTTGCATGCACTATGACTAATTGTTGTTGTATTAATTCAGTTTGTCAGGCTAACCCCAATGACACGATTTGGAGTCGATCGGCCTCCATTTCGATCGATCGACAAGTCGATCGGCTTGTTGTGCATTTAGTCGATCGCCAAGGTGTTGGTCATGCATACGATCGACAAGTCCATCTCACAAAACAATTCCAACCGTTGCAATTCAAACAAAAAAAAAAAAAATACAATTAAAACCACCCTATAAATACACAACATACTTACACACTAAACTCACAAATCTCATTTCACACATTCTCTATATTCTTTACACAATATGAGTTTTAATTCTTACGAGCTATTCATTGCCGATTCATCATCAGATGATGAAAACGAAGTTAGTACCGAGTTTATGATGTTTGCGGAAGAGTGTTGGGAGGCTATTCAAGCCTCAGAAAAAGTCTCACGAACCCAAGTTAGTAGGGATCGTGTGGGTGCTCATAACCGTTTAGTTGATGCTTACTTCAGTGAGACCCCAAGATACGGCGATACAACATTCCATGATCGTTTCCGTATGAGCCGACGACTATTCACACGAATTGTCCGAGATATAACCGATCATTTACCTTATTTCCAACAACTCACGATTGTGCAGGCACTTGTATTTCTCCATTGATAAAGTGTACTTCTTCAATCCGTCAATTGGCATACGGGGTCAATTGATGCTCTAGGCGAATCACGTGCAAATGGGTGCGTCAACAATTCGTGAGCGTCTCGAAAAATTTTGTGAGGTGATAATGGAGTTATATGGTCCAGAGTATTTGCGAAAGCCGACGGTTAGTGACATTGACAAACTCTATGCTCATCACTACGAAAGTCATGGGCAGGGCCGTCCCGTGAATTTCGGAGGCCCTGTGCAACATCATACCGTATGACGTTACACACCCCTTAAAAATACAAATATCCGCTATAAAAGTAGTAAATTTGTGCGTCCTTTTGAACAAATCAATAGTTATTTGTGTTTTCTATTTTTTTATGATACTCCTATTTTGGAGATAATTCATTGAATTGTTCAAAAACTTCTAAATGTTTTTTTCGCTTTTTTTTTTTTTTAATCCTAGAGATGAACTCTCATTGAGTATGAAACCGTGTAGTATCCTCTTAAAATATAGTTATAGATAAAACCCATGTTGTCAGGATCGGGATCCTACCTAGAATCGTTTTCGGCTTTGCAAGATCGTAATCGTAGGATCGGATCGGGATCGTAAGATCCTATGAAAATGTAAATATTTATGTATAGGGGTTGTAGTTTTATATTTCTATATAATATTTCATATGATAAACGAATCTAAATGGATGATAAAAGAAAAAGTTATATGTTCAAGTACCGTAGTAGTAGAATATTAGATATATTGAAATGCATATTTGCACAAAATTACTACATACGTGTACGGTGCACCTACTTTTTGTTTTAATATTTTTTTATTATAGGTTTTTCGTGATAACATTTATGCAAAAAGATAATGTTAATTTATTAGAACGTGATTCTGTAACTTTTTTGTTACAATATCTATACTATTTTATAATGCATTTAGGCCTTCTAAAATTAGAAGGCTTAAAAATTCAGATTTTTTTACTTGCTTATTATGGAAAGAGTTTTTCTAACCAAAAATTAAGATAAGGAGCTCCAATCATGAGATGACATGTGTCACTTCTTAACAAACTCTAAGCCTAACTTCTAACAAACTCCAAGCCTAACTCCTAACCACTAAAAATTAAGATAAAGAGCTCCAATTATAAAATGACATGTGTCATTTCTCAACTAAAAATTCATCTTTATTTTTAAATTAAAATATCTTTTTATCTACTTATTTTTTTTGTAATCTAATTTCACCATATTTTCTAAAATTTTATGCTCTTTAATTCAACATCCATTTTGATATATTTTTATGAGTTTTTAGTTTTATATTTTTAATGGGTTTATTTTATTTTAATTCAAATTTTTACAACTTTAACCTTTATTTCATTTATTTCAATCAATATAATCTTGATTCGTCAAAATCATATACTTTTGGGGTAGTGTTTGACGCGTAAGAGATTGCGAGGGTATTTCTATATGCGGTAATAATGATGTGCGGGGAAAGCTACGGGTAACCAAACAAACACTTACAACTAACACATATACATTCGAAGTGTTGTGAAACGAATTCACTAAACGGGTAAGCAAACACATACAACTATACTTATCGCCGCGCGGGTGCTGGGTATGGCAATAGTATAGATTAATGCAAAAAGATAAAAGGATTGTATTTGAAAATGAAACGACATAATTTATAATAGAGGGCAACACAATTTTTTTTTCTTGATGACCAAATAAATTAAATTAGAATATTCTGATAATATTACTGAATTTTTTTTCTTAATGACCAAATAAATTAAATTAGAATATTCATGCTTTTATATGTAACCTAAAATAAAATATGAACAAAATTGGGTCAAGTATGTAGATAGTTTACTTTAAAAATAAGCTTCTGACATTTTACAAAGCACGAAATCGTTTTTCATAATAAACCCAAAAAGACACATCTAAACTATTTCTAAATAGTCCATAAAAACATAATGATTTTACACTCATTAATCTTGCAAGAGACAATTAATTAACAGCACCAAAATAATAATTTTTTTGAAAAATTCTTAGTCATTGGGCTTTAAGACATGAGCTTATACTTAATAAGTTAATATACCAAAAGTAAAAGCAAAAGCATAATTTAAAAAAAAAGAAAAAAAAAAAAGAAAAGAAAAAAAGGTTATCCTATACGATCCGATCCGATCCTACGATCCTACGTGCGATCCTACGATCCTGCTGCGATCCTACCTGGATTACGATCTTGTTAAGATCAAACGATCGTTTTTTGTGTGTAGGATCGTAGGATCGTACAATCCTACGAGTAGGATCGCGATTTTGACAACCTTGGATAAAACATCTATTATGCATTAAACAATGTAATTTATTAGTATAAATATAGTATAGTTTTTTAGGATAAAAGATGTTGCTTCTACAAAATATTTAGTAGATAGACACCAAACAAATACTTTGAAAGTTGGCTAATTTGACAAACTATATACTAGAGGGGCTACACTTGAAATTTTACTAAATAATACAGTAAAAGTTTTGGGTTTCTGTGTCATCTTCTTCGTGGAACATATCTACTGCAAATTTACTCCATTAAAAACGGCTAATGAACTTTGTTTCTCCTTCATGACTCAAACAACTAATTTTCAACATTATAAAAAACATACTTATTCCATCATAACACATCATTTACCTGGACTAAAACTTACAAAACTGAGTTTATATGTTCTGAGATCTAGAAATTTGAGGCCCTTCAAAAATGAGGGCCCTGTGCCACCGCACACCTTGCACATGCTTAAATCCGGGCATGGTCATGGGTTTCCTGAGATGATAGGAAGCATCGATTGCCATGAGATTGGTAGTGAAATAAGGAGAATTGCCCACATGCTTTAAAAGCTCAATTTTGTAGGGGTGATCACGGGCAAAGTCCTTTCATTTTATTGGAAGCGATCTCGTCCCAAGATTTATGGATTTGGCATGCGTTCTTTGGTGTCGCAGGGATGAATAACGACGTAAATGTTTTACGTGCATCGCCTCTTTTCAATGATCTCAAAGCGGGGAGAGCATCCGGATGTGGAATTTGTTGCTAGCGGTGTGCCTTATAAGCGGATATTATCTTGCTGATGGGATATATCCGGAATGGTCGGTTATTATGAAGTCCATTAAAAATCGAGGGACGAATGATCACAAGCGAATATTGTATAAGGCGATGCGCGGCGGTGAAAAGATGTGGACGTGCTTTTGGTGTACTAAAGAAGAAGTGGCTAATGATTAAATATCCGGCTAGAGGGTTAGAAAAAGCGTCATCGCATATAATGTACACATGTATCATATTACATAATATGATAATTCATGTAATGAGACAGAACGGCGATATCTCGTATTCAAAGTTTTCAATGAGCAGCATGTCCGTTCTTATGATCCATAAGAACGCGTGTGGAATCGTTGGAAATTACCAAGGAGATATGCAACAAAACAACTCATCTTAGCCCAAAGCAAAACGATTTGGTGGAAGACATTTGGCATCGTCAGAATCAAAACTAGTTTAGTCGTTGTATTGTCGTAATGTTTTAATTTTATTTGAATTATTATGTAGCGTTTTAATTATTAATGAAATTTTATTTTGTGTTAAAAATGTTTTTTTTTTTTTTAAAAAAATTGCAACTTGGTCGCACTTATGGGGCACTGTCGCTTGAAGGTTCTTGGGAAGAAAGAGGGGAAAAAGAGGGGGATTGAATCCCCTCATTGGGGCTAGCCTCATACTAAATCAATATATCAAGACCACTTGGAGATTCGGTTTTGGGTGCTGTGTTTCATCAAAACTCATGTTTTGTTCCTTTTTACTTGTTTTCACCACCAAGTGCTATACAGAATTACTAAATTGCCCCTCATAAGTGAGAGGAAAAATAAAAGATAACTTCTTTAGCCACGTAAGTTTGAATTATGTACAAATTTCTTTCAGAATTTCTCAATTATATTTATACTACTTTACATTTAGGCCTTCTAAAATTAAAAAGCTTAAAAATTCAGACTTTTTTACTTGCTTATTATGGAAAAAATTTTTCTAACCAAAAATTAAGATAAGGAGCTCTAATCATGAGATGACATGTGTCACTTCTTAACAAACTCCATGCCTAACTTCTAACAAACTCCAAACCTAACTCCTAACCACTCAAAATTAAGATAAAGAGCTCGATTATAAAATGGACATGTGTCGTTTCTCAACTAAAAATTCATCTTTATTTTTAAATTAAAATATCTTTTTATCTACTTATTCCTTTTATAATTTAATTTACCATATTTTCTAAAATTTTTATCTTTCTTTAATTCAACATACATTTTGATATATTTTTATGAGTTTTTAGTTTTTATATTTTTAATGGGTTTATTTTATTTTAATTCAAATTTTACAACTTTAACATTTATTTCATTTATTTCAATCAATATAATCTTGATTCGTCAAAATCATATACTTTTTTGGGGTAGTGTTTGAGCGTACGAGATTGAGGGTATTTCTATATGGGAATAATGATGTCGGAAGCTAGGTAACCCAAACAAACACTTACAACTAACACATATACATTCGAAGTGTTGTGAAACGAATTCACTAAACGGGTAAGCAAACACATATAACTATACTTATCGCCGCCGCTGTGCGCGGGTACCTGGCCAGTACTAGTAAAAATGTTCGCGAAAGGCTAATCTTTTATAGAATTATCAAAATACTAAATTAAGGGTATTTCAGAAAAGATATAAATGACCTAATTGAGCTAAAAGAATTGTTTAGTAATTTACTATTCAAAATCTCTACAACACCCAAATAACTTAGGCCCGTTTGTTCTCCTTCTCTTTAAGATTTGAGAATGGTTAGGAAAAAATATGTTTGTTTACTAAATAAAGATTAAAAATTGGGACTCATCCTAAATGTGCCCACAGATTTTTAAAGACAAGGTGTTACTCAAGTTTTGATGAATTTTGATTTTAATGCGGCCCTCGTTATATATTCTCTCACATTTGTTAGGTCCTACTTAAAAATAAAATGTATATTAATTCAATTAAGTACAAATTCAAGTCTTGCTTAAAATAATTTTCTTTCTCTCCCTTACACCAAATTCAAATCCAATTTCTAATCCAAATTTAAATCTTACACCTACCTACAAACCAAACGGCTCTTAATGTATCATATTTTTAGGGCCCGTTTGGTACCGGGTGTTTATCGGTTTGGATTGAAAGCATCTTTTAAAACTATGTTTGGTTTTATCTTAAATCCCTGAGGGGATGTGAGTATCAAATTTCAATCCAGCACCCTTAGGTGAGTTTTTAAAAAGGTAATGAATTAAATGTATTTTTTTTTAATTGATAGCTACTTTTAGCCACATGTTATTTCATTTATAATTATATTTTTTATTTTTTTATTTTAAACAAATATATAAAATAACTTATCAATCATTTATTTTCTCTTTCTTCATTTAATTCAAAACCTATACTAAATCAGAATCCAAATTTAAATCCAAATCCAAATCTGTAGGATCATATATTTTATGTTGTTTGATGATTCGGGTGGTCTAGGGAGATGATTATACAAGTATGCCATGTTAGAGAGATGAATAGAGTAGAGATGGTGATTCTAGAGAGATAAACAAAATGAGAAAAGGTAAGATTATCAAAGAAGCACCACCCTTCCCTTAGTGGGAAGGGTATTTATAGTTACAAACTAAACGCTCTCCTGTCGGGCTGTGGATCAGACATACAGTAGGTAAAGATCCGTCCTTCCTTCACGGTATTACACTAAACTAATAACTAAGCTAACAACTAACTAATTAACTACTAAACAACGTAAATAACGATAATTCTACGAGCTAACTTAAGCTAGATTATATTTGGGGTGACCGGCACTTCATCATGGAATTTCCAATTCCTAACAATCTCCCCCTAAGGGAGGTCACCCCATGATTTACATTTGGAATCCTAGCATTCTATTTAATCTCCTGTTCTGAGCTCGTAGACTTCAATTCTTCACTTCCGCAATCTTTGTGCTTGAGTAGTGACCCTTCATAGTCCGATTACATTGTACTTTCGGTGGAGGTCTTTGAACTCATCCACATCTTGATGATCTTCGAGCTTTCTTTGAGATCATCAGCCACAGTAAATCTCTGGATCACCCTTTTTTGTGTTGCCTTCATGTGATGTTGTGACTTTTGGACCGACATGCTCACACTTTTTGGATCATGACATCTTTTCATCATAGTATCGGAAGCTTTACTGGTTCATGATATTTGCAGCTATCAGAGCCAGGTTATGTAGATTAACACTTGTCATAATTTCTTTAATTAAGTATGGATGCTGTGAGCATGCGGCTTTGGATTGACTTCTCAATTCTGATCAACTGCAACCGTCCAAATGTACTTGCAAACAACAGTTAGCAATAAAACACACGAAAGTGTCGTTGATCACTTTCGTTGAATTGAGGTACATGGCCCACGGTTCCCCGTTGATCAGTACAAGTACTGCATGTGATCAGGTATAATTCCGAAGAATCTCCTTGACAGGGTTTCGCAGCTGTTCTAGCTGTTCTCAAACCGGAATGTCTCAAAGAAGACAACACAGAGTGAGTGAACCAGCGAATTGAGATTCACTGATTGATGAAAAATTAATTTGAAAACAATCGCGTATTGCTTGAAGAAAGAGTTTTGTAATACGACGAAGGTTTTATGAGAAAGATCAATTTTCAATCAAAAATACTTTTTGTATTTGAAAAAGAATACACATTCGATGTGCTAGAGAAAAGAAGAGATTTGCACATCGAACGGTTTTTCCAAAAGTATTTTTTTTAATCAGAGATACTGTTTGTGTTTGAAATATGAATACACATTCGATGTGATAGAGAAAAGAAGATTTGCACATCGAACGGTTTTTCCAAAAGTATTCGTCAATTCATTTCCTGGACCAATGTTGATTCAAGAATGAATCGCCCCATCGTTTCTATCCAGTTGTCACAAGCTTGATCTTTTGGAAAGATCTCACATGTTACCCACCAAGAGCTTGTTTGATGTTGGTTCTAGAGGGATTTCCATCTTCATCGTGAATATTTATCATATCAGTCGGATGTTCTGGCAATACCACAAGGATAATGCGTAGGACTCTCAATATATACTTTCCACATTGTGTGAAACAGCAAGTCTTCATTAATTTTGTGTCCTAATGAGATATTGTGGATGATCTCTTGGCTCTAGACTCAATAGTGCACTTTTGGATTCCTATGCCGGAGACTAGGGAGAGGGTCTCCTTCTTCAATATCAACAATCTCTAAGAGAAAGTCGATAGATTATGTAGGTTTCCCGTGAGAATGAAACAAGTCCTTTTAAGAGGAACTTGAGTAGCTTGGGAAGTTAGGTGCAGTGCGTCACTGGGTCCATGACGTCTTGTCTTCAATACCAGTGTTACCTTAGTAAACACCAGTAGCATATGTATTGAACCCGGTTTCTGCCCTAAGGTTGAATTATTGGAGGGCTATTTCTTTTCACATTTTTCACATTAATTTCTTTTTCATTCTTCAACTCCTTAAGTGCTTACCGAGACTTCATTACTAGAACCTTGTTGGGGTTGTTCCAGTACTAGCTCTGTCTCAGTCGGCACTCTTCCCATATTCTCATTTTTCTCCTTTTTTCATCATACCTAAGGACTTCTACACTATCTAGTGGATTGTCCGTGGGTAGATCCCTCCGGCTCTGGCGGGATCGTGGGAACAAATACCTAACCTAACCATCCTTATAACACCATGCATAAAGTAAATTGGTCGGTCTTTTGGTATTGTTCTTTCCTTCTTGAAACCAATTGAAAAATCATTTAGAAAATCAATCAAGGTACTTGTGATATAAAATCAAAACATTTTGTACATTAATTGTTTTTTATCATTTAGAAATGCTCCCCCTCAACATGTGCTTATGATTTTGAAATTGTTTCGCACATGGAGGCAAGAGGACTTTGAAATCTTTTCTTGATCACAATTTCCATAGAAAAAGCCTTTTGATTTTCTGGTAAATTCTCCCCCTCAAAATGTGCGTTGGTTGTGAAATCATTTAACACATAGAGGAAGGAGGTTTTTGAAGTACTTACACGATTGCCAATAGAAACCATTTCAAACTCAATCAAGGTACATATGATAAAACGTTGAAACCTTTGTACCTTCATAGTTTATTTTCTTTTGAAATGCTCCCCCTTAATATGTGTTTCGAGATTCGGAAGCGTTTAGCACATATGGGAGAGCAGCCTACACTTTTGAATCAAATAGATCATCAATTATCAGATTTCATATTTAAATCACATTTTCTCCCTCGATCAAAAATATCAAATCCTTTGAGATTTTGGATCCCAAGTGATTTAAATAGGTTTAGAAAACATGGGAGAAAATATGTCTGGTTTAAATTCTCTTCTGGTTTTTAGTTAAATGCTCATCCTCAATCATGTGCATCATGTATTTGAAATCGTTTGGCACATGAAGGAAGGAGTGCTTTTGAAAAAATTAGCCTTTAAAACCAATTTGAGATTTAAATCACGATATCTCTCCCGATCAAAAATTTCAAACCAATTGAGATTTGTGATCCCAATTGATTTAAATCATTTGGAAAAATTTGGGGAAAGACGTGGCAAGATTTAATTTTGAAAAATGACTGATTTAGACCAATTTTAGACATTAAAGATTGTTAGTGTCAGTTATGATAGTTTTAAGAGATCTTTAAGTAAAATTAAAACAATTTCACAATCAAACAAGAACAGAAAAAATTTCATTTTGAAATATCTTTGAGTTTTAAAGAAAATCATACCATGACATAACATTAAATCTTTAGATCACCACTTTATATTGTACAAAACGGACTTTTATGAAGAAATATCATTTGAAAATATTTAATTTGAAATCACTCTCCCCCTCAATCAATGACCATAGTTGTTGATTGAGTGACTTATGTTTGAAATGATGTCCGGTTGATTTCCAAAATTTGATTTTAGTTTATTTTCAAAACAATATTTTTCCATTTTCAAATTTTTTTTTAACAAATTTGTTGAAAAATAGAATTATTCACTACTTGTTATGCACAAAGATACGTTAGGTGAATAAGAAGCTTCTGTTGTTGCTGTAGGGCTGGAAGAAAACCATCTGCAGATGCAGTGAGACCTCTTAAGTTGCATCTATCGTGCCAACTCTCCATGGAGATCTAATTAAGCTCCGTTTCTTCATTTCTCGACCTAAGAAATAGTTACCCTTTCCTTTCGGAATCCAATCATCTTCTTATGTGGGATCCGGATCAGGAACATTCTTTTAAACCATGTTATCTGCATACGTTAGTAAACACAGATAGACATATATGGTGGTCGACAACACCCAAACAGCAATCGACTAATACAAGTCAATCCAACATATCAATCAAATCATACAAAGGCATGAGGATTATGTATTCATCAATCTCTAATTATCTAAACCTAACAATCACCTAGAATCCTAGTCCTTCGACATAGGCAAACATCTTTTTCAGTTAAGCACGTAGGATGATTATATAAGCCCTGTTAGATGATATAAAATTGAAAACATTCTCCCCCTCAATCAATGACTTACTCTATGAAAAGTTTGAAATAAGCTGAAGTCATTGATTAGGTTTTGCAAATTTATGAATACTTGATTCTGATTGATTTTCAAGCAACTCATTTACCACCATTTTGTTAAAACAAATATTTTTCTGAAGAATTTTAAAAGGAAAAATATTTAGGAACAACAGTCCTTCGACATACTTTCCTCATTTTGTTTTAGGATAAGTGCTCGATAATTTTGAAAGTTGGTTTAGCGCAGTACTTTCCTTCTTTGAAGAACGGGTTGCTATCCGAAATAATAGCAAACCATGGTTTAAGCACGGGGTCACAGTCTGAGATAACTGCAAGCCATAGATTTAGACATGTTTTGAAAAAGAATATTTACACCTCATGCTCAAACTTCATCTATGGTCCCGTGCCATTATTGAATGACATTTCTAAGACCGTAGATGTTATCGATACCAGAAGACATGTCTTTAGAAAACAATATTTTTGGTATTTTTAAATTTTTTGATTTTTTATGGGTTTTTGTTGGTTTTATATTTTTGTATTTTGTTTTTGATAGAATATTTACAATGATAAAGTAGATGATATAGTTTAAGAAGATGATGATACGAGTACCGAGATAAGGATATCGAACAGCCTCGTTGTAGAAGATAGAAATCGTCATCTCTTAAACATCCACCACCAAAGCTTCCGAGGCTCTTGAAAAGAAGAAATTGAGCCTTTAAGGATGCGAGACTTTGGCAGCTTCCCCCAAACCGAAAATCCTTTAGCTGAGCAGATTCAAAACTTTCTTTCAAGCTTTCCTTAGCCAGGTGCACAAAGAAGCACAACATTATCATCGATCTTGCTGCTCCTTTTAAGAATGATCTTTGTGATTCTTCGTTCGGGGTTATATCATCAAGATAGAAGAACAGCAACGTATCATCCCACATTTAAATAATCTTCTCATATTTCTTTTCTACTGACGTCTGAAGCAATCCATACCAAAAGGTTTCAAGATACCACTTCCCCCAAGTAGATGAATTGATGCAGTCAGTCTCTTAGAATAGATCTCACGAACCCGAATACACATATACCCAAAGACAAAGAAGCTTATAACATCGACGTAGCAGATTAAATCCAATAGCCAAAGAATAACCCCGATGTATACTTTTCTCTCCCCCTGAAGAAAGTGTATGAAGCTCAAGAACCCGAAGTACCCAAATGTCCATTCTATGGAGAATAACCGATAACATTGAAGTAGCAGGCCGAATCACTGATTATCTCTGCGGATGTCAACTCCGGAATAAGTGATTATATATCTAAATCACTGATTAAGCTCTCAAGTGAAACAGCTGAGCGTCCTCAATGTACACAATCTCTCTCCCCTGATGATTGCAATAACATCGAATCATCACACACTTGTGTACCTCTTTTATCTTCAGAAACTAACTCTTCCATCTCTTTCCCACATAGTTGGAATAAGGACACTAAACGCCATGAGTCAAACCTTGAGTTTCTCTGCGGTAATGACATTCGTCTTCCTGGGATATCTTCAATCACTTAGAAGTATTAAGTTCATCAAGTTTACTCGCGTTTAGATGCTTGTCTCCTTCCCCCTTGCTGGTTTTGATACTTCAGAATCAGCAACATATTATAAGCCCAGATACTTGAAATCTTTTGAGAAGATCGCTTGAAGTCTTTGTGAGAATCAACTTGCTGAAGTACGTGAGCGAATCTAATTGGGGATTAATTCTGACATTTCACTCTCCTCCAATTAGTGCTCTCCCCTAAACTGACAATCTTTATGATGAATACACGAAATATGAAGAAGTCTTTAGATCGTTAAATGCAACTCGTCTTTAGTCTTCTATCATGCCTCATAAAATGTAGAACAGACTGTAGACTCGACCTTCTTCAAGATTTTTTGCTTGGGGAATAGAATGTTAACATCTTAATCTCACCAAATGCGTTCCAATTAACTTATATGTAGCAAATCCCCTTAACTCAAATCCCTCCCAATCAAACAAGAACAGAAAGATGTTCATCAAGGAAATCAGCCCCGCAACTGGAAGCACTTTGTCGTTAAAATCATCAGTCCGTGAGAAGATGTCAACCAACGGCTCTTAGAAGAAAAACTCCATGTGAAGATGACCCGATTAAGAAGAAGCTCGGTTCTTACATGAGTTAGGAGCCGTATGACCATATGTTCTCAGATATCGATCAACCATGCAGTAAATTCACACCTTTTCTCCCCCTCAAGAATTGCATACGGAGTTGCCATTCTTGATTGAAAGTGAATATCTTTAAAATGTAGTCTCTTCACACTTCTCCCCCTAAAAGGTTGCAAATGATGTCGCCATCGCCATTTTAATTGAGCAAGTGAAGTAGGAGAACTAAAAACGATAATCCGGTTCACTTGATAACTGAAGGCGCGTGGAAAAGGTATGAAACATGTTGATGAGAATGGTCATTAATGATAAGATTTCTCTTCTTCCGAAGATAAAGCGCACTGAAGCGTACACTTTTCTTTTCTTTGGAGAACAAGGCATTAACTGTTGTGTTCAAACGTCATAAGAAGATTTCTCTTCTTCAGAAGATAAAGCGCACTAAAACGTACACTTTTCTTTTCTTTAGAGTACGAGGCTTGAATTGTTGTGTTCAAACGTCATAATCTCTCTCTTTTCAACTACTCTTGGCATACTTGTTATCAATCCCATTATCATTCAGTAGGCTCTTAGTCGTGACAGCTGATGGAGAAAAACCCAATATGATGAATTTGACCCTGAAGTAAACTAACCCGAACTCATGACTTAAACTTGCACATATGTAACAAAGAGCGGTGCCGAGAATTCATGCCCATTTGAATTTCTAAGTACTCAATACTCTTCAACCATCCAACCATCAAGTATTAGACGTACATCACCTCTTGAAAATCCACAATTCAATGTGACACTGAGCACTACAACGTAACTCCTTAAAGTGATAGTTATTTTGTGGTGGTAAGAGCCCAATTCCCCCAAGTGGTAAAAGAAAAGGAAAAATCACCCAAGAATAACTAGATTTACAAGTCTTCGTTTTTGAAAATATTAAAAGCTCGAACAAGGATCTCGAAGAATCTTCATCCAACCATCCCCGATACCTTCAGATACTAAGTACACTCGCCCGTGATATTTCACTTCAACCTCAAATAAATAATAATGAATTAACGCCGTTGTCACATCTTGTGGTTAAAAGCTTAAATCTAGCCTCCTTTTACGTTTTAAGTGAACTATGATAATGGTTTCATCCCGACCATGGTTAAATGAGCATAACTCCGTATAACTTTGAAATAACCAATCTGCCATGAAGATAATCCAAACACACATCCAATTCATGAGGTACACCCTTTATCCCTTCTTCGAAGTAGAAACCGTAGCACCAGCATCAGAATTGATCCAGAAATATACTTTCCTTTCTCCAGGATGGTTTTATCATCACAGGATTTTACAATTCTATGGTTTAAACCGAGAAATAGATTCTTTCACGGGATTTTACAAAACCAAGAATAAACCGTAAGATAGATCCAGAAATGCACATTACTTTAACCGGGATGTTTTCATTGTCACGGGATTTTACAAGTCTATGATTTAAACCGAGAAATAGATTCTTTCACGGGATTTTACAAAATCAAGACTAAACCGTAAACAATGTTAACTGAGAAAGAATACCATATATGAACCTTGAACCGTCACTTCAATACAAACAATGTTAAGTGAGAAAGAATGTACCCAAGTCCAATTAAAACGTTTGAACCGTCACTTCAATACCAAATCAATAATACCATATATGAACCTTGAACCTATTAAAGATCAATTACAAATTCAAGCCGTGAATAACTATTTCCCGTGAAATTTTACCATACCAACAATACCATTCACTTTTCCAATATATAAAATATTGTAACCAAATTTTTGTAGCACAAAAATACGGATAACAATAGTTTCATATTCAATTCATTCATAAGTGAATTTTTAATCAGCCTAGTCCATCCTTATATGATTCAGCCCATAAACGAATTTTATCAAAAAGCCCAAGATAGAAACACCCGATCCAGTGATATCTCCAAACCGGATATAAATCCTATGATACCTGTAACTTATAGGATTTTACAAACACATTAAACCACAATCAATATGGGGCGTACACAAATATTTAGAGAGAGAAAGTTAGAGAGAGAAAAGGAAGAGAGTTGGGAACTATGTAAAACAAAGAAAAATGGTATTGAAGCTCCAACCCTCTACCTTGGGAGGTAGAGGGTATTTATAGTGTCTTACAATAAACGCCACCTACGGGCTGTGGATCAGGCATACAGTGGGTAAAGACCCGTCCGTCCTCCACGATGTTACTAAACTAACTACTTATTAACATAACTTGACAACGACTACGAGCTTTCTAACGAGTACATATACTTGAGGTGACCGACTCTTTAACGACTGGATTTTATAAATCCTAACAATCTCCCCCTAAGGGAGGTCACCTCAAATTACACATAATACAAACAGATATTACATTAAGATTGTTCTTGGATTCTTGTTTAAGTTCATTGCTCTGTAGCTCGTAGTCTTTGATTCTTCATGTTTTGCATGTTTGGATAATTCAAGTGGAGGTCTTTAACTGATCCACGTGATGATGAGTTTTGAGCCAGCTTTGAGATCATCAGCTTGAATAAATCTCTGACTTTTCCATTGTAGTGTTGACATTATGTGATGTTGTGACAGTGGACCGACATGCTCACATTCTGGATCATGATTTCTTCTTATCAGAGTAGCAGAACCTTTAGTTGATTCATGATATTTGCAGCAACGTAGCAGAAGCATGGAGTGAGAATATCAGAGTCATTGATGCACTAATCATGATTTCTTTTGAAATGAATGTGTTGTATGAGCATGCGGCTATGGATTGACCTCTCCATTCTGATTAGCTGCAAGCGTTGGGTGTACCTGCATAAAACAGTTAGCAATAAAGCGCACAAAAGTGTCTTTGATCACTTTCGTTGAATTGAGGTACACGGCCCACGGTTCCCTGTTGATCAGTACAAGTACTGCCTGTGATCAGGTATAATTCTGAAGAATCTCCTTGACAGGGTTTCGCAGCTACTCTAGCCGTTCTCAAACCGGAACGTCTCAAAGAAGACAACACGGAGTGAGTGAACCAGCGAATTTGAGATTCACTGATTGATGAAAAGAGATTTGAAAAACAATCGTGTACCGCACAATATAAATTGTTTTTGCAATACAACGAAGGTTTTAATGAAAATCAATTATCAATCATAAACACCTTTTATTTTGAAATATTAATACACAGCCGATGTGCTAGAGAAAAGAGTTTTAAGCACAACGATCGGTTTTTCAAAGGTATCCGTCAATCCATAACCTGAACTAGGATTGATTCATAAATTTGAATCATTCCATTGTTTCTGTTCAGTTGTCACATGGTTGATCTATTGTATAGATCTCACATGCCACCTACCAAGAGCTTGTTTGATGTTGGCTCTAGAAGGCTTTCCATCTTCATTGTGAATATGTTTGCATATCACTCAGATGTTCTGGCAATACCACAAGGATAATGCGTAGGACTCTTAAAATATATTCTCTCTTTCCACATTGTGTGAAACAGAGAGTCTTCATTGATTGTGTCCTTAATGAGATTTATTGATGATCTCGTGGCTCTGTAGAGGATATAGAAGTACTCATTTGTTTCTTTGAAGACCAGCTCACAAGCTTATCACCCAAAAACTGAGCACCTCCAGACGAACTTCGACGTGTATCTTGACATCCTACATGGTCAGCATCTGCATAGGCTGTTAGTGACATACCGGTGTCCTTCGGGTACCAAAGCCGCATGTTGATGGTTCCTTGGAGATAACGAAAGACCCGTTTAACCGCTTCAAGGTGCTTTTTGGTAGGCTTAGCCTGGTATCTAGCACACATGCATACAGTGAACAGAATATCAGGTCTACTGGCTGTGAGGTACATCAGGGATCCAATCATACTTCGATATTTCATTTGACCTACCATGATCCCTGAGTGGTCCTCATCTAGTTTGGTACGTTCCACCATGGGAGTGTCAACGGTGTCACAAGTGTCAAATCCAAATTTCTTTAAAATTTCATTTGCATATTTAGATTGATTGATAAAAATGCCTCCGGGACTTTGTGAAATTTGTAATCCCAATAAAAATGACATTTGTCCCATCATTGACATTTGAAATTTGGAGCCTATCTCCTTAGAAAAACAGTCACATTCATTGGGGTCAGTCGAGGCAAAAATAATATCATCAACATAGATTTGGACGTGAATTAAATGTTTGCCAGACTTTCTGGTGAACAATGTCGGATCAACTGCTCCTTTGCTGAATCCAGTAGATAGAATAAACTTTGATAGCATATCATACCATGCCCTTGGAGCTTGCTTCAAACCGTAAAGAGCCTTCTTCAAGCAATAGACATGAGTAGGATGCTCTGGATTCATAAAACCTTCTGGTTGGCTGACGTATACGACTTCTTTAAGATCTCCGTTAAGAAAAGCCGTCTTTACATCCATCTGATAGACTACCATATTCTTACTTGCCGCATTAGCCATCCTCTTCTCTATAAGAAAAGTGCTTTCCACATGTGCAGTACTTTCCAGAGCAGTACTTTCAGTGCAGTACTTTCATATGACTAAACAACAGTACTTTTCCATCCTCTTCTCTATAATGACAAAAACTCCAAATAGGCATGGTATTGCCTCCCCTTAAGCAAAGCATAGGACTGTCTAACTAATCAGTCCTCCCTTTAAATGTAGCTTAGTAATTAATCATTCCAATGCTCACCACCAAGTGATTGAATAGTGAAACATCAAATCCTTTGGTGAGTAAATCAGCTACATTATCATCTGTGTGAACCTTGACAACATTAATGAGCCTGTGCTCATAACAATCTCTGATGAAGTGATGCCTAATCTGAATGTGCTTGGTCTTGGAGTGATAAACAGGATTCTTCACAATGCAAATTGTACTCTCATTATCAATATTGATAGGAGTGTTCTTGAAGTTGAATCCATAATCCAAGAGTCGATTCTGCATCTACAAGACTTGTCCACAACGACTGCGGCAGCCATATTACCTTCGGTAGATGATGTTCTTGCAATAGTTTTCTTCTTACATTGCCATGAGACTAATCTTCTTCCAAGATATTGGCATCCTCCAATGGTTGATCTTCTATCATAGTTGTCACCTGCATAATCACTATCTGAAAAAGCTTCTAAGTGAAACGGTGAATCCTTTGGATACCACAACCCTAACTTAGGTTGTTGTTTCAAATAACTAAAAACTTTGCATTCATATAGAGAGACCTTAGGTGAGACTTGATATCTTGCATAGCAGGCAGCAAACATGATATCAGGGCCTAGATGCGATTAAGTACATAAGACGACCATCATAGATCGTACAACTTGACTTCAACGGGTTGACCATCTTCATCCTTGCCCAATGAGTTGATAGACTTGATAGGTGTAGTGAGTGGCTTCATAGCATCAAAATTGAACTTCTTAAGAATGTCAGCAACATACTTATCTTGACTTATGAAAATTCCTCCTTTTGTTTAACTTGAAGCCCCAAAAAGAATGTTAATTCACCCATAGAACTCATTTGAAATTCATGTTGCATCAGCTGCTCAAATTCCTTCACCATGGACTGTTTTGTGGCTCTAAATATGATATCATCTACATAAACTTGAACCAGCATGATATCCTTCTTATCTCTCTTGATAAACAAAGTCTTGTCAATTTCTCCTCTCCTGTAACCATGTTGCAATAAGAAAGTAGAGAGCCTTTCATACCAAGCTCTAGGTGCTTGATGTAGGCCATAAAGAGCCTTAACAACTTTGTAGACTTTGTTGGGATGTGCAGGATCTTCAAAACCAGGAGGCTGTTTAATATAAACCTCTTCTGAAATCTTTCCAAAGAGAAAGGCACTTTTAACATCCATTTGATAAACCTGAAATCCCATATATGATGCAAAAGCAAGGAATATTCGAATAGCTTCAATTCTTGCAACAGGAGCAAATACTTCATCATAATCTACTCCTTCTTCTTGTCTATATCCTTGTGCAACTAATCTTGCCTTGTTCTTGATGACATTCCCTCTTTCATCTATCTTGACTCTGAAAACCTATCGTGTACCAATTACTTTCTTTCCATCTGGTAGATCACATAATACCCAAAGTTCTTGAAGTTTGAATTGAAGAAGTTCTTCTTGCATAGCTTCAACCCAACTCTCTTTAGTTAATGCTTGAGCTATGTTCTTGGGTTCTTCTTGAGAGATAAAGCAAGTGAACAAACATGTTTGATGATCCTTATGATTCAGCCTGTTTTGTTTATACACAAAGCTAAGTAAAGCATTATGAGGTGTAGAAAAACCTTTAGCTTTGGTTCTTGTGAGCACTCCATGAGTAGAAGGTCCAATTATTTGACCATGGGATGATCTTTTGAACTTTTAATGTAGGAGTCTGTGGAACTTCTAGATTATCACCCAAATTTGAGAAATCAACATCTTCATTGTAATCACGAGAAAATACCTTCATCTTCAAACTCATCATCAGTTTCTTCTAAGCCAGGCATGTTAGGATCGTCCAAATCATCTAAAGTGCTATCAACAGGTGCAACAGTACTTTGTTCTAAAGTCGCATCAACAGTACTTGTGAGAGAACTCTGCAGTCTTGTTGTTTTTCTTTGCTTCTTCATAAGCTCTTCTTTGATCATCATCATAAGAATGTGCTACTACATCTTGAAAAAGCATCTGATTAAGCTCATCTTGAATAGCTTGATCCTTAGCAGACAATGAGGATTTTGGTTCATCAGTACTTTTCTTTGTTTCAACAGGTATGGGTTCTTCATCAGGAACAACATCAGATCTAATATGGACTCCATGAACAATGTATTGTAAATCATCTTCTTTGTGGACAGCTTGATTTTCTTCTCTAACAGGCACATAATTCATAGAAAGAGTCAAAACCTCAAGATCAAACATCCAATCAGGACCTTTACCCTTACGATTTTCTTGATCTTCTAAAAATTCAACATGAAGACAATCTTGAACCTTTTTGGTGACCCTGTTGTACACTCTAAATCATTTGCTGTTGGTGTAGTATCCTAATAAATATCCTTATTCTGACTTGCCATCAAATTTGCCCAGATTATCAATTGTATTGAGAATAGTTAGAGGGCATCCAAAAGGCTTCATAAATTGAATGTTGGGTTTGTTTCCCATCAGCAACTCATAAGGTGTCTTCATCTGAGGCTTAGTTACAGATACTCTATTTAAGACATAGCAAGCAGTACTTACAGCTTCAGCCCAAGATTGAATAGGTAATAATGAATCTGCAAGCATTGTTCTGGCTGCTTCAATCAAAGTTCTGTTCTTTCTTTCTGCAACACCATTCTGCTGTGGAGTTCTAGCAATACTGAACTCCCTCTTGATTCCGTTCTTAGCACAAAACTCATCCATAAGCTTGTTCTTGAATTCAGTCCCATTATCACATCTAATATCTCTTACTTTTAGTCTTAATTGGTTTTCAAGGGCTATTATGAGATCATGAATAGCATCAAAAGTATCATCTTTAAATCCCAAGAAAAATACCCAACTAAATCTACTGCAATCATCTGTCACAACCAGACAGTACTTCTTCTTGTTGAGACTTGCAACAGAAACAGGTCTAAACAAATCCATGTGCAACAACTCCAAAGGTTCTCTAATAGTTCTTTCTTCAAGCTTCTTGCATGAAGCTTTGTGTTGTTTACCTTTCTTGCACGCCAAACATGAGTGATCATTCTTGTAAGTTTTGGAAGGTAAACCTCTAACTAAATTTCCTTTGACCAATTTGTTGATATTCTTGAAATTTACATGGCCCAATCTTCTATGCCACTGATGTGCTTCTTCAAGTGTTGCCTTTGCTACTAAACATGTTGCTCTTCCAGAAGAGTGAAGACTCTTCATATCCAGACTCTACACATCATTGGTTCGTGGTACTCTCAGTATTACCAAGTTATCATCGACAAGCTTGAATTTAGGGGAAAAAATGAGACATTCTGTGTCAGTGAACAACACAGGGTGCTTCTTATCACAGATCTGAGAAACGGACAAAAGGTTGAACTTGAGCTCCTTCACATATCTAACATTCTCAAAATCTATGCTCCCTGCCTTAATAGTTCCTTTTCCTGTAATTTTCCTCCACTAGCATCATTCCCAAATGCAACTCTTCCTCCACAATAGGATCTAAAATCTGACAGAATTTCTTTGTCTCCTGTCATGCTTCCAGAGCAACCACTATCCACAATTAAATGATTTTTAAGCTCCTCTTCTGGGTTGCCCTACACAAAGTATCCAAGAATCGTTAGTAATGCTTATGTAATCACAATCAATTTTACTAATAAGGTTTTCTTTGATTTGTAATCACAATCAATAACACATCTCTATAATATGAGAAATGAGAGTCTGATCAAACACATCTCTATAATGGCAAAACTTTGAATTCTTATTAGTAATATGAGATTTGTAATCACAATCAATAACATATTGATGAACTCAATCAATATTACTAATAATATGAGGTTTGAATTCTTCTATTACTAATAATATGTTATTACTAATCAATATTACTCAACATATTGATGAACTCAATCAATATTACTAATAATATGTTATTGATTGAGTTCATCAATATGAGGTTTGGATTACAACAAAGAATCAATATTACTCAAAGAAATATGAGGTTTGAATTCTTCTTTGTTTATACACTTAATCAGAATTCTTATTAGTAATATCAGCAAAATTCTTTATTGAACCTTAGACCTTGATAGATCTTTGAGCGCTCGTGGATCGTTAGTAATGCTTATGTAATCACAAACACACTAATAGACAGTCTCAATTACTTGTATTCTAAAGCGGAAATCAAACACAAGTAAGAACAATAATAACTAAGAATACTTTGATCCTCTATGGACCTTTGAATAGAACTAAAACTTGTTTTTCAAACTCGTACATCATTCATACTAATGTGTTCCTTTTATAGACAAGGAACCCTAAACCGTTTCCCAAGAAACGTATAATCATAAAACTAAAAGAAGATATACATTATCACTTCCTAATAAAGCTCATGCATATCCTAACTAACTATATAAAACGCGGAATATCTATATCCGCAGAAACAAACTACGCGGTTTTACTACTTCCGCAGAAATACTTAATCAGTAAAATCCAACACTTCAGCAGATTCCTTCAACATTAACTTTAGCAGAATTCTTATTTAGTAGAATTCCCAACAATTCTCCCCTAATCTTGAATATGACATGGTTAAGTTCAAGATTCTTGATAGATCTTTAACCCTTCAGAACAAGAGGATTGAATTCGAACATCAGCAGCAAAGAACCAAAACAAACACATCTCTATAATGGGAAAACTTTGAAACTCCAGATCTTTGCAGCAACAAATGACAAAATGTACATCAAAACATATTAGTTTCATACTATTCTCATCACATCCAGGTGTGTTAACTCCTGTGAGAGGTGAATCATTGAAAATAATGGATTTGATGTCTCTTTACCAATAGCCATTACTACTGGAGTAGCCAAATGTTTAAGTTCAAAAACTATGGTACACTGATAACCATCTGATTGTTAGCAAATCAGCAGCTATAAACGGATTTGAGATGTCTTTACCTGTAGCCGTTTGCTCAGGACTAGTCAATTCTTAGGGGAAAGAATCACCTTTGGTGAATTGATAACCCAATATGGTATTCCACTGCCTTTACCACAAGCCATATACTTGTGGGCTAGCCAATTCTTGGATTCCAAAAAGGAATAAACCATGGTGAATTGATGACCATACAACACTCAGCAATTAAGCATGGGTGAGTTGCATACCCTATGATTTTGAGCAAACCATTACCGCTATCAACAGATTTGATGTGTCTTTACCAAAGCTGTACCCTTTGGACTAGCCAACTCTTTGACGTACACAAGGCACAGCTGGTGAGTTGATAACCATCAACAGAGTAATGTACAACAAACCTGCAAGAAAAAGTAAGACAAACAAAGAATATACAATTTTTTTTTTTATTTATTTATTTATTTTTTTTAACTAAGAAGAAAACAAAGAAAGAGAGAAATAATACAAGATACCAGAATCAAGAAGAAGCTTGGTGTTGCAAAAGCTTAGTCTTGATCAACCCAATCAAATGTTCAACATGTGTCATATCATTCCCAACTGGATCAGGAGGAACTTCCAATTTCCTTCTAAGCATACGTTTCATCAGTTTTATAGCCAAAGGATAGAGCTTATCAGAAAACATACACACAGACATCCCACACTCTGTCTCCACAACATGCACACTTGGGATAGGATAAAATCTCCAAGTCTCATCCTTCCACTTATGTGACTCCCTCCAAATTGAATACACTTTACCATTTGGAGACTGAGAGTCAAAAAGAACTTGAAGATATCCCAATAAGTACAAACCAGAACCCTGTGGTGTATAAGTGGCATAATACTGTGTGACAAGACCATGGAGAATAATCAAATCGTGCCTATCCACCAAATGAAGGATTTCTTTCAAGAAAGTAAACTGCATAGAAGAGTTATCTATCCTATATATGGTGTTAAGCTGTCCATCAGTTTTCCATTGTGTCAACACACCATAAGAACCCTCAAGAACAGTTGCAGAAGACCCCACTTTGATAAATGTTGTATCAGCAACCTTAAGGTCCAAATGCTTAGAAGAACCACCTCTATGAGATTTATGAACTCTAGAGCCTTGTGTCCCAGCTAAGCTCACAGATCTCCTAATGGCAATGTGTCTCCTTTTGGACATCCTTTTCCCCCTCCTCCCAGGTATATAAATGCCCATAGAAATAGAAGAGGGTACCTTCTCAGATGTACCAGAGGCATCTTTAGTAGAAACAAAGGAAAGTGGAACAGGACCACCCATTGCATATAACTTATCAAGCTCTTCTCTAGCCTGTTTAGCTCTAGCAGCTTCCAGTTTAGCTCTCCTAATCATATCTGCTCCTTCTTGTTCAGCAGATGCAGAAGAAGGATTAGTGTCATGCTCAAATGTTCTAGCAGCCCCCTGTGGATCCATAGATGTATCAGCAGTATGGGGTGAAGCTTTAGGAGAAACAATAAGAGGTTCAGCAGATTGTACTCTCTCAGTAGAATGTACCACTTCAGTAGGTTCCTCAGCAGAAACAGTATGAGTGCTCTGCTGTGCTCTATCAACCGCAAAAGAAGTCACAATCTTAATAGTCTTGGGTCTTTTGGCGTTTGGAGCATCCATAAAACCAACAATCCTTTTCACTTGAGAAGCTGGTGTAATTTGCTTCATAATCTTATGATACATATTAGTCAAGTTAAATTCAGATAAAGCCTAGACTTGCTTCCTTGTCAACCCAGACTGATAGAGAGCAGTACTTTGGTTATACACCACATTCCTCATATACGTTTTCTTCTGTGCTGCAGTCTGTGGTTGCTCCCTCTTAGCTTTAGCCTTTTGTGCAGCAAGAGCTTTTCTCTTTGCAGCTGCAGCTTGCTTCTTTTGTTGTCCAAGAGCCATCATTTGTGCAGCAAAGTTTTCACTATCAAAATCAGCTCCTAAAATGCTCTGAGCAAGGGTAGGATTTGAAGCAGCTTGAAGAGTATAGGAATCCCATTGCTCAGCAGTAAAATGAATAGATTGTGCCTCCAATTCTCTTTGTCTTTCAGGAGGCAAATTGGTAGTAAACTGATCTGTAAGCTGTTGTGCCAAAGCTTGACTCTTCATCATATCTGCATACTCTGCTAGCATCCTTGCTTGCTGTAGCCTTTCCTGTTCACTCACAAGATCTGAACCAAGCTCTTCATCAACCATAACTCCTTTCCCTTTATCAGCAGGCTCATGAGCAGAATCAGCATGAGGAATATCAACAATGGGAACTGTATTAATGTTTTCAGAAGAAACACCCATGGAAGCATCAGGAGTAATATGTTGAGGAGTGTCTTCAACAAGTGCAGAAGAGACATCAGCATTAGGATCCAGGTTAAAACTTCTTCCAGCAATAAATACTTCATGATGATCTGCTGAAGGTGGAGGACATGGTTGTTCTTGCACAGATGAAACTTGACCATGTTCAGAAGCAACATCCACCATTTGAGCATCAGCAATAACATGATCATCAGCAGTTGCAACATTGGCAACACTTGGCACCTTTGAAGATTCAGTGGAATCCTTGCTCAAATACTGTCTTCTCCTTCTTCTAGTAAACAGAATAGGTTCCTTTTGCTTTGAGGATTCAGCAGCAATTGGAGAAGAAGCATGAGTCTGTTGAGCAACATCAGCCAAGATTTCAAGTGAATCCAAATGAGTATCCTCTTGCTCCTCATCAGAAGTAACCACAAATTTCCTTTTGCTGTTATGCCCAAGTTGTTCCTCTAACTCCTGAACCTTTCTCTTCAACACCACAATCTCACCACCAAATGAAGATTTCATATCTGCTAGCTCCTTTCTGAGATTAGCAACCTCTTTTACATACCTCTTCAGCAAATCATATACAGATGTAAGTGTAATAGGGTCCTCAGCTCCACCAGCAGATTGCTCAGTGGTAATGGGAGCTTCATTGGACCTTTCAGGAGAAACATGGACATGCTCAAGAATAGGAGAGCCTTCAGCAAATGGCTCTCTAATTGGACTAGGTGTGGTCGGTTTATTAAACTCAGGCTCAAACTCATCTGGAGAGTAACATGAGTAGGTGGTGGACTAGGACTAGGTGACAGAGGTAAAGGTGTAGGTGGAGGTTGGTCAGGAGAAACATGTGATGCTTCAGCAGTTATGGAAGGGCCCTCATCAATGGCAACTGATGGATTACCATCAGCAGCAACATTAGGAGAGGGTGGAGCACCAGCAACATTACCCTCATCAGCAGCCTCATTGCCATGTGGCAACATAGCTTCTAGCAAAGGATGATGTGCCCCAACATAATGAGTTTTCATTGAAGCAAACAATTTAGCACTAAGAGCTCCTATGGGACAAAATACTCTGTCTTGGGTTGTTATGTCTAATATCATTTGTAAAAACCTGGGATACATTAGAAACTTATGCTTTTTCCTTTGAATATTTTCAACCATATTATCAAAAATAAACTTAGAAAAATTATAAGTTAAACCCTGTGAAAGACATACAATACCACAACCCAATTGGGTAGAGAATTGATCCCATCCTCCTGACTTATTGCTTATGCACTGAAGTAATGTGTGTACCAAAAACCTCCACATGGGGCAAAGCTTATTCTTGTGCCACATATCTGTGTTAGTACTCTGATAACCCAGAGCTCTTAACCCATCAAGTATCACTTCAGTGTTGGTGTGATAGACCCCACCTTCATCATCCAACCATAGTTGTGTCCTAATCAGCTCCTCAGTCACAACATATTCAGTCCCATCAATCATTGCTACAATCTCTGTGTCACTCCGTTTAGTAGCAGATGCCCAAAACTGTTCAACCAACGACTCATATATCACATTTGTAGAATGTGTAAGCGCATAATGAATCTTGGAAGGCTTCAAGAAATCCACCATTGGTTCATACAATTCATGTCCCTTCGCTTTTCCCAGAAAAGCAACCTTGTTATGATCTTTCTTAAATTGAAGCGCCGCCATGTGAGAAATTCTGAGTATGGGTTATGAATCGCGCAACTAGAAGTGTGTTTAAATAGAGTGAAAAGGGAATCAATTGATTTTGGGCGAAGATATGCGAAGTGGGTTATTAATAGAAGTTACCCAATTATGGTCAAAAATATCGAAAAAAATCGTTGACCATATCTTACGTGTAAAATAACTCCAACCAAATTCAAAATCAACACTTCAGCAGAAACGATGGTCAATCTGCTGAAGGAGGTCAATCAACAGAAAAAACTCAAATGGCTAAGTATCTTCAGTAAATATCTTGAGTTTTACTGTGCCACCCAACTCGCATTAATTAACATCAAGCACTGACTCCGCCTATAAGATAACCCCAATTCACAACAAACACATATCATTTACCCCCAATTTACTCCAAAAACCCAAATTTCTCAATAATTTCACAATCAGCAGCAACAACCATGTCTACCAAACCAGAAGTCATTGATCTAACCTCCTCCTCCTCATCATCATCATCATCATCCAGTGATGATTCACGCCCATTATTTCGATATCCTTATCAAGATGAGCCTCAACCTTCAAAGTCCTCCTTTCTCCCTTCTTCTGAAGATGATAGTGTAGTGGATCCAAGTGATTCATCTAGAGGTTCTGATGACTCCACAGAGCGTCTAGAGCCAATCTTCAATAGATTAGTGAGAGAAGAAGAGGAGAGGACATCAACAAGTGTGGAGAATCCTCAACCTTCACAACCCCAACACCAATCAAGGCCACATGCCAGAAATTCACCACTCCTAAAAACAAGAGAGGTGGTGATTGCTCTTCCTGCTCCAGGATTTGGTTCTTCATCCCAAGGAAGTAAGGGAAAGGGCAAGGAGGCAGAGGTGAAGGGAAAGGGAAAAGGGAAGATGGAGTGATGCTCAATGGTGGAACGAGTAGATGGAACAACTGAAGATTTCTCATATCACAAATGCATCCATCATGCCAAGGACCACAAATATAAAACTAGGTTCTTGAGCATCTTCATCGTCATTTTCATCAATCCATCCTTTCCATTTTTATCTTCAGCTTCTTCATCATACTTGTCAAGTGTATCCACCAACTTTTGTAATAGATGATAGGAACTAGTATATGTTTGGTAGATCTTGTATAGGAATGGTCTTGTATTTCATTTGAAGTTGATTGTAAGCTGCAAATTGTCTCTTGAATGAATGATCAACATGTCTTTCTCTCAATGATTAGCACTTAATCTATACTTCAGTACTTTCCTTTAGTAGAATCAATGAGATAACTTGTAACAATACTTGTGCTTTTCTTCAGTAGAAACAAACTTTAAGGTTACATGACCATATTCCCATTTACCAACTTGGTGAAATTCAACCTAAAGAAGCATTCTGCAAAACAGACACAAAGTAACACACAAACCAAACCAAGACAAACAAGACTTAAAAAACATTAGCTGGTTAGTGTTAGCAAACAAAAATATAAACAAATATCTACAAAGTTTACAGGATATACAACTACAATCCTCCCCTGAGGCATATGCCTCCCCTGAGGCCTATGCCTCCCCTCAAACTTTGCAGTTAAGGATTAACCATCCCAATATGGACAACTAGGTATTGAAACCCAGGTCCATCAAAATCTTTAGTCAATAAATCTGCCACATTATCATCTGTGTGAATCTTAAGCACCTTTATCAAATGTTTTTCATATGCATCTCTTACAAAATGGTGCATGATCTCAATATGCTCAGTTCTATTATGAAAAACTGGATTTTTAACTATGCATATGGTACTTTAATTATCAATAAAGATTGTTGTGTTCATGAAATTAAACCCATAATCCAGCAATTGATTTTGGATCCATAGTACCTGACCACAACAATTGGCAGCAACAACATACTCTGCTTCAGTAGATGAGGTAGCAACAATAGTTTGTTTCTTGCATTGCCAAGAAATCAATCTTCTACCAAGAAATTGGCAACCTCCAGTTGTGGATCTCCTATCCAGATTCGCACCAGCATAATCACTATCACTATATGCTTCCAATACAAAAGGAGACTCTTTGGGGTACCAAAGACCTAACTTGGGTTGGCCTTTTAGATACTTGAAGATCTTTTTGACTGCATTCAAGTTGGAAGTAAGTGGAGTAACCTGATGTCTAGAACAAGCACTCACAGCAAAGGTAATGTCAGGCCTAGAAGCTGTTAAATACATTAATGAACCAATCATAGATCTGTATAAGTGAACATTCACAGCTGGATCTGGTTCAAAATTGTTCTTTGGTTTTGGAGCTTCATAAGGTATAGTGGCAGTTCTGACATTTTCCATATCAAACTTCTTCAAAATGTCTCTCACATATTTATCCTGACTAATAAAAATACCATCAGGTTTCTGCTGAACTTGTAGACCCAAAAAGAAAGTAAGCTCCCCCATAGCACTCATCTAAAACTCTCCCTTCATTAACTCCTCAAAATCCTTGCACCAAGCTTCTTTAATGGAGCCAAAGATAATGTCATCCACATAAACTTGCACAAGAATGATGTCTCTGTTATTCTTCTATAGGAAGAGTGTTTTGTCAATGCCACCTCTTCGGTAACCATGATTCAGAAGAAATGCAGATAGCCTAGCATACCATGCTCTTGGTGCCTGATGTAGTCCATAGAGAGCTTTTACAACCTTGTATACATGCTGTGGATGATCTGGGTCTTCAAATCCTTTGGGTTGAGTGACATATACTTCTTCTTCAATTTCACCATACAGAAAAGCACCTTTCACATCCATTTGATAAACCATGAACCCCATATAAGATGCATAAGCCAAGAAGATTCGAATGGCCTCAACTCTAGCTACAGGTGCAAAAACTTCATTATAATCAATTCCTTCCTCTTGCCTGAACCCCTGAGCCACTAATCGTGCTTTGTTTTTGACCACAATACCCCTTGCATCTCTTTTATTCTTCAAGATCCATTTGGTCCCAATTGCAATCTTCCCATGAGGTAGTGGTACCAATATCCAAACCTGCTGATTCTTGAATTGTTGCATCTCATCCTGCATTGCTTCAAGCCAACTTGAATCTTCAAGAGCTTGAGTAACACTAGTTGGTTCCACTTGAGAATGGAAGAAAGCAAACAGACAATGCTTAAAGTCTGTGTGATTGTCCCTTTGCTGGTTTGAGACATAGGAAAGAAAAGCAACTTGACCATACTTGGAACTTGTCACATCACTTCTAGTTCAAACAGGTGCTTGAGGATCTCCAATAACATTTGATTGAGGATGAGCGATGTTGATCCTTTTTGTAGCAGTGGGGTTGACATCAATTGTGGTGTCAAGATTGGTCACATTTGGTTCAAAATCACTGTCATAGGAAGGTGAGTTGAAGATTCCATCTTTGGGTTGATGATTACCAAGATCTGAAGGACTTGGAAAGCGTGTATATCGTGCTCTAAAGTCTGTGCACACACTAGTAGAAATGGGAGTAGATGCAGCAGGGCTGTCAGCAGATTTGGTGATGTTAGGAGAAATAGGATAACTGTCAGGAGAATCATGGTTTCCACTGACTGCTTCTCTTGCAAGTTCCCCAGCAAACCTCTCAGCTTCTAGATTGGCTGCATGCTCTTGCTTCTTGAGTCTAGCAAGGTCCTCTGCATAGTGGGACTCATCTCCCTGCGCATCAGAAGTTACTTTAGAATGATCTCCTGCAAAATGGTTAGGGGAGAAGGAAGGAACAAGAATTGGTTGTTCATTTAGGTGATGGGCATTTAGGTGATGGGCACACTTAATCAGAAAAATCCAGACCTTGATAGATCTTTGAGTAATATTGATTCTTTGTTGTAATCTTATTAGTAATATTGATTGTGATTACATATGTGAAGAACATTTTGTCATTTCTTGAATCCGCAGATTCATACCCTATTGATTATAACACAATCAATATTACTAATAAGGTTTTCTTTATTAATTAAAACAAAGAAACTAATAACTACTAATACTACTACTACGCTCTATGCATTTGATCAGACTCTCATTGGGAGATGTCTGCTAAGAAATGAAAATAAAGGAACCTTAGACATCTCTATAATGGCAAAACTTAATCAGAATGGATAAATGATGAACTCAAAGAATCAATATTACTCAAAGTAATATGAGGTTTGAATTCTTCCATATAACTTAGACATCTCTATTGGGAGATTTGTAATCACAATCAATAACATATTGATGAAGTCAATCAATAACAAAGAATCATAATCATCTCTATTGATTGTGATTACAAAAGAGATTCTAGCAAAACTTTGAATCCTTCATAACACATCTCTATAATGGCAAAACTTTGAAACTCCAGATCTTTGCAGCAACAAATGACAAAATGTACATCAAAACATATTAGTTTCATACTATTCTCATCACATCCAGGTGTGTTAACTCCTGTGAGAGGTGAATCATTGAAAATAATGGATTTGATGTCTCTTTACCAATAGCCATCACTACTGGAGTAGCCAAATGTTTAAGTTCAAAAATGATGGTACACTGATAACCATCTGATTTGTAGCAAATCAGCAGCTATAAATGGATTTGAGATGTCTTTACTTGTAGCCGTTTGCTCAAGACTAATCAATTCTTAGGGGAAAGAATCACCTTTGGTGAATTGATAACCCAATATGGTATTCCAATGCCTTTAAGCATGGGTTAGTTGCAGACCATTTGATTTTGAGCAAACCATACAGCTATCAACAGATTTGATGTGTCTTTACCAAAGTTGTACCCTTTGGACTAGCCAACTCTTTAACGTACACAAGGCACAGCTGGTGAGTTGATAACCATCAACAGAGTAATGTACAAGCAACATGCAAAAAAAAGTTAGACAAACAAAGAATATACAAGATATATATTTTTTTTAACTAAGAAGAAAACAAAGAAAGAGAGAAATAATACAAGATACCAGAATCAAGAAGAAGCTTGGTGTTGCAAAAACTGAGTCTTGATCAACCCAATCAACTGTTCAGCATGTGTCATATCATTCCCTACTAGATCAGGAGGAACTTCCAAATTCCTACGTTTCATCTGTTTCATAGCCAAAGGATAGAGCTTATCAGAAAACATACACACAGACATCCCACACTCTGTCTCCACAACATGCACACTTGAGATAGGATAAAATCTCCAAGTCTCAACCTTCCACTTATGTGACTCCCTCCAAATTGAATACCCTTTACCATTTGGAGACTGAGAGTCAAAAAGAAATTGAAGATCTCCCAATAAGTACAAACCAGAACCCTGTGGTATATGAGTGGCATAATAGTGTGTGACAAGAGCATGAAGAGTAATCAAATCTTGCCTATCCGCCAAATGAAGGATTTATTTCAAGAAAGTAAACTGCATAGAAGAGTTATCTATCCTATATATGGTGTTAAGCTGTCCATCAGTTATCCATTGTGTCAACACACCATAAGAACCCTCAAGAAAAATTGCAGAAGACCCCACTTTGATAAATGTTGTATCAGCAGCCTTAAGGTCCAAATGCTTAGAAGAACCACCTCTGTGAGATTTATGAATTCTAGAGCCCTGTGTCCCAGCTAAGCTCACAGATCTCCTAATGGCAATGTGTCTCCTTTTGGACATCCTTTTCCCCTCCTCCCAGGTATATAAATGCCCATAGAAATAGAAGAGGGTACCTTCTTAGATGTACCAGAGGCATCTTTAGTAGAAACAGAGGAAAGTGGAACATGACCACCCATTGCATATAACTTATCAAGCTCTTCTCTAGCCTGTTTAGCTCTAGCAGCCTCCAGTTCAGCTCTCCTAATCATATATGCTCCTTCTTGTTCACCAGATGCAGAATAAGGAATAGAGTGATGCTCAAAAGTTCTAGCAGCCCCCTGTGGATCCATAGATGTATCAACAGTATGGGGTGAAGCTTCAGGAGAAACAACAAGAGGTTCAATAGATTGTACTCTCTCAGTAGAAGGTACCACTTCAGTAGGTTCCTCAGCAGAAACAGTATGAGTGCTCTGCTGTGCTTTATCTTCAGCAAAAGAAGTCATAATCTTAACAGTCTTGGGTCTTTTGGCTTTTGGAGCATCCATACTACCTGCAGTCCTTTTCACTTGAGAAGCTGGTGTAATTTGCTTCATAATCTTATGATACATATTAGTCAAGTCAGATTCAGATAAAGCCCAGACTTGCTTCCTTGTTAACCCAGACTGATAGAGAGCAGTACTTTGGTTATACACCACATTCCTCATATACGTTTTCTTCTGTGCTGCAGTCTGTGGTTGCTCCCTCTTAGCTTTAGCCTTTTGTGCAGCAAGAGCTTTTCTCTTTGCAGCTGCAGCTTGCTTCTTTTGTTGTCCAAGAGACATCATTTGTGCAGCAAAGTTTTAACTATCAAAATCAGCTCCTAAAATGCTCTGAGCAAGGGTAGGATTTGAAGAGTATAGGAATCCCATTGCTCAGCAGTAAAATGAATAGAGTGTGCCTCCAATTCTCTTTGTCTATCAGGAGGCAAATTGGTAGTAAACTGATCTGTAAGCTGTTGTGCCAAAGCTTGACTCTTTATCAAATCTGCATACTCTGCTAGCATCCTTGCTTGCTGTAGCCTTTCCTGTTCACTCACAAGATCTGAACCAAACTCTTCATCACCCATAACTCCTTTCCCTTTATCAGCAGTCTCATGAGCAGAATCAGCATAAGGAATATCAATAGTGGAAACTGTATTAATGTTTTCAGAAGAAACACCCATGGAAGCATCAGGAGTAATATGTTGAGGAGTGTCTTCAACAAGTGCAGAAGAGACATCAGCATTAGCATCCAGGTTAAAACTTCTTCCAGCAATAAATACTTCACGATGATCTGCTGAAGGTGGAGGACATGGTTGTTTTTGCACAGATGAAACTTGACCATGTTCAGAAGCAGCATCCACCATTTGAACATCAGCAATAACATGATCATCAGCAGTTGCAACATTGGCAACACTTGGCATCTTTTAAGATTCAGTGGAATCCTTGCTCAAATACTGTCTTCTCCTTCTTCTAGTAAACAGAATAGGTTCCTTTTGCTTTGAGGATTCAGCAGCAATTGGAGAAGAAACATGAGTCTGTTGAGCAACATCAGCCAAGATTTCAAGTGAATCCAAATGAGTATCCTCTTGCTCCTCACCACCAAGTGAATATTTCGTATCTGCGAGCTCCTTTCTGAGATCAGCAACCTCTTTTACATACCTGTTCAGCAAAGCATATACAGATGTAAGTGTAATAGGGTCCTCAGCTCCGCCAGCAGATTGCTCAGTGGTAATGGGAGCTTCATTGGACCTTTCAGGAGAAACATGGACATGCTCAAGAACAGGAGAGCTTTCAGCAAATGGCTCTCTAACTGGACTAGGTGTGGTCAATCTATTAAACTCAGGCTCAAACTCATCAGGAGTAATATGAGTAGGTGGTGGACTAGGACTAGGTGACAGAGGTAAAGGTGTAGGTGGAGGTTGGTCAGGAGAAACATGTGATGCTCCAGCAGTTATGGAAGGGCCCTCATCAATGGCAACTGATGGATTACCATCAGCAGCAACATTAGGAAAGGGTGGAACACTAGCAACATTACCCTCATGTTAGGATTTAGTAAATCCAGGTATTAAAGTGTCGGTCACCTCAAGTATTTGTAATCGTTAGAAAGCTCATAGTCGTAGTTATTTAATGTCAAGTAGTATTTAGTTAAGTAATACCGTGGAGGACGGACAGGTCTTTACCCACTGTATGCCTGATCCACAGCCCGTTAGGTGGCGTTTTGTGTAAAGACTATAAATACTCTCTACCTCCCAAGGTAGAGAGTTGGAGCTCATAATAATATTTTTCTTTCTCTCATTAAAGTTCCCAAACCTCTAACTTTCTCTCTCTAGAAAATCATCTATGCGCCTACTTGTGTTTATTTTATGATGTGCATGTGAAATCCAATATGTAACAATTGGTATCAGAGCCATGGTTAGATCACCTCTTACATATCCTTGGATTTCTAGTGGTTTTTAGGTGGTTTTTGAGTTTGAAAAAGTTTAGTGGTTTTTGCATCATTTGGTTCATTTCTAGTGTTAAAGTTTGAATTTTGATTGTACTTTTGTGTTTAGGATCATCATAAGTGTTTAGGTTGTGATTTGGAAGGCTTGAATCATCGTGGTTGGGTTGTTTTTGGATTGAAAAGTGGTGTTTTTGAGTTATTCTTGCTAGCGACTTGAGTCACGGATTTTTAATCTTGGTAGCGACTTGCTTTGTAAGTTGGTAGCGATTTGTAGTTGAAGTGGTAGCGATTTGAGCTTAGCGACTTGTCTATTGAGACAAGCCGACAAACAGTACACTTAGTGGATTCTACACTACGGGTAGCGACTTGGTTAAGGTAGCGACTTGCTTTCAATTTTGTTAGCGACTTGTACTTAAGTTTCTTAGCGACTTGGTGTTAGCGACTTGGACATTAGCGAGTTGTTATTTAGCGACTTGACTACTTAGCGACTTGGTGCTTAGCGACTTGCTGTCAAAATTCGTAGCGACTTGACATTATAGCGACTTGATTTCATAATACTTAGCAACTTGGTACTTTGCGACTTGGCTCAAGGTTTCTTAGCGACTTGGTTGAATTATTGTTTGTAATACGGTTTTCTCTTGTAATACATGTCTACCAACGTACCTACAATCATCTCCACTGCTGCTGAGGATGTTCAAGCAGCTGGTTCGGATACTCGTCCACCTATGCTTGACAGAACTGACTACGACTCTTGGGCTCAAAGAATCAGATTGTACTGTCTTGGAAAGGAAAATGGGGTCAACATTCTCAAATCCATTGATGAAGGACCTTATCAGGTTGAGACTACAAGAGATATAATAGATACTGCTGCAGATGGAACCATGATCTTTGGCTTAGACAGACCAAAGACGTATGATGAGCTCAGTGATAAGGAGAAAAAGAGATTCGATGATGATATCAGGGCTTCAAACATCATACTTCAGGGTCTTCCAAAAGACATCTACAAGCTGATCAATCACAACACTGAAGCCAAGGCAGTTTGGGATAATGTCAAGATGCTTCTCTCAGGTTCTGAATTGACTAAAGAAGACAGAGAATCTCAACTTTAGGATGAGTTTGAGCACTTTAAGATGAAACCAGAAGAGAGTGTCTATGAATATTACGTGAGATTCCACAAACTGGTGAATGATATGAGGAATATCAAGATAACTATGCCAAATATTCAGCTAAACTCAAAGTTTGTGAACAACATGAATCCAAAATGGAACAAGTTTGTCACCTCCGTGAAGCTAACCAAAGGACTAAAGAATACAAACTATGAGCAATTGTATGCCTTCCTTCTTCGAAATGAGAGGCATGCAATGTTTGAAAAAAGGATTCTGAATCAGTTCAAAACCAATCAGGGAGAAACAAGCTCACCAAATGATTCTACAGCCTTCTACACCAATGTTGGTATTACCACCAAAGCTTCTCAAGTTATTCCCATGGGTGATGGTAATCACAAACTCATCCCGGATCCAGCATACAAGCCACCAGACCCAAACACATTCATGGAAAACTTCATCAATCAACTGTCTCTCATGGTCAGTCAAAACATGAACTCTCTTCCACACACCAACAATAACCTCAGAACAGCATCCAATCCACACAATCAAGCAACTGTCAGAGATGGGAAGGTTATGGTGCAACCAGTTCAAGAAAGGCAGTATGAACAGGGAAGAGGTGGAGCTAGTAGAAGTTATGCTGCTAATCAAAATCGGGGAAGGATTAGGAATCAAGGTCAAGCAAAGTCAATCAAATGCTACAACTGCGGTGGTGAGGGACATATTGCAAGGAACTGTACATCTCTAAAACGTCCTCAGAATGCAGAATACTTCAGAGACAAGATGCTGGTTGTGCAAGCTCAGGACAACGGAGCAACTTTGGATGAAGAGGAGTTGTTGTTTCTTACTGAAGGGAATGCTAAGACATATGATGCTGATGTAGATGAGCAGCCAGTACAGGGTATGGGTCAGAACAATCCAAATGCATTTCAAGTAGCTGATTGTGATGCTTATGATTCGGATGTGGATGATGAACCAACTGCCCAGTCAATCTTCATGGCTAGCATCTCTCCCATGGTCTCTCCTAAGGTTCCTTCACCACAACAGGCTGGTCCATCTAAAGAATCAATCATCTCATAGGTATTAAAACTGTACGATAAGGTTGATGAGCAAAAAATACATAATGAAGTACAATCTCTTGAAACTTATGATTCAGATGTTGAAAATATAGGAAATAGTAATATTGTCCCATATGATCAACATGTGGCTCAAAGTGAAAGTGAGATTGTACCAAGTGATGTATCTTCTGCAGTCAATAATGACTATGATTTTGATGAATACACTGCATGTGCCCCTGATGATTCTGTTGCCTCTGAACTCAATGCCTATAAGGAACAAGTTGCTATCTATGAACAACGTGCTAAGTTTGAGTTAACTACCCGTGAGCAGGAAATGGATGACCAAATGCGTGCAATAATCAGAAAAAGTAATTTTAGAGAAGAAGTATTAAAAAAAGAGTTAAACTCCTTAAAAGAAAAGCTTTCTAAAACTGCTAAGCAAAAACAAGAACTTCAAGAAAATGTTAAAATGCTTAAGCAAGAATTTAGTGCTAAGGAATCAAAACTTTTGAATGATTTTTCTAATCTAAAAACTTTGAAAAACAAACTTGAAAATAAGTTGTACGTACAAGGAAACACCATTCAGACTGCTCACATGATCACTAAGCATAGAGTTCTAAGTGACAAACATAGTGTTGCCTTAGTTGATGAACCAAACCCTGAGGCTTGTAAAAAGGCTAGAGAAGCTCATAAGGTACTGTATGATGGTAATGAGATCCTTAAGCCTAGGCAGAAACCTAGTTGCGCTGAGAACACTAAGGAAGATAGGCAGCTAGAAGAAGTCACTAGAATGAAGTTGGATGAAAAACTTAAGAGCCCTTTGTGCATAGAAAAGAAAATCAGCTATAAAACACCCAATTATGCTAAGGACAATTGGATTGCCTTTAACAAGTTTAGACCTCAAACACAGCTGACCCCTGAACAAGTGTTCTGGAAAAAGGATATGGACATGAAAAAAGCTGATGAGTTTGTTGCACAGAACCCCCCATGTAGAAGAATGCCTCCTGCCACTGTTTATCCCCCCAATACTACAATGCATTTAGTCCCTAGATCTATTCCCACTAAGAGCAAGACCTTAATCAGTCAGTATGTCATTTATCAACTATTTGCTGATTTTGAGAAAACTTGTAAGAAAAGGATCACACCCACTGGGATTACTGAAGGGGAAAGGGGTTTTGAACAAACCAAAGAATGCTATTTAACTGAGGTCATGCCTTTTTTTAAACAATTAAAAGGTCAATTTGAAAGTCTTCAAAATGGGATAAAATTGGATATTAAAGAAATGGAAAAGGAATTTAATGCAATGATAGTTGAGGTTAGTGACTATGAACGAGAATTAAAATATAATGAGATTGAGAGGAAGAACTTGCATACCTTGAACGAGAATCTGATTTCTGAATGTATTACTCAAGATGAGTTTTACACTGCTACGAATGGTAAAACAGTTTTCTAAATTGAAAGTTGAGCATCTTGCTTTGCAATTAAAATATCAACATCTTAAAGAAAATGTTAAAACCTCAAATATCAAGACATCCTTGGATGTTCCCGAATTTGATGCAGTTTTTGAAGTTAGCAAACGTGATGAACAGATTCGAGCTCATTGTAACACGATCAGAAAGTTGAAAGCCCAAATCTCTCAATTAAAAGGTGAAAAGAACAGTGTGACTAGATCCCAAATGCCTCCTCCTTTAAATTCTCAGTATTCTCAAAATTTTCATCTTCAAAACTTAGTTAATGCCTTACAAAAGGAAAATGAGAGTTTTCTAGAAGAAAATGAAAAGGTTAAATGACACTTTAAAGAGTTATATGATTCAATGAAAGTCACTCGTGACCAAAACAACGAAAAAATAACGTCTTTACAAAAGGAAATTGAGAATCTAAAGAGGCAGGAAAATGGGAAAATGCCAATTGTTTTTAATGAGAATGTTGCATCAAAGTCATCCTCAGACTGCAAATACACTGTGACTGTTAAATACATTCCTCCTCATCTTAGGAATAATGAACCTGTGTTTCATGACTATTGTGCTCACCTTAAGGATAGTCTAGAATGTCTCCGCTAGATTGTTGAAGAGGATTTCATTAATAAACCTCTTGATAGAGAAATTAGGTTTGCTTGCATTTAGGCCAAACGATCTCAAGAGCTGCTAGAATGTGTAATTGCAACATGTCCTAAATCCTTAGGTGCAAAAGGCAAAGCTGTGATGCCTTGTTTTATGCCTAGTGCCAAGCATACAAACCATTCTATGCCCAGTGTCAAGAAAGTGAACACTAATGTGCCTTTAAGTAGTTCAGATCCCACATCTAGTTGGAATGCAAAAGTAGATCAACCAACTAATGTTCCCATAATTCCCTCTACAGGAGTAATCAGTGACATTAATGCAAGCGGGTCAAAGCCTCCAGGCAATACCAAGCAAGATAGGACCTCGCAAGCTAAGAGTGTGCATTGGAAGAGTGTAGAAGATCACCCTATGAATATTAATTTTGAGTTGAATAAAACGAATCGTGTTGATTCTAGTATTAGCTATAAGCGTACTGTAATTAATTTGAATTCTGCTACTATTCACAAACCATGTAATGATGATTGTTTTAATTCTGTTACCAATCTTGAATGTGGTGTGAATGATTTGATGAATGCCATTAAATGCCCTGTTAAAACTATTAATGCAAAAAATCAAGCTAAGAAGGCTAAACGGCAATGGCGACAGAAAGTTAGAAAACAGTGGAAACCCACAGGAAGGAAATTTAGTAATATAGTTTATCAATGGATACCTCTTTGGGCTTAAGGTTAATGAGTTGTGCCCTAAAATTTCAAAGCCAATGCCCACTAGAAAATGGATGCCTACTAGTAGAACTATTCCCTTAAGAAGTGAACATACTTTGAATAGGACAAATATGGACACTAGCACTGCATCTATTTCTAATGATTCCATTGTTTCTACTTCTGATGTGGGTGTTCCAATCACTGTTACTAACTAAGTGGAACCCATTCTTGCATGGGGATCCCAATTATCCAGTTATCCATTCTTGTGTGTGTTCAACTGCAAATCGTTCAAATCGTTACGTGGTACCTGGACTCAGAGCTTTCCAAGCATATGATGGAGACCGGTCGCGGCTCATGAACTTCGTGAGTAAATTCATCGGAACAGTGAGATTCGGAAATGGTCATTTTGGTGCTATAATGGGTTATGGAGATTACGTGGTTGGAGATAGTGTGATTTCCAGGGTATATTATGTTGAAGGTCTTCGACATAATCTATTTTCTGTTGGACAGTTTTGTGACTCTGACTTAGAAGTGGCCTTCAGAAAACATACTTGCTTTGTTAGAGATCTTGATGGTGTGGAACTTCTCAGAGGAACTCGTGGTTCAAACCTATACACCATCTCTATTGATGAAAGCTTCACCCATCCACTGCTTTGTCAAAGGCTTCTAAAACTAAGTCATGGCTATGGCACCGTCGTCTCAAACACTTGAACTTTGGTACCATAAACAATCTTTCCAGTAAGGACTTAGTAAAAGGACTACCTAGACTTAAGTATGAAAAAGATCATCTTTCTTCAGCATGTCAATTGGGAAAAAGCAAGAAGTATGCCCACAAACCCAAACCGACAAATTCATTTATGGAAGTTCTACATACCATTCACATGGATTTATGTGGACCCATGAGAGTGCAAACTATTAATGGGAAGAGATATGTGTTAGTTGTGGTTGGTGACTACTCCGATTCACTTGGGTTAAGTTTTTGAGAACAAAGGATGAAACTCCAGATGCCATCATTAAACTTATTAAACAACTGCAGGTCCGACTTAACAAAACAATTAGAATCATCCAATCAGACAATGGAACTGAGTTTGTTAATAAAGAACTCAATGAATTTTATGAAAGTATTGGAATCAGTCCTCAAAGAAGTGCTCCACGAACTCCTCAACAGAACGGTATAGTTGAAAGACGAATTCAAACTCTTGTGGAAGCCGCAAGAACAATGCTGTTTTACTCAAAGGTTCCAATGTTTCTATGGGCTGAAGCTATTGCCACAACATGCTACACTCAAAATCGATCCCTAATCCACACATATCATGGAAAGACTCCATATGAACTTGTCCACAATCGAAAACCTGATCTATCATACCTTCGTGTGTTTGGTGCGTTATGTTATCCAACTAATGACGGTCAAGATTTAGGTAAACTGAGAGCTAAAGCGGACATTGGAGTATTTGTAGGATATGCACCAAACAGAAAAGGTTACCGAATCTACAACAAGAGAACCGAAATATCATGGAAACAATTCACGTTACGTTCGATGAGCTGACCGGTCAAATGGCTCCTGGACAATCGAGTTCTGGACCCGCACTTCAAAACAGTCCCATTGGTTCATCCCTTGTACCAATCTCCTCTCCAGCAACTCCATATGTACCTCCATCTGAAGATGATTTGAAGAAATTGTTTGATCTAATGTTTGATGAACATTATGAGCCAAGGGCCAATGATCTGCCAAGTCCAACAACAGAGACTGTTTCTAGCCCTGTCAATGAAGTTAACCCTTCAGTTTCAATGTCATTAAGTCAAGAAGCGCCTGCTACCGATCACTCTGTCCCATCAACAAACCTTCAATCATCAAGTGTACATCATGGAATTGCTTCTGGCACCCAGGATGAAGTTAATCCCTTTGCTACTCTCAAAGATGCTCCATTTGAAAATATCTTTGCTCCTAAATCATCATCTGAACCATCTTCATCAGGAGACATCGACTCTGCTACTTCAGTTCCTCAACAACAACCACATGAACACCTTAGAAAATGGACACATGATCACCCATTAGACAACATCATTGGAAACCCCTCTCGTCCAGTATCCACTCGTAAACAACTTGCAACCGATGCCTTATGGTACTTCTTCAATTCTGTACTCTCAAAAGTCGAACCAAAAGATGTTAAAACTGCAATGAATGATGACAGCTGGTTCAATGCCATGCAAGAAGAAATTCATGAGTTTGATCGGCTAGATGTATGGGAATTAGTACCTGCTCCTGATTGTGCTATGATCATTGCTCTAAAGTGGATATTCAAAGTTAAACTTGATGAGCATGGTGATGTTTTAAAGAACAAGGCTAGATTGGTTGCAAAAGGATACCGTCAAGAGGAGGGTATTGACTTTGAAGAATCATTTGCTCCTGTTGCTCGTATCGAGGCAATCAGAATCTTCTTGGCTAATGCTTCTAGCAAGAATATGGTTGTATATCAGATGGATGTGAAAACCGCCTTTCTGAAATGGAGATTTGAAAGAGTGGTTTACGTCGACCGCCAGAAGGTTTTGTGAATCCAGAGCATCCTACTCATGTCTATCACTTGAAAAAGGCCCTTTTTGGTTTGAAGCAAGCTCCTAGAGCATGGTATGATACGCTATCAAAGTTTCTTCTATCTTCTGGATTGACAAAGGAGCGGTTGATCCGACATTGTTCACCAGGAAGTCGGGCAAACATTTAATTCATGTTCAAATATATGTTGATGATATTATCTTTGCCTCGACTGACCCCAATGGAATGTGATCGTTTTCTAAAGAAATGGGTTCTAAATTTCAAATGTCAATGATGGGACAAATGTCATTTTTCTTGGGATTACAAATTTCACAAAGTCCCGGAGGAATTTTTATTAATCAATCTAAATATGCAAATGAGATTTTAAAGAAATTTGGATTTGATTCTTGTGACCATTTTGACACTCCCATGATTGGCGTACTAAACTGGATGAGGACCACTCAGGGATCATGGTAGACCAAACGAAATATCGTAGCATGATCGGATCCCTGATGTACCTCACAGCTAGTAGACCAGGACATCTTGTTTATTTGTTTGTATGTGTGCTAGATACCAGGCTAAGCCTACCAAAAAGCATCTTGAAGCGGTTAAGCGAGTCTTGGTATCTCCAAGGAACCATCAACATGGGACTTTGGTACCCGAAGGACGCCGGTATGTCACTAACGACCTATGAGATCTGATCATGCGGGGATGTCAAGATACACGTCGAAGTACGTCGGAGGTGCTCGAGTTTTGGGTGATAAGCTTGTGAGCTGGTCTTCAAAGAAGCAAATGAATACTTCTATTTCCTCAACAGAGGCTGAATACATAGCCATGTCATCTTGTTGTGCTCAAATCCTATGGATGAGATCTCAATTATCTAACTATGGCTTTGAATTCAACAAAATCCTTCTGTACTGTGACAATAAAAGTGCTATTGCTCTCTCATGCAACAACATACAACACTCAAGAGCAAAGCACATCGACATTCGACATCATTTCATCAGGGAGCAATTCGAAAACGGTTTGGTGGAACTATACTTTGTGAGGACTGAATACCAGTTAGCAGACATCTTCACCAAAGCTCTTCCTAGAGAACGTTTTGAGTTTATCCTTCCACGACTTGGTCTTAAGAGCCTACAACCGGAAACACTCAAACGTCTTCAAGAGGAATAAGAGGAGTAAAAGGTTTTCCTTCATCTATCTCTTGTAAATATCTATTCGAAAAACAAAATACAAAATTACAAAACCTTCAAAAAGCAAATAAAAAAAAACCATAAAAATTTGAAAATCTTGAAAAATTTCCAAAAATATTGTCCTTTTGTCATTTTTTTTGATTCGATATATATCTACAGTCTTTTTTGCTGTCAGTCAAAGAGTGACACGGGTCTTTAGATGTTGTTCGTATGTACAAATTTTTCTTTAAAAAAAATAAAATAAAATAAAAAGTGAGATAAAGAAAAATAACTATGGTTTATTGTCATTTCAGGTAGTAACCCGCTCTTCAATGAAAGAACAGAGCCATGCTTTATCTTGGTTTTCAAATCTCTTGCTCAGATTCTATAAACAATAACTTACTATCTAATGAAAACTAATTGCTTTGAAAAATAACTCGGACTTTATTTTTGAAAATCATCTGGACTTAACATTTGTCAAAACATGTATCTCAATCAACAACTTATGTCATTGATTGAGGGGGAGAATGATTTCAATTAAATCAAAAGGTTATTCGTCATACAACTGTTTTCAAAAGATAATCGTGCATGTTTAATCAATGGAGTTTAAAGTCTTAAAATTCGATCCTTATCAGTTAAAACGTTTTCATAATCAAGTCACAATTCTCCTTAAAAGTTTTCAAAATCAATTTAAATCTATAGAGATCACAACTCTCAAATGATTTGATAATTGTGATCGGGGGAGAATTTGTGATTCAAATTGGATTTAGACTGATAATTCGGTAAATGGTTTTATAAGGATGTACAAGCTCTCCCTCCCACATGTGCCAAACGATTTCAAATTTTCCATGCACATGTTGAGGGAGAGCATCTCTCTTAAACCACAAAGATTTGAAACGTGATCAATTTACTTCAATGTCAGAGACTTTTCCTAGTATGTGCACTACCTTTTCAAATATCTATGCACATATTGAGGGGGAGCAACTATTTTGAAAACCACATTTTTATATAACTACTCTTAGATGTAAGCCAACCCCTCAAAGATGAAAATAATTTCTATTACAAAATGATGCTTGATGCAAATGTTGAGGAGGAGCTCTATTTCTAAAAATATCAAAAACAATTCAGATAACAAAATACTTTGATAATTATCTGGATTGATTTTCAAATGGTTTTCAATTGGTTCCAATGGCAGATGAACAGTACCAAATAGACCGACCAAATTTACTTTATGTATGGTGATATAAGGATGATAAGGTTAGGTATTTGTTTCCATGATCCGCCAGAACCGGAGGGATCTACCCAGGGACAATCCACTAGATAGTGTAGAAGTCCTTAGGTATGATGAAAAAAGGAGAAAAATGAGAATATGGGAAGAGTGCGGACTAAGATTGAGCTAGAACTGGAATAAACCCAACAAGGTTCTAGTAATGAAGTCTCGGTAAGCACTGAAGGGGTTGAAGAATGAAAAAGAAATGAATATGAAAAGGGTGAAAAGATATAGCCCTCCAATAATTCAACCTTAGGGCAGAAACCGGGTTCAATTCATATACTACTGGTGGTTACCAAGGTAACATCGGTATTGAAGACAAGAAGTCATGGACCCAGTGACGCACTGCACTTCAACTTTCCAAACCAGTCAAGTTCCTCTTAAAAGGACTTGTTTCATTCTCACGGGGAACCGAAATAATCTATCGACTTTCTCTTAGAGATAGTTGGTATTGAAGAAGGAGACCCTCTCCCTAGTCTCCGGAATAGGAACCAAATATGCACAATTGAGTCTAGAGCCACGAGATCATCAATAAATCTCATTAGGACACTTTCAATGAAGACTCTCTATTTCACACAATGTGGCAAGAGAGATTATATCTTATGAGTCCTACGCATTATCCTTGTGATATTGCCAGAACATCTAAGTGATATGCATACATATTCATAATGAAGATGGAAAGCCTTCTGGAGCCAACATCAAACAAGCTCCTAGTGGGTGGCATGTGACATATATCTAATAAATCAACCATGTGCCAACTGAACAGAAACAATGGGGCGATTCAATCTTTTGAATCAATCCTGGTTCAGGTTATGGATTGACGGATACCTTTGAAAAACCGGTCGTTGTGCTTAAAAACTCTTTTCTCTAGCAAATCGACTATGTACCAATATTTCAAAATAAAAGGTGTTTATGATTGATAAATGATTTTCATTAAAACCTTCGTTGTATTGCAAAAACAATTTCTATTGAGCGATACACGATTGTTTTTCAAATCTCTTTTATCAATCAGGTGAATCTCAATTATTTGGTTCACTCACTCCGTGTTGTCTTCTTTGAGCGTTCGGTTTGAGAACGGCTAGAAACATTGCGAAACCTGTCAAGGAAATTCTTTGGAATTTTACCTGAGCAATACTTGCTTGATCAACGGGGAACCGTAGGGCGTGTACCTCAATTCAACGAAAGTGATCAAAGACACTTTCGTGCGCTTTATTGCTAAGCTTTTTATGCAGGTACACCCGACATTTGGTGATCAAAATGAAGCGGTCAATCCATAGCGCATGCTCACACACACATTTCATATCTAAAGAAATCATGATTAGTGCATCAATGACTCTGATATTTTCACTCCATGCTTCCGACACGCTGGTGCCAATATCATGAATTAACGAAAGCTTCCGCTACTCTGATGAAAAGAAATCATGATACATAATGTGAGCATGTCGGTCCAAATGTCACAACATCACATATTACCAACACCACAAAGGATGAGTCAAAGATTTATCTTTGCTGATGATCTCAAAGCTGGCTCAAAACTCAGTATCACGTGGATCAGTTAAAGACCTCCAGTCAGATTATCCAAACATGCAAAAATAAAGAATCAAAGACTACGAGCTACAGAACAAAGAACATGAACAAGAATCCAAGAACAATCTTAATGTAATATCTGTTTATATTCTATGTAATTTGAGGTGACCTCCCTTAGGGGGAGATTGTTAGGATTTAGTAAATCCAGGTATTAAAGTGTCAGTCACCTCAAGTATTTGTAATCGTTAGAAAGCTCGTAGTCGTAGTTATTTAATGTCAAGTAGTATTTAGTTAAGTAATACCGTGGAGGATGGACGGGTCTTTACCCTTGTATGCCGATCTGGCCGTTAGGTGACGTTTTATGTAAAGGCTTTAAATACTCTCTACCTCCCAAGGTAGAGAGTTGGAGCTCATAATAATATTTTTCTTTCTCTCACTAAAGTTCCCAAACCTCTAACTTTCTCTCTCTAGAAAATCATCTATATGCCTACTTGTGTTTATGTTATGATGTGTATGAGAAATTCAATATGTAACACCTCATCAGCAGCCTCATTGCCATGTGGCAACATAGCTTCTAGCAAAGGATGATGTACCCCAACATACTGAGTTTTCTTTATAGCAAACAATTTAGCACTAAGAGCTCCTATGGGACAAAATATTCTGTCTTGGGTTGTTATGTCTAATATCATTTGTAAAAACCTAGGATACATTAGAAACTTATGATTTTTCCTTTGAATATTTTCAACCATATTATCAAAAATAAACTTAGAAAAATTATTAGTTAAACCCTGTGAAAGACATACAATACCACAACCCAATTGAGTAGAGAATTGATCCCATCCTCCTGACTTATTGCTTATGCACTGAATTAATGTGTGTACCAAAAACCTCCACATGGAGCAAAGCTTATTCTTGTGCCACTTATCTGTGTTAGTACTCTGATAACCCACAGCTCTTAACCCAGCAAGTATCACTTCAGTGTTGGTGTGATAGACCCCACCTTCATCATCCAACCGTAGTTGTGTCGTAATCAGCTCCTCAGTCACAACATATGAAGTCCCATCAATCATTGCTACAATCTCTATGTCACTCCGTTTAGTAGCAGATGCCCAAAATTGTTCAACCAACGATTCATATATCACATTTGGAGAATGTGTAAGCGCATAATGAATCTTGGAACGCTTCTAGAAATCCACCATTGGTTCATACAATTCATGTCCCTTTGCTTTACCCAGAAATGCAACCTTGTTAGAATGGGTTATGATTCACGTAAATGGAAATGAGTTTAAATTGATTGAAGAGGGAATCAGTTGATTTTGGGCGAAGATTATGCAAAGTGGGTTATAAATAGAAGTTACCCAATTATGGTCAAAAATATCGGAACAAATCGTTGACCATATATTACGTGTAAAATAACTCCAACCAAATTCAAAATCAACACTTCAGCAGAAACGATGGTCAATCTCCTGAAGGAGGTCAATCAGCAGAAACAACTCAAGTGGCTAAGTATCTTCTGTAAATATCTTGAGTTTTACTATGCCACCCAACTCGCATTAATTAACATCAAGCATTGACTCCGCCTATAAGATAACCCCAATTCACAACAAACACATATCATTTACCCCCAATTTACTCCAAAAACCCTAATTTCTCACTAATTCCACAATCAGCAACAACAAATATATCTACCAAACCAGAAGTCGTCAATCTAACTTCTTCCTCATCATCATCATTATCATCATCATCATCCAGTGATGATTCACACCCATTGTTTCGATACCCTTATTAAGATGAGCCTCGTCCTTTGAAGTCCCCCTTTCTTCCTTCTTCTGAAGATGATAGTGTAGTGAATCCAAGTGATTCATCTAGGGGTTCTGATGACTCCACAGAGCATCTAGAGCCAATCTTTAATAGATTGGTGAGAGAGTAAGAGGAGAGGACATCAACAGGTGTAGAGAAGACCCAACCTTCACAACCCCAACCCCAACCAAGGCCACATGCTAGAAATCCACCACTCCCAAAAACAAGAGAGGTGGTGATTGCTCTTCCTGCTCCAGGATTTGGTGCTTCATCCCAAGGAAGTAAGGGAAAGGGCAAGGAGGCAGAGGTGAAGGGAAAGGGAAAATGGAAGATGAAGTGATGCTCAATGGTGGAAAGAGTAGATGGAACAACTGAAGATTTCTCATATCTCAAATGCATCCATCATGCCAAGGACCAAAGATATAAAACTAGGTTCTTGAGCAACTTCATCGTCGTTTTCATCAATCCATCCTTTCCATTTTCATCTTCAGCTTTTTCATCATACTTGTCAAGTGTATCAACCAGCTTTTGTATAGGAATGGTCTTGTATTTCATTTTAAGTTGATTGTAGGCTAAAAATTGTTTCTTGAATGAATGATCAACATGTCTTTCTCTCAATGATTAGCACTTAATCTATACTTCATTACTTTCCTTCAATAGAATCAATGAGATAACTTGTAACAATACTTGTGCTTTTCTTCAGTAGAAACAAACTTTAAGCTTACATGACCATATTCCCATTTACCAACTTGGTGAACTACAACCTAAAGAAGCATTTTGCAAAACAGACACAAAGTAGCACACAAACCAAACCAAGACAAACAAAACTTAAAAAAAAACATTAGTAGGTCAGTGTTAGTAAACAAAAAGATACACAAAAATCAAAATCTACAAAGTTTACAAGATATACAACTACAATCCTCCCCTGAGTCATATGCCTCCCCTGAGGCCTATGCCTCCCCTCAAACTATGAAGTTAAGGGTTAACCATCCCAATATGGACAACTAGGTGTTGAAACCTAGGTCCATCAAAAGCTTTAGTCAATAAATTTGCCACATTATCATCTGTGTGAATCTTAATCACCTTTATCAAATGTTTTTCATATGCATCTCTTATAAAATGGTGCCTGATCTCAATATGCTTAGTTCTATTATGAAAAACTGGATTTTTAACTATGCATATGGTACTTTGATTATCAATAAAGATTGTGGTGTTCATGAAATTAAACCCATAATCCAGCAATTTATTTTGGATCCATAGTACCTAACTACAACAATTTGCAGCAGCAACATACTCTGCTTCAGTAGATGAGGTAGCAACAATAGTTTGTTTCTTGCATTGCCAAAAAATCAATCTTCTACCAAGAAATTGGCAATCTCCCATTGTGAATCTCCTATCTCGATTCGCACCAGCATAATCACTATCACTATATGCGTCCAAAACAAAAGGAGCCTCTTTTGGGTACCAATGCCCTAACTTGGGTTGGCCTTTTAGATACTTGAAGATCTTTTTGACTGCATTCAAGTTGGAAGTAAATGGAGTGACCTGATGTCTAGAACAAGCACTCACAGCAAAGGTAATGTTTGGCCTAGAAGCTGTTAAATACATTAATGAACCAATCATAGATCTGTATAAGTGAACATTCATAGCTGGATCTTGTTCAAAATTGTTCTTTGGTTTTGGAGCTTCATATGGTGTAGTGGCAATTCTGACATTTTCCATAAACTTCTTCAAAATGTCTCTCACATATTTAACCTGACTGATAAAAATACCATCAGGTTTCTTCTGAACTTGTAGACCCAAAAAGAAAGTTAGCACCCCCATAGTACTCATCTGAAATTCTCCCTTCATTAACTCCTCAAACTCCCTGCACCAAGCTTATTTAGTGGAGCCAAATATAATGTCATCCACATAAACTTTCACAAGAATGATGTCTCTGTTATTCTTCTTTAGGAAGAGTGTTTTGTCAATGGCACCTCTTCTGTAACCATGCTTCAGCAGAAATGCAGATAGCCTAGCATACCATGCTCTTGGTGCCTGATGTAGTCCATAGAGAGCTTTTACAACCTTGTATACATCTTTGTGGATGATCTGGGTCTTCAAAGCCTTTGGGTTGAGTGACATATACTTCTTCTTCAATTTCACCATACAGAAAAGCACCTTTCACACCCATTTGATAAACCATGAACCCCATATAAGATGCATAAGCCAAGAAGATTCGAATGGCCTCAACTCGAGCTACAGGTGCAAAAAATTCATAATAATCAATTCCTTCCTCTTGCCTGAACCCCTGAGCCACTAATCTTGCTTTGTTTTTAACCACAATACCCCTTGCATCTCTTTTATTCTTCAAGATCCATTTTGTCCCAATAGCAATCTTCCCATGTGGTAGTGGTACCAATATCCAAACCTGCTGATTCTTGAATTGTTGCATCTCATCTTGGATTGCTTCAAGCCAACTTGAATCTTCAAGAGCTTGAGTAACACTGGTTGGTTCCACTTTAGAAAGGAAGCAAGCAAATAGACAATGCTTAAAGTCTGTGTGATTGTCCATTTGCTGGTTTGAGACATAGGAAAGAAAAGCAACTTGACCACACTTGGAACTTGTCACAGAACTTCTAGTTCGAACTGGTGCTTGAGGATCACCAATAACATTTGATTGAGGATGAGCAATGTTGATCCTTTTTGTAGCAGTGGGGTTGACATCAATTGTGGTGTCAAGATTGGTCACAGTTGGTTCAAAATCACTGTCATAGGAAGGTGAGTTGAAGATTCCATCTTTGGGTTGATGATTACCAAGATCTGAAGGACTTGGAAAGCGTGTATATGGTGCTCCAAAGTCTGTGGACACACTAGTAAAAATGGGAGTACATGCGGCGGTTTGTGACAGTGATTTGGTGATGTTAGGAGAAACAGGATAACTGCCGGGAGAATCATGGTTTCCATTGCTGCTTCTCTTGCAAGCTCTCCACCAAGCCTCCTCGACTTCTAGATTGGTGCATGCTCTTGCTTCTTGAGTCTAGCAAGGTCCTCCGCATAGTGTGACTCATCTCCATGCGCATCAGAAGTTACTTTAGAATGATATCCTGCAAAATGGTTAGGGAGAAGGAAGGAACAAGAATTGGTTGTTCATCATGTTCGAGACTCACTATCGAGTCATCATCGAGGTTCTGCATTGTCGGTGGGAGACTCTTGTGAACCCGCAGTTGGTTAGCAACATATCTAGTATAACCCAAGTAATCGGTTAAGTAATCTAGTCACAGGACCAAACATGACCTTGACCACTGAACATTAGGCTTATCTTCTAGGTATCTCAGGGTTCAGTCTCCTCAATCTTCTTAGCATTAAATTGTAGACCCTATAAGACTTACTATAGTGAATAACCCACAATATACCCCTCATCGCCTTTCTCATCAAATTTTCCATTGGATCACTAGTGTTCAAAATGGTTACTTGACATCCAAAAGGTTTGAGGTAATGAATATCAGGAACTTTCCCAGTGAGAAGTTCATAAGGTGTCTTGAAATGAGGTCTAGTAATGGATACCTTGTTTAGTACATAACAAGCGTGTTTGATCCGAGAACATAGTGGGTAATTTAGAGTCTGCAAGCATGGATCTTGCTACCTCTATCAAGGTCCTATTCTTTCTTTCTGCAACCCCATTTTGTTGTGGAGTTCTTGGATTGCTATAGTCCCTTTTTATCCCTTTAGACTTACAAAGTTCTATTAATACAGCATTTTTAAACTCTGTCCCATTATCACACCTAATACCTTTAACCTTTTTGTTAAGCTGGTTTCCAACAAGGGTAATGAACTCTTTTAAAATATGAGATGTTTCATCTTTAGTTCTCAAAAAGAATATCCAACAAAACCTGCTATAGTCATCAGTGATTACCAAGCAGAAGTACTTATGATCAATACTTCTGATTTGGGTTGGACTAAAGAGATCCATATGCAGCAACTGAAGAGGTTCTGAAATGGTGCTTACAACTGTAATGGCTTTGTATAAGGCCCTGTGTTGCTTTCCTTTGTTGCAGGCAACACAATTGTGTTCATTGGTGAAGACTTTGGAGGGAAGTCCTTCAACAAGACCCAGTTTAGAAAGCTTGTTAATGGTCTTGAAGTTCACATGAGCCATCCATCTATGCCATTTTGTAGACTCATCCAGGGATGCTTTAGCCACCAAACATGTGAGGTCACCTTCTGGTTGAACATCATTCAAATTGAATGTGTATAAATTGTGGCTTCTAGGAACTCTCAGCAGAATGGATGTATCTTCTGGAAGTGTGAAGCCTTTAGATAGCACAATACATTCATCCTCAGAAAATAATACTTTGTTCTTGGTGTCACAAATTTGTGATACTGAGAACAAGTTGAAATGTTTCAGTTCCTTTACATAGTACACATTCTCAAAATCCAAATGAGGTGTTCTAATGGTGCCTTTCCCAGTGATTCTACCATCTCCTCCACCAAAAGTCACACTGCCTCCTCCTTCTATGGGTACAAAATCATTCATCTTCTCTTTGTTTCCTGACATGCTTCTGGAACAACCACTATCTACTATGCCAACATCTTTACTCTTTAGAGGATGATCCTACAACAACAAAAAAAATATATACAAAAAATTAGTACACTATGGAGACTCAAGTCATTACTGACTTGAGCCTGCCTTGTGGATCATAAGATTTAGGCTATGTAGATGTATAAGATCCACCATTGTTCTTGGGCCTCCTTTGAAAATTAGGTCCCTTTTAGTCAAGAACAACTCTGAGGCTTGTATTCTATATCCCTTCCATCATACATAGAGTCAAAACATTCAGGCCAATAACCATTTTGAAAATATAAACTAGTTGGTTGCACATATGGTCTAGCAACTGATTTTCTCCAACCAGAATTGTGTTTGCTGGTTTTATGAGTTGCTTGTGGAACAAAAGATGGTATATCATTAACATTTTTTCATATTGGTCTAGGTTTCTTTTGACTAGCACATACACCCATTCTTTGCTCATGAAAATTACAATCCTTAATCAAATGAAATTTACTTCCACAAACAAAACATTTCTTCTTCTTAGAAGATTTATTCAAATTGAAAGATGTTTCATTACATGCAAAAGCATTCATACCACAAACATTAAGAATTGTTTTTTAGCAATTAAAGACATTATTTTGCAAAGAATTAAATGACAAGTCTTGAGGAAACTGTCTTGGAAGTTGATTCCTCAGCAGCAACTCTAACAGGCTTGTAAGGAGTCTTGGGTGTAGGCTTGGGTGAGGTCTTGGGAAGGTCTGACTTTTCATTTAAATCACAACTAGTAGAAGTAGTAGACCCTTGGTCAGAGGACTTGTCACTATCAACACAAGAGACAAAGTCAGTAGATGAAGAATCAGGGTCTGGCAAGTCTCTTGACTTTTTGCCATAAAGATGGTATGATCCATCGAAGTCAAGATGATGGAAAGGTCAATGGGCATATGTTCTCCTCTAATAGGTCCAGGTACAACATGTAATTCTCCTTCTTTAACATAATTAGCTAATCTGGCTGAGTAGATTTCGCATATCATTCCTAGCTTCTAAGCCAACATACTTCTTAAAACCTAAACCTATCCCAGAGTTTACAGATTGACTACCATAGAGATATTTGGCTACTTTGTCACCTGACACTAACCATTCTTTATGTCTAGCTACTTCCTCATCTAGTTTTGTTTGTAGCACTTGGTTTTCAGAGACTACATCAGCTTTTTCTTTCTCAGTACGTTTCAAATCAATTATAGTACATTCTAAATCACTTTCTAACACCCTTATCTTTTCATCATAAGGAAGTTGACTCTTTTTAAACCAAATTTTTTGTCTTTATAATGTTTTTAAAGCCATTTTATAAGCCTCAACTTCGACATAACATTCATTATATTTAGGTTTCAATTCATCATAAGCTTCCTTAAGTTCATTATATCTTTCACTACAACCAAAAACACAATTATGTACCTGAGAGATGCCCATTAAGGCAATTTGATCATGCTTATCCTCTGTAGTACAGCTTGCGGCCAAAGAATCCACCATGCTCAGAACCGGGAGCTTCATTATTTTGGGCTCATGCATCTTCCAGTTGACATGGTCATCCAGAGTGACCGAAGCATTGGAGGATCCAGCTTTGGAATTTCCAGCTTCCATATGATTCTGGCGATAGGAAGAATACCTAACCTCATCACCAGCCTTCCTATCCTTGCATTCTCTTAAGAAGTGACCCATTTGACCATAAGTATAGCACTTGACTTTCCTTTTGTCAAATCTGTGGATCTCTTCCACAGAAACCAAAATTTCTCTCGGACTTACGCCAAACCTCTTGATGTCCACTGAGAGCATGGCCAGTTGCCACTTCAATTTCATCTCTTCCATATCAAGTGGATCACACTGTTCAAAGTCCTCAAAGCTAGTTGTCTGGCTGATTGTCATAATCAAAGCAACAAAGAGTGAAGTACATCTTCCAACACACCACTGGATTTAGGTTTAGAATTTGATGGAGTGGTGATGTAGGATGATGATGGAAAATGGGCTTGGAGCATAGGTCATCTTATTTGAGGAGGCCCCAACAAATCGAGTGGTGGAGTGGATGAACGAAATGGACTTCGACATCGGGCTCAAGAGTTTTAAGCCTGTTGTAGAGATCATCAAAAGTGACCATATCCAGCCCACCTTTAGCTTTGAGTGCAATACTCACTTGCAACCAAGATGGAGGTAAAGAACGTAAGAACTTTGAATTGCAGTCCTCATTATGCGGCCTGGCCTTCATCGATTCGATTGACTCAAAATCTTATGGAATCTGTCATATCCCTTGTGGATACCTTCTTCCTCAGAGATTTGGAATTCTTGAAACTGCTATTTTAGCATTGATTTCCTCATTCTCTTTGACTCCTCGTTCCCACCAAACCTAGCCTTGATAGCCATCCAGATGTCCTTAGCATCCTGCATGTAGTGAAAGTCACCCATGTGATCATCAGGTATAGCCTGAAGGAGAATAGTTCTAACTTTGTTCTCTCTCTGAACAGCCAGTATCTCTTCAGCAGTTTTGGGACCAACGATGGTAACAACACCATCAGAATCTGTGACATGCCTCTTTAAACGGTTACCCTTCTTCACAACTTCCCAAAGATTCCAATCAATATTGGAAATCCAATTCTGCATCTTCATAGCCCACAAATCATACTCCTCTTTTTTTAGGTTTGGGAACTTTGCATTGCTTTTTGTGAGATTGAGTTGTTGCAGAGATGTGTTATTTTGATTGGTAGTGACTTCTATTTCATCGTCTGACCCAGGCATGGTTAAGGTTGTTTTGGTTGTGAGGGTGTAATGAAAAGAATGTTCTTAGTATCACAGAGACTCTCCCGAGGCTCTGATACCACTTGTTGAACCTAAGACCTTGATAAATCTTTGAGCGCTTGTGGATCGTTAGTAATGCTTATGTAATCACAAACACACTAATAGACAGTCTCTATTACTTGTATTCTAAAGCAGAAATCAAACACAAGTAAGAACAATAATAACTAAGAATACTTTGATCCTCTATGGATCTCTGAATAGAACTAAAACTTGTTCTTCAAACTCGTACATCATTCATACTAATGTGTTCCTTTTATAGACAAGGAACCCTAAACCGTTTCCCAAGAAACGTATAATCATAAAACTAAACGAAGATATACATTATCACTTCCTAATAAAGCTCATGCATATCCTAACTAACTATAAAATACGCGGAATATCTATCTTCGCAGAAACAAACTACGCGGTTTTACTACTTCCGCAGATTCATGTCTTCAGCAGATTCCAGCACTTCAGCAGAATCCATCTGCAGTATCTTCAGCAGAATTCTTATTTAGTAGAATTCCCAACAATTATTATTTGCATAACCCCAATCCATTTTTTCTTGAATCCTTCATAAATCTTAGACCCATCTCTATGCGTTTGATCAGACTCTCATTGGGAGATGTCTTCTAAGAAACAAAATAAATAATAAGCTGCACACCATGAATCTTCTTCCCCTTCATCTAAAAGGGGTCTTGTGCAACTCGTAGACGCTTCCCCTCAAGTGATGCATGTAGATGGTAAGTATATAAACCATAAGCTTCCCCTTAAAATTATACTAACCATGTCATTTTTTTTTAATAAGAAATAAAACGCAACAGCAGAAAAATCAAATCAGCAGCAACATCAAAATAGTCTACCAATAATAATGGAGAACCAATAGAAATACCAACGCATGCGTCTTATATCTTGTACTATCCACGTGACTCCAAACTTAGATGATGTACTAGCAAATGTGAGCATTAAGCAGCTTTTCTATAGATCTCGCCCCTTCACTAACACTGAGCACTACAACGTAACTCCTTAAAGTGATAGCAAATGCGAGCATTAAGTACTTTTTATAGATCTCACCCCTTCACTAGAATCATCAAGTCTTTGTCATATCATTAACGTACAAACAAGTTATCTCAAAAGTGTTCATCACGCGCTTTGAGATATGATAAGACATGCACCTGATCAACTAGTAGGAACTCCAGAACAACCAGCAGCAACTGATCAGCAAAAACCATAATCAGTAGAAACCGATTAGCAGCAACCGATACTACCAGAAGAAACCAGATAAGCAACCAGCAGGAACCGACCAGTAGAAACGAATCAAAAATGCAGCCAGTAGGAACATCAAATCAAGCCGAGAATATGTTAATTACTAGGGTTCATCGTTGAATAAAAATTCAACTCACCAAGACTAGTAAAACATTTGAAGACTAACTGTCAAGACCAGAATTAGCATATACAACAACCGATCATGAACAGTATAAATGTTATCCGACTAGAATTAAATTCCCACGCTGCCAGAAATATAATATTTGAACAATACCAACAATCTCATTTGAGCATGAAATAATTGACCACGAATAATACTCGAACATAAGAATCCCCATAAAATTAACTTGTCTCGTTATGTCACATAAATGACTATGTACCAAATCACAATGAATACTTGCCATATGTGAGAACAAATGATTCGAACATATCAATTATCAAACACGACAAAAGATAATATGCCAATCATGCGCCAAAAAGTCATCAATCTCAATTAATTACCATCACGTGATCATCAATTGAGACTTGGGCAGAAATAAAATACCAGTATTATACCCACACGAGACCACCACTGAGATATACGCCCAACAATATTCTTGACAGCACAAATTAAAAGTGGGGACCAAAATATATACAATGAATCAATGTAGATAGATAGTACCTCACGTGACTTTGAGCATCAGCAGTAACACAAGTGTACCTACTAAGCACCACATCGAAAACAATATCAGTAGAAATAAGAGCCCCACGTGATGGCCAAAGCAAAATATCAAAGGTATAATATGAACCTTATTTGACCAATACAATCCCATCAATTGCACCAAAAATTTTCCACTGATACATGCGTATACCCACATGATCATCCCCATGTGATCAGTAGCAACACTACATGCGCTGCAATATTTGACCCAAACATTCACGTGACATAAACATAGGGGCCACCGACCAATTCATAAAAATTAATGGTAAACATTCTCGTGACATAGACATTCGAATATCAATTCAACATCACCATCCAATCAATGTCTTGAAGTACCAATTAATTCAACCAATCATATGCGACTATTCAAATTAAACAATGATCTTCGAATTAAATGCTCGTATCAGATCTCAAGAGAATATTACCAATCAGACTTATTGATGAGAGAACAATAAAATATAAGATCAACAAATAATAACTAACCCACGTCATCAGCAGTAATGTAAGTCTCCATCAATCCGAGATCCTTTTTGCCTGCTGCATCCTATATTTTTACCTCTGCTGCAATAGAAAAATTAGGTATAAACCCTAATTACTGGAAAACCTTATAAACCCTAGATCGAGAGCCACGAGGCTCTGATACCAATTGTAGAATCTAAGAATCAGACACAACTAGGGTATGAATAACATTGATTGATTGATGCACAGCGGAATAATTATAACACAATCAATATTACTAATAAGGTTTTCTTTATTAATTAAAACAAAGAAACTAATAACTACTAACACTACTACTACGCTCTATGCGTTTGATCAGACTCTCATTGGGAGATGTCTGCTAAGAAATGAAAATAAAGGATAAAATAAAACTACTACGCCTACCCTCCTTATATAGGAGAGGGAGGTTACACCAAAACCCTAATCTTAGCTTACTAGAAAAGCTAAGCTAACTATTACATATTAGACCCTCATTGTTTCTTCTTTTTCATTCTTGTTTTGAACTTCTGCAATTCCCAACAGCGTGGATACAGGACGAGAAGGGTTTCCAATGATGTTGTCCAATGGATGATCAAGTGTCCTTTTTCTAAGGTGTTCATGTAGTTGTTGTTGAGGAACTAAAGTAGTAGAGTCTGGATCTACTGATGATGATGGTTCGGGAGTTGGTTCAGGAGCAAATATGTTCTCAAATGGAGCATCTTTAGGAGTAGTAAAGGGGTTATCTACATCATAGGTGCCAGAAACAATTCCATGATGTAGACTTGATGATTGATGAATTGAAGATGATACAGAGTGATCAACAGCAGGCGCTTCTTGACTCAATGACATAGAAACTGAAGGGTTATCTACGTGAGGGATAGGAGCAGACCTCTGTTGATGGATTTGGATCATTAGCACTTGGCTCATAGTGTTCATCAAACATTGGATCAAACAATTTCTTCAAATCATCTTCTGAATGAGGTACATATGGAGTTCGGGTGAGGATTGTGTACAAGAGTAGAACTGATGGGGCTACTTGATGAAGGTTGTGATGCGGGTCCAAGCTGGGTTGTCCGGAGCCAATTGACTGGTCAGCTCATCGAACGTAACGTGAATTGTTTCCATGATATTTCGGGTTCTTTTGTTCTAGATTCGGTATCCTTTTCTGCTTGGTGCATATCCTAGAAATACTCCAATGTCCGGTTTAGCTTTAAGTTTGCCTAAGTCTTGATCCTCATTAGTTGGATAACACAATGCACCAAACATACGAAGGAATGAAAGATTTGGTTTTCGATTGTGGACAAGTTCATATGGTGTTTTTCCATGAGATGTGTGAATTAGGGATCGATTTTGAGTGTAGCATGCAGTGGCAATGGCTTCAACACAGAGAAACATTGGAACCTTTGAGTAAATCAGCATTTTTTTTGCGGCTTCCACAAGAGTTCGATTTCGTCTTTCAACTACATCATTCTGTTGAGGAGTTCGTGGAACAGTTCTTTGATGACTGATTCCAACACTTTCATAAAACTCACTAAGTTTTTTATTAAGAAACTCAGTTCCATTGTCTGTTCGGATGATTAAGCGGTTTTGTTAAGTCGAACCTGCAAGACTATTTGATAAGTTTAATGCGATATCGGAGTTTCATCCTTTCTCCTTAAGAACTTAACCCTAGTAAATCGAGAGTAATCATCAACCACAACTAACACATATTTCTTCGAAAATATTACGCACTCTCATGGGTCCACATAAATCCATGTGAATGGTATGAAGAACTTCCATAATTGAGTTTGTAGGTTTGGGTTTCTGGGCATACTTCTTGCTTTTTCCCAATTGGCATGCTGAACAAAGATGATCCTTTTCATACTTTAGTCTAGGTAAGCCTATTACTAAGTCCTTTCTGGAAAGGTCATTTATGGTGCCGAAGTTCAAGTGATTGAGACGACGATGCCATAACCATGACTTTGTTTTTAAAGCCTTTGACAACAAGAAAATTGGAGAAGACTTCATCATATCTTCGATGGTGTATAGGTTTGAACCCCGTGTTCCTCTTAAAAGTTCCACACCATCAAGTTCTCTAACGAAACAAGTATGTTTTCTAAAAGCCACCTCTAGATCGGAATCACAGAATTGACCAACAGAAAATAGATTATGACCAAGACCTTCAACATAATATACCCTAGAGATTACACTATCACCAACAACATAATCTCCATAACCCATAATTGCACCAAAATGATCGTTCCCGAATCTAACAGTCCCGATGAATTTACTCACGAAGTTCATGAGTCGCGACCGGTCTCCAGTCATATGCTTGGAACAGCCTGAGTCCAGGTACCACATAACGATTTGAACGATCTGCAGTTCAACACAGACAAGAATGGATAACTGGATAATTGGGATCCCCATGCAAGAATGGGTTCCATTTGGTTAGTAACAATGATTGGAACATCCACATCAGAAGTATGTTCACTTCTTAAAGGAATAGTTTTACCAGTAGGCATACATTTCCTAACGGGCATTGGTCTAGATAATTTAGGGCACAACTCATTAAGATTGAATTTACGGCGAGTAGGTATCCATTGATAACCTACATTACTAAATTTTCTTCCTGTGGGTTTCTAATGTTTTCTAACCTTCTTCCACCATTGTTTTCTAGCCTTCTTAACCTGTTTGATAGCATTAACATTCTTAACTGGATATTTAACCCCATTACTCACATCATTCACAACACATTCATGATTGACACCAGAAATCAAACATTCATTACATGTTTTGCAAGTAGTAGTAGAATTCGAATTAGTTACAGTACACTTAAAGTTAATACTAGAATCAACACGATTCGTTTTATTCAATTCAAACTTAAAGTTCCTAGGGTGTTCTTCTACTTTCCTCCATTGATTACTCTTATCTTGCGAGGTCCTATCTTGCTCTGTATTGCCTTGAGGCTTTGACCTGATCGCTTTGGTGTCACTTTTTACTCTTGTAGAGGGAATGGGAACATTAGTTGGTTTTGCTACATTTTGCATTTTAGGTTTAGAAGTGCTGGGATCTGAACTACTTGAAGGCACACTGAAGCTTACATGCTTAACTTTAGGCACTGAGTGAGGCATATCAAGATTGGCATTCTTAAAATCGGGCATAGAACAAGGCACAACTATTTTATCCTTCGTACCATCGGATTTAGGGCGTGTTGCTCTTAAGCATTCTAACAGCTCTTGAGATCATTTGGCCTGAATGCAAGCAAACCTAATTTCACTATCAAGGGGCTTATTTATGAAATCCTCCTCTACAATTTCACGGAGACATTCTAGACTATCCTTAAGATGAACGAAATAGTTATGAAATGCCAGTTCGTTATTTCTAAGATGAGGAGGAATGTATTTAATAGTCACAGTATATTTAGAATCTGCAGATGACTTTGATGCAACATTCTCATTAAAGACAAGTGGCATTTTCCCTTTTACCTGACTCCTCAGATTCTCAATTTCCTTTTGTAAAGACGTTATTTTTTCGTTGTTCTTGTCACGAGTGACTTTCATTGAATCATATAACTCTTTAAAGTGTCGTTTAACCTTTTCATTTTCTTCTAGAAAACTCTCATTTTCCTTTTGTAAAACATTAACAAGGTTTTGAAGATGAAAAGTTTGAGAAGATCGAGAATCTAAAGGTGGAGGCATTTGGGAGCCATTCATATTATTTCTTTTGCCCTTCAATTGTGAGATTTGGGCGTCTCAATTTTCTGATCGTGTTACAATGAGCTTGAATTTGTTCATCACGTTTGTTTATTTCAAAAACTGTATCAAATTCAGGAGCATCTGAGGATGTCTTGATATTTGAGGTTTTAACATTTTCTTTAAGATGTTGATATTTTAATTGCAAAGCAAAATGTTCAACTTCCAGTTTAGAAAAATGTTTGACCAAGTTATCATGATCATCCTGTTCAATTTTATCATGCATTTTTGAATTTGCTGTTTCAAGCTGAATGACACGATCATGTGAAACTTTCAAAGCAACAGATAATTCATGAAATTGAGAAGCAGTAATAGAGTGCTTAGTAACAGTATAAAACACATCTTGAGCCACACAACTCAATACTAAGTTCTCATTTAAGATATGCAGATTTTTCCTTTCAATTTCATTATATTTGAGTTCCCGTTCATAGTCATTGACCTCAACAATCATTGCATCAAATTCCTTTTCCATTTCTTTAATGTCCGAGTTTATTCCTTTTTGAAGACTTTCAAATTGACCTTTTAATTGTTTAAAGAAAGGCATGACCTCAGTTAAATAGCATTCTTTAGTTTGCTCAAAACCCCTTTCCCCTTCAGTTATCCCATTAGGTGTGATCCTTTTCTTACATGTCTTCTCAAAATCAACAAATAGTTGATAAACAACATATAGGCTGATTAAGGTCTTGCTCTTAGTTGGAATAGATCTAGGAACTAAATGCATGGGTGTATTCGGAGGATACACAGTTGCTGGAGGTATTTTCCTAAAGGGAGTGTTCGTTTTAACAAGTGCATTAGCTTTTGCATATCTATGTCCTTTTTCCAAAAATCTTGTTCTGGGGTTAATAGAGTTTGAGGCTTAAATCTGCTCGGGAAATCCAATTTTCTTTAGTGTAATCATGGGGTTTGAACGTTATGTTTTGCTTTTACACCGGTGGTCTTTTAGCTTCATATTCAGTTTCTCCCTAGTGACCTCATCTAATTGCCTATCTTCCTCAGTGCACTCAGCGCAACTTGGTTTCTGCCTAGGTTTAAGGATTTCCTTACCATCATATATTACCTTCTGAGCTTCTCTAGCTACTTTACTATATTCAGGATTGGGTTCCTTTAAGAGGGGAATGCTATGCTTATCGCTGAGAACTCTATGCTTAGTGATCATGTGAGAAGTCTTAATGGTATTCCCTTTGTTAGGAATTAGAAAATTCAGTCATTAAAAATTCGGTCACCTCAAGTATATGTATTCGATAGAAAGCTCGTAGTCGTAGTCATAATATGTTAGTAAGTAGTTTGCTAAGTAACACCGTGGAGGACGGACGGGTCTTTACCCACTGTATGCCTGATCCACAGCCCGTAGGTGGCGTTTATTTGTAAGACACTATAAATACCCTCTACCTCCCAAGGTAGAGGTTTGGAGCTTCAATACCATTTTTCTTTGTTTCACATAGTTCCCAACTCTCTTCCCTTTCTCTCTCTAGAACTTTCTCTCTCTAAACTACTTATATGCCCCATTGTGATTATGGTTTAGTGTGTTTGTGAAATCCTATATCTTACAATTGGTATCAAGAGCCATGGTTAGATCACTCATCTTTCATGTTCTTTGTTTTGGTGGATTTCATAAGGTTTTTCGGGTATTAAGTGTTTAGGAGAGTTTGAATCATTTGGACAAATTCTAGTGTTAAAGTTTGAATTTTGGTTGTACTTTTGTGTTTAGGATCATCATATGTGTTTATGTTTTGAATTGGAAGGCTTAAATCATTGTGGTTTGGTTATTTTTGATTGATAAAGCGGTTATTTGTGAACTTTGTACAAAGCGAGTTGAGTCTCGGACTTTTGTTTCTTGAGCGAGTTGCTTTGTTCTTTGGATGCGATTTGGTATATGCGACTTGGCTATTTAGCGAGTTGACTTTTTATGCGACTTGGGTTCTAAGCGAGTTGTTTCTTTAAGCGACTTGAGTTCTAAAGCGACTTGGCTATTAAGCGGGTTGTATAGCTAGCGAGTTAGTTTAAGCGACTTGGTGGTTAAGCGAATTGTGTCTGTTTGTGACTTGCTATTAAGCGAGTTGTCTCTATATGCGACTTGGCTATTAAGCAAGTTGATTCCTTAAGCGACTTGTTTCTTTAAGCGAGTTGGTTGTTTAGCGAGTTGATAACTAAGCGAGTTGAGTGTTTAGCTAGTTGTCTATTGAGACTTGTTACTTCTTCATGCTAAATTCTCACGGTTGTTCTTTTGGTTTAGTAAAATCCCGTGAAACAATCAATTTCCCGGTTGAATCAAAGAATAGTAAAATCCCGTAGAACTTGTAATCATGGCAAACATCGTTTCTACTATTGTTTCTTCTAGAGCGGAGGACGTCAAGCTGGGATCGATACTTGTCCACCTATGCTTGACAATGATTATGACTCATGGGCTCAACGAAGCGATTATGCTTTGGGAAAAGAAAACGGAGTCAACATTCTCAAGTCAATCGATGAAGGACCTTATCAGATTGAGACTACAATAGACATAATTGATACTGCTGCTGATGGAACAATGATCTTTGGATTGGACAGACCAAAGACGTATGATGAGCTTAATGATAAGGAGAAAAAGAGATTCGATGCTGACATCAGGACTTCCAACATTATACTTCAGGGTCTTCCAAAAGTTATCTACGAGCTCATCAATCACAACACTGAAACCAGATGAGAGTGTCTATGAGTACTACGTGAGATTCCATAAGCTTGTGAATGACATGAGGAAATCAAAATGACCATGCCAAACATTCAGCTAAACTCAAAGTTTGTGAACAACATGAATCCCGAATGGCACAAATTTGTCACCTCTATGAAGCTTACCAAAGGTCTAAAGAATACAAACTGTAACATATTGGATTTCACATACACATCATAACACAAACACAAGTAGGCTTATAGATGATTTTCTAGAGAGAGAAAGTTAGAGGTTTGGGAACTTTAGTGAGAGAAAGAAAAATCTTATTATGAGCTCCAACTCTCTACCTTGGGAGGTAGAGAGTATTTATAGTCTTTACACAAAAAGCCACCTAACGGGTGTGGATCGGGCATCAGTGGGTAAAGACCGTCGTCCTCCACGGTATTACTTAACTAAATACTACATGACATTAAATAACTACGACTACGAGCTTTATAACGATTACAAATACTTGAGGTGACCGACACTTTAACCACTGGATTTTCCAAATCCTAACAATCTCTCCCTAAGGAGGTCACCTCAAATTACATAGAATACAAACAGATATTACATTGAGATTGTTCTTGTATTCTTGTTCATGTTCTTTGTTTTGAAGCTCGTAGTCTTTGATTCTTCATTTTTGCATGTTTGGATAATCCGAGTGGAGGTCTTTAACCGATCCACGTGATACTTGAGTTTTGAGCCAAACTTTGAGATCATCGGCAAACATAAATCTTTGACTCATCCTTTGTGGTGTTAGTATTATGTGATGTTGTGACTTTTGGACTGACATGCTGACATTCTTGATCATGATACATTCTCATCAGAGTAGCAGAAGCTTTCGTTGATTCATGATATTGGCAGCAGCGTAGCAGAAGCATGGAGTGAAAAACATCAGAGTCATTGATGCACTAATCATGATTTCTTTAGATATGAATGGTTGTGTGAGCATGCGGCTATGGATTGACCTATCCATTCTGATCAGCTACAAATGTCGGGGTGTACCGCATAAAAGCGTTAGCAATAAAGCGTACGAAAGTGTCTTTGATCACTTTTGTTGAATTGAGGTACACGGCCCACGGTTCCCGTTGATCGATAAGTACTCGCACGTGATCGTATAATTCGAAGAATCTCCTTAGCGGGGTTTAGCGAATTTGCTCTAGCCGTTCTCAAACCGGACGCCTCAAAGAAGACAACGAGTGAGTGAACCCGAATTTTGAGATTCACCGATTGATGAAAAGAGATTTGAAAAACAATCGTGTATTGCTCAATAGAAATTGTTTTTGCAATACAACGAAGGTTTTAATGAAAATCAATTATCAATCATAAACACCTTTTATTTTGAAATATTTGTACACAGTCGATGTGCTAAGGAAAAGAGTTTTTAAGCACAACGACCGGTTTTTCAAAGGAATCCGTCAATCCATAACCTGAGCCAGGATTGATTCAAAAGATTGAATCGCCCCATTGTTTCTGTTCAGTTGTCACATGGTTGATCTATTGGTTAGATCTCACATGCCACCTACCAAGAGCTTGTTTGATGTTGGCTCTAGAAGGCTTTCCATCTTCATTGTGAATATGTTTGTATATCACTCAGATGTTCTGGCAATACCACAAGGATAATGCGTAGGACTCTAAAAGTATATTCTCTCTTTCCACATTGTGTGAAACAGAGAGTCTTCATTGACAGTGTCCTAATGAGATTTATTGATGATCTCGTGGCTCTAGACTAAATTGTGCATATTTGGTTCCTATGCCAGAGACTAGGGAGAGGGTCTCCTTCTTCAATACCAACTATCTCTAAGAGAATGTCGATAGATTATGTCGGTTCCCGTGAGAATGAAACAAGTCCTTTTAAGAGGAACTTGAGTGGTTTGGAAAGTTTAAGTGCGGTCGCCATTTGGGTCCATGACGTCTTGTCTTCAATACCGATGTTACCTTGGTAACCACCAGTAGTATATGAATTGAACCCGGTTTCGGCCCTAAGGTTGAATTATTGGAGGGCTATTTCTTTTCACCCTTTTCATATTCATTTCTTTTTCATTCTTCAACCCCTTCACTGCTTACCGAGACTTCATAACTAGAACTTTGTTGGGTTTATTCGATTACTAGCTCGTCTCAGTCCGCACTCTTCCCATATTCTCATTTTTCTCCTTTTTTCATCATACCTAAGGACTTTTACACTATCTAGTGGATTGTCCCTGGGTAGATCCCTCCGGTTCTGGCGGATCATGGGAACAAATACCTAACCTTATCATCCTTATATCACCATACATAAAGTAAATTTGGTCGGTCTATTTGGTATTGTTCATCTGCCATTGGAACCAATTGAAAATCATTTGAAAATCAATCCAGATACTTGTGATATATTATCAAAGTATTTTGTATCTGAATTGTTTTTGATATTTTTAGAAATAGAGCTCCCCCTCAACATTTGCATCAAGCATCATTTTGTAATAGAAATTATTTTCATCTTTAAGGGGTTGGCTTGCATCTAAGAGTAGTTATATAAAAAAGTGGTTTTCAAAATAGTTGCTCCCCCTCAATATGTGCATAGATATTTGAAAAGTTTGTGCACATATTAGGAAAAGTCTGCACATTGAATTAAATTGATCACGTTTCAAATCTTTGTGGTTTAAGAGAGATGCTCCCCCTCAACATGTGCATGGAAAATTTGAAATCGTTTGGCACATGTGGGAGGGAGTGCTTGTACATCCTTATAAAACCATTTACCGAATTATTAGTTAAAATCCAATTTGAATCACAAATTCTCCCCCGATCACAATTATCAAATCATTTGAGAGTTGTGATCTCTGTAGATTTAAATTGATTTTGAAAGCTTTTAAGGAGAATTGTGACTTGATTATGAAAACGTTTTAACTGCTAAGGATCGAATTTTAAGACTTTAAACTCCATTGATTAAACATGCATGATTATCTTTTGAAAACAATTGTATGACAAATAACCTTTTGATTTAATTGAAATCATTCTCCCCCTCAATCAATGACATTAGTTGTTGATTGAGAGATAGATGTTTTTGACAAAAGTTAAGCCCAGATGATTTTCAACAATAGAGTCCGAGTTATTTTTCAACGCAATTAGTTTTCATTAGATAGTAAGTAATTGTTTATAGAATCAGAGCATGAGATTAAAAAAATAGATAAGGCATGGCTCTGTTCTTTTTTTTGAAGAACGGGTTACTGCATGAAATTACAATAAACCATCGTTTTGCTTTAAAAAAATTTCTTTCTCTCATTTTTTTTTATTTTTTATTTTTTTTTGGAACATTCGACTAACATCTAAAGTCCCGTGTCATTCTTTGAATGACAACACAAAGACCGTAGATATTATCGAATCGAGGAAAACATGACAAAAGGACAATATTTTTGAATTTTTTTGAAAGTTTTATATTTTTGTCTTTGCTTTTTGTTGTTTTTATAATTTTATATACAAGAAGTAGATGAAGGAAAACCTTTTACTTCTCTTCTTCCTCTTGAAGACGTTTGAGTGTTTCCGGTTGTAGGCTCTTAAGACCAAGTCGTGGAAGGATAAACTCAAAACGTTCTCTAGGAAGAGCTTTGGTGAAGATGTCTGCTAATTGGTATTCAGTACTCACAAAATAGAGTTCCACCACACGGTTTTCCACTTGCTCTCTGATGAAATGGTGTCGAATGTCGATATGCTTTGCTCTTGAGTGTTGAACGTTGTTGCATGAGAGAGAAATAGCACTTTTATTATCACAGTACAGAGGGATTTTGTTGAATTCAAAGCCATAGTCAGATAATTGGGATCTCATCCATAGAATTTGAGCACAACAAGATGACATGGCTATATATTCAGCCTCTATAGAGGAAATAGAAGTACTCATTTGCTTCTTGGAAGACCAGCTCACAAGCTTATCACCCAAAAGCGAGCACCTCGGGCGTGCCGGCGGTATCTTGACATCCTGCATGATCGGCATGCATAGGCTTTTAGTGACATACCGGTGTCCTTCGGGTACCAAAGTCCCATGTTGATGGTTTCTTAAAGATACCGAAAGACCTTAAGCTTCAAGGTGCTTTTTGGTAGGCTTAGCCGGTATCTAGCACACATGCAAGCGGCGAACAAGATGTCGGTCTAGTTACTGTGAGGTACATCGTGGATCCGATCATGCTATGATATTTCGTTTGGTCTACCATGATCCACTGAGTGGTCCTCATCCGTTTAGTACGCCAATCATGGAAGTGTCAGCAGGTCACAAGAATCAAATCCAAATTTCTTTAAAATCTCATTTGCATATTTAGATTGATTAATAAAAATGCCTCCGGGACTTTGTGAAATTTGTAATCCCAAGAAACATGATATTTGTCCCATCATTGACATTTGAAATTTAGAACCCATTTCTTTAGAAAAACGATCACATTCATTGGGTCAGTCGAGGCAAAGATAATATCATCAACATATATTTGAACATGAATTAAATGTTTGCATGACTTCCTGGTGAACAATGTCGGATCAACTGCTCCTTTGCTGAATCCAGAAGATAGAAGAAACTTTGACATCGTATCATACCATGCTCTAGGAGCTTGCTTCAAACCGTCAAGGGCTTTTTTCAAGCGATAGATATAAGAAGGATGATCTGGATTCACAAAACCCTCTGGCTGGCTTACATAAACCACCTCTTTCAAATCTCCATTCAGAAAGGCGGTTTTCACATACATATGATATACAACCATATTCTTGCTAGCAGCATTAGCCAAGAAGATTCTGATTTCCTCAATACGAGCAACTGGAGCAAATGATTCTTCAAAGTCAATACCCTCTTCTTGACGGTATCCTTTTGCAACCAATCGAGCCTTCTTCTTTAAAACATCACCATGCTCATCAAGTTTTACTTTGAAGATCCACTTTAGAGTGATGATCATAGCACAATGAGGGCGGTACTAATTCCCATACATCTAGTCGATCAAACTCATAAATTTCTTCTTACATGGCATTGAACCACCGGCCTTCATTCATGGCGTTTTAACATCTTTTGGTTCGATCTTAGAGAGTACGGAGTTGAAGAAGCACCATAAGGCATCGGTTGCAAGTTGTTTCCGAGTGGATACCGGACGAGAGAGGTTTCCAATGATGTTGTCCAATGGATGATCATGTGTCCATTTTCTAAGGTGTTCATGTGGTTGTTGTTGAGGAACTGAAGTAGCAGAATCGATTTCTCCTGATGAAGATGGTTCTGATGATGATTCAGAGCAAATATGTTTTCAAATGGAGCATCTTCAGGAGTAGCAAAGGGATTAACTTCATCCTGAGTGCTAGAAACAATTCCATGATGTACACTTGATGATTGAAGGTTTGTTGATGAGACAAAGTGATCGGTAGTGTGCCCTTCTTGACTTAATGACATTCGAAATTGAAGGGTTAACTTCATTGGACAGGGGCTAGAAGCGCCTCTGTTGTTGGAATTGACAGATCATTGGCATTTGGCTCATAATGTTCATCAAACATTGGATCAAACAATTTCTTCAAATCATCTTAAGATGGAGGTAAATATGGAGTTCTTTGGAGATGATTGAGGTACAAGGGATGAACCAATTGGACTGTTTTGAAGTGCGGGTCCGAATCGATTGTCCAGGAGCCATAGGACCGGTCAGGCCATCGAACGTAACATGAATTGTTTCCATGATATTTCGGGTTCTTTTGTTGTAGATTCGGTATCCCTTTTTGTTTGGTGCATATCCTACAAATACTCCAATGTCCGCTTTAGCCTTAAGTTTGCCTAAGTCTTGACCCTCATTAGTTGGATAACACAATGCACCAAACACACGAAGGAATGAGAGATTAGGTTTTCTATTGTGGACAAGTTCATATGGAGTTTTTCCATGAGCAGTGTGAATTAGGGATCGATTTTGAGTGTAGCATGCAGTGGCAATGGCTTCAGCCCAGAGAAACATTGGAACCTTTGAGTAAATCAGCATTGTTCTTGCGGCTTCCACAAGAGTTCGATTTCGTCTTTCAACTACACCGTTCTGTTGAGGAGTTCGTGGAACACTTCTTTGATGACTGATTCCAACACTTTCATAAAACTCACTAAGTTGTTTATTAACAAAATCAGTTCCATTGTCTGTTCTGATGATTCTGACAGTTTTGTTAAGTCGAACCTGCAGATGTTTGATAAGTTTGATGATGATATCTGGAGTTTCATCCTTTGTCCTTAGGAACTTAACCCAGGTGAATCGAGAGTAATCATCAACCACAACTAACACGTATTTCTTCCCAAAGATATTATGCACTCTCATGGGTCCACATAAGTCCATGTGAATTGTATGAAGAACTTCTGTAACGGAGTTTGTAGGTTTGGGTTTGTGGGCATACTTCTTGCATTTTCCTAATTGGCATGTCAACAAAGATGATCCTTTTCATACTTTAGTCTAGGTAAACCTACAACTAAGTCCTTTCTGGAGAGATCATTGATGGTGCCGAAGTTCAAGTGATTGAGACGACGATGCCATAACCATGACTTTGTTTTCGAAGCCTTTGAAAACAAGCAAATTGGAGAAGACTTCATCATATCTTCGATAGAGATGGTGTATAGATTTGAACCACGTGTTCCTCTTAAAATTTCCTTACCATCAAGTTCTCTAACGAAACAAGTATGTTTTCTGAAGGCCACTTCTAGATCCGAATCACAGAATTGACCGACCGAAAATAAGTTATGACCAAGACCTTCTATGTAATATACTATGGAGATAACACTATCACCGACAACATAATCTCCATAACCCATAATAGCACCAAAATGATCATTCCTAAATCTAATAGTTCCGATGAATTTACTCATGAAGTTCATGAGCCGCGACCGGTCTCCAGTCATATTCTTGGAAGCGGCTGAGTCCAGTACCACAACGATTTGAACGATCTGCAGTTGAACACAGACAAGAATGGATAACTGGATAATTGGGATCCCCATGCAAGAATGGGTTCCACTTGGTTAGTAACAATGATTGGAACACCCACATCAGAAGTAGAAACAATGGAATCATTAGAAATTGATGCAGTGCTAGTGTCCATATTTGACCTATTCAAAGTATGTTCATTTCTTAAGGGAATAGTTCTACCAGTAGGCATCCATTTTCTAGTGGGCATTGATTTAGAAACTTTAAGGCAAAGTTCATTAATCTTACGGCCAAGGGTATCCATTGATAACCTATTTTACTAAATTTCCTCCTGGGTTTCCATTGTTTTCTAACTTTCTTTCGCCTTTGCCTTTTAGCCTTCTTAGCTTGACTTTTAGCATTAACAATTTTATCTGGGCATTTGACATCATTAGACAAAACATTCACACCACATTCATGATTAGTAGAAATCAAGCAAATCATCATTACATGGTTTTGCGAATAGTAGCAGAATTCGATTAATTACTGACGCTTATAGCTAATACTAGAATCAACACGATTCATTTTATTCAACTCAAACTTAATATTCCTAGGATGATCTTGTACTCTCTTCCAATGCACATTCTTAGCTTGCGAGGTCCTATCTTGCTTGGTATTGCCTGGAGGCTTTGACCCACTTGCTTTAATGTCACTGATTACTCCTGTAGAGGGAATTATGGGAACATTAGTTGGTTGATCTACTTTTGCATTCCTGAACTAGATGTGCAAGGATCTGAACTACTTGAAGGCACATTAGTGTTCACTTTCTTAAAGTTGGGCATCATATGATTTGTATGCTTGGCACTGGGCATAGAACAAGGCATCACAGCTTTACCTTTTACACCTAAGGATTTAGGACATGTTGCAATTAGACATTCTAGCGACTCGAGATCGTTTGGCCGAATGCAAGCAAACCTAATTTCTCTATCAAGAGGCTTATTTATGAAATCCTCTTCCACTATCTCACGAAGACATTCTAGACTATCCTTAAGGTGAGCACAATAGTTGTGATACACAAGTTCATTATTCCTAAGATGAGGGGGAATGTATTTAACTGATCATGATATATTTTGTCGAGGATGACTTTGAAGCAACATTCTCATTAAAAACAAGTGGCGTTTCCTTTTTCCGACTCCTCGATTCTCAATTTCTTTTTGTAAAGAAGTTATTTTTCGTTGTTTTTGTCACGAGTGACTTTCATTGAATCATATAACTCTTTAAAGTGTCGTTTAACTTTTTCATTTTCTTCTAGAAAACTCTCGTTTTTCTTTTGTAAAGCATTAACTAAGTTTTGAAGATGAAAAGTTTGAGAATACTGAGAATCTAAAGGAGGAGGCATTTGGGAGCAGTCACATTGTTCTTTTCACCCTTTAATTGAGAAATTTGGGCTTTCAACTTTCTCATCGTGTTACAATGAGCTTGAATTTGTTCATCCGCGTTTGTTTATTCAAAAACCATCAAACTCTGGAGCATCCAACATGTCTTGATATTTGAGGTTTTAACATTTTCTTTAAGATGTTGATATTTTAGTTGTAAATTAAAATGTTCAACTTCTAGTTTAGAAAGATGTTTTACCAAATTATCGTGATCATCCAGATCAATTTTTTCATTTAGTTTAGAGTTAGTCTTTTCAAGCTCAATGACACGATCTTGGGAGACTTTCAGAGCAACAGATAATTCATGAAATTGAGAAGCATTAATGGAACAATTTGTAGCAGTGTAAAACACATCTTGAATGATACATTCAGAAATAAGATTCTCATTCAAGGTATGCAAGTTTTTCCTTTCAATCTCATTATATTTTAGTTCTCGCTCATAGTCACTAACCTCAACAATCATCGCATCAAATTCCTTTTCCATTTCTTTAATATCTAAGTCCATCCCTTTTTTAAGACTCTCAAATTGATCTTTTAATTGTTTAAAGAAAGGCATGACCTCAGTTAAATAGCATTCTTTAGTTTGCTCAAAACCCCTTTCCCCTTCAGTTATACCAGTGGGTGTGATCCTTTTCTTACAAGTTTTCTCAAAATCAACAAATAATTGAAAGATAACATATTGACTGATTAAGGTCTTGCTTTTAGTGGCAATAGTTCTAGGGACTAAATGCATTGGTGTATTAGGAGGATACACAGTTGTTGAAGGCATTTTCCTAAGGGGGGTTTGTTACAACAAGATTCTCTGCTTTTTGCTTATCTAAATCCTTTTTCCGAACATTTGTTCGGTGTTAACATTTGAGGCTTAAACTTGTTCAAGGAAATCCAATTTTCCTTTTTGTAATCATGGGGTATGATAATTATGTTTTTCTCTTTACATATAGGATTATTGAGTTTCTTATCCATTTTCTCCTAGTAACTTCGTCGATTTCTTATCTTCCTCAGTGCACTCAACACAACTAGGTTTCTGCCTAGGCTTAAGGATTTCATTACCATCATAAATTACCTTATGAGCAGTTCTAGCCCTTTTAATGACCTCTGGATTTGGTTCCTTAACAAGGGGACTACTATGCTTATCACTCAAAACTCTATGCTTAGTGATTAAGTGAGCAGTCTGAATGGTATTTCCTTGTACGTATAACTTATTTTCAAGCTTGTTTTTCAAGGTTTTCAGATTGGAAAAATCATTCAAACGTTTTGATCCCTTAGTATTGAATTCTTGCTTAAGCAGTTTAACATTTTCCTGAAGTTCTTGTTTTTGCTTAGCAGTTTTAGAAAGCTTTTCTTGTAAGGAATTTAACTCTTGTTTTAATACTTCTTCTCTAAACCTACTTTTTCTAATAATTGTATGCATTTGGTTATCCATTTCCTGCTCACGGGTGGTTAACTCAAACTTAGCATGTTGTTCATAGATATCAACTTGTTCCTTATAGGCATTGAGTTCAGAGGTGACAGAATCATCAGGGGTACATGCAGTGTATTCATCAAAAACACAATCATTATTGACTGCAGAAGATACATCACTTGGTACAATCTCACTTTCACTTTGAGCCACATGTTGATCATATGGGACAATATTACTATTTCCTATATTTTCAACATCTAAATCATAAGTTTCAAGAGATTGTACTTCATTATGTATCTTTTGCTCATCAACCTTCGTCGTTTTAATACCTCGAGATGATTGATTCTTTGGATGGACCACCTGTTGTGTGAAGGAACCTTAGGAGAGACCATAGGAGAGATCCTTGCCATGAAGATTGATTGGCGGTTGGTTCATCATCCACATCCGAATCATAAGCATCACAATCAGCTACTTGAAATGCATTTGGATTGTTACGCCCATACCTCTTGCGGCGCTCATCTACATCGGCATCATATATCTTAGCATTCCCTTCAACAAGAAACAACAACTCCTCTTCATCCAAAGTTGCTCCATTGTCCTGAGCTTGCACAAGCAACATCTTGTCTCGAAGTATTCGCATTCGAGGACGCGTTTTGGAGATGTACAGTTCCTTGCAATATGTCCCTCACCACCGCAGTTGTAGCATTTGATTGGCTTTGCTTGACCTTGATTCCCAATCCTTCCCCGATTTTTATTAGCAGCATAACCTCTACCAACTCCTCCTCTTCCCTGATCATACTGCTTTTCTTGAAGTGGTTGTCCCATAATCTTTCCATCTCTGACAACCGAATGATTGTGAAGATTGGATGCGATTCGATCTCATTGTTAGTATGAAGACTGTTGGTATGTGGAGTGAGGGTCAGGTTTTGTTTAACCATAAGAGCCAGTTGATTAATGAAGTGTCCCATGACTGCATCGCATCGGCCTTGCTTGAACCTCGGATCGGAATGAGTTTGTGATTACCATTACCCGTGGGTATGACTTGAGATGCTTTGGTAGTAATACCAGTATTGGTGTAGAAGGCGTTGAGTCATTGGATGAAGCTGGTTTCTCCCTGCTTAGATTTGAACGCTCAAGAACCTTTTTCAAACAAAGCATGTCTCTCATTCTGAAGAAGGAAGGAATATAGTTGCTCATAGTTTGTGTCCTTCAATCCTTTGGTTAGCTTCACAGAGGTGACAAACTTGTGCCATTCTGGATTCATGTTGTTCACAAACTTTGAGTTCAGCTGTATGTTTGGCATAGTCATCCTGATGTTCCTCATGTCATTCACAAGCTTGTGGAATCTCACATAGTACTCATAGATACTCTCATCAGGCTTCATCTTGAAGTGCTCAAACTCATCATACAGTTGTGATTCTATGTCTTCCTTGGTTAATTCAGAACCCGAGAGAAGCATCTTGACATTATCCCAAACTGCCTTGGCTTCGGTGTTGTGATTGATCAGCTTGTAGATGTCTTTTGGAAGACCCTGTAGTATGATGTTTGAGGCCCTGATATCAGCATCGAACCTCTTTTTCTCCTTATCATACGTCTTTGGTCTATCTATTCCATATATCATTGTTCAATCTGCATCTGTATCAATTAAGTCTCTTGTAGTCTCAATCTGATAAGGTCCTTCATCAATAGACTTGAGAATGTTGACCCCATTTTCCTTTCCAAGACAATACAATCTGATTCGTTGAGCCCAAGAATCGTAGTCTGTTCTGTCAAGCATAGGTGGACAGTATCTGAACCCGGTGCTTGAACATCCTCGACAAGTGGAGATGATTGTAGGTACGGTGGTAGATATGTTAACAATACACGGGATTTTAAAACTCTATGATTAAACCGGGAAATAGATTCTTTCACGGGATTTTACTGAATCAAGAGAAAACCGTATTACAAACAATAATTCAACCAAGTCGCTAAGAAACCTTGAGCCAAGTCACTAATCACCAAGTTGCTAAGTATTATGAAATCAAGTCGCTATAATGTCAAGTCGCTAAGACACCAAGTTGCTACAAATTTTGACAGCAAGTCGTTAAGCACCAAGTTGCTAAGTAGTCAAGTCGCTATATAGCAACTCGCTAATGTCCAAGTCGCTAACACCAAGTCGCTAAGAAACTTAAGTACAAGTCGCTAACAAAATTGAAAGCAAGTCGCTCCCTTCACCAAGTCGCTACCCGTAGTGGAGAATCCACTAACTGTACTGTTTGACGGCTTGTCTCAATAGACAAGTCGCTAAACACCAAGTCGCTACCACTTCCACTACAAATCGCTACCAACTTACAAAGCAAGTCGCTACCAAGATTAAAAAATCCGTGGCTCAAGTCGCTAGCTAGAATAACTCAAAAACACCACTTTTCAATCCAAAAACAACTCAACCACGATGATTCAAGCCTTCCAAATCAAAACCTAAATACATATGATGATCCTAAACACAAAAGTACAATCAAAATTCAAACTTTAACACTCGAAATGAACCAAATGATGCAAAAACCACTAAACTTTTTCAAACTCAAAAACCACCTAAAACCACTAGAAATTCAAGGATATGTAAGAGATGATCTAACCATGGCTCTTGATACCAATTGTAACATATTGGATTTCACATACACATCATAACACAAACACAAGTAGGCGTATAGATGATTTTCTAGAGAGAAAGTTAGAGGTTTGGGAACTTTAGTGAGAGAAAGAAAAATCTTATTATGAGCTCCAACTCTCTACCTTGGGAGGTAGAGAGTATTTATAGTCTTTACACAAAATGCCACCTAACGGGCTGTGGATCAGGCATACAGTGGGTAAAGACCCGTCCGTCCTCCACGGTATTACTTAACTAAATACTACATGACATTAAATAACTACGACTATGAGCTTTCTAACGATTACAAATACTTAAGGTGACCGACACTTTAATACCTGGATTTTCTAAATCCTAACACAAACTATGAGCAATTGTATGCCTTCCTTCTTCAGAATGAGAGGCATGCTATGTTTGAAAAAAGGATTCTGGATCAGTTCAAAACCAATCAGGGAGAATCAAGCTCACCAAATGATTCTACAGCATTCTACACCAATGTTGGTATTACCACCAAAGCATCTCAAGTCATACCCATGGGTAATGGTAATTACAAACTCATTCCCGATCCAAGGTTCAAACAAGTTGATGCTGATGCAACCATGGAAAACTTCATCAATCAACTGTCTCTCATGGTTAGCCAAAACATGAACTCTCTCCCACACACCAACAATAACCTCAGAACAGCATCCAATCCACACAATCAAGTTACTGTCAGAGATGGGAAGGTTGTGGTGCAACCAGTTCAAGAAAGGCAGTATGATCATGAAAGAGGTGGAGTTGGTAGAGGATATGTAGCAAATCAGAATCGGGGAAGAAATCCAACTCAAGGACAAGGAAAGCCTGTCAAATGCTACAACTGTGGTGGTGAGGGACACATTGCTAGGAACTGCACATCTCAAAAACGCCCGAGAATGCGAGAATACTTGAGACAAGATGTTGCTCGTACAAGCTCGGACAATGGTGCGTTGGATGAAGAGGAGTTGTTGTTTCTTCTTTGAGGGCAATGCAAGACCTATGATGCAGATGTGGATGAGCAGCCAATTCAGGAGATAGGTAACAATCATCAGAATGCCTTCCAAGTCGTGACTATGATGCATACGACTTTGACGTCGATGATGAACCTATTGCACAAACAATTTTCATGGCTAGCATTTCTCCAATGGTCTCTCCTATGGTCTCATCATCACAGCAAGATGGTCCATCCAAAGAATCAATCATCTCAGAGGTATTGAAACTATATGATGAAGTTGATGAGCAAAAGATGCATAATAAAGTACAATCTCTTGAAACTTATGAATCGGATATTGATGATAAGGGTAATAGCAATATTGTCCCATATGATCAATATGTGAAGCAAAGTGAAAGTGAGGTTGTACCAAATAATGCATCTTCTGCATAATGATGATGCTTTTGATGAATACACGCATGTGCCCCTCGATGATTCTGTATCTCTGAACTGAATGCCTATAAAGAACAAGTTGCTATTTATGAACAGCGTGCTAAGTTTGAGTTAACCACACGTAAGCAGGAAATGGATGACCAAATGCCTACAATTATTCGAAAAAGTAATTTTAGAGAAGAAGTATTAAAACAAGTGTTAAACTCCTTACAAGAAAAGCTTTCTAAAACTGCTATTCAAAAACAAGAACTTCAAGAAAATGTTAAAATGCTTAAGCAAGAATTCAATGCTAAGGAATCAAAACTTTTGAATGATTTTTTCAATCTAAAAATGTTGAAAAACAAGCTTGAAAATAAGTTTTACGTACAAGGGAATACCATTCAGACTGCTCACTTGATCACTATGCATAGAGTTTTAAGCGATAAGCATAGCATTCCCCTTGTTGTGGAACCTAACCCTGAGGTTGTTAAAAGGCTAGAGCTGCCCATAATGTAATCTATGATGGTAATGAGATTCTTAAACCTAGACGAAACCTAGTTGTTGAGTGCCTGAGGAAGATAGAAAATTAGATGATGCATCTAGGGAGAAAATGAATAAGAAGCTAGATGATCCTAAATGTAAAGAGAATAACATAACGATCAAACCCCATGATTACAAAAGGAAAATTGGATTTCCTTGAACAAGTTTAAGCCTCAAACGTTGTTAACACCGAACAAGTGTTCTGGAAAAAGGATTTAGATAAGCAAAAAGCAGAGAATCTTGTTGTAACAAACCCTCCCCTTAGGAAAATGCCTTCAGCGACTATGTATCCTCCAAATACACCAATGCATTTAGTTCCTAGAACTATTGCCACTAAAAGCAAGACCTTAATCAGTCAATATGTTATCTTTCAATTATTTGTTGATTTTGAGAAAACTTGTAAGAAAAGGATTACAACCACTGGGATAACTGAAGGGGAAAGGGGTTTTGAGCAAACTAAAGAATGCTATTTAACTGAGGTCATGCCTTTCTTTAAACAACTAAAAGATCAATTTGTGAGTCTTAAAAAGGGGATGGATTCAGATATTAAAGAAATGGAAAAGGAATTTGATGCAATAATAGTTGAGGTTAGTGACTATGAGCGAGAATTAAAATATAATGAGATTGAGAGGAAAAATTTACATACCTTGAATGAGAATCTTATTTCTGAATGTATTGCTCAAGATGTGTTATACCTTTGCTACAAATTGTTCCATTAATGCTTCTCAATTTCATGAATTATCTGTTGCTTTGAAAGTCTCTCATGATCGTGTCATTGAGCTTGAAAAAACTAACTCTAATGCATGATAAAGTTGAACAGGATGATCATGATAACCTGGTAAAACAGTTTTTCTAAATTGGAAGTTGAGCATCTTGCTTTGCAATTAAAATATCAACATCTTAAAGAAAATGTTAAAACCTCAAATATCAAGACATCCTTGGATGTTCCTGAATTTGATGCAGTTTTTGAAATTAGCAAACATGATGAACAGATTCAAGCTCATTGTAACACGATCAGAAAGTTGAAAGCCCAAATCTCTCAATTAAAGGGTGAAAAGAACAATGTGACTAGATCTCAAATGCCTCCTCCTTTAGATTCTCAGTATTCTCAAACTTTTCATCTTCAAAACTTAGTTAATGCTTTACAAAAGGAAAATGAGAGTTTTCTAGAAGAAAATGAAAAAGTTAAACGACACTTTAAAGAGTTATATGATTCAATGAAAGTCACTCGTGACCAAAACAACGAAAAAATAACGTCTTTACAAAGTGAAATTGAGAATCTGAGAGTCGGAAAATGTGAAACGCCACTTGTTTTAATGAGAATGTTGCATCAAAGTCATCCTCGACTGCAAATACATCTTGGATGTAAATACATTCCTCCTCATCTTAGGAATAATGAACCGTGTTTCATGACTATTGTGCTCACCTTAAGGATAGTCTAGAATGTCTCCGTGAGATTGTAGAAGAGGATTTCATTAACAAACCTCTTGATAGAGAAATTATGTTTGCTTGCATTCAGCCAAACGATCTCAAGAGCTGCTAGAATGTGTAATTGCAACATGTCCTAAATCCTTAGGTGCGAAAGGTAAAGTTGTGATGCCTTGTTCTATGCCTAGTGCCAAGCATTCAAATCATTCTATGCCCAGTTTTAAGAAAGTGAACAATAATGTGCCTTCAAGTAGTTCGATCCCCTGCACAACTAGTTAAGGAATGCAAAAAGTAGATCAATCAACTAATGTTCCCACAATTCCCTCTACAGGTAATCGGTGACATTAAAGCAAGCGGTCAAAGCCTCCGGCAATACCAAGCAAGATAGGACCTCAAAGCTAAGAATGTGCATTGGAAGAGAGTACAAGATCACCCTAGGAATATTAAGTTTGAGTTGAATAAAACGAATCGTGTTGATTCTAATGTTAGCTTTAAGCGTCTTGTAATTAATTGCGAATTCTACTACTTTTGGCAAAACATGTAATGATGATTGCGTGGTTGCTGTTACTAATCTTGAATGTGGTGTGAATGATTTGTCTAATCTTTGTTAAATGCTGATAAAATGTTAATGTTAAAATTCAAGCTAAGAAGGCTAAAAGGCAAAGGCGAAAGAAAGTTAGAAAACAGTGGAAACCCACAGGAAGGAAATTTAGTAATATAGGTTATCAATGGATACCTTTTGGCCGTAAGATTAATGAACTTTGTCCTAAAGTTGCTAAATCAATGCCCATTAGAAAATGGATGCCTACTGGTAGAACTATTCCCTTAAGAAGTGAACATACTTTGAATAGGTCAAATAAGGACACTAGCACTGCATCTATTTCTAATGAGTCCATTGTTTCTACCTCTGATGTGGGTGTTCCAATCACTGTTACTAACCAAATGGAACCCATTCTTGCATGGGGATCCCAATTTTTCAGTTATCCATTCTTGTGCGTGTTCAACTGCGGATCGTTCAAATCGTTATGTGGTACCGGACTTAGCTGTTCCAAGCATATGATGGAGACCGTCGCAGCTCATGAACTTCGTGAGCAAATTCATCGGAGCTGTTAGATTGGAACGATCATTTTGGTGCAATTATGGGTTATGGAGACTATGTTGTTGGTGATAGTGTTATCTCCGGTATATTACGTGAAGGTCATGGTCATAACTTATTTTCTGTCGGTCAATTCTGTGATTCTGATCTAGAAGTGGCCTTCAGAAAACATACTTGTTTCGTTAGAGAACTTGATGGTAAGGAACTTTTAAGAGGAACTCGTGGTTCAAATCTATACACCATTTCTATCGAAGATATGATGAAGTCTTCTACAATTTGCTTGTTGTCAAAGGCTTTGAAAACAAAGTCATGGTTATGGCATCGTCGTCTCAATCACTTGAACTTCGGCACCATCAATGATCTCTCCAGAAAGGACTTAGTTGTAGGTTTACCTAGACTAAAGTATGAAAAGGATCATCTTTGTTCAGCATGCCAATTAGGAAAAAGCAAGAAGTATGCCCACAAACCCAAACCTACAAACTCCGTTACAGAAGTTCTTCATACAATTCACATGGACTTATGTGGACCCATGAGAGTGCAGAATATATTTGGGAAGAAATACGTGTTAGTTGTGGTTGATGATTACTCTCGATTCACCTAGGTTAAGTTCCTAAGGACAAAGGATGAAACTCCAGATATCATCATCAAACTTATCAAAGTGCGAGGTTCGACTTAACAAAGCTGTCGAATCATCCGAGCAGGACAATGGAACTGAGTTTGTTAATAAACAACTTAGTGAGTTTTATGAAAGTGTTGGAATCAGTCATCAAAGAAGTGTTCCACGAACTCCTCAACAGAACAGTGTAGTTGAAAGACAAAATCGAACTCTTGTGGAAGCCGCCAGAACAATGCTGATTTACTCAAAGGTTCCAATGTTTCTATGGGCTGAAGCCATTGCCACTGCATGCTACACTCAAAATCGATCCCTAATTCACACTACTCATGGAAAAACTCCATATGAACTTGTCCACTATAGAAAAAATAATCTCTCATTCCTTCGTTTGTTTGGTGCCTTGTGTTATCCAACTAATGAGGACCAAAACTTAGGCAAACTTAAAGCTAAAGCGGACATTGGAGTATTTGTAGGATATGCACCAAACAAGAAGGGATACCGAATCTACAACAATCGAACCCGAAATATCATGGAAACAATTCACGTTATGTTCGATGAGCTGAACGGTCAAATGGCTCCTGGACAAACCAGTTCTGGACCCGCAACTCAATTTTCATCAAGTATTCCTTTTAGTTCTACTCTTGTTTCTAATCCCTCTCCAGCAACTCCTTATGTACCTCCATAAGAAGATGATTTGAAGAAATTTTTTGATCCAATGTTTGATGAACACTATGAACCAAATGCTGATGAAATGTCAATTCCATCAACAGAGGCTACTCCTATCCCTGTGAATGAAGTCAACCCTTAAGTCTCAATATCATTAAGTCATGAAGTGCCTGCTGCTGATCACTCTGTTTCATCAACAAATCATCAATCATCGAATGTACATCATGGAATTGTTTCTGACATCAATGATGAAGTTAATCCCTTTGCTACTCCCGAAGATGCTCCATTTGAAAACATATTTTCTCTTGAATCATCATCAGAACCATCTTCATCAAGAGATATCGACTCTGCTACATCAGTTCCTCAACAACAGCCACATGAACACCTTAGAAAGTGGACACATGATCATCCATTGGACAACATCATTGGAAACCTCTCCTATCCAGTATCCACACGGAAACAACTTGCAATTGATGCCTTATGGTGCTTCTTCAACTCCGTACTCTCTAAGGTCGAACCAAAGGATATTAAAACAACCATGAATGAAGACAGCTGGTTCAATGCCATGCAAGAAGAAATTCATGAGTTTGATCGACTTGATGTATGGGAATTTGTACCTGCTCTAGATTGTGCTATAATCATTGCTCTAAAGTGGATCTTCAAAGTGAAACTTGATGAGCATGGTGATGTTTTAAAGAACAAGGCTCGATTAGTTGCAAAAGGATACCGTCAAGAGGAGGGTATTGACTTTGAAGAGTCATTTGCTCCAGTTGATCGTATCGAGGCAATCGAGAATCTTAGCTAATCGCAAGTAAGAACATGGTGGTTTATCGATGGATGTAAAGGCGGCGTTTCTTAACGGAGATCTTAAAGAAGTCGTATCGTCGCCAACTGAAGGCTTTGTGAATCCTGAACATCCTACTCACGTCTATCGTTTGAAGAAGGCTCTTTATGGTTTAAAACAAGCTCCAAGGGCATGGTATGATACGCTATATATGTTTCTTCTATCTCTGGATTGACAAAGGCAGTTGATCCGACATTTTTCACGAAAGTCGCAAACATTTAATTCACGTTCAAATATATGTTGATGATATTATCTTTCCCTCGACTGACCCCAATGAATGTGATAGTTTTTCAAATGAAATGGGTTCCAAATTTCACATGTCAATGATGGGACAAATGTCATTTTTCTTGGGATTACAAATTTCACAAAGTCCGGAGGCATTTTTATAAATCAATCTAAATATGCAAATGAGATTTTAAAGAAATTTGGATTTGATTCTTGTTACCCTGTTGACACTCTATGATAAAGCGTGCTAAACGGATGAGGACCACTCGGGGATCATGGTAGACCAAACGAAATATCGTAGTATGATTGGATCACGATGTACTTCCGCGACCATGTAACCGGACATTCTATTATTTGTTTGCATGTGTGCTAAATACGAGGCTAAGCCTACCAAAAAGCACCTTGAAGCGGTTAAATGGGTCTTTCGGTATTTCCAAGGAACCATCAATATGGGACTTTGGTACTCAAAGGACACCGGTATGTCACTAACCTTATGCGGAATCGATCATGCAGGATGTCAAGATACTTCGTCGAAAATGCGTCGGAGGCTTTCGGTTTTTGGGTGATAAGCTTGTGGTAGGGTCTTCAAAGAAGCAAATGAGTACTTCTATTTCCTCTACAGAGGCTGAATACATAGCCATGTCATTCTGTTGTGCTCAAATCCTATGGATGAGATCTCAATTAACTGACTATGGCTTTGACTTCAATAAAATCCCTTTGTCTTGTGATAATAAAGTGATATTGCTCTCTCATGCAACAACGTTCAACACTCAAGAGCAAAGCACATCGACATACGACATCATTTCATCAGGGAACAAGTGGAAAAAGTGTGGTGGAACTCTATTTTGTGAGGACTGAATACCAATTAGCGGACATCTTCACCAAAGCTCTTCCTAGAGAACGTTTTGAGTTTATTCTTCCACGTCTTGGTCTAAAGAGTCTACAACCGGAAACACTCAAGCGTCTTCAAGAGGAAGACGAGGAGTAAAGGTCTTTATCCATCTATATCTTGTATATATTTATTCAAAAAGCAAGGAGAAAATTATAAAACTTTCAAAACCCATAAAATTAGAAAATCTTGAAAAATTTCAAAAATATTGTTATTTTGTAATGTTTTTCCTTATTCGATTTCATCTACGGACTTTGTGTTGACATTCAAAGAATGTCACGGGTCTTTAGATGTTCTTTGAATGTACATAGTTTTTGTTAAAAAAAGAATGAAGGAGAAAAATGGTGGTTTATTGTCATTTCGGCAATAACCGTTTTAAAAGAAAAGAACAGAGCCATGCTTTATCTTATTTTTCAAATTCTCATGCTCTGATTCTTAAAAAATGTTTTTCATCAATAAGACAAATGTTTCTCTTTCCAAATATTTTTCCGTCTAATGATTCTTCTAAAAAATATTTGCCATCTAATGAAAACTAAATTGCTTTGAAAATTCCTTGTACCTTATTATTTGTGTAAATCATTGGTGCTTATCATCTGTCAAAATCTCTATCTCTCAATCAACAACTTGTGTCATTGATTGAGGGGGAGAATGATTTTATTCGAATTAAAAAGGTTATTTTGAATGGTCATTTTTCAAACAATTGGCACGTAAATGAGCAAGGTTTATGGTTGAACAATCACAAAGAAGAATGTTTTATTTAGTTAATTCAATATCTTTGCTAATGTTATGTTTTCAGAAGACAATCTTGCATGTTTAATCAATGGAGTTTAAAGTCTGAAAATCTTATCCTTATCAGTTAAAAGTTTTTTTTTCAAAAGCAAGTCACTATTCTCCTCAAAAGCTCTCAAAATTTAATTTAAATCAATAGAGATCACATCTCTCAAAGGATTTGGAATGTGTGATCGGGGGAGAATTTGTGATTTAAATTGGATTTAAACTGATAACTTGATAATTGGTTTTATAAGTGTTTAGCAAGCTTTCCTCCCCACATGTGCCAAACGATTTCAAAATTTTCATGAACATGTTGAGGGGGAGCATCTATTTTAAACCACAAATATTTGAAACGTGATCAATTTAATTCAATGTGCAGTTTTTTCCTAATATGTGCAAAACATTTTCAAATTTATATGCACATATTGAGGGGGAGCATCTATTTTGAAAATCACATTCTTTATATAACTACTCTTAGATGCAAGCCAACCCCTCAAAGATGAAAATTATTTCTATTACAAAATGATGACTGATGCACATGTTGAGGGGGAGCTCTTGTTCTAAAAATATCAAAAACAATTCAGGTACAAAATGCTTTGATAATATATAACAAGTGTCTGGATTGATTTTAAAATGGTTTTCAATTGGTTCCAACGGCAGATGAACAATACCAAATAGACCGACCAACTTTACTTTATGTATGGTGATATAAGGATGATAAGGTTAGGTATTTGTTCCCACGATCCGCCAGAACCGGAGGGATCTACCCAGGGACAATCCACTAGATAGTGTAAAGTCCTTAGATTTGATGAAAAAAGGAGAAAAGTGAGAGATGGGAAGAGTGCGGACTGAGACTGAGTTAGTACTGGAATAAACCCAACAAGGTTCTGGTTATGAAGTCTTAGTAAGCACTTAAGGGGTTGAAGAATGAAAAAGAAATGAATGTGAAAAAGGGTGAAAAGAAATAGCCCTCCAATAATTCAACCTTAGGGCAGAAACCGGGTTCAATACAGATGCTACTAGTGTTTACTAAGGTAACACTGGTATTGAAGACAAGACGTCATGGACCCGTGATGCACTAAACTTCCCAAGCTACTCAAGTTCCTCTTAAAGGACTTGTTTCATTCTCACGGGGAACCGACATTATCTATCGACTTTCTCTTAGAGTTTGTTGATATTGAAGAAGGAGACCCTCTCCCTAGTCTCCAGCATAAGAACCAAATGTGCATAATTAAGTCTAGAGCCATGAGATCATCAAATAAATCTCTTTAGGACACTGTCAATGAAGACTCTCTTTTTCACACAATGTGGAAAGAGATATTATATCTTATGAGTCCTACGCATTATCCTTGTGGTATTGCCAGAACATCTGAGTGATATGCTAACATATTCACAATGAAGATGGAAAGCCTTCGGGAGACAACATCAAACAAGCTCCTGGTGGGTGGCATGTGAGATCTATCCAATAGATCAACCATGTGACAACTGAACAGAAACAATGGGGCGAGTCGTACTTATGATTCAATCCTGGTTCAGGTTATGGATTGACGAATACCTTTGAAAAACCAGTCATTGTGCTTAAAAACTCTTTTCTTTAGCACATCTACTATGTACTCATATTTCAAAATAAAAAGGTATTTATGATTGATAATTGATTTTCATTAAAACCTTCGTTGTATTGCTAAAACAATTTCTATTGAGCGATACATGATTTTTTTTCAAATCTCTTTTCATCAATCAGTGAATCTCAATTCGCTGGTTCACTCACTCCGTGTTGTCTTCTTTGAGACGTTCCGGTTTGAGAACATCTTGAACAGCTGCGAAACCTGTCGAAATTCTTGAATTATACGATCCAGCGGTACTTATCTGATCAAGCGGAGGAACCGTGGGCGTGTACCTCAATTCAACGAAAGTGATCAAAGACACTTTCGTGCACTTTAATTGCTAACTGTTGTATGCGTGCAGCGACATTTGCAGTGATCAGAATGAAGCGGTCAATCCATAGCCGCATGCTCACACCACACATTCATCTCAAAAGAATTCATGATAAGTGCTTCAACAACTCGATGCTTTCACTCATGCTTACGCTATCTTTGCTTTGCAAATATCATGAACCAGTAAAAGCTTCCGCTACTCTGATAAGAATATATCATGATCAGAATGTGAGCATGTCGGTCCAAATGTCACAACATCACATAACACCAACACCACAATGAAAGAGTCAGAGATTCATATTAGCTGATGATCTCAATGTTGGCTCAAAACTCATCATCACGTGGATCAGTTAAAGACCTCCACTTGGAATTATCCAAACATGCGGAACATGAAGAATCAAAGACTACTGAGCTTCGAGCAAAGGACTTAATCAAGAATCCTAGAACAATCTAATGTAATATCTATTTGTATTCATTGTAAATTGAGGTGACCTCCCTTAGGGGAGATTGTTAGGAATTAGAAAATTCGTCGTTAAAGAGTCGGTCACCTCAAGTATATGTATTCGATAGAAAGCTCGTAGTCGTATTCATAATATGTTAGTAAGTAGTTTGCTAAGTAACACCGTGGAGGACGGACGGGTCTTTACCCACTGTATGCCTGATCCACAGCCCGTAGGTGGCGTTTATTTGTAAGACACTATAAATACCCTCTACCTCCCAAGGTAGAGGGTTGGAGCTTCAATACCATTTTTCTTTGTTTCACATAGTTCCCAACTCTCTTCCCTTTCTATCTCTAGAACTTTCTCTCTCTAAACTACTTATACGCCCCATTGTGATTATGGTTTAGTGTGTTTGTGAAATCCTATATCTTACACCCTTGTACGTACAACTTATTTTCAAGCTTGTTTTTCAAAGTTTTTAGATTGGAAAAGTCATTCAAAAGTTTTGATTCCTTAGCATTAAATTCTTGTTTAAGCACTTTAACATTATCTTGGAGTTCTTGTTTTTGCTTAACAGTTTTAGAAAGCTTTTCTTGTAAGGAGTTTAACTCTTGTTTCAACACTTCTTCTCTAAAATTACTTTTTCTAATAATTTACGCATTTGGTCATCCATTTCCTGCTCACGGGTAGTTAACTCAAACTTACCACGTTGTTCATAAATAGCAACTTGTTCTTGATAGGCATTCATTCGAGATAAAGAATCATCGGCATGGAGTGTATTCATCAAAAACATAGTCATCATTGACTGCAGAAGATGTATCACTTGGTACAATCTCACTTTCACTTTGTATCACATATTGATCATATGGGACAATATTACTATTACCCACATTATCCATATCCGATTCATTAGTTACATGTGATTGTACTTTGTTATGCATCTCTTGCTCATCAACTTCATCGTATAGTTTTAATACCTCAGAGATGATTAAATCTTTGGAAGGACCAACTCTTTGTGGTGATGAAACCTTTGGAGAGACCATAGTTGAAATGCTAGCCATAAAGATGGTTTGGGCAGTTGGTTCATCATCAACATCTGAGTCATATGCATCACAATCAGCTACCGAAATGCATTAGGATGATTCGACCCATGTTCGGCCTTTGGCGTTCATCCACATCGGCATCATAAGTCTTGGCATTTCCCTCACAGAAACAACAATTCCTCTTCCTCCAAAAGCGGCTCCATTATCACGAGCTTGTACCGGTAACATCTTTTCCCTGAAATACTCAGCATTTTGTGGGCGTTTTGGAGACGTGCAGTTCCTCGCAATATGTCTTTCACCACCACAGTTGTAGCATTTGATTGGCTTTCCCTGTCCTTGATTAGCATTCCTTCTACGGTTCTGATTAGCTGCATACCCTCCACCTGCTCCTATATTTCCATAACCTGCTTCAGCCATCCCTTGTTCGTTCCTTCTTCTTTCAACATTTTGCAATACCACCTTGACATCTCTAATAGTAGCTTGATTATGAGGATTAGATGCTGCTCTGAGGTTGTTGTTGGTGTGTGAGGTGGAATTCAGATTTTGACTAACCATGAGGGACAGTTTATAGATGAAGTTTTCCATGAGTGTGTTAGAATTTGGAGGCTTATATGCTGGATCAGGAATGAGCTTGTAATTACCATTACCCGTGGGTATGACTTGAGAAGCTTTGGTAGTAATCCCTACATTGGTGTAGAATGCAGTTGAATCATTAGATGAGCTTGCCTCTCCCTGTTTAGATTTGAACTGTTCAAGAATCATTCGTTCAAACATAGCATATCTCTAATTGGCGAGAATGCATACAATTGCTCATAGTTAGTGTCCTCAAACCCTTAGTTAACTTGGTGAAGTGACAAATTAGTGCCATTCGGGATTCATATTGTTCACAAACTTTGAGTTTAGCAGAATATTTGGCATAGTCATCTTAATATTCCTCATGTCATTCACAAGCTTGTGAAACCTCACGTAATATTCGTGACACTTTCCCGGTTTCATCTTGAAGTGCTCAAAGTCATCTTACAGGTTGTGATTCTCTGTCTTCTTTAGTTAATTGAGAACCGAGAGAAGCATCTTGACATTGTCCCAAATGCCATGGCGGTGTTTGTGATTGATCAACTTGTAGATGTCTTTTGGAAGACCACGAAGTATAATGTTTGAAGCCCGATATCGGCATCATATCTCTTTTCTCCTTTGAGCTCATCATACGTTTTTTGGCTGTCCAATCCTAAGATCACTGTTCCATCCGGCGGTTTCAAGTATGTCTCTTGTAGTCTCAATCCGATAAGGTCCTTCATCAATTGATTTGAGAATGTTAACCCCATTTTCCTTTCCCAAACAGTACAACCTAATTCATTGAGCCCATGAGTCATAATCGAGTTAAAGCATAGGTGGGCGAGTATCTGATCCGGTTGCTTGAATGTCTCACTACGATGGAAACGATAGTAGGTGCGTTGTTAGACATGATTACAAGTCCTACGGGATTTTACTATTCTTTGATTAAACCGGAAATTGATTCTTTCACGGGATTTTACTAAACCAAAAGAACAACCGTAAGAATGTAGCACGAAGAAGTGACAAGTCTCAATAGACAAGTAGCTAAACGATCAACTTCGCTTAGGTATCAACTTCGCTAAGCAGTCAACTCGATTCAAAGACAAATTAAGCTTAAAGAAACAACTCGCTTAAAATCCAAGTCGCATAAAGAGTCAACTTGCTAAATAGCCAAGTCGCATACAAAGACAACTCGCTTAACAACCAAGTCGCATAAACCAACTTCGGCCAATACAACTCGCTTAATAGCCAATTAAACTTTAGAACTCAAGTCGCTTAAGCAGTCAACTCGCAATAGCCAAGTCGCATAAACCAACTCGCTTCCAATAACAAAGCAACTCGCTTCCTAGAAACTCAACACTGTGGCTCAACTCGCTTCGTACAAAATTTAAAAACACCTACTTTATCAATCAAAAACAGCCAAACCATAATGATTCAAGTCTTCCAATTCAAAACCTAAACACATATGACAATCCTAAACACAAAAGTACTATCAAAATTCAAACTTTAACACTAGAAATTGACCAAATGATTCAAACTCTCCTAAACACTTATAACCCCAAAAACCTTATGAAATCCACCAAAACAAAGAGCATGAAAGATGAGTGATCAAACCATGACTCTTGATACCAATTGTAACTTATAGGATTTCACAAACACATTAAACCACAATCAATATGGGGCGTACACAAATATTTAGAGAGAGAAAGTTAGAGAGAGAAAAGGAAGAGAGTTGGGAACTATGTGAAACAAAGAAAAATGGTATTGAAGCTCCAACCCTCTACCTTGGGAGGTAGATGGTATTTATAGTGTCTTACAATAAACGCCACCTACGGGCTGTGGATCAGGCATACAGTGGGTAAAGACCCGTCCGTCCTCCACGGTGTTACTAAACTAACTATTTATTAACATAACTTGACAACGACTACGAGCTTTCTAACGAGTACATATACTTGAGGTGACCGACTCTTTAACGACTGGATTTTATAAATCCTAACAATACCCTAACAATTAGTTCATTACCAAAACCCTAAATACTCTTATGCAAAAATACGCCTCTCCCTCAAATCTGCTCTCACCAAATCTGCTCTTCAAAAACACAATCTCATTTCAATCCTTTAATTATCCGTGTAAAATCGGAATCTCATAGACCGTCACAAACACAAACTCAACCGTCCCTTTACCTCGTTATCATTATTTTTTATGTTCAAGTCGGAATCAATACCGTGTTAAGGGCTTCAAGATCCACTTGAGGTCTCGGGTAGGTTATTAATTAATTTTAGTTGTTATCATTTTGAGTTTGGTCAATTAACGAATTAAAGAAATAAAAGTAACAAAATTGTTATATTTTATATCTTGATTGATTCGAATAAGAGTTTAGGCGAGACTTCATAAATTGGATTAGTGATGAAAAGGTTCAACGATAAAATATCTTGTAAGATAGAAACCTTGAACCTCTTCTGAGATTCGTTTGTATTGCAATTTTTCTTTAGAGTCTTGATTGATGAAGAGGAGATTAGGGAAGAGTGGTTAGGATAGTTTTGGTTTTGTATATCTTGAAATGAGTTTCTCTTTCTGCTTGTTCATGATAGGTTAGGACTAGCACTGATGATGGTTATTAAACATGAAGTCGTTTCAGTTTTGGTAATTGGAATTTTGGGTCAACAAATCGCATCCCTGATGAGTCAAGTCGCAGTCATTAGTGTGACAACTGGCAATTTAGGGAGTCTATTTTAGGTAACCGCATTACATTAAACTAAACCGAGCTTTGCCTTTATCACTATTTTTATAAACCATGACTTGATTTTATATCGTCTATTGGTTTTTATGGTTTATTTCACTATTGAATGAGTTATCGTATGAGTTTTAACTCTATTTGGTAGGCACTATTCGATTCGGCACTAGAAAAGCCTAAAACGAGAAATATCGTAACTTTTAGACCGTAACTCGAAAATTGACAAATAAATAGTCAAAACTCGTGGAAAAACGTAAATAACGATGTTAGAAAGTCGAATGAACGTCGTGGGACACTCGGGGGATAATATATGAGCTCGGGGATGGGTAAACGGGATAGTTTATGAAAAATGGCGACCATGGCCCCTCCTTTTCACCTTGGTCGGCCACCCCCTCCTCCATATTTATTTATTTTTGAGTCCCTAGCTCCCACCTTTAAATACCCCCTCATATCTTCATTTCTCTCTCTAAAATTCACACACACTCACTTTTTCTCTCTACACTCTCTCTCCCTAAAAATAAAACCCTAACCCTAATTATAACCACCACTAGCCGCCGCCCTATTTCGGCCACCTCTGGCCACACGACAGCGCGTGACCACCCACCTCCACCACCATATCAAAGATCTTTTCATCCTCTTTCCAACCATATATAATACTCTCACTAAAACCTTCATTAACACCTTCAAATCTTAAGATTAAGATTCGTACTTGTAGGGTTTCAAGTGGGTTTTGCAATTCGAGCTTGAATAAGGTAAATGGAACGTGGGTAGAGCTTGTTTAAGCAATAATAACCCACGTATGGTAAATTAGGGTTTCGACCCGATGGTAGAATTTGGGGCTTTTGGTTTAAACGTGGAATTAAGTCTAATTAACATCTAAATAAAGAAGTAATTAGTGTTTGGTAAGCATGTGGTGTATCAATTTGATGGGTTTATGCATTTTAGGTCTAGTTTCATATTTTTTGTTAGAATAGATGATGGGTTTTGTGTTTGATTAATGATTGGAGCTTGAATGATTGTATTTGGATGTTGTGGAATTGATTTGGTTGTATTTGGTTGGGTGTGAGATGGTTTACGAGCCACCATGACCACGATGGTCATGGCTTGGATGTCGTACGTGACCCACATGGGCCACGGGTCCGGGTCGGGTCATTTTGGTAGCTTATTGGTTGATGTAGTTGAGGTTTGGATGAGACGCGTGGAGCCGAAAAGCTTCTAGGGCTTGTTTAGTTCATGTGGTCTTAACCGTGACCGTGTCATGACCATTAGGGTCATAACATTGGTTTCGGGTATATTTGGTTGATTGATTGGTTGGCGAGATTGTTTTGAGTTGATTTGGGATTGAATTGCGCTATTATGACTTTTAAATTGGACTTGATATATATATTGTAGACTTTGAGCTACGTCGGCGTTAGTTTGACTTTTTAGTCAATAGTTGACTCCGACAAAGCCGTAACATGGACTTTAGTATAATTTGGACTATTGATTGATTAAAAGATGAGAAGTCATGACTCGTGCTTGTGGACTCGAAACGAATAACGATATGAAACTAATAATGGAATTTGACGAAATATATATATATATATATATATATATATATATATATATATATATATATATATATATATATATATTGATAAGGTTTTAAAATGTACCTTTTTGAGGGGTCGTTTAAGCCCTTATTTGATCACTTTTGTATCCGTTATTACTTAATATCGTTCCTTTTCACTTTTTATGTATCTTGAAGGCAAAATCTTTGGAATGACACTTATTCGGACGAAAAGGCGTGAATATACAAATAAAATGGCCAAAGTCAAGAATCGAGACACTCAGGCTGCTTAAACTGGCTGAAGGTGGCGTCGAGGTGTTATCTGCGGCGCCGTCGGACCACTTTGTGATGGCTCGATGGCCAAATTTTTTATTTACAAGTGGCGGCTTCGGTTTTAAAAGAGTAGGTCGTGCGACTCGAGACCTAGATTTGATCCGACGGCGTCGAGGCTGAAGGGGCGGCGTCACAAGCATAAGGTAGCGCCGTCGCAAGAATAACGTGGCCAAGACGAAACCCTAATGGCGACTGACGGCGTCACAAATCAAAGGGTGGCGCCATCGCATATGTAATCTTATATATAGAATCAATTTTTAGTTTTCAGGTGTGTAGTCTTTTGGAGTAAAACCTAAACCGAACCAAAGGCTGTCTTGTACAGTATTTTAGGGTTCCATACCCTATCTTACATCAAGATAAGTGTTTTACTTCATTAATTCAATTATGTCTTCAATTACTTGTGTGTATGCTTGCATGTTCTCCATGTTCGGCTAATTTACTTGTGTGTTTGCTTAGGGAATATGAAACTTGATTATTGAATATTGATTGGTTGTCTCTTATCTTAATTGTTAATGATCTAGTATTGCGATAGGTCATTCGTTGTGTAGTTAATGCTTCAGTAATCTTTGTGAACCTTAGCTTATAATACCTAGAGTCATTGTAGGCTAAACCATCCGAAGAGTACCTTAGAGTTGAGTTTATAAATCCTAGAGATTTTGTTGGCGATAACCTTTGGTAGTTTCAAAGAGTTAGGGATAAACGCATACCCTACGACCTTAAACACACAACGCGATTAAGAATAAGGACGTGACAATTCCACAATCAATAGAAGATAATTAAGGAGTAATAAAACCTAAGTAAACACATCTTTAAATCATCATACGAGCACACAATAATTAGACATAGACTACATACACCTTAGTTTAGATAATTAGATAAGTAGAAGTAATCGGTAGAAATACTAACCCCCAAATATAAACCCCGAGATTCATACCTTTCCATTTCCTAAAAAAATATAAAAAGATAAAAAATAATCTTCCTCAACTCCAACCTTAGCGTAGTAACTTCTCACTAGCATTCCTATTTCCCTAGAGAACGATATCAATTCCCGTGGCTTACCCTAATACTACACTACAATGATTAGGTTCACTGCCTAGGGTGTTGAAAAACTTGCTCGACGAAAAGGAAGTTCCTTTGACCCCGAACGGCGCGTGTAGCGTTATCAAGTTTTTGGCGCCGCTGCCGGGGAATAGAATAGCTAGTTAGGATTCCACCTCGTTTAGGTTTCCTTGCTTGATTCCTATCAAGTAAGCTTTTTTTTCCCAATTTTTAGCTTCCTCGTAGTCTATCCCTCTTCTTTGTGTTTGTGTTCGTAAAACCCTTTTCATTTGTTGCTATGGCAAGTGAAGTTGCATTTGAATCATTAACAAATGAGGAACAATTGAATTTCGCAGATTGGATTGCTTTTTATTGTTCTAATGAATTTGTGAGTGATCTTAGAGATATCCAAAGGAGACGGGTGTAAGGTTGGATGGATTTGATAAATTTTGTGCTTGTGTAGCTTCTATTCAACGATCATTGTTAGAATCAACTCCTTTTAGTGAGACCCTCTAGAAAATTTTTGAGAAAAGCCTCCTAAGCATAAACCATCGGTTGTGCAACTTGAGGAAATGGATAAGGATGATTTATCCAACCTTAGGCATCATGATCAAAAAGACCTAGTTTTAAGAACATGGAACCTAAACCCGAACAAGATTGTGAGATGGTTATAGTTGAACTGCCTAGTTGCATGCGTGGGATAGATTTCACCAAAACATATGACACGCGTGAGGAATCCTTTAGGCAAATATAACATAGTGATCAAATTTTTGAGAATGATTCTTATGAATCGGACCAAGAATTTGAAATGGCTAAAGAAGGATTTGAGATACTTAGGAGTGTATTTGGGTTAGATCATCCTAATGAAGTTTTAGGAGATCTAGATATAATGGAGAATGAGGTGAAAACTCCAAGCCCACAAGCCCTAGCATCACTTGAGGAACACACATCGCCTATAACTTACCCGGGAGAAGTAGAAGAGACTATAGGAACCCCGATTGATATAGAACCTTTGGACCAAACGCCACTAGAGAATGTAGGTTTAGATACTTGTTGTCATGACCTCTCTCTTAGTCCTAGGGAAGTTCCTAATTTTGATAAAACGGAGCCTCAACCAAAAACCTTACCCAATTTTCCGTCTTTAGATGTGAATCTTGGAATTGAATTAGGCCCCAATCCACCCATCAAAATAAATAATCTGGGTAGTTTCTTGATAAAGGTGGTAGACTCTAGGCCATGTAGAGTGAAAGCTCATATAGGAGTAACCCATGACCTTACACACTTATATCACCCATTCATGGTTGATAACAAGAAACATTATGGGTTTAAACCGGGTTTATTAGGTCAAGATGGATCCTTAACTAAGAATCTTTTGAAGTTGATAGAAGATGATCCATTTTAGGAGAGAGATTTGATTCAACCGCTACACCAATAGACTTAGGTAAGGTTATAATGAATGGAGCACACTCCTTTGAGCATATAAATCACCCATCACCCTCTCCTCACGTGGCAAATTGCCACCCTAAGGGTGTGTATCGCTACTATCACCCTCACTTAAACTTAAGTGTAGGGAAAACCTCCCCTTTATCCGTTAAATAAGGGTAGATTCAAGCTCGTGACTCGAACAAAAACAAGCACTTCTTGGGAGGCAACCGATGTGTATTTGTTTTTATTTTTATTTTGTGTGTCGTATATCTTTTATTGATTGTTTATTCTCATGTTTAAATTTGTAAAAATGCTTTATTTTGTTTTTAACCTCGTCTTAATTACATATAAAGGTATTTTACATAAGGGATAAGTGTCGGGAGGATTACACACGTTTTCAAAAGAAACGTAAACATGAGAATTTCAATTAATTAAAAGATATACATGTGTGTTTGTTCGATTCAAATGCTTGTATCGAGTCATAATGGATGTTTTGCAGGAAATTTTTCCAGATTCTAAAGATAAAAATTTTCCAGAAAATCATGAACCGGTTTTGTCGGGATAACTGACGGCGTCGAGAAGGAAAAACAACTAATTACTTTTTCGTTTTCCGAGCTACTTATAAATTTTTGGAATTTTCCAGGTTTTAATTTTCCAGAAATTCTGTAAACATCCATTCCACAAGCATTATATCCTAGTTTAGTAGAGTCCTATATATATTATTACCGCCGATTTTACTCGAAGGTTTCGTTTGTTTTCTTCAAATGTGCAGGTTTAATTTACCAAGAAGAAGATACATAAGATGAGAAGGAGCTTTTCACGCTGTTGGAATCACTCCTAAACCATAATCAAGTGTTTGTAATTAATATGTAATAGTTAGCTTTACTATGGCCTTTATGGTTGCAATTAGCCTTAGGCTTATGTAGAAGGCCCATAAGCCTAGGCCTTAGTCCATTAAGGAAAGGATGGAAACTAGGAGTGTTGACCTAGCTTTCCTCTTATAAATACCTTATGTAAACCTTCATTTGAAGGTTGGTTGTTCAAGTTATTTTCTCATTCACTCTCTTTGCTTAAACCGTATTATTACTAACGTGTGTGTGTGTGTATAACTTGTTCAATCGCCTTATCTCTTTCTTATAAGCTTATGTTTGTAAAACTAGTGACCTAACAATGGTATCAATCGCCAAATAGTTGGGTGTACACTTTTGTTTTGAAGTTTCTTGGTTTTGATCTTACGCGTAAACACAACGTATTCTTTAGTTCGCTTAAAAACTTGTTTTTTACACTTTTTAATCCAAGATTCTTTGATATGTGCTTAAACACATATCTTTTGTTTATTAAAACTGACCCAAAATAACCAAGAAAGAGCCGTTTATTGCTAATACTTGCGTGTTTCTTGAGTTTATGCATGTGCAGGTACGGATATGACAAAACAAACAAAAGAAAGCCAAAACCGAAGAAAACCGAGCACGAGAGAAAGAAGAATGCAAAAGCTGGGAAAGGAATTTGCAAGTTTGGACAATCAATTCTCAAAATGGCGATTTTAGTCCTGAAGATTCGAAGCCCGACATGTTTGGTCCTTGGAATTTTCGAAGATGGCAAAAGTGATCCTTGATTTATTGGAGAATGACAAGAGTGGCCCTTGGATTACATTTTCAGAATTACACTTATGGTCCCTGAAATTTCAGCTTGTACATCTTTAGTCCTTAAATTGCATTTTGGATCCAAAGTTAATCCTTAGCCCAAAATATAAGCCCAAACTTGGTGCGGTCAACCCACGGTCAACACATCCAAACTATCACACCGGTCCGAAACCATACGAATATCCTAACCCGTGTACCCCATTTTACCCGGCCAAACCAAAATATAGTAAAAAAAGGTATACAAAAACCATACCCGAATATCCGAATATCCTAACCCGTGTACCCGTGTACCCCGTGTACCCCAAACACTATTAAGCTTAAATCAAATTCCCAGGTCTAGACCAGATAAATTCTCAACCAATATGCAACATCTCCTTTGGTGAGTTTGGTGATATGAGCTTTGATTGTGAATGTGTTAAACCGATATATCATTCAATAAGCTATAAGGAAGCTTTTTAAAAGGTATACAAAAGCGGTAGCAAGCTTAATAGAAGCTTATAAGAAGATTTAAAGTATATATATATTTTTTAATTTTCAAATATTTTTGATTTTTTTATTTTTTATTAAGATGAGAAAAAGGCAGATATCTTTGAAATAAGGTAATTATGAATAAGACAACTTTAATAAGCAAATATAAGTAACATTTAAGAGCTAAACAATGATTTGAGCATAAAAACTGAATTTCATTAACTTGAAAATTGTGATTACAAAGAGATTACAAAGCTTTATAAACTCTCTTGAAAACATTAAAATGAAATTAAAACTAATACTATGCTCTTGAAAGAGAATGTGTCTCAATTTGGGTGCTTATTAAGGGGTCTTTATTCTTGACCTTGATTTCATGGAAGATATCGGAAGGTGTAATTGTGCTTTCTCTGGCTCTTCACAACCCTTGGATTAAATCCCGCTATCATCATCATTTAGCAACCTTAAAGATTAAATCTTACGCATCTTGGACCAATAAGCAAGGTGGTGAGATGCACACGGATTGTATACCAACGGCTTCCTTATATTATTGAATGTATGTCGTAACTTTGAACATTCACAATCAAAGCTCATATCAGTCAAACTCAGTCAAAGGAGATGTTGCATATTGGTTGAGAATTTATCTGGTCTAGACCTGGGAATTTGATTTAAGCTTAATAGTGTTTGGTTATTGGTATTTGGTTAATATTAGCAAGCCATAGCGTTGGACACTGTAAGTGTCTTAAATTTGTTCTTAAATTCCCTCTCATTCTTGTTTCATTGCATAATTAGTGTAGCTTTCATTTGCTTGTTATAATCATCATTATTGCATTTGTAGGTTCTCATTTAATTGTTAGATCATATATTTAAGCTATTATAGGATAGTTTTCAGTAATTGATAGACTAGATTGCACATTAGTATAATAAAGAGTGTTTGGATCGATGCATAGATTTGTGTTTGAGGTTAGTTCTTGGCTAAGTTTAGTTGATTTAAGCTTGTTTAGGTTTAATTCACTCATATATGCTATTGTTGCATCAGAATAGCACTCAAAGTCAAATCTCATTTGGATCGCTCATAGCGCTTATCGGTTAGAGATAGGAAATCATAGCTTGCATTTTAGGTTTAGAATCATATAAGCTAGCTTTATTAAATCATATTAAATCATAAATCATCAGTAACAACCTGTTTTTAAAAGATCAAAGTTGAGAAAAGTCAAAACCAAATCGTCTTCAAAAGTCAAAAGTGTAAAATCGGGTTTTGCAAAACTTTGTGGATTTTTCATGCACTCATTCGACTCAAAGTTCTAAATTTTGGGATTTACAAATTCAATTGGTCAGGTTTAGTAATCTCATTTTTGTGAAATTTTATCTAGCTTTTATAAGCTCTAAATCAGCTTGTTCTTAGAGCTGAATTGCCCTGTTCACACTCAGCATAGCGAGTGTGAATCGAAGGCTCACTTGAGTCTTGCATTGGATTCAATTTAAAACATTAGGCCCTGAAATTTGGTCCAGGTGATATTTGGTTGGTAGAATAGAGAGTCCTACTTCTGTTTTTCACTATAGCTTATTAGATAAGCTTATGCATTAGCTTAAATATAGCTCCTTAGGCCTGATTTGGATTTTTTGTGATTTAAGGCTCATAAGCTTATAGTTCGTAATTTAGAAGTGTGGATTAGTTGATTGATGAGTGTCTAAATACTCATCATTTTTGTACAATCTAAACTGCAAAATCATCTGAAAACACTCAAAAATGCATCAAAATGATGAAAATATCACAAATCAGTGTTTTATGTGTTTTAAATGCAAAAAGATCAAAATCAGATGAAAAATGTATCAAGTTTGCAAAATTGGCAGTTTTAGTCCCCAAGTTTCAAAAGTTGTCAAATCTAGTCCACGGAATTCAAAATGTGAAGTTTTGTCATTCAAGGTCCCTGAAATATTCTAAGTTGTTAAAATTGGTCCTTGAATGATTCTTTGGTCAAATGGCGGAAAAGGTCCCTGAACTTTGAAAAATGTCAAAATTGGTCCTTGGATATTTTAAAATGGGATTTTATGCAAAAAGGGTCCTTGTACTATCAAAGTTTGTCAAGTTTGGTCCTTGTGATAAGTTTGGAAAAGTGTCAATTTCAGTCCTTGAAGTTTGGATAAATTACAAATTTGGTCCTTGTGTATACTTAACCAAACCGGACACCATTTTAAATATCAAAGCCCAAATCCAATCCATGTACCAGCTGGCCCAACATGTAATATCCAAGCCCAACAAGCATGACCCTTGGCCCTTGACCCTTGAGCTAGGTCAAAATCCATTTTGGCCCCAGTCATACCCAATTGTGACCCCCCCTCGTATTACTAACTCTTCGGTCAACAAAAGTCAAACGGTTGAAAAACCACCAACACTGTTCACTTCCTCTCCCATGCCTGATATCCCAAAACCGGTAATGGTTTTTCCATTTTTTCAACATCTCCCCACCTTACCTTGTCCCCTCCACCTTCACTAACACCAAAAATCTTTAATTGACTCAAACCCACTCCATTTATTGATCAAACCTGCTCAAGAAGAAATTGGCGCCAAAACTGCCATGTGTCAAATATGAGGAGTTGGATGATTTCAATGGCTGAGATTGAGTGGGATATCTTCAGAGGTCAACATAGAGTCTCTAAAGTCTATAAAAGTGGAAGAGGAAGCAATGTATCAAAGTATCTAGTGTAATCTTTAAAATTTTAAGTCGTTTTTAGCTTACTTTTAATTTCAGTGTATGTTTTAGTCTTAAAACTCTGTATTTCAAGTTCTTATGTTATAATAAAGCTTTTGTGAAACCTCAATTCAAGTATCAAGTTATATCTCAGATTATGCAAATTTTCCTTATTTTCAAAATCTCATGAATGATCAAATGTTGTTTGTAGATGTTCTTATGGACTGAATAAGCCACATAAGCTCCTAGATAGCTTATAAAAGCTATTAGATATCTTAAAATCCAGTTTAGAAGCAAAAATCAAAAATCACCAAAAATACAAATTTAATAGTTGGAAAATAAAAAAATCCATTGGAAATGGTGTTCACAGCTGGAGCAGGGTAAATTTTGGATGGCCTTGGGTTAGTGGCTTAGTGGTAAGCCTATAGGAGTGTTCTTGGTTCCTTGTTCTCAGTTTTGAGCTTGGAAAGCTTTTGTAAGCCTTTTTATTCATTTTGCATTTCATTTGTAGTTGTTCATTAGCTTAAATTTATGTTTCTTTGTGTTAATTAGTCTTAGTTAAGTGTATTTAAGTATTAAAATCAGTTGGTTGTTCTTTTTAATTTGAAGTTTATAAAAATTTAGTTTTAACAGTTAAAATTGAATCATCATCATTTCTTAGTCTAATGTTATAATGGTTGTTGTTTAATGTTTCATTAGTCCTAATATATGATAATACATGGTTTTGAATCAGTTTCATGGTTTTAAATTGTGTTTTGTTTTGAAAAATCATCAAAACAGTCATATAAAGGGTGTTTGGATCTGCTTGTTTAAACTGTAACAAGTCTTGTTTGTGTTGATTGTTTAGTGTGGTTCTGTGTCTCATTGGTCAATAATAACTCAAGCAAGTCATAAAAATCAGTGGTCATTTGTGGAAAAGTCAAAATCTCATTTGATCACCTCTTGTGTGTCCACTATTGGAATTTCATGATCTATGATCATTGTTTTGTGTTTACAAGTTGCTTAAATTGCTCAAATCAATCTTAGCTCACCTTAAAACAACATAAGCAGTGCATAGAATCAGTTTAAATTTCATTTTAGTCAATTTAACTAGTTTTTATAAAAGTCAAATTTCTCATTTTGGTCGTTTTTTATTAAAATACATAATTTCAGTGTGAGTTTAATAGTGAGTTTTAGCTTAAAATCTTTTGGGGTATTAAAGTTCAGTTGCTAAACAAAATTAGAAAAATATTAGCTTTCCTTTAATCAGCTTTTTAAGTGCTTATTTTCTGGTTTCTTTTGGTACCTTGACTGAAAAGGGTGCCCTGTGCACAGTTGGGTGGTCTAAATTGATAAGCTCACATAGAGCTTATTAGTTGCTCAAATCTTGTGATACTTGGTTCTTTGGATAGCTGACCTAGCCATCTTGAGGTTTCAAGTTTACTTTTTCAACTTCTAGCTTGTTTGCTAGAATGCAATAAGCTCTAACTTTGTCCCATTTCTGTTTAGCTCATCAGTTTGACATAAGTGCTTATTGTCTTTTGAGTAGCTTATCAGTATTTGTAATTGTTCCTTTTAGTTTCATTTCAGTTTATCTAGCTTGTTTGCATCTTGTTTGAGCTTCTGTTTCAGCTAGTGAGCTTGTTTGAGCTTATTTCACCAAAATAAGCTCTTAAGCTCACTGTTGGGATAATAAGTCACTCAAACTGCTTATTTTAAGTTTGTAAAATTTTTGTGTTCATTAAAGTTTCATATTTTAAGTAGTTAAGTAGTTTTCAAAAAGAAAATCCATAAAAACTTCATTTTTAAAACAGTGATAGTGTTTATTTAATAGGTTTTAGCTTTTTGATTTTTCTTTTCATCTTATTAACAAGAAAATCTATTTTTTATATTTTTATTAGTTTTCTGTCACCTTAAGTTATTTTTAGAAAAAGTTTCACATTTTTCTCTATCTTTTTAGTATTTATTAGAATTTTAAATAGTTAAAAGTATTAAATAATTAGTAATAAATAACTAAAAAGCATAAAAAATATCTTTTCAGTTTTAAAATTAGTTTTATCATATTTTAGATTTTTCCAAGTTAAAATTTCATTTTTCCAGGTTTATTTTATATTTTCTAGAATTTAAGTGTATTTTAAATAATAATTAATTAGTAATAATTAGATAAAAAGTGTGAAAAATATATTTTTAATTTTAAAATTAGTTTAATAATATTTTAGATTTTTCTGAATCATAATCTTATTTTTCTAAGCCTTATTTCATATTTTCTTTTATTTTAGGTTATTTTTAAATAGTTTAAAATAGTTTTTAATTAATAATAATTAATTAAATAGTTATAAAAATAATTTTCTTTTTCTAATAATTTTATTTTATTTTTAGGATTATAAAAATGTCATTTTCATATTTTTAGGTCTTTTATTTTTTAGATCTTACTTTTTATTTTGTACGTATACGTAGTTTTTAAACGTGCGTTTTACGTTTCTTTTATCTGATTGTTGTGTTTTCCAATTCTGTTTCCAATCTCATTCCAATCAATCAGTAGTGTAATATTCAATCCAAAACCTTTATTGATCACTATCCTTAGTGATCACTCTATCATCTGAGTTAGTTTTGGCACACCATTGAGTCTCAGGTGGGACTTAACGACCCGGGAATTCATTCTATTCTCCTGGACTTCATTGTATTTGTGTTTTAAGCGGTTTTAAGCTTCTTACGGTTAGCCATTCACAAGTGGCTAGCTTGTGTGAGGTAGCTTGATGGTTTAGCACAGATCAAATTTTGGCGCCGCTGCCGGGGAGGCTTTAGCGTGTGTTAACTATTTTCAGACTCATTCTTGCACATATCCCACCATTTGTAAAAAGTTTTTTGTAAAGTTATATAAAAAAATCAAAAAGTTCATTAGCACTTTTCCTAAAGTGTTAACAAACCCAAAAACAATATAAAACAACAAAACAATCGGAACGTTTTCTATCTTGTATTTTCTTTGAGGTGATTCTTAAAGAGATACGATTTGGATAAACGAGACGATCCAAAAATATTGTCCAAAAGTTTTTAAACCCATCAGCACAAATCTATACCTACGTCTTTTCAGTGGTACTTAATATATACATAAAAATCAACCACCGCAAATCAAGGCAGTACACCTACTAACTGGGGGTGTGACCATAATAAGTTCCCGAACATCAGATTTAAAACTTGCCTTTGTGTCCTTGTGATTTGGTGTACCTTTTCAAAGAAGCCATTTCATTTGTGATTATTGGTTAAGTTCACTTGTCGTTTTGCCTCGCATTTGTTTTGAAAATTGATTTTTATACTTAGTGCATGCGCGCTCGTTCTTCCAGTTCTACAAGTCCACTTTCAGAACTTGGAAAGATTCCTCGTAGACGTAGAGTACGTTCAGCTCCTTCAGTAGCCGTGGTGAGCGTCTACCACCACCACCACCTGTCGTAATGGCAGAAGACAAGCCCATGAATGAGCTTCTCCAAGCACCCATCGAGGGTTACGGAGATGCTATTGTTGTCCCGACCATCGTGGTGACACTTTCGAGCTCAAACCGGGTTGCTTAATCTAGTAACCCAAAGCCAATTCTATGGTTTTGAGCGGGATGATCCTCATGCACACATTTGATGGTTTAACAAGATTACATCTACCATCAAGTACAAGAATGTCCCACATGAAGCTATCAAGCTTCTTCTGTTCCCATTTTCTCTAGAGGGACAAGCCCGGAATTGGCTTGAGAAACAACCCCCTCGTTCCATTGAGACATGGGAGGATCTAGTTACCAAGTTCGTTAACGAATTCTATCCTCCATCCCGAACCACAAGTCTTAAGAATGAGATAATGAAATTTTCTCAGAGATTTGATGAATCGTTCGGGGAGGCATGGGATCGTTACAAAGAGTTGCTTCGCAAGTGTCCGCATCATGGTTTTACCGAGTTAATGCAAATGGATACTTTCTATAATGGTCTCAACCAGACTAATCAAGACTCTTTGAATGCCTCCGCGGGAGGTAATTTCTTGAGCAAGACTACCAAAGAAGCCTTGCAAATCATTGAGAACAAGTCTCAGGTCCGCCCTTTCCGAGCAAAGACATATCAGTCTCATGCCGGACCTTCTTCTTCTTCATCTCCCGTGAGTACATCTAGCACCGATGCTAAGATTGACAAACTCACATATATTGTTTAGGCTTTGGTTCTTGCTAACGGAAAGTGACCTTCACTGAGACACCAACACATGGTGAAGTGAAGAAAGTCGAGAGTTGTGTTACTTGTGGTGGTCCTCATGCTTACTACAATTTGCGCCACGATGGTAGTCCTTTTGAAGCCAATGCTCTAGCCGGTAGTTCACATCGGGGAGGTAATCAATACCGTCCTCAAAATGAACCACACTACCATGCTAACACTAATCAAGCACCACCCGGTTTTAACCAGAATCATAACATGCAAAACCGGAATCAAAACCAACCTAGAATGAACCAAGGTTATCAAAACCAAGGTAATTTCTATCCTGCACCAAATCAAGGTTTCCAACATCAAGGGAACCTTAATCAAAACAATTTCAATCGAGGGAATCCATTTCATGGGAATATGAATCCTAATCAAGGAAATTTTCAAAACCAAGGCCTTATTCCTAACATTAGAGGCCAGAATTTTCCTAATCCACCTCCGCATTGTTCCTCTAGGACCATCATCGATGAGTTCTTGAAACAATTCATGAAATCCCAAGATGAAATGAGCAGGTTGTTGGTTAGTCAGTTCTGATCTTAAGAAGTCTTTAAATGATCAACCCTGGGCTCGGGAAAACTTCCGAGCAACACGATCGCTAACCGAGGCGTGCAAAGGCGATCACAACCCGAAGTGGTGTTTCATATGATGGACCTGCTATTCCTACTACCTCTTCTTCTTCTATCCCAAAGGTAGTGGAAAGTGAACCTAGGACACACAATGGACCTTCGACTCCAATGCCTCCTCCACTAGGAGAAATGAGTCAAGTTACCAAGGATACAATGGACAAGGTGCATTATTCAAGCCCAAAGTACCGCACGTCCTACCTTGGTAGTCCAACCTCAAGTTGTCCGAAACCCAAATCAATCCGGAGTTGTTTTGAACCTCCTGAAGCTCCGTTGAAAACCAAATCCAAATCTTCTATTCCTTACCCATCACGTTTGAATGAGCAAAAGCTCCGCGAAAAAGCCGGTCATCAAATGGACAAATTTTTCCAAATTTTCCAAGAGTTACATTTTGACATAAGCTTTGCGGATGCTATCATGTCGATGCCCAAGTTTGCATCAACTCTCAAACACATGTTAAGCAACAAGGAAAAGCTGTTTGAAATGGAAAAAACTCCTCTTAACGAGAGCTCTGCGGTTATTACGAAAAGCTTCTGAAAAGCTTGGAGATCTGGGAAATTTCTCTTACCTTGTGTATTTCGGGGATGGTTGAATGCTTTGCCCTTGCGGATCTTGGTGCAAGCATAAACCTAATGCCTTATTAGGTGTGGAAGAAACTTTCTCTTCGGAACTTACTCCTACATGCATGACTCTCGAGCTTGCAGATCGTTCCATATCCCGTCCTCTTGGCATTGCCGAGGGCGTATTTGTGAAGGTAGGAAAGTTCCATTTCCAGTGACCGTGGTTGTTGATTTTGATGCCGATCATCGGGTTCCTCTTATTGTTGGTCGAGGATTCCGAGAACGGGCGTGCTCTCATTGATGTATTTGAGCAAGAAATCACATTACGTGTTGGTAATGAAGCTGTCACTTTTAACCTTGATCAAACTTCGAGGTACTCCGCAAATTATGATTACGAGTCGGTTAACCGAATAGATGTCATTGATGTTGCTCTTGAAGAGTACTCTCAAGAAGTTCTTGGTTACTCTCATAATTCGTGGTGGTGATCCCACCACATCTTCTCAACCTATCATAGCCAATTCTACCCCTTCTATCACTCCTTTTGAGGGAAGAGACTTCATCTTGGAAGAGATTGAAGCATACTTGGCTAGTGATTCTGTTCCATGGGAAATTGATCATGCTCCAATTGACATTGAGGGGGATATACTTCTCATTGAGAAGTTGCTTAATGATGATCCATCATCAACCCCTCACCCTAGTGATTCAATCCCAGATGAGATTAATCTGGAGGGAGATATTCTTCTAAAGAAGTTGTTAAATCATGACACTTCTCCTCCTCTCCCTCCCGTCGAGCTTCATAACAAGGAAGTCAAGTCGGTTGAGAAAAGCGAAGAATTTCGAGGTTGAGCTTAAGGACTTACCGCCTCATCTCGAGTATGCATTTCTTGAAGGCGATGATAAATTACCCGTCATTATTGCTAGAGATTTGAGTAAAGATGAAAAAGCTCTCATAAAGGTCTTAAAGTCACACAAGCAAGCAATTGCTTGGAAACTCTCCAATATTAAGGGTATCAACCACGAGTTACGTACTCACAAAATCTTAATGGAGGATGACTTTAAACCGGCAGTTCAACATCGAGACCGGTGAATCCAAAAATCCATGATGTTATCAAACAAGAGGTTATCAAACTTCTTGATGCAGGATTGATTTACCCAATCTCAGATAGTCCTTGGGTTAGCCAATTCACGTGTTCCAAAAAGGGTGGCATTACTTGTTGTCACAAATGAAGATAACGAGTTAATTCCAACTTCGGTAGCGGGATGGCGTGTGTGCATTGACTATCGTGGTTGAATGGCGCTACCCGTAAAGACCATTTTCCTCTACCCTTTATGGACGGATGCTTGAGATTAGCGAGGAGCGAATAGTATTGTTTCCTTGATGGTTTCTCGGGGTATTTCAGATTCCTATTGATCCACGGGATCAAGAGAAGACCACATTCACCTGCCCATACGGAACTTTTGCCTACAATCGTATGCCTTTTGGCTTATGTAATGCTTCTGGCACGTTCCAACGATGTATGATGGCCATATTCCACGACATGATCGGGGAAACAATGGAGGTGTTTATGGATGACTTCTTGGTCATTGGAGATTCTTTTCAAACATGTCTCTCCCATTTAGAAAAAATGCTTCAAAGGTGTAAAGACACCAATCTTTGTCTAAATTGGGAGAAAAGCCACTTTATGGTCAAAGAAGGCATAGTCCTTGGCCATAAAATTTCAAAAAATGGGATTGAGGTGGATAGAGCAAAAGTCGATGTTATTGCTAAACTGCCTCATCCTACTACCGTCAAGGGTATTAGGAGTTTTCTAGGTCATGCCGGTTTCTATCATAGATTCATACAAGATTTTTCTAAAATCGCGCGGCCTATGACCCATCTTCTTGAAAAGGATGCTCCTTTTATCTTCTCACCTGAGTGCATAGAAGCTTTTGAAACATTGAAGAAAAAGCTGCACCTATTCTCGTTGCTCCCCGGGATTTACCCTTTGAGCTCATGTGCGATGCAAGTGATTTTGCTATCGGTGCGGTCTTAGGGAAGCGTAGAAACAAGCATTTTCAGACCTATCCACTCGCAAGCAAAACTATGGTGAAGCTCAAACTCATTACACCACCACGAGAAAAGAGCTATTAGCCGTTGTGTATGCATTTGAGAAGTTTCGGCCATACTTAATCGACCAAATGCGTGGTGTATACGGATCACTCGGCTCTCAAATATCTCTTTGCGAAACAAGATGCAAAGCCGAGATTGCTCCATTGGATTCTCCTCCTGCAAGAATTTGATATCATTATACGTGATAAAAAGGAGCGAGAATCTAGCTGATCATCTGTCAGATTAGAAAACCCTCACCAAGATGTTTTTCGAGAAAAAGGAAATAAATGAAACATTTCCTCTCGAGACACTCAATGCGGTTTCTTTTCGTGGAAATTCTACCACCCCATGGTTTGCTGACTTAGCAAATTACCATGCGGGTAACTTCATTGTGAAAGGGATGTCGACCCAACAGAAGAACAAATTCTTCAAAGATGTTAAACATTACTTCTGGGGCGACCCCTTCTTATTCAAAATCTTTGCGGATCAAGTCATCCGACGGTGTGTTTATGGACAAGAAGCTCTTGACATTCTAAAAGCTTGCCATCTTTGGACCCAGGGGGCCATCATAGTCCAAACTACACAAAAGGTGTTTGATTCGGGTTTTATTGGCCCACAATCTATAAGGATGCCCACGAATTTGTCAAAGCCTGTGGCGCTTGTCAACGTCACGGAAATATATCTCAAAGAAATGAAATGCCACAAAATGCCATTCAAGTTTGTGAGATATTTGACATCTGGGGTATTGACTTTATGGGGCCATTTCCATCTTCTCGAGGTAACAAGTACATACCGTGGTGTTGACTATTTGTCAAAATGGGTTGAAGCGAAAGCTTTACCTACAAATGATGCCCGAGTAGTTGTGAAATGTTTGAAATCTCTTTTTGCCGGGTTTGGAACTCCGAGGCGATAATCGGTGATCGTGGTACACATTTTTGCAATGACCAATTTGATCGTGTCATGCAAAAGTATGGTGTTACCCACCGTCTCTTTACTGCATACCACCCCGAACAAGTTGGGCGGTGGAAGTTTCCAACCGTGGTATTAAAAGAATTCGGAGGGCGATGGCGAAAATCGTGCATCACGGTGGGATAAAGCGGATGGCGCACTATGGGCCTTCCGTGCGGCTTACAAAACACCCATCGGGTGTACTCCATACAAGCTAGTGTACGGAAAGGCATGTCATCTTCCGATTGAGCTAGAGCACAAGGCATATTGGGCCTTAAAACATGCAAACTTCGATATCTGAGCGGTGGTGATCACAGAAAAGTTCAAATGAATGAATTAAATGAACACCGTGATCAAGCATACGAGAACTCTTTGATCTACAAACAAAAGACAAAGAAGATTCATGACTTCAAAATCAAGAACCGCGTTTTCAACGTTGGTGATCGAGTCCTTCTTTTCAATTCAAGATTGAAGATTTTCTCGGGACAGCTCAAGTCCCGTTAGTGCGGTCCATTTACTATCGCTAAGGTTTATCCTTATGGTACCATTGAGTTATCTCAACCCGATGGTCCTAATTTTAAAGTGAATGGTCATCGGGTGAAGCATTATTTTGGAGAGGACATTCCTCCTGTGGTTGTCCCGGATCTACAAACTTTCCCATGAACCAATGAATGCGGGGATCGAGTCAAGCTAGTGACTCGGGAATCAAAAAAAATAGCACACACCATATGGGTTTTCACCCATATTTCGTCTTCTTTCTCGTTCTACCACCCTAGTGTGGGGAGTTGCCCCACTTGTTGTATATAAAATCTTTTGTAGAAAAAAAATCTCTTTCTAAATAATGGCCGTAGTATTTCCCTTTTACGTTCTATGTTTCGGCATAACCGGTACTTTGAATATTGAGGGCAATATTCATTTCTAAGTGTGGGGGGGAATTCTCACGAAATTTATCATGTATTATCCACCCAATTCCCCCGTTTTTGGCCAAAATTTTTTTTTTAGAGTAAGTGTTTTTCACTTATTCATCATATGGTAATCAGTCCGCCTTGTCTAATAAACAAAAGGATTGGCTAATCCAGGAGCAAACGGCTCTTGGTAAAGATATCTCAAAACCGTTGATGGCTTGCAATTTGCCCAAAATTGTATGGTATTCAACTCACCATATCCTAAAAGTGAAGAGTTGGCTAGCCCGCAAGTTTATGGCTTGTGGTAAAGGCGGTGGAAAAACCATAATTGGTAATCGACTCAACAAAGATAATATTGATAATTTATCTAAGAGTTGGCTAGTTCGAGAGCAAGCGGCTTACGGTAAAGACAAATCAAATCCGTTCTGACTTATGATTTGCTCAAAATCATTTGGTTATCATTGTACCAAGGTTCTTCCTTGAATCAAAACAATTGGCTACTCCAGAAGTGATGGCTTTTGGTAAAGAGTTTTAAAATCCATTAAAGATCTAAAACATTGCTAGGGACTAGCAATATCTTAGTGTGGGGGATTGATGAGTGTCTAAATACTCATCATTTTTGTACAATCTAAACCGCAAAATCATCTGAAAACACTCAAAAATGCATCAAAATGATGAAAATATCACAAAGCAGTGTTTTATGTGTTTTAAATGCAAAAAGATCAAAATCAGATGAAAAATGTATCAAGTTTGCAAAATTGGCAGTTTTAGTCCCCCAAGTTTCAAAAGTTGTCAAATCTAGTCCCTGGAATTCAAAAATGTGAAGTTTTGTCATTCAAGGTCCTTGAAATATTCTAAGTTGTTAAAATTGGTCCTTGAATGATTCTTTGGTCAAATGGCGGAAAAGGTCCCTGAACTTTGAAAAATGTCAAAATTGGTCCTTGGATATTTTAAAATGGCATTTTATGCAAAAAGGGTCCTTGTACTATCAAAGTTTGTCAAGTTTGGTCCTTGTGATAAGTTTGGAAAAGTGTCAATTTCAGTCCTTGAAGTTTGGATAAATTACAAATTTGGTCCTTGTGTATACTTAACCAAACCGGACACCATTTTAAATATCAAAGCCCAAATCCAATCCATGTACCAGCTGGCCCAACATGTAATATCCAAGCCCAACAAGCATGACCCTTGGCCCTTGACCCTTGAGCTAGGTCAAAATCCATTTTGGCCCCAGTCATACCCAATTGTGGCCCCAGTCACTTCCTCTCCCATGCCTGATATCCCAAAACCGGTAATGGTTTTTCCATTTTTTCAACATCTCCCCACCTTACCTTGTCCCCTCCACCTTCACTAACACCAAAAATCTTTAATTGACTCAAACCAACCCCATTAATATAAAAACCTGCTAAAGAAGAAATTGGCGCCAAAACTGCCATGTGTCAAATATGAGGAGTTGGATGATTTCAATGGCTGAGATTGAGTGGGATATCTTCAAAGGTCAACATAGAGTCTCTAAAGTCTATAAAAGTGGAAGAGGAAGCAATGTATCAAAGTATCTAGTGTAATCTTTAAAATTTTAAGTCGTTTTTAGCTTACTTTTAATTTCGGTGTATGTTTTAGTCTTAAAACTCTGTATTTCAAGTTCTTATGTTATAATAAAGCTTTTGTGAAACCTCAATTCAAGTATCAAGTTATATCTCAGATTATGCAAATTTTCCTTATTTTCAAAATCTCATGAATGATCAAATGTTGTTTGTAGATGTTCTTATGGACTGAATAAGCCACATAAGCTCCTAGATAGCTTATAAAAGCTATTAGATATCTTAAAATCCAGTTTAGAAGCAAAAATCAAAAATCACCAAAAATACAAATTTAATAGTTGGAAAATAAAAAAATCCATTGGAAATGGTGTTCCAGGTGGAGCGGGTAAATTTGGATGGCCTTGGGTTAGTGGCTTAGTGGTAAGCCTATAGGAGTGTTCTTGGTTCCTTGTTCTCAGTTTTGAGCTTGGAAAGCTTTTGTAAGCCTTTTTATTCATTTTTGCATTTCACTGTTGTAGTTGTTCATTAGCTTAAATTTCTGTTTCTTTGTGTTAATTAGTCTTAGTTAAGTGTATTTAAGTATTAAAATCAGTTGGTTGTTCTTTTTAATTTGAAGTTTATAAAAATTTAGTTTTAACAGTTAAAATTGAATCATCATCATTTCTTAGTCTAATGTTATAATGGTTGTTGTTTAATGTTTCATTAGTCCTAATATATGATAATACATGGTTTTGAATCAGTTTCATGGTTTTAAATTGTGTTTTGTTTTGAAAAATCATCAAAACAGTCATATAAAGGGTGTTTGGATCTGCTTGTTTAAACTGTAACAAGTCTTGTTTGTGTTGATTGTTTAGTATGGTTCTGTGTCTCATTGGTCAATAATAACTCAAGCAAGTCATAAAAATCAGTGGTCATTTGTGGAAAAGTCAAAATCTCATTTGATCACCTCTTGTGTGTCCACTGTTGGAATTTCATGATCTATGATCATTGTTTTGTGTTTACAAGTTGCGTAAATTGCTCAAATCAATCTTAGCTCACCTTAAAACAACATAAGCAGTGCATAGAATCAGTTTAAATTTCGTTTTAGTCAACTTAACTAGTTTTTATAAAAGTCAAATTTCTCATTTTGGTCGTTTTTGATTAAAATAGATAATTTCAGTGTGAGTTTAATAATGAGTTTTAGCTTAAAATCTTTTAGGGTATTAAAGTTTAGTTGCTAAACAAAATTAGAAAAATATTAGCTTTCCTTTAATCAGCTTTTTAAGTGCTTATTTTCTGGTTTCTTTTGGTACTTGATGAAAAGGGTGTCCATGTGCAGTTGGGTGGTCTAAATTGATAAGCTCACATAGAGCTTATTAGTTGCTCAAATCTTGTGATACTTGGTTCTTTGGATAGCTGACCTAGCCATCTTGAGGTTTCAAGTTTACTTTTTCAACTTCTAGCTTGTTTGCTAAACATGATAAGCTCTAACTTTGTCCCATTTCTGTTTAGCTCATCAGTTTGACATAAGTGCTTATTGTCTTTTGAGTAGCTTATCAGTATTTGTAATTGTTCCTTTTAGTTTCATTTCAGTTTATCTAGCTTGTTTGCATCTTGTTTGAGCTTACATTTGACTAGTGAGCTTGTTTGAGCTTATTTCACCAAAATAAGCTCTTAAGCTCCTTGTTGGGATAATAAGTCACTCAAACTGCTTATTTTAAGTTTGTAAAATTTTTGTGTTCATTAAAGTTTCATATTTTAAGTAGTTAAGTAGTTTTCAAAAAGAAATCCATAAAAACTTCATTTTTAAAACAGTGATAGTGTTTATTTAATAGGTTTTAGCTTTTTGATTTTTCTTTTCATCTTATTAATGAGCAAATCTAGTTTTTATATTTTTATTAGTTTTCTGTCACCTTAAGTTATTTTTAGAAAAAGTTTCATATTTTTCTCTATCTTTTAGTATTTATTAGAATTTTAAATAGTTAAAAGTATTAAATAATTAGTAATAAATAACTAAAAAGCATAAAAAATATCTTTTCAGTTTTAAAATTAGTTTTATCATATTTTAGATTTTTCCAAGTTAAAATTTCATTTTTTCAGGTTTATTTTATATTTTCTAGAATTTAAGTGTATTTTAAATAATAATTAATTAGTAGTAATTAGATAAAAAGTTTGAAAAATATATTTTTAATTTTAAAATTAGTTTAATAATATTTTAGATTTTTCTGAATCATAATCTTATTTTTCTAAGCCTTATTTCATATTTTCTTTTATTTTAGGTTATTTTTAAATAGTTTAAAATAGTTTTTAATTAATAATAATTAATTAAATAGTTATAAAAATAATTTTCTTTTTGTAATAATTTTCTTTTATTTTTAGGATTATAAAAATGTCATTTTCATATTTTTAGGTCTTTTATTTTTAAGATCTCCCTTTTTATTTTGTACGTATACGTAGTTTTTAAGCGTCGTTTTCGTTTCTTTTATCTGATTGTTGTGTTTTCCAATTCGTTTCCAATCTCATTCCAATCAATCGTAGTGTAATATTCAATCCAAAACCTTCTTGATCACTATCCTTAGTGATCACTCTATCACCTGAGTTAGTTTTGACACACCATTGAGTCTCCGTGGGACTTAACGACCCGGGAATTCATTCTATTCTCCAGGACTTCATTGTATTTGTGTTTTAAGCAGTTTTAAGCTTCTTACGGTTAGCCATTCACAAGTGGCTAGCTTGTGTGAGGTAGCTTGACGGTTTAGCACAGATCATTGATTCAAGTTCTTTTCACTCAATATTAGCATAAAATCATTTCTGGTAACTTTTGGTTTGATAGAACAGCTTATAGCTTATTTAGGTGCTTATTAATAAGCACTTTTCATCTCAGTTTGTAGTTCCTGTACTCTAAACTTGCATTTCTTATTTTTCATTGTTTTAGAATAATATTTTAGAGTTTTTCTTAATTTTTCATATTTTTCCAACTTTGTTTGCTATTTTTCTTATTTAAAACTAGTTTTTAATCCTTTTTAAATAGCTTTTAATACAATTAAATCAGAAAAGCTTCAAAAAAAATAATTTTTCAATTTTCCTAGATTAAGAAAATTATAAAAAGCAAAAAAATAATTTTTCCAGATTTTTCCTAGTTTAATTTATAATTTTTAACATTTAAATTAGTTTAAATTAGTTTTTAATTCAAATAAATTCCAGAAAAATCATAAAAATTAGTTTTAATTCTTAGATAATTTTCTAATATCATTTTTAGTTAGAAAGTAATTTTATATCATTTTTAGGACTTAGATTAGACGTAGTTGCATTTTATTTGCGTTTCGTTGAATACGTTTTAGTTTAAATCACGTATTTAGGATTCCCCGTAATGTAATTTTCCTTAATTGTTTTCCCATTCCCCATAGTTTTTATAAAATCAAAAATCCAAAATATCGAGCATTTTAATAACGAACCAATAACGACGTTGCCCATTCACACCTCGTTGGGAAGCGACTTCGGATTTCAAATCCGTATCACTATCACTCACGGGTTTTGATTCATTATCCTTTTTCCTAAAGGGATTTTAAATCATTCCTTGTGGTTATTTTTGATATCGATATTGTGGTTTTATCCATACACACACACCCTAAACCTCAACGAATCAAATTTTGGCGGCTTGGAGGTTGTGTCGCGACAATATCGTTAAAGGTTTGGCGATTAGTGACTCGAGATCCTTCCTTCGTGAAGTTACTATTTTTTATAAAAATCAAAAAAGTAAAAAATATTTTCCTTTTTCTTTTATATATATATCATATTAAAAATACAAAAAGATTTTCTCTTTTGTTTTTGAGCTAAATAGAATACATCAATTATATAACATTCTCAACGGAGGTGTTATCATTAGTAAGTTCCCGAACCAAAGATCAAAAAAACTTGCCTTTGTGTCGCTTGTGAATCGATTTATTTCTATCGGATAAACAAACTGTGTGGTGGGTATAAGGACGGCCTGACATTAAATTGCGGTTGAAAAGAGGCGGGTTTTTAATAAGCTTGTGACCTAAAAACCTTCTCCGCTTCGCTTGTGCGTTTGTCTTATAGAAGTGATTTATTCACTTGGGATTATTGGTTAAGTTCATTGTTGTTTTCGAATACCGTTCTCTTTTAATTGCCTTGGTTTTTAAAGTGCATGCGCACTCGTTCTAATAACTACTGAGGCCGTGATTAAGCTGCTACAATTACGAGAAGGCGAAATAGACGTGCTCCATTAGTCGAACCGAGATTGAACTAATCGACTCCGCCCATTGTCGAAATGGCGGAGGACAACCGATCTATGCTAGAGCAACTCCAAGCACCCACCGAGGGTTATGGAGAAGCCATCGTCGTTCGGCAATCGTTGCCGATAACTTTGAGCTTAAAAACGGATTGATAAATTTGGTTTCGTCAAGCCAATTTTACGGATTTGAGAGGGACGATCCTCACTCTCATATCCGGCGGTTTAACAAGCTCACGTCTACGATCAAGTACCATAGCGTTCGGAAGAGGCTATCAAGCTACTACTCTTCCGTTTTCACTTGAGGGGGCGGATTTGGCTCGAAAAACTACCCCCTCGATCGATAACCACATGGGAGAATTTAGTGTCAAAATTAGTGAACGAATTCTTCCCACCGTCTAAAACAACAAGCTTAAAAATGAAATAACAAAATTCACACAAAGATTTGATGAATCATTTAGTGAGGCATGGGACCGATTCAAAGATTTGCTTAGACAATGTCCCCATCATGGTTTTACGAGTTGCACCAACTTGATACGTTTTATACGGTTTGAATGAGACGATCAAGACTCTCTCAATGCCGCCGCGGGTGGTAATTTGTTGACCCGATCAACGAGAGATGCCTTGTCCATTATTGAGAACAAATCTAAAGTTAGTACCTCACGTAGCAAATCGGTTCTTTGCCGAGTGAGTGTTTCACCATCGTCCTCGTCTTTTGAAAATACATCTAGCACCGATGCTAAGATTGATAAGCTTACGGATATGATTCAGGCTTTGGTTAAGATTAAGACCGCTAAGATTAATTCTTCTCCACCCGCTCAAGTCAAAGCGGTGGAATCGACTTGTACTACTTGTGGTAACCCGCATGCTTACTAAAATTGTACCGCCACCGATGGAAATCCTTTCGAAGCTAATGCCGTAACCGGAGGTAACCAATACCGTCCTCAAGATGAACCGAACCCTCGTGTTAGTAATCAAATGGGTCCTCCGGGTTTTTCTCAATCGAACAATCAGACTCGTTTTAATCAGAATCAAGTTCGTGGACCAAATTGTCAAAACCAATTCAAAGCTCCACCAAATCAATACCCGGATCAAGGAGTCAATTACAATCAAGGATATCAAGCTTCAAGCTATCAAGCTCAACCTTTGCCCTTTAATGAATTCTCGAATTACGTTCAGCACAATAATGCTAAAATCCACACCATGCAAACTCAGATTTCAAGTTTGAGAAATGAATTCCAATCTTCATTAACAAGACAAAGCAATGAGTTTAAGAACGAAATTCGACTTCAGAAAAACAAGATGGATGCTTCGCAGAATAAACTTGAGAATATGTTGAATGCTGTTTTGTGCCAAATGAGTCAATCCTCGAGTTCCGGTTCTCTCCCAAGTAACACCATTCCAAACCCGAAGGAGAAATGAAATCCGTTACCATTCGAGATGATGGGCCCTCGATGACTACTTCCTCTCCGGTGAGGAGCGTAGCACGAGAGACCGAGGTGACAAAGGACCGGTAATTCCTCTTGATAATGGAAAAGCCAAATACGTCCAACCTCTGGTTGCCCAAGTTCCTTCTATCTCTATCATAATGCCGAGTTCTAACCTTACACCGTGCAAATCTATTCAATCACGATTCGACAAAATGAAAGTTGTTTCCGGAACAAAGTTCAAACTTACAATGATATGATCAAATGCGACATGATTTATGAAAAGAAATTGGAACAAATTTCACAGATTTCACTTGAGCCTACACCGTCTAATTCTTCCTCGAACCAAGCTCCTGAGAAGCTTGGTGATCCCGGGAAATTTCTCCTTCCTTGTTCTTTAAATGATATTGAGGAATGTAATGCCTTAACCGATTCAGGTGCAAGCATAAGTCTCATGCCTCTTGCGATATATCATGAGCTTGGATTGAAGAATCTTATACCGACTCGTATGACTATTGAATTAGCTAATCGAACAATTGCTCACACGGTTGGTGTAGTCAACGATGTTATGGTACTAGTGGATAAATTCCATTTTCCGTGGATTTGCCGTAGTTGATATAGAGGCCGGCGAGTCCCTCTCACTTTAGGAAGACCATTCTTAAGAACCGCGAAAGTCCTTGTGGATCATTACCAAGGCGTTGACAATCGAAAAGGAAATTAAAAAATAGTGTTTTATGCCGAAAAAACGTCAAAACCTCCACCCGATGATCATTCGATTCATAGCATCGGTGTGATTGATTTTTCTCAAAAAAGTGGCGATCCCATTTTACCGTTTAACCCGATTATGACCGACTCTTTCCCGTCTCTCACTACGAAAAGTGACCCCATTTGGGAAGAGATCGAGGCTTTTCTTAATGATGATTCAGTTCCCGTTGAGATTGATAATGCTACTTTTGACCCGGAAGGGGACATTCTTTTACTCGAGAAATTGTTATATAATGAACCGTCTTCTTACCCCCCTCCGGATGATCCGAATGATGTAAAGAAAGTTGAGCCTAAAACGTCTCGAATTGATCTTTCAAGGTTTACGATCAAGAGTATGTCGACAATACAAGCTGAACGGAAAAAGAAACAAGAAAAGGAGTCTACAACGGTAGTGGTGGAAACTGCTAGCTCTAAGAGCACACCACTTGTCCCACCTCCGATTTCTGAAATCATGGAACCTTCTTTTGAGACATCTTTCGATCCAGAATCTTTTAAAACATTCACGAATCCCTTGTTTGAATTCGATTCTGAATATACTCAAATTTTTGAAAATCAACTCTTTGACGAAGAAAGTGAGGAGTTTACCGATGAACTTGCTCTTACCGACTCGATTTCCTCTGAGGATGAAGAAGAATACGATGATCCGTTTTTCCCGAGGAAAGATAAGGAAGTGAAGTTTTCGACAGATAAACTTGTTGATCCTGAGGTCCAATATTATTTTTTATCCGAGAGTGATCCCTCTTCTCGTGAGGATTTTCACGTAGATGATACCTTGATTTCCTTCCTCTCCGAGGACAAGATTTTTAACCCTGGGATACTCATCGGAGAGAACATTCATATCAAAAAAGTTTTTCGGAAAAAGGATCCTCTCTTGGATGCCTTCGTTGATGAACCTTTGAGTAACACCTTTCTATACCATGAGCTCCCGACTTCTTTGGAGTATTCTCTTATTGATCCATCATCCCTTCGTCCACCCGCAAAACCACCGGATGATGGATCGTTCTTTCATATGCCTTATGTGAGTTTGGGAGGAGTTATTTCTTATGTTCTTGAGCCCGACATTTTCTTTCCCTCCCAACCCACCCAGTCTCATTCTTTCGGGAATGAGGACACCGTTTTTGACCCTGGTATCTCTACCATTTTCTTCCCCCAGGACAAATGAATTCGGGGACGAGTCAGGCTAGTGACTCGGTGATCAAAAACAGTAGCGCTTCGTGGGAGGCACCCCATGCTTATCTCTATTTTCTTTCTATTTTCTAATAAGTGACGTGAAGGGGTTAGCCTCTTCTATTTCTCGTGTTTGGTTGTTTGTGATGTTTTGTCTAGGATTTTCTCGATATGAAGACTCTCGTGCTCGAAGTTGTATTTTCTCTACTCGAGTTTCATGTTCGTTGCTGATGGAAATCCGATATCCAAAATCTTATCGACTTACGTTTATCTTTGAGCATACTTAATAAACGGCTTTTAGATTTTCGTTGATACCCTTGCTTTTAAACATTGAGGACAATATTTCGTTTTAGTCTGGGGTAGGGTAATCTTCGATTTGATTTGACCGCACTTGCTTATTTTTGTCGTGAACTCTCGCAACCCCGTTTTTCCTTAGAAAAATGAAAAATTGTGCAAAAATGTGAAAATTTTAAAATGTTTTGTAAGTTTTATGATCGAAAAGTTCTTGCTAGTTTCTTAGAAGTTACTTTAAATATGCGTTTTTCTTGACATAGTCTTTGCTAATTGCTTAGACAAGAGGCTATAAAATGCGATTCTAGCTCACAAGGCCAAGAATTTGCAAGTCTCCCTAAGTGATTTTAAATATGCGAAGCTTAAACAAGAATGTGCTAGTTTCTAATAAGTGACTTTAAAAATGCGAGACTTGAGATTATTCGACGAAGAATTTGCTAAGTTAATATATGTTTTGACACCTTGTTGACTTTCCGCTGGTGAGAGTAGGAATAGAATTCTGACTTGACCGGGTGTGTTGAGCCTAGCTTGTTCCCTTAACCATAGATAATCTAAAAATTATCGGCTAAGCATCCGCGGATCTCATTATTTGGGATTTTAAATTTGCGGAGATCGAGGAATGATAGTGTTACTTATGAGTTTAGATGCTAAGCGTGGAGTAGATGGTTCTCTTTAGAGCCCATCGAAGGTACTTATGGCTTTTTGTTCCCACAAAATTGTTTCACCCCATATTTGTTAATAATAATTAGAGATGTTGAGTTTTTGACGATAATTAGTTCTTTATTCTTCTTTAGAAAATCCTTGCTCATGAGAGTTGGGTACACATCAAGGTACTGTCAGTGTTGCGGTGTAATAGTCAACCTGATTCGATAGTTTCTTTGCTATTGTTTCTATTGTTATAAAAGCCGTAGGATTCGGAGTTTGGCACAAAAATTAACATGAAATAAAGCCCAAATGTATTAAAGTTGAAAAATCCAAAGCCATAAAAGTTGTCATGGACTTCCAAAAAGGCAGAGGAAAAATCCAAAGTCATAATAAGACTTCTGATAAAATGGTAATCCCGTTGAGTTAGTGGTTGAAAAGACCAAGGGCCTGAATTGCAAAAATGCAAATGTCTTTGAAATAAGTGTTAAGCCAAACTTTGAATCCGGGAGATATCTCCCTAAATCATGTGAAATTAGGACCTTGATGTGGACCTCATTCTTGTGTGCAATGGTTTTCGAGGGAAGGTGGATAACTAATTAGCGACTTAGCTTTATATCTTTATCGGAATAAAAATTATCGAAACGAGAACATATGAAGAAATTCAATTCTCACAAAAATAAAAAAAATCTAGAGGAAAATAGGAAAATGGGAGCAAAAGGTAATTACACAAGTAACTTCCATGGGTAGTGTTAGCATCTAGAATCATATTTAACAATGATTTCGATTTTACGCTTAGTTTGGGGACTTGTGAAAAATCAGGGACGATGTATTCTATCCGTATGGTCACTTCACACTGTGTTGTGTTTCCTACTCCGTGATCCTAAAATGTCGTTTGAAAAATGTTGGAGTTATTAATCGACATGAAAGTTCAACAAACCGTCACTCATAATCAGAATGTGCTTAATCGTAATATCTACATGTGAATTAAAAGGTAAACGGGGCGTTTTTAGAATTAAGGCTTTCTTAATCTCTTTTGAGGAATCTTTGCTACTTCTTCATAGGTTTAGTAGAAAGAGATTGAAATCCTTGGTTTTAGAAGCGTGAGTTGATTGCATTGCGTGGGGACACGACAATGGTCTCGTCTGGGGTATTTTGATATGTTCTTAAACACATATCTTTTGTTTATCAAAACTGACCCAAAATAACCAAGAAAGAGCCGTTTATTGCTAATACTTGCGTGTTTCTTGAGTTTATGTATGTGCAGGTACGGATATGACAAAACAAACAAAAGAAAGCCAAAACCGAAGAAAACCGAGCACGAGAGAAAGAAGAATGCTAAAAGCGAGGCTGGGAAAGGAATTTGCAAGTTTGGACAATCAATTCTCAAAATGGCGATTTTAGTCCACGAAGATTCGAACTGACATGTTTGGTCCTTGGAAATTTCAAAGATGGCAAAACTGGTCCCTGGATTATGAGAGAATGACAAGAGTGGCCCTTGGATTACATTTTCAGAATTACACTTATGGTCCCTGAAATTTCAGCTTGTACATCTTTAGTCCTTAAATTGCATTTTGGATCCAAAGTTAATCCTTAGCCCAAAATATAAGCCCAAACTTGGTCTTGTCAACCCACGGTCAACACATCCAAACTATCACACCCGGTCCAGCAAACCATACCCGAATATCCTAACCCGTGTACCCCATTTTACCCGGCCAAACCAAAATATAGTAAAAAATATCACGCGCCAAAATTATCCCCAAACAATCCCAGGCATTATGAACCCTAAAATACCCTCAAACCTAATTGATGCAATTCATTCTAATTAAGGGTATATTATTACGTACTTGACACCACATCGACACCGCGGAATGCCGGGTTGGCAATCCGTGTGTCATCTCCTCATTCCTTGCTTACGATTGGTCCAAGATGCGTGGCAGATTTAATCTAAGGTTGCTAAATGACTGATGATAGCTGGGATTTAATCCAAGGGTTGTGAAGAGCCAAGAGAAAGCACAATTACACCTTCCAGATTCTTCCATGACCTCAATCTCAAGTATATAAAGACCCCTTCACCCACGAATTGGAGACACATTCTCTTTCAGTAGCATAGTATTAGTTTTAATTTCATTTTAATGTTTTCAAGTAGTTTATAAGCTTTTGTAATCTCTCTTTGTAATCACAATTTTCAAGTTAATGAAATTCTGTTTTTATGCTCAAATCATTGTTTAGCTCTTAAATGTTACTTATATTTGCTTATTAAAGTTGTCTTATTCATAATTACCTTATTTCAAAGATATCTCAGCTTTTTCTCATCTTAATAAAAAAATAAAAAAAAAATCAGAAAAATATTTGAAAAATTAAAAAAAAATATATATATACTTTAAATCTTCTTATAAGCTTCTATTAAGCTTGCTACCGTTTTTGTATACCTTTTTAAAAAGCTTCCTTATAGCTTATTGAACGTGTATATCGGTTTAACTTTACATTCACAATCAAAGCTCATATCAGTCAAACTCAGTCAAAGGAGATGTTGCATATTGGTTGATAATTTATCTGGTCTAGACCTGGGAATTTGATTTAAGCTTAATAGTGTTTGGTTATTGGTATTTGGTTAATATTAGCAAGCCATAGCGGCTGGACACCTGTAAGTGTCTTAAATTTGTTCTTAAATTCCCTTCTCATTACTGTTTCATTGCATAATTAGTGTAGCTTTCATTTGCTTGTTATAATCATCATTATTGCATTTGTAGGTTCTCATTTAATTATTAGATCATATATTTAAGCTATTATAGGATAGTTTTGGTAATTGATAGACTAGATTGCACATTAGAATAATAAAGAGTGTTTGGATCAGTGCATAGATTTGTGTTTGAGGTTAGTTTACTGGCTAAGTTTAGTTGATTTAAGCTTGTTTAGGTTTAATTCACTCATATATGCCATTGTTCTGCATCTGAATAGCACTCAAAGTCAAATCTCATTTGGATCTCATAGCGCTTATCAGTTAGAGATAGGAAATCATAGCTTGCATTTTAGGTTTAGAATCATATAAGCTAGCTTTATTAAATCATATTACATCATAAATCATCAGTAACAACATGTTTTTAAAAGATCAAAGTTGAGAAAAGTCAAAAACCAAATCTGTCTTCAAAAGTCAAAAGTGTAAAATCGGTTTTGCAAAACTTTGTGGATTTTCATGCACTCATTTCGATTCAAAGTTCTTGAAATTTTGGGATTTACAAATTCAATTGGTCAGGTTTAGTAATCTCATTTTTGTGAAATTTTATCTAGCTTTTATAAGCTCTAAATCGACTTGTTCTTAGAGCTAAATTGCCCATTCACACTTTCAGCATAGCTGAGTGTGAATCAGGGCTCACTTGAGGTCTTGCATTGGATTCAATTTAGAACATTAGGCCACGAAATTTGGTCCGGTGATATTTGGTTGGTAGACTAGAGAGTCCTACTTACATTTTTCACTATAGCTTATTAGATAAGCTTATGCATTAGCTTAAATATAGCTCCTTAGGCCTGATTTGGATTTTTGTGATTTAAGGCTCATAAGCTTATAGTTGGTAATTTAGAAGTGTGGATTAGTTGATTTAAGTTCTTTTCACTCAATATTAGCATAATATCATTTACGGTAACTTTTGGTTTGATAGAAGAGCTTATAGCTTATTTAGGTGCTTATTAATAAGCACTTTTCATCTCGGTTGTAGTTCCTGTACTCTAAACTTGCATTTCTTATTTTTCATTGTTTTAGAATAATATTTTAGAGTTTTTCTTAATTTTCATATTTTCCAACTTTGTTTGCTATTTTCTTATTTAAAACTAGTTTTAATCCTTTTTAAATAGCTATTAATACAATTAAATCAAGAAAAGCTTCAAAAAATAATTTTCAATTTTCCTAGATTAATAAAATTATAAAAAGCAAAAAAATAATTTTCCAGATTTTTCCTAGTTTAATTTATAAGTTTTAACATTTAAATTAGTTTAAATTAGTTTTTAATTCAAATAAATTCCAGAAAAATCATAAAAATTAGTTTTAATTCTTAGATAATTTTCTAATATCATTTTTAGTTAGAAAGTAATTTTAGATCATTTTTAGGACTTAGATTAGACGTAGTTGCATTTTATTTGCGTTTCGTTGAATACGTTTTAGTTTAAATCACGTATTTAGGATTCCCCGTAGTGTAATTTTCCTTAATTGTTTTCCCATTCCCCGTAGTTTTTATAAAATCAAAAATCCAAAACATCGAGCATTTTAATAAAGAACCAATAACGACGTTGCCCATTCACACCTCGTTGGGAAGCGACTCGGATTTCCTAATCCGTATCACTATCACTCCGCGGGTTTTGATTCATTATCCTTTTCCTAAAGGGATTTTAAATCATTCCTTGTGGTTATTTTTGATATCGATATTGTGGTTTTATCCATACACACACACCCCTAAACCTCAACGAATCATTCTTGTACTTTCAACTTTTTAAGGTGTTAAAATACTTGTTTTTGGCAAAAAGTTTCAAACTTTATGCGTGGATCATTTTTTTTGAGCTAGTTTTATTAGTGGGTATTGTTCTCTGCGTATCTTGTTTTAAGAGTTTTGGTTCATCAAGTTTCACACTTTTGTGTCTTTTGGTGTTATTGAAGCTATTTCATCACACAAAAACTGGTTTAGAAACATCCTTGAGCAATATCAATTTCTGAGTAAACCTACGGCGTAGTAAAACCCTAAAACTTCTGGCGTAAGTATTTCCTTGGTTTGATCTTCTTTTTAGTGGTTTACTCCGTGTTTTCTTGCTAGGATAAGCCTGAAAATACGTCGACTTTGGATATCTTTTGCCTTTGTGAAGTGTAAAAGATCACTTAGAATAAAACCCTAAAATTACGCATAAGCATAAACTACGTAGAAATCACATATAAGATTTTTCTTACGCCTAAGCCTAGTCTTACGCATAAGATAATCCCTCGCCCTAACTTTCTACGCATAACTTTGCGTGTTTTTCCTTACTTAGCGTAAGCTAAATTCTACTAGCGTAACCTCTAATTGTTGCGTAACTTTGGTGTTTTGCAGCATAAGTGCTACTTGTCTATTGTGATTTCTAACGCCTCACGGATACTTCATCAACAAAGGTTCATTCGACTACAAAGATCCATTTTTACCTACACAAGTTTTCAAAATGTCACAACCACCATACTCTAACTATTTCCCTTACACTTATTCTCAACGTCAACAACAACTTACTCCACAACATCAACAATGGAATCAACAACAAGCAATTTATCAACAACAATTTAATCAACAACATACTCCACAACTTGCTGCAATTCCCCAACCTCAAATGGTTCAAACACCACCAAGTCTTCAAGTTCACCCGTACACAAATGACTTCAATCAACATCCATCAAGGACCATTATGAAGGAACCCACTTGGTTTGCAAAGATGTTTGAAGCTTTAAGCAACCAACAATCAATTCATGAGGTTGGATCACTTGATAGACCTCCAATGCTCACTCAAGGAAACTACGATCAATGGATGATAAGGTTCTTTAGGTTTTGTGATCTAAAGAAGCCACATGGAAAGTTCTTAAAGGTTATCTTGGAAGGTCCATTTGAGATGCCTACTTTCATTGTACAGGAGATCAAATGCCATTCCACGAGATGAACAAAGCGAACATTGCTACATTTGCGGACTTGAATCCTCAAGAACTTATACACTATGAAGTAGATGAGCTTGCAATGCAATATATCCTCTTAGGATTACCAAACCCAATTCTTCGAAGTGTTGATGCTCAAAAGGCAAAAAGAAAATGTGGGATCATATTCGTCTTCTTATGGAAGGATCCGTACTCAATCAGGAAGATTTGGAATCCAAAATTTACTTGGCTTATGAACTCTTCATGATTGAACACTGGGAGACACTAGAGTCCTATCATCACCGTTTTTCGGACATCATCAATGATTTGGATAAACACAACATCATCATGCCAAGAATTGCGGTGAATACTAAGTTCTTGAGTAGTCTTGGTTCTGAATGGGAGAAGTATGTCATTTTTCTCCGTCAAGCGAAAAACATGCATCAGTCTACATATGGATTATTGTACGATTACTTGAAGCCTCATGCAAAGGAAGTTGATAGGAAAGGATTCTCCGTACTCAAATTTCTCCACCGACACATCCGGAAAATCAACAACTTGCCTTATATGCTCAAAACAGTTATTCTCCTCAACCGGCAACTCAACCAACTGCTACAATCACACCACATAATCCTTCGGACCTCAATCTCAACAAACTCAATTGGTTCCATACAACAACAACAATGCTCAAGCCCCTGTCAGTGATGCTAATGAGGAACCTGATCCGTTTGAAGCACTGCAACAAGGATTTGCTATGATTGCTAATGCCTTTAGCCGTTATACCAACAAATCCAACAACCGTATTCGCTCCACATCTAATACAAGGACTCAATTTGTGAACAATGGGCGAGTTGAAGTTGAGAATCGTGGTTATGGTGCGTCAGGATGGGGGTGGTCAAGGGTTTAATGCTATGGGTAGGAATAACAACAGAGCTCAAGTGGTGGAGCAGGAAATGCTCAGAATGGGTTGAATGGTCTTGATGCTACAAGCTGCAATGAGAAGGGACACCTGGCTAATGCATGCCCAAAGCCAAGGACTAGGGGCGGTGCTTATTTCAAAGAGGCTCTTCTTTTGGCTCTTAAGGATGAATCTGGTGGATCTCTCACGAGACAAAACGAGTTTTATGGCAAATCTGCGACTCGGATGATGATATGGAGGACTTGCGGGCCAATCACGCGGCGATTATGTTGATGGCTAATATGCATGAGTTACACATGAGTGACACGGCCGGTGTATGACGATGGCTTGTCTCGGTACCGAACAAACCATATTCATCTACGATCTACTATCTCCGCCAATATCTCGAATCCGGCAAGGCTCGAGAATGTTCAAAATGAGTCGTCCACATCTCATTCGGCGATTTTCAACTAGACCCGTAGTTATATTTGGCGATCAAGATGACCAAACGGTTTCCCTTGATAATCAAATTGACTCCGTGGTTATACTTGAGGATCTTTGTAATGATCATGTTGCCTCACATTGAACCGTGAACTTTGCCTCATCAGTTTTGCTCGTTTAATACAAGACCAACAAACCATAGTGGAAGAATGTCGTGCAATTAATCGGGACTTGAAAAGTAAAAATGCACTGTTAACAAAGGATTTTGAATGTTTACAAAAGCAACTCAACTTTTTTAAAACTCGAAAAAGCGTGAAAGCGGTTTTGAAGCGACCTTTGCCAAATCTTATCAAAGCGAAAAATATTTAGAAAGACATATCGTGATCTAGCGCGAAGAATGCTTTGTTATGCGAGATAGAACAACTGAAACATGAACATAAAAAGCAAATCAACGCTCTCACCTTGGAAAATCAAAAAGCTAAGGCTGAGTTGTTAACTTGTCAAAAGCAGTTCTCTACATACAAAAAGCATTCAACGAAGCGAATAGATGATCATCTTGAAGAAATCATCGGCTTGCAAAACAAACTTAAAGAGTTTAAAAGTTTTGTTTACAAACATGGTGAGTCGGTCACAACTATTGAAAAGTTTACTCTAAAACCAAATCCAAATGGCTATGGACCAAATCTTGTCGATTACAAACCTAAGCTTTCAACCAAAGCATTCAAACCAAATCCTGAAGTTTCCGGTCAGAGAATATAAAATTGATAATTACATTTATGAGTGTTGTTGAATATCATCGTCAAGAGGAATTAGATTATGAAGACGAGAGTCGATCAAAATTAAAGCGTTGTTTACAACAAACCTTTTAATTATTCAAAATCGGTCACTTTGTCACACAATGGATTCTTCTAACACACCAAGGGTTATCATCAAAACAACTGAGTCTTCTAATGTTAATCCCCAACCAGATTATGCACAAATTTATGGTCCTTTACCTTCCATCAGAGAAGTAAATTCAAAACACGAAAATCGAAAAATTCTTAGATATTTTGACATTTTCATGGTGACCTCAAATTTTACAACATGAGATAGAATATCTTTACGAAATCAAAATTGATCATTTTCAATCGCCTCTGGCGCGAGAACAAAGAGACATTTTTCAGAAAAATCTTTTACCTAACATTAAAAATTTGAAAAATTGTGCATTAGCTTGGGAAAAGGATTTTCATAAGGAACTTGGATTGATGAAGGTCGTTTTAGAAAACGAAACATCTATTTCTAATACTAAGCGTAAAAAGAAACTGTTGAGAAAAGATGTTGATCGACTCTTGGAAGATGTCATCGTCTTTGATGTCCATAATGTTGTGCTATTGAATTCTTTGTCATATGCATTTGATTATATCTCTGGCGATACTATTGATTACGTGGTAAATGTTGAGAACAACGATAATGTGCTTGGTCGAGATCTTAGTTGAAAACAAGCGATTGTCAAACGAACTTTCAAATGCAAAACGTCGTCTTAATTGGTGTCAAAATGATATTCACGATCAACAACTTGCTTTTCAACACAAAATCGCCCGATTCGCGTGTAAAATCTTCTGATCCTAAAATTGAGCAACTGGATGATCAAAACGTGTCTTTTAAGTGTCAAATCTCTAAATATGCACAAGAACTTGTAAAAGTTAAAAAGGAATATGGTGTCATATTTGATTTACTAAAAAAGACTCGTGATGAAGCATCAAATGAACTTGATCATTATCTTGCACACACTAAAGAAGTTATGCATTTTCTTTGGAAATATTAGTTACGAAAATCAAGATCGATTCACACTATCTTCAAGTTAAGAGAAATGTTAGGAAAGTATGAACAACTTCCGCCTACCGTGATTAAGAGAATAGCCCGAGTAACACTTAGTAATCATGAACCTAGAATCACTACTGCCAAATCACAAATTGCTAACGTGCCTCCTTCTATAAAACAGGAATAGTTGCGTATTTTCCAAACGTCGCGCCAGCCTAGGAGCACTCAATCGAAGAATAGGAAGTTGCGACCTAAGAAAAGATCAATAAGGAATGCTAAAGTAGAAGAACACCCTAGGACAATGAATAAGACTCATGTTGCTTGCACTATAGATATTGCGCGGCAAATGTAATGAAATAGTGATGTAACGAATGATAAACCGTTAAGTACTTTTGATATTGATCGATGCACCTTGTGTTATTTGTCGTAAAAGTATGAATTCTGATTGTCATGACAAATGTGTTGCTAAAGCTATTATCTCTCGTTTAAGGAATCCTAAGAACATGAATACCTCTAGGCCCACTAATCTTTCTAAGTCTGTGCTTGGTAGACCCCCATCTTTAGATTCCAAGATAGCATTCTTTGTCCACTGTAGCTCCGGTTTCATCTCCGGAATGTAGTACCACCTAGTGCATTCACTAAGACTAAATCAAATACTAGTTGGAGATGGTAGAAATGGATATATAACACACTAGGATTTAAGTGGATACCTAAATCTATTGACGTGTGTATATCTACTATACCGCTTGGAACCCTCTAACATCTTGGGTTCCACATCTACTTCTATTCCATCGTAGATGCGTATTGTAATGCGGTGTCTGGATCATTCTCGGATTGTTGATAGCGGATGTTCCCGACACGACAACGAAACCTTAAAGCTGTTATCAAACTTTATTGCAAAGTTCATTAGCCTGTCGGGTTCGGGAATGATCGCCGCGCTATCATGGGCTACGGAGACTATGTCAATGGGAACATCGAAATCAGCAGGGTTTACTATGTGGAAGGCCTCGGGCATAATCTGTTTTCATGGTCGGTTTTGTGATGGAGATTTGAGGTTGCTTTCAGGAGAAACTTGTTTCATTAAGTGATCTACAAGGAAATGACCTTATATTATGGCGTAATTCTAGTCTACACTATCTCTATGAAAGACATGGTTGCTTCATCTCCCATCTGTTTACTTTCAAAGGAAACATCAACAAAATCACGGCTATGGCACCTTCTCTCTCTTAAACTTTGGACAATCACCAATCTTGCTTTCGACACAAATTAGTTGAAGGACTCCCGTTCGGTATTCAAAGATCACCTTTGTTCGACATGTGAACAAGGAAAAAGCACTTCGTGCTCATTTTCCTTCAAAGGTGGAACCACACTCTCGGCATGTGCTTCATCTTCTTCACATGGATTTGTGTGGCCCGATGCGCGTGCAAAAGATCAATGGCAAACGCTACATTTAACCAAACCCTTCGTGAATTCTATGAAGAATTGACATCAAACATCTATTGCGTCACGCTACGAACAGCGGGTTGTTGAAAGACGAAACCGAGCGTTAGTGGAAGCTGCAAGAACAATGTTAATCAATGCTAAACTTCCAGATTACTTATGGAAGGCAGTATCTCTGCATGCTATACTCAAAACCGTTCTATGATTACAAAGCATACAACAAAACACACCTCGGCTTCGTCCATAACGAGAAAACCGAATCTAAAACACTTTCATGTATTGGATCTCTTTGCTATCCGAATAATGATCGTGATGACTTTGGAAGCTCAAAGCCAAAGCGACATTGGAGTCTTTATGGGATCTTGTGATAATTCAAAGGTTTCGAATGGAATCGTCGTACAAAGCGGTGATGGAAGCGATTCATGCTCATTTGATGAACTTAAGGAAATGGCCAGTATACGGCTTGGAACCCGGACACAACGCTTAAACTTCCCCAAACCCCATCATCAATTTGAACAAAGCCCAAGCACCGTCAACAAATGGAAAGGTTATTTGCTCATTTGTTGATGGCGATATTGATGAACGTGCTCGGGTGTATCCGTGTTTCATTTGCTCAACGATAACTCTTATACACGATACACTGCTACAAACTACGGTGCACCTGCAGATTGACTCCACCACAACAGTTGAACAAACCGCTTCCAACAATGATGGTACGATGATCTGAATGTAGTACCCCCCTGCGATTTTGATCAAATCGCGTTCTTCAACCCGTTTGCTAATGAGGCTGATGCACCGATGTCGGCGGAATCTTCAACAAACCATTTGAATCCCAGAATCTGCACACAGTATCAACCACCCTCCACACATAGATGGACAAAAGACCACCTCTGGAAAATATTATTGAACCGAATCAACCAGTCGTTCGAGACAGCGTCTTACACGACGGTGAACATTGCATTTATGCACTCAGCATGCGCCAATCGAACCTAAAACATCAAAGGCGCGAATGACAAAGACAAGCTGGATTGAATCCATGCAAGAAGAACTCAACCAATTCAAGCGTCTTGAAGTATGGGAAATGGTTGAAAGACCAACAGGGGTCTACATCATTGGTCTCAAATGGATTTGGAAAAACAAATTGGATCGAAGGAAATGTTATCGAAATAAGTCACGTCGGTAAGGGTTATCGTCGGGAAGAGGGTATTGACTTTGAAGAATCTTTTGCTCGGTTGCTGCGTCTTGGTACATTCGGATATTTCGGCGTTAAGTGGCTCATATGAATATGGCGGTCTATCGGATGGATGTCAAAGCTGCGTTTCTCAATGGACAACCTTAAAGCGGTTTATGTCGACCAACCCGGATGGATTCGTTGATCACGAGTTTCGAATCCGTCTACAAAGCTGAACAAAGCTCGTATGGTCTCAAACAAGCTCCTCGGGCATGTAGTGATAAGCTATCATCCTTCCTCATTGCTAATAATTTCACCAAAGGTTCGGTTGACCCAAGTCTTTTTATACAATATCACGGGGCACATATCTTAATTGTTCAAATTTACGTGGATGACATCATTTTGGGTCTACACATAAAAAGTTTTCAATCGCTTTTGCAAAACTAATGAAGAAAAATTTTGAAATGTTAATGATGGGTGAACTCTGCGTTCTTTCTCGGGTACAAGTTCATCAATCACCCGTGGTATTTTCTGAGTCGATCCAAATATGCCCTTGAATTGTTAAACAAATTTGGAATGAAAACACGTTGACACCTATGCCACACCAATGGCTCATTCAAGAAGCTAGGCGATATGCGTTACATGGGAAATTGGTGGACCCTAAAATATACAGTAGTATTATTGGGTCTCTCATGTATCTAACACTACTTGAGACGATATTGTCTTTCCGGTATATATATTTGCTCTCGTTATCGGTCGCGACCAAGCTGAAACCCTCTCTGAGGCTAAAAGAATCCTCCAGATACATAAAGGGAACCATTAACTTGGGGATCGGTATCGAAGGATTCGGTTTTGAACTAATCGCTTTTTCGGGGTGACCACGCGGATGCTTAGACTCACGGAAAAATTCCGGGAGCTTTACAATTTCTTGGTGATAAAGCTGGTGTCATGGCAATCAAAGAAGCGAGGATTGTACATGTTGTCATCAACGAAGCGAGAATATGTAGCCATGTCCGCATGTTGTGCTCAAGTCATACGGATGAGAACACAACTCAAAGACTATGGTTACGTATTTGACAGAATCCCGATGTCGCTGCGATCGGAGTGCCATTGCGATCTCGTTACCTTCGATTCGGCGCACGAAATCAAAGCACATCGATCTTCGTTATCATTTCATCAAGGACCCGCGTGGAGCGAGTGCAGGATGAATTATATTGATGAAATACCAATTGGCGAGATCTTCTCACCAAAGCCTTGCCTCCGCTAGGTTTAATGAGTTGGTCAGGATTGGTATGAGGTGTTTGACTCAAGAGTTGGATGACCTCTAAAAGCAGTCTTAAAACACATCAAACACCAAAATCTCTTTTGTAAATAATTTTTCAAAAAAAAAACAAAATACCAAAATATAAAACACGATAAAACAACAAAAATATTCTTCTAATCTATTTTCTTTCAACATGGCAAGTACATTTCTTCCTTCAACACTATAATCTTTCAAAATTGTTATTTTTTCGATCAAGTGTTGAGGGAGACAATTATCACTGCTTGTTTCAAAACATCTGTGTACTTGCATGTTATCATTTCCTGGTTGTTTCTTTTATCAATGGTGGTAAATGTTTACGGTTCAATGACACTCCTCGGACTAAAATTATAACCTTTCATTATTTTCTTAAGTCGAGGGGGAGTGTCGTCAAAGTTTCTTTCTTAAAATCTTTGTTTAGTAACCAAAATGGAAGTTAAATTGCTTTGTATGAAAAAGGAAAAGGTGGAGGGACTAAATCTCCAAAATGTTAAAGTCATTTCTAATAAAAACACATCCCCCTACTTATTCACTTCACATTTAATACACTCAACCTAACTAATCCTACGCATAAATTCATTCAAGAAATCGTCCTTTTGATCATCATTTTGTAAGTAGTTTTAAGTGATTACAACATGTTTTTAAGTAATGGTTTTGAATTTCTCAAAAACCAACGGTTAAACTTTCTATAATCGATGTTTTTGTGGACTCGGCGTATGCGTATGAACACCAATCATGAATGGGTGTTTTTTGGTTAAATAGAAGCGTTTCAAGCGTGTCTAACACATCAATGATATCATTTTAACCATCAAAATCCGCCGAAACATCTTGATGAATTTTTGAAAACTAGGGTTCTTGAGTGAATTGGGTTTTTCAAATGTGAAGAGTTTTGGTCAAAAATATTGTTGTAGTATGCTTATGTGATGTTGAATTGATGATATCCATGCCTTATAACCACCCAGAAACCCTAATTGATTCAAAATTAGGAATTAGGGTTTAAAGTTCTAAAGTTTAGGTATTTTTGATTGATCATCTCGAACTAGATGTTAATACTTGGTTTAAAGACTCTCACAACACTCTTAAACTACAGAAATGTAGGTGCAAATCCTATGGTTAAAATTCATGCAGCGTAATTCTTAACCCTTAGGGTTTTGACCTACGCGTATGACACTGCGCATAAGCTGTTTACGAATATTCATGCCATGATTTGTTGTTAAAATGAATTTTTGTGTTAATATTGATGAGTTGATGAATTTATTTAGGAGCTTTGCTCAGCTTAATATTGAGAATCAAGGTCATTTGAATCTCTACGCATAAGGATTACCCTACCCGCGTAGTCGGTTATGCGTAAGAAAAATCCTACATAACTATTGCAGCGTAAGGTTCTACAATGGAACTGGCGTATCCGGTGAAGGATATGCGTGGCGGTGACCCTCGCGCCAAGGTCTACTCTTCAGTAGCCTTCGTGTAAAGGTATAAATACGCCCTGGCGTAAGCTCTACGCATAGGTCCCTTTTCCTACGCGTAACATTTCTTACGGCGTAAGTTAAATCCTCGCGCATAAGCTTAAGCCTACGGCGTATGTCATCTGTTTAAACAACTTTTGCCAATTCTCTACGCTATGCCTTGATTGACCTTCATTATGAATTATTACGTGTACAAACTTGTTAATAAACTAATCATAACGTCACGAATCCAATAATGTCACTAATAAACTTAAGCGTTTGATATGTTGTGAACAATAAGTGATAACATAAACTTTAAAACTAAAAGTTAACTAACTCATAAACATTTCACGTGTCATTGGACTATTGGACAAACAAGTGACTTAGGACTCGTAACAATCATTGACACTGTGCATTTAATAACTAGACAATAAGACCTTACGGTGACTAACATTATGTCTTCGATATGTTGGTTCTTTTGGCTAATGTTATTTGAGGATCCGCGACATGGTGAACAAATGAATGTGGATGCATCGAGTTCTTACAATTTGATATCTTTCCGAAGGTTATCCAGAAAGATTGGAAAGAACAACCTTAGGGTTGACTTTGACACCCTCAGCGCTCGGGGAATCTTCTTGTCTCTTAGGTGGATATTCTCAGGAATCATCCCTACTAGAACATGCTCTCACACTCTGCCGCGCGATTCAGGTCTACATTCAAGTGGGATTCTATCTGAGAGGATCGCGGTCAAAGTGCGGTGAATGTGACACTAATCACAAACAAGTCACTATCACTCCTGGCGACTTACGGGCATTCTCATCATTCACGACATCGCTCCAACCGACTTCTTTATACCCCTCTTGAAGAAGGTCTGAAATTCTTAATAGATATTGGTTATGATGAAGCGGAATCATTACTAAGCACTCTCGTGGAGTGAAGAATATTCCTCAACCATGGAGAACACTCATGATCATCACCATCGGTCTCAAGTCGTGGCGATGGCTATGAGCATCCCAAGCTCATGGGCTGCAAATTACGATGGTTGATCAACAAGAAGGACATTGAAATCGAAGCACTGATATGGGAGGACATGATGCTGTTTCGCAAGAAGCTTGGCTCCAAGATTCCCTATGTCGAGATACACTGGCTGTTGATCGAGAGAGCACTTGGACTTCATCACGATATCCCGTAGAGGCTCAATGACCGGATAATCACGACATATTGGTGAACCCTTACTATCTGTCGGAATCAAAGAATCGTCAACAAAGCGAGTGCGGTATTACGATCACCTTACGACTCGAAATCAAAAGCTTGAAACATACAAAAGGTATGGTTAGCCAGTAAAGAAGGAAAAAGTTGGTCATCTTGATGAAAAATCTTTTGGTACACCTATAGGAGGCGAGAGAAGCGATCTTTGGAAGTGTCACAAGTACAAAATTCAAAGGAAGTTTCCCAAAGGAATCCTCCTCATAAAGGATTGTTCCGGTTAAGGAAGCTGCTCCTATTCCTACACTGAACCGGAGAAAGCTTATGGGCCGAGGACTTCGAGGCTCTTGAATCGAGATGAAGAGACTTTCTACTCGAATACGCAGCGTAACACCTCCTTGGACTAAACCTCAAGTCCACCGGTGACAAAGGAAAAGGAAGACTCATACTTGTAGCAGTATGATGAAAGCTTCGAGATGAAGAAGAGCAGGGATACTTCATACGAGGCAATTCAAATTCCACGAGACTCAACCGGCAAATGAATTTGCAAAAGAACAAATGGGTGGCCAGGAGTCAAGTGGTTGCTCAACCTTCACCGGATCTGATGCGGTTAATCAGCGATAAGGAATGGGGTACCACCACTCTGGAGCAACAACAAAAGCGATGGAAGAAACTATTGAGTATGAATTTGGGTACTGTTAAAGATAAGGCGAGAAAGAAGGTGACAAAGAGAAGCGAAGCAGAAAAATGAAGAGAAGATAAGTCAAAGAGATGACAATTATGATAAGTTTACGCTGAAGCGGTCCCTTTCCTTCGAGAGGACAAAACCTCTGCACCCGAAGGACCGAGTCTCCTCACATCTCATCATCATCTGATTCTTCTTCTCACTCTTCACCACCACCATCAAAGAAATCAACCAAATCATCATCGGTCGATGAAGAAGAAGCCTCGATCTTGGATTTCTCATACTCATAAAATAATTGTAAAAGGCTGTCCAACAAGTCGAGAAAAGAAGGACATGCTCTCTCGAGAAAAGCGGGTGGTTTCTTGACCAATCGCGATATCTACATGATGAGAATGACAAGATGTAGAATGAAAGGGAATACATCTGAAGCTCATGCGGGGATGATCTACAGGGAAGATGGGCGAGAATGATCGAATGCTACACTCCAAGTACCTACGGATATCGTTCCTAAAGTCACTAAGGAGATGTTTACCGACAACTATATCGAGTCTTATCGGATAGCCAAACTATAAAGATCAACACCCTTACTTGCGTCAATCAATCCATCGATCACAGTAGTTTTCTCGGATAATGAATTGGTGGCCAAGCTTGTCACACAAATGTACAGCGATCAGGACATTGCCGATGAAGGAAAGCTGTTTCAAGCATTCTTTGGACTACCAACTCCAAAAGCATGGGATCGGTAGAAAAGTCTAAGCGTCCTAGAGGCGATGAAGATAAGGATCAAGATAAGAATGATGAAGCTAAGCGGCGAAGAAGTGCGGTGAATCATCTTCATGCCTCCGCCTCCCCAGCGGCCTCCCTTTCAACAAAGATCTCTCCTCGTTCTTCTCGCGAAAAACCTGGGGCGATTCGAGTTACCACCGACTTCGAGAAAACCGGTGATCACTTTGAGTATACGGGTGAGCGATGAAGAGGTCCTGAGCCTACAACAACCCACCTCTACAAACAAGTTGAAACGAGAATCATCATCTAGGCCTTGAAAAGAAGAAGAAGAAGGCGCCTCGAGGCCGGCGATTATCATGGCTAGATGACGATAAAGCGGAGGAATTTGAATGGTTTGCTACTCTTGTTAACAACATTCCTACCATGAAGAAGGTCGAGGATTGGTAGGCGGTTCTACATTGGAGCATGCTAAGAATGCGCAGAAAGTTCCATGTGAAGAATGGCGAAATCGAGTTGAGAAGCAAGAATGAAGCGTTTCAACTTCTAAAAGGCGACTCGAAAGTGCCCTCGAGTCGAATATCACCTTGAAAATATTGCTTTCGACTATGTCTAACAACATGGATTGGCTCAACCGGGCAAACATTGACTTACACGGGAAACCCTCCATACTACCAGATTGGACCAAACCTCTACCAACAATTGGCCAACCAGTGAACCAAGGATTCCTTTGGATATTTCTTCAACAAAGACTTGGATTTTCTTCTACCGTGGCGATGATTCAAGAAAATCGCATTCTCGTCGTTGACACTTCCATTCTCGGTACATCTACTCAAAAGCGCATAGCCATTGAGGCGATGCCAATCACTTGTTCTCCAACATAGTGGAAGCATCTGGCGAGATGCATTGTATGGGATTCATCACGGCGAACGCCGACCGAATCTACTCTGAAATTTGTCGAGTTCGAAGTCTCAACATCTTTGTGTATAGTTCTAAGGATATCCTTGCCATCATACCGCGTTGACCTTTCGTCTAAGTGGGACTACACATTCTAAAGAAGATCGTGAGTCAAGCGACAAGATGAGCGAGACTATGCTTTCTCTGGGGCTGACTTTGAGAATTTGTCTCTCAATGACATCGAAGACATGTACCTTGCAAATCACGAGTGCATGAGACAATTCTCAGCCGAAGTACAGCGAATTTATCAAGTCATTCTCATCTTCATAAAGGCGCATTGTCATCAAGAGCGTGTAGAAGATCTCGGTGATTTGTTGAATCTTATCGAGGCGCGTGTCAACTTCACTCCTCAGCTTGATCTTCCGATATCAACCGACTATCTCAATATACACTCATCGACAAACCTTTGGCGTTGTTTACCATAGTGAACTTCAAAGAAACTGCTTAATGGCGTGTAGCGAACTCCATAAGTTCAGGGATCATACTTTGAAATTTGGTTAGGGATGGAATGGCGTACAGGTTGAAGGATATACGCCAGAAAATTGGGTCTCCTAAGCTTTGGAATTCTGGGGAAAGGAGGGATGTGAGGCGGATCATCAAAATGATTGATGAGCAGTTGTTTGAAGGGATCGGTTGACGGTTGGAGATTATATGGGTGAGTGACCCGGATTAACATAGCGGCTCCAGCATACAATATGCGCACTCACAGGAACATCACTTGCACTTCACGGTACTTGCTGGTACTTCGCTTCATATAATTTTGGATGTTTGATTGATTATGTTTAATTATGGCTTGCGCACATTACGGTATGCAAACCCGGTACTTGTAAATAAAGGACCACGTGATGCGCCTCGATTGCCACAATCCTTAGAAAAAGGGAAGCTTCTTACTTTTGAGTAAAACCTATCAAACCTTTCATTTTTCAAGGTTTTCTCAAAAGAACAAGTACTTTCCCTTATGATTTTCAAAACCTCAACCGTTTATATCACTTTCGTTGAGGGAGTACTTGAATTAAAATTTTGTTCAAAAATTGTTCACGATGGTCATTCTTCCCTTAACACTTTCGAAATGGTCATATTTATTCTCAACTTTTCAAAAATAACATCACATATGCCATTTTTGGGGAGAAAACATGATAAGAAATATGTTGTGTCAATACAAATGAATCTTTGTGCTATAAGACTTAACCCATGAATTGACGAGATCTTAACTGTGTAACTTTCGAAAGACACGTAAGGACGGGTAATAATTTCAAGCTAGTTAAGCTAGTGATGTAGTGTCTCTGAAGGACTTATGTAGTAGAATGTACCATTAGAAACTCTTAGTGAACATGAACTCGGCGGGTTTGGCGACCTTTGAGGATTGTCTACACCTTGGTAGTTAATTAGAGCTAGTTGTCACCTAAAAGTCGACAATGCAACTCTTTAACTATACCGCGTAACAGATGTCTGCGAGGATTGTCTATCTTGAATCAATTCAAAATAATGTGGCTCTTTCCTCACTTTGCATTTTAGCGGATTAAAACTCTTAAGCGCATGTGGAGGGGGAGTATTTATGCAAAATCTTATCTCAACAGTGGTACTCAAATGTTTTCATTCACAAACACTTTGAGAGATTTTTCTAGCAGTGGTTTTAATGGCAACATAGGTTAGTCATGAAGTTATAAGGTGACTAAGGTTAGTAGTAACCGTCCTATGATCATTGCAGAGGCGGATGGATCTACCAGGGACACCACTAATAGTTAGAATTTAGAAGTCCTTAGGTATGATTATAAAAGGAGAAAATGAGAATCGGAGAAAGAAGGAGTTGAAGAATTAAAAAGAAATGCAAAGAAAAGGGTGAAAAATAGCCCTCAGTTATTCAACTTAGAGAACAGGGTTCAATTCATACTCTTGGTTGTCACTTAGTAGCGTAGGTGTGAAGGATTAAAGTCGTCATGGACCCATGGCATGCACTAAACCTTCTTATCCCTCAGTTTCTCTTATGGAAGCTTGTTTCATTCTCACGGGGAACCCTCGTAAACTATTGGCTTTCTCTTAGAGATGGTGGTATTGAAGGAGACCCTCTCACTAGTCTAGCTGGGGAAAACCAAGCGCTATTGAGTCTAGGCCCCACGAGATTCATCAAAGATCTGGGTACACTTGACATTTCATCACTGACATTCAGACAATGGAAATTTCGATACATTGTCAGTCCTTCCGCATCTTAGCAATCAATAGAACATTTTATGAGAGGTTCTAGTGTGATCCTCGGTGATTGAATGGAAACTCTGCCGGGTCAACATCAAACGACCACGGCGGCAAGTCGCTTCGGCCTCCGTGGATTGCGCTTAGTGGTCTCAAACGGTCGATGTGAGGTGATGCTTCGGTGTACCTCGGCGTCATCGAATCGTGGTGTACTTGGACATCGTGTTATCTCACTTGTGGGACTCCGATTCAGGCGACGCTTTGTAAGAATAGAGTTGTGTTTTCACACTATGTTGTTAACTCTCGAAGTTCAAACTTGTAAGTGCCGGAATCCGCTTATTACTAACCGTTTTAATGTTTTCTTCTTATGGAAGCTCTGGAGCGGAATGATCGTGCAGATTCTTCTCATGCTCAGCCAACATCATCACTAATGGAAGTTCTATCCAAAAGCAACACAACGGTCGAATGATTCGTCAAATCAAAGAATCTACAAAGTTAAAGACTTAAAGAACTTCAACAGTACTGAATTCAAACGCGTCAAAGAGCGCGTGTGAGCATGTTGAAGAATGACGTGGAGACACGGCCGAAAGCAGACACGGAGACTTGATCGCGGAACAACATACTATCACTTTCATCACAAAGAACAAAGATCAAAGAACAAAGTTAAAGATGACGTCAAAGCATAACTGTTCAAAGAAAAATATCTCGCTACACTGGGGAGATGGTTCAAATCAAGGAAATTCTTCTCACAAAGAAGAAGAATGTCGAGAAGACGTCAAAGCTACTATTACATCAACGCCTTCGTTTTCATCATCACCAACACTTGAGTGTTTGTTACTCATATGTAATAACACTTGAGGGATTGTTGGAATCACTCCTAAACCTTATTCAAGTGTTAGTTACTCATATGTAATAGTTAGCTTATTATGGCCTTTATGTTTGTTATTAGCCTTAAGCTTATGTAGAAGCCCATGAGCTTAGGCCCAAGCCCATAGGAGGAGAAAGGGACTAGAGTGTTGCCCTAGCTTCATAAATACTAATAACCCTCACTTGAGGGTTGGTTGTTCATTTTAATTCACTCTCACCTTTAACCATTTCACATATACGTGTGTGTGTGTTTGGATAATTGTTCAATCGCCTTTATCTCTTTCTTGTAAGCTTGTTTGTAAACCTTGTGACCTAACAAAGCAGACGTTTTAAAGCGTAAAACGACGGCAATAATAAACGAGCGAGCGTAAACGTCGTTTTTGATGCGTTTTACGTTTTCGTTGTTTTCGTTCGCGTGTTTTTTGGTTCGCGAAAAGCGTCGAAAAGACGGACCGGCGGTAAAATAAGCCGAAAACATAAAAAAGCGGTAAAGCGTGGAAAACATAAAAAGGATTAAAGCGGTAGAAAGCGTGAAAGCGGTAGCGAAACGCAACGCGAAAACGGAAAACAACGTAATCCGGAATCGAACGAATATCAACCGGCAACAATAACGAAAACGGGTAAAAAATCAATGAAAAATCAGTCATCCGGAAATGGATGAAACGTAATGGATGAAAACGTCGGATGAAAAAAACGCTTAAAACGGGACAAAAAAACGGATAAAACGGATCGTAAAACGATAAAACGGATCGTTCGGCGGGCCAGCGTTCATGAGTTAAAGAAAAGCAAAAGCGTAAAGACAGCGGACAAAACGAGGGCAGCGTAAAAATGGAAAAAGTGTAAACGCCGTTAAATCCTTATGGTGTTGAAATGACGATTATACCGGGTAAACAAGACTTAACAACCGTTAGAGGGAGGGACTAATGGCGCGTTTGCCACTTAAGGATGGGCGGTGCAACTTTTTGGTCAAAGGACGAACTCCTGCGGTCAACGCAAACCACAAGGACGAACGGTGTAATTTACTCTAGTCTTGGGTTATAAGGAGAACAAGGGTCTTAATAGCCGTCTCGTTAGCTCTCCTCATTCGTTTCATCACCACTCATTTCGAGTATAGTAATTCCTCCCTCAACTCATTCTGTTGTTTCTCGTATCACACGTCAAAAATGTTAGCATGTACCTTAACGAATGTATAATATTGAGCACATATCATATCAAAGCACAAATGTAATAAACTAGCGAGTTGAATATGCTTAACAACTAAACATACGACAAGCTTCGAATATTATAACGTATAAACTTATTTTTAAGTTAAAACTCCGTCCCATTTCTTCTTTTGAGACCTAGTCTCGTTAGCATGTCTATATGACATGTATAACGAGTTACATACTAGCTCGACACCCTTTGTCACTAAAAATATAACATGGTCACATCCTAGCAAATTTGAGACCAAATACGACTAGAAACCATTTGAAACCCTCCCGCCTCGTTCAACTTCAAAACCAAACGCGCCTACGATTGGGCCTTAAGGCCCAACACGTGAAAACCATGGCCCATTGCCCCTTTTACCCGGCCCATTAACAAAAAGAAATAAGTTATAAGCTCTAATTAAGCTAAAAATAAGCTTTAGTAAAAATGAAATGGACTTGTGATTCGAAAATGTATTTTTGGACTTCATTTGCAAAACGTGTGATTGTAGGGTCGGAAATGTAAAGTTTTGAAATTAAAAGGGTACTTTTATACGTGAAAAATCCATGCATGAAAAGTCTAAGGTGTGTTTGGTAAGTATTCGAAAGTTAAAGGTTCCATTTTACACGTGAATCGCATGCATGGAAAGTCCAAGGACTAGTCTTGTAATTATGTCAAACTAGTGTAAAAGTAAAATATAACTTTGGTGTTAAAAATGAAACTTTGAAAACATGAAGGACCAAACATGTAAAATTGATTTTTAAAACATTTTATAAAACATTTACTTTGGGGACCAAATCATCATTTCAAAACTTGGAATATAAAATATTTTCGGGTAGAAAATGTCATTTTCCCAAAGTTGAGGGACTAAACTCGTACTTTTTAAAACTTAAGAGTAAAAAGTGTAAATTCGAGAAAAGGTTTAGAAAACTTATAAACTTATTACGATTCCGTAAAAATGAATATTTCGGCAACCTAAAGTCCATAATAAGTTTTAATATGTCAATATTTCATTTAACTTATATATTTATAATTATAAGAATATAATTATATAAAAACCGTCAATCGATATCAACACTTTTGAATATAAATAAACTAAAACACTCGATAACGACAATATTTTCATAAATCAACAACAGGGAACATTTCACTTATGCGTAAGTGTGAACTTTTGATAAATATCAAACTAAGTCGATGTAGCACGTAATATGAACTTAAAACATTAAGTACGCACTGCTTCTATTGAATTGGATAATTCATCTCTATTGAATAAGTATATTCAATGCTCTATTATTTTGGTGAACCAAGGTTTACCCATATTCGAGACTTGCCATCTCATTCTTAGATTTCGGATTGAAGCCTCTGCTACATCATACTTGATCATATCGTGTTTGTTCATTTCCTTCAAGGTGAGTTCATAGCGCCATTTACTTTATTTGCAAACCCGAGGGAGATACATGCTCTAAACTAGAACACAAGGTTTTTCATAAATGTTCGCTACTTGATTATTGGAATTGCCTAAGTATTTAGCCATAAGTCCCTTGTATCATGAACCATTAGTCACCGCGGTGAGCGTATATAGTGAATAGTACTATAGGAATAACGACCCGTCTTGGTTATAGAGAAATAACCGGGCGCACCATATTTGAATTGCATTAGGTAATTGGCTATTACCTCCTTTGGGACAAACTATTAGGTACACGATAATTGGTGTATGCAATTGAGTCTTGGTTGCATGAGCTTAGCGCGCATAATATGTGATTTTCTTTATGGTATATTGTTAGTTTACAATTATCATGTTCATATTCTTGTGTTCAACTTTACATTAAACCTATGGATTTCACTCAACATATTTGTTGACCTTTTTAAGCATGTTATATCGGTAATCAATGAAGGTTATGTTCAAGGCGCAGGCGGGCATATCGAGACCTTTAATTGTAGTGTAAAACATAAAGTTATCATTTCTTACAAACTCATGCTCAGTATTTTGGGGAAACATTTGAACAATTTGGAATATTTTGTAACAAACAATGTGTTTTCAATGAATGATAACTACTTTTAAGTAAGCGTCTCTTTTGAGTCGTTTACATGATTGATATTTGTGATCCCCATCCAAGTAACACCCATTAGTCTAGATGTCATTATGATCTTGGGGGTGGTACAGAACGCCCAAACAGACCATGGTGTGGTTGTGTGGCCTGTCAATCGCAACCTAGCGTCTTGGGGTATATTTTGTGCATTTTGGTTTTAAGCTATCGTTAGCGATTTTAAGTGTCTCCTAATATATATCATCACTAAAACATAAAGGAGATCTTAGCCATCATTTGCTGCAACAATATTTATCAAAATTATATCGAAACTTGTTAGCTGTGTGTGTGTTGGTCTATTATTTTTCCTAAGGATTATTCCATGAATTAACATGGCTCGTGGTCAACGTAGGAAACATTCAACCAATTGCCAAAACAAGTATTCCTAAATAATTAATAACGTGGAACACTTGTACGATTTTCAATTCTGGATAATAGATCACGCATATAATGTATATATGACATTTGACTACGGGCAATAAGTTTTTCATTATAATTTCATTTAATATAGCACTAACTTCCACATTCAAAAGATTAGAAACGTTAACAAACAATCAAAACTAATACTTGACAATGTCGAGGATGCCATTTTAATAAATAACAACTTGTCCAAGATAAGCTAACAAAATCAAAAGACTAACCCCGCTTGTTAACAAAATATGAAACAAAGTATTGATTTTCAGATACCAAAACCCTCCAATCAAAAATTTTATTTTTTGAATGGGGACCAAACCAATGGAGACCAACTGATGCGCGCACAAGATGGGACCAAAACCAAAAAAAACACTTGATTTTTGGATGAGGATCGAACTGAACGTTCAACTAGCCTGTTTATAGAGAATATGTGATTTTCGTTACACAGTAAACCCCATTTTACAAAAACAATATGTTATCTTAGTTCAAATGTGAAGGTATATGAGAATTTTTTAGAGGTTAAAAGTGAAGCTTTTGAGGATTCGGTAGATCGCACGCGCAAATTCAACTTGCGCACTACACATTGTTTTCTCTCCTCCCTTCTTATACCCACTGTATTGACAGATAAAGACAATTTTTTTATAGTTTTATGTTTCGTATTTTTTGTATTTTACTACTTTTAAGCTTAAACTTTATATTTTATATTTTGTATTTTTTTTTAGTTTTGTAGGATATTGATAATTATGAAATTGCAAAGATATTGATGTAATTTTAAGGGCCGTTTGGTTGGGGGATATTGGGGGATATTGGGGGCATTTGCAATTTAATTTTCTTCAAATACCATGTTTGGTAACTCAAAAATGTAATTTACAATTTCATGAATTCCCAAATGGAGAGAATTAAAATCGCCTAAAAAGTGAAAAATTTTAATTCTTAGGAATTTTTTTATAAACTTTTTCTTATTGTTTTTATAAACTTTTAAATAGAATATTTATGAATTTTTTTTTATAAACTTTTTTTTAATTTTTATAAATTTTTAATAAACTTTTTATAAATTTTTTAAAACTTTTTTATAATTTTTATATAAATTTTTTATAAATTTTTATAAACTTTTTTTTATAAATTTTTTATAAACTTTTTTTATAAATTTTATTTATAAACTTTTTTTATAAATTTTTGATAAACTTTTTTTATAAACTTTTTATAAAAAAATTTTATAAGCTTTTTTTATAAATGTTTTATAATTTTTTTTCTAAATTTTTTATAAACTTTTTTTATAAATTTTTATAAATTTGTTATAAAGTTTTTATAAAAAATTTATCAATTTTTTAAATTTTTTTATAAACTTTTAAATAGAATATTTATGAAATTTATATTAAAAACAAAAAATATTTTTAAATTTGTCAACCAAGCGTCTTGGTTTTAATCCGGTTTTAAATTCCCAGATTTAAATTTCTAGAATTAAAATAAATTCAAATTCTCCAATAAACGCAGCTTAAAGTTTTGTAAGGATATGGATGAAATTCTCCCTATTTTATATACCTAACTTTTCTTTCATATCAAGGGACTCATCTTCACCATCTATCTAAAAAGAAATCAATGGCTGAGATCAAAATTATTTTATTATTCACTTATTTTTTATAATTTAAATATCTCTTCCATTAATCGTTAAGCAAAAATAATTATCTGTCATGACGGCGTTTAATTATCTTTCTAGATGGAATGACTTTGATATACTTTCGAAAAGAAAAAAAAAATCGTTTTTTCGTCTTTTTTGTCTTTTTTTTGAAATTTGCATGAAATATCATATATGATTTAACACTAATTTGAATATCACATGTGATATTAGTGTTAAATCAAATATGATATGTAATATCATATATGATACTACATGTTATATCATATATGATAAATCACATATCATTATACATATCATAGATGATTTAACACTAATATCAAATATGGTATTCCAATTCATGTTAAATCATATATGATTTTTTCATGCAAATTTCAGTCGCGTAAAAAAACGAAAAACTTAAAAAAAATGTGAAAAACACGATTCTTTTTTTTGTTAGAAGTATATCAAAGTGTCCTCATAGAAAGATAATTAAATAACTATATATATTTTTTCGGCTTGCTTAACGGTGAAAAATATTTATATTTGAAAAAAAATGATGCAAGTGGGTTTTTTAATTGTTAGAATTAATCCCATACATATTAGATCTAATAAAAATGGAGATTAGAGTCGATCAATTTAAAGAAGTTTTTGTCATAGTTGTCAGGATCCCGATCCTGATATTAGGATCTTACGATTTTACGATACTTATGAAAACGATCCGGATCCTACATAGGATCTTTAAGATCATAGGATCCCGATCTTGACCATCGATCTTACGATCTAATCCGTCCGATCTTCTTTTCGGATTACAAACTAAAAAACTACAAATTTATGGGTTGTTTGTTTGTAGAATTCAAAAAACAACATGTTAATCTTTTAAACATTATAATCATAATTTGGGACAACATTTATATGAAATATTCATAGTATTTTGTGGTTATAATGTATTAGAATTTGTAGATTTGTATAAAATTACATAGACTATTAAGAAATAACATTAGAGTAGGATCTTAAGATCCGATCCGATCTTCGATCACGATGTCTGGCGAAACGATCGCGGGTAGTTGGTTTTGTCATCTTAATAAAAAAAAAATAATAAAATAAGGGTATTACGGAGTACAAGACAAAAACAAGTCTATTTTGGTGTGCAAACATAAAAAATCCCCTTATAATAATCAAGTTAAAAATAGGCAGCACCCGCCACATTCATCTCCTCCGACCTAACCAAACAAAACATGTCTGATTCCAAAATTGGCAACGCAAGAAAGTGGATTATTGAACATAAGCTTCGTTCCGTTGGTAATCTTTCTTTACGTTTTCTTTATTTTTACATATACATACATATATATGATTTGATGAATTTTTTTTTTTTAAATATAGGATGTTTGTGGTTGAGTGGAATTGTTGGATCAATCGCTTATAATTGGTCTCAGCCTGGTATGAAAACAAGCGTCAGGATCATTCACGCTAGGTTCGTTATCTACATTATACCCATTTTATAATTTATTTTTGTTTATTGTTTTTATATAATGCTTTGATGTTCAAAGCATGTATAGAGTTTAATATTTTCTTGAACCTGAATTCTATTGCCACAATGTTGCATTTAGTGTCTGGTTAATTTGTTGGTTGTGTTTGTACATGTTTTAATGAAACGCAATTCTGTTTTCTTGTCGTGGGGAAATAGGAAACTGAAACACGAGTTATGTAGGCATGGGTGTTAGAATAAATCGCGTCATGATGTCGTCCTGATGTACGAGGGAGAGGGTTTGGAAACAGTCATAGGGATACCCCGGTTAGGGGTTAGGTCGCGGTTTACCGTAATTAACCATATGAGGGAATCTTAGCTACGTCGGCTATGTTTGGTGCGGAGCTTTTGAAGTTTTTGGGCGATGAGTGGTGAGCAACGAGCTTTTTGATTTTTATTGTTCGTTTGGCAAAGGAGCGGTGAGCTTTGCTATTTTTTAGGAATGCTTATTTTTTCAATGCTTCTTTAAGAACACTTTGATGTTGTGTTTGTACTTTTACCAAACACACCCCACATAAATATAAGATTATTATCAATGCCCTTCATATGATGCTTTGATCTTAGTGTATAAAATTTATGGCCTTCTAGAATTTTATATTATATTGCCACCATGCTCCTTTTATTTTGTAGGTAGTTATTGTATCTTAGGGTGACTTGAATTTGTAGTTGCTTTGTTAGTTATGATTTTTGCTATATAATAATTCATGTTTTTGGTCTTCTAGTCCTGGATAGTGTTAGCGGTATTGAATGAGATTGATTTTATTAATGAGGGGAAATAGGAACTGATAAAATGAGTTGTCTGATATGAGAAAGCCTGATGTTACAATTACGATGATGGTGAGAGTTAAGCATGGAGTGTTAGAACTTAAGTCTATTGAATAGACTGCACGGGAGAATCTAAGTCCGACACACATGGCACAAGAAATGCCCATATACAGATGATTTATGGTTCATGTAACTGCTAACACTGATGCAAACATGGAGCCTTAATTTTGAGTCTTTCTCATTCCTGTTATATATGACTTTATCTCTAAAATTCTTGTAGACTTCCTTGGACTTACGAGTAGGAGCTTTCTAGCTAATGCACGAACCCAAAGTCTCCTTATACCAAATACTCTTACACAAAAGAAATGCACATGATTATTAGATATAACTAAAAGTTTTATGGATTTCCGAATTCAAAAGAATAGCAGGTTCTTACTAACTTTAGAAAAGACACTATACAGTGAATGGTTTATCAGTATTTAGAGATTCAATTTGTTTTTTTTTAAATGTATCTACTTCTATTTAGTTCTTCCCTAAAATGCTCCAAAGAATATAACAACCTGGAATTGTTATTATACATATGTCTTCTTTAAGTCAATTTTGATTTTTTTTTTCCTTGCATAAACTTGGCACACAACATGATGCTGACTCATATATAGGAGGCAATGAACATGCTGGACTCTGTTTTCAGATCACATGTTTTCATGCCATGTTATATTTTCCTGCCAACCAGTTTTTTCAAGGTTAACTGATTTGGTTCTCAGCCCCTGTTTCTATCTAAATGAAATTTATGCTTCCCGCGTGGCCTTTCTTTTGGAGTTATCTTACTGCTGTTTTTTGTTAAATTGGTTGCGGTCTATTTGGGTTAGAATACACACAACCATAGTGCACCATATAAATAAATTTTTGTACAACAGAACAAAGACTTACTGAAATGGCCATTATATTTTGTTTTTTCATTCTTGTATTCCTATGTTCTGTCAGCTAGATAGATGTCCAACTTAGTGCAATGTGACTAAATATAAAGTAACAATGGTAAACACTTAAATGAAAGTGGAAACTTTTATTTTCTCCACAACTAGAGAATATAGAACAGGAACATTACATATGTTGCCAGGGTTTTCATTTAGGCATACATTCCTATGAGTAGTAAACTAGTAACTTTGATTGAAGTTCTGATTAGTTTTCTGTTAAGATTTTGATTTTGGTATTGTTTCAGAATGCGGCTTATTTTTACAGGTTCAAATTGATGAAGGGTCTGGGTAAATTGGTCAAATTGGGTTCTACAAAATTTATGGTGATCAAAATGTGCGTCAAGTCAAGTCATGTTGAGTTGGGCCCACCATAGTCACCTTGAACTAGGATTGCTCCGTTATGGGATTGCGGTTTGCTAAGTCCTTAAAAATTGGGGTAGGCTCATATTAGATCACTCCAGTTCGATGTACCATATAATTTAATACAATATACCCTACTTCTTATGTGGTCCCTCTTTGTAAATTTTCAAAAATGAGTTCAAACGATTTCTTTTACTCTATAAATAAAAAAATAATTACTCCAATTTGTCTGTAAGAACTACTTATGAGTTGTGAAAGAACTTTTTTAGCTACCTTAGCTAGTTCTCGGGTTTTCTAAACCATAACGTGACCACCAATCAAATGGGTTCATCTTTACGACATCTTTTGAGCCGCTGGAAGAGAACGAAGACTTCTTTTTCATGTGAAATGTTGTGTAGCTCTTGCAACAGTTTTTCTACAGTACGCAACAATTTTTATTGTTGATTTCCTGCAATTTCTCGTGAAGGCTTTCATTACACCAGTACCACTTCTCTGTCAAGATTTGGATCTTTTCTTGCAATTATCTCTTACACTAATTTAATAAGTAAAGGCTATCATTAAATCTTGTGTTAATGGAAATTTAAGACAATGTAAAAGATTTATCATTTTTTTTCCTACCTAGCTAAAACTATCTTCTCAATAGGATTGATGTATGTAGCATACACATTTTTCAGCACGTCTTTAATTTCTCCTAGCATATTATCCGTTTTTTCATATATTTCTCCCATCTTCAAACCCTTTGCAACAAATTTTAATCAACACTAAAAAGTGGTTTAGTTTTGTTAAGGAAATTATCAAATTGGTCCCCAAAAATCATCGCATCAACTAGTTTTACAAACACTTGATCCGTTTTCAGGTGTTTCCATCTCCTTGTCCAACCCAATCCTTCAAAGAATTAAGGATGATATTGGTCGCAAGACCCTCCTTGCAATTTTTTACTCTTTCAACAATACTAGGTTGCGAAATAGTTTTAGTTACTTCACTTCCAGCTTTGAATTATATTTAAAATTGTTAAAACTTGCATATGGTTTATAAAGTACTTCACAATCATCGTACTTCTTTTGTGAAGGAGAGGGTTCGAAGATGGAAAAAATATATGAAAGAATGGATAATGTGATAGGAGATATTAAAGACTTGATAAAAAAAATGTGTTTGCTACATATTTCTCTTAGGTTGAGACTTGAGAAGATAGTTTTAGCTAGTGGGAATCAGTGTAGCAACGAGGGAACGGCAAAGGGATCCGGAACGGGAAGCGGCAAAATCAAAAATTCAAGATACGGGAACGGCATAGATACGGCAATAAAAATATATAAAAAAATTAAAAATATATTAAAGAAAATCCTTGTATATTCAATACGCGGGGGACCAACATATCAAGTTGGCAACACCTCTACTTTTTATTGCCAAACGTCACGTTTTCCTTCCTCCACATTATTAAATATTTAAATATTAAAAAATTAAGAAATATCAAAGCTTCCTAGAAACCACAATAAGCGAATTATCTGCTGTACCCATCCTTCTGTCTCCCCAATGCATGGGTTTGGAATACAAAAAGCCCATTAAAACCATTAAAACCCATCTTAAATACAGAAACTGGCAAAAAAAACCGAGAAACTGCCATGGAAACGCATGAAAATCAGCTGCCAGGAAACGCCATGGGAATCCAGGCGGCTAGGGAAACGGCAAGGAAACGTTTCGGGGGCGTTCCCGTTCCCACCACGTTTCCAAACGGGTACGGTCCTCGAGGCGTTTGGTTGCAACACTGGTGGGAATCAATGATACTAGTAATTCATTTATGCTGTCTCAAATTCACATTAACACTAATATTGTATGATAACTTCTACCTTAGTAAATTAGCGATGGGTAAAATTTCTAGAAAGGCTCCAAACCTTGACAAAGAAGAGTGGTGCTGGTGTAGCTTTGAAAGGATTGCTGAAAATCAACAAGTAAAATTGTTCTGAGAGCAATTCGCAACATTTAACATGATAAGAGGTCTTTATTCTCTTCATTCAGATGTTGTAACGATGGACCCAGTTGACTGGTGATCGAGTTACGGTTCAGTAATTCCAGAATTAGGAGGTACTGAAAATGTTCTTTCATAATCCATGAGTAGTTCTCCGGGGAGATAGATTCGATACTTATTGTTTTGTTGATAGCGTAAAAATGAATCGTTTGAACACTAAAAAAGGTCTGATAAGTTGGTCTTTGATCATTCAAATGTTCATGAACAATAACGGTTTTCTAAAATTTACAAAGCAAACCACATAAAGAAGTTGGACATGAATCTTGAAAGTACATACTTGGAAGGCTCGCCTTGAATGGGAGAATCTAGATGAAATTTATATTACTTGAGTATTATTTATCTGATTTGAGTATGTAACTTTTCATCTTTGGGATACGTGTTTCACACTTCCACTTGTGAGTTGTGTACTCTATTAAGTATTAATGTATCATGGATATTTGACTTTATATGTTTAAGCATGTAGAAATTTAGTACTCCGTATTACTATTAATAGGGTACATCAAACCGGAGCGATCCGAAATGAGCCTACCGCACGTCATACCAAGTTATAATACTTGAGTTTTACTTTCTTTTCTTTTCTTTCTTTTTTTTTCCATTTGAGTATGTAACTTTTTGATCTTCTGGATACGTTTTTCACACTTTCACTTCTGAGAAAACTGACGAGGACAAAACACAAGACTTTGAGAAAACTCTTCTCTGACTCTTTTTATTAATCAAATTAAACAAAACATCGACATAACAAATCTGTCAACTAGGACCCCTATTTATACTAGAAAAACAATAACCTGTTAGGAAACTAATTGAATAATTCCTAATATTAAATAATTCTTATAATGTAAATATCAAAGACTTCCAATAATTATAAACTCCCCAATATAACTTTAACTTGGCTTTAAGCATCCATCCTGCATACAGTTAACACTTTATTAAGAATTAATGCATCCTGGGTGTTTGTGTATAGGTATACAAATGTAGAATTTTATATTACCATTAATGAGGTGTTATTCTACTAAATTACATGGCACCTCAAACTGGGCGATTCAAATAGACCCCTTAGACTACCCTCCTGAAAA
>OU343225.1:175246082-175308511 GCA_910596185.1 Chrysanthemum makinoi
AGATCCGATTTGCTTTCTCTTGGTGATGAATTAGTAACAGATTCAATGCTGCTTTCGATTGAAGTCTCCTGGTTTCTTTATGAAGACAAAAGAAACCTTTATAAGTAGTCAGTAAATAAAACAGATCCTTCCATTAAAACTTCACACAAAGTTGCGATAATTAAAACTTTTCTTGGGTTAATCCTATCCATATAAGCATGAAGTTAGACTTCAAAATATCATGGATTTAAAATTATAAATAGTAATATCATCAAAATTTGCAAAATTGTCAGATATAAAATTACAAATAAGTAACCATCAACATCTATTATGTATCACAGCGAAAAATAATGTGTTTGCATTTTGGTTTTAAAAGGCTGAAAATATCTCTCATTTGGAATGAAAAGGCGAGGAATTCTTGCTTGTAAATGCAAGTTTTTCAATAAATTTGAGGTTAAAATAGTCTCGAGAAGTGAAAGTTAGCTTGGAAAAATCATAGATTTTTGATAAGGAACATCTTGTGAGTATCGTTGTTTTACTATGATAACCAGTTTGCATGTGAAGCATATCACACTGCCCTATAAAGCATTGTTATCAAACGTTGTGGAATTGCACATTATAGGTAATTACATATGTTTACCAGAGATAAGCATTGGCTGCGCATATTTTCTTTTAACTGCTCATCTTCCTCAATGTTTTCCTTCTCCAAAGAGGATTTTTTATTGTCAGGAGATGCCCATTTGCATAAATTGAACTTTGGCAACTTTGTCAAGCTACCTAAAACAGAGGTGAAACTAATTAACACTTTTCTACACTTGTAAACTGAGATTTCTGAGCTTAAATCGCAGACAACATAGAATAGCTGACAAACAAAAGAAAAAATATGTATATTAAGGATCCAAGATTAAAAAGATCATCTTTAGTCCCCGTCTCATGAAAGTTGCAACAAGTATCATTAAGTGACTATGATAATGTTGCCTTATTGACATAAACTTTGGATAAAAGTTAAAAGCTAGGACTCCCTTGCCCAAAAAAAACTACAGGTTCAATTTAGTTTGGTTGACAATGATGACCATTTCAATTTAGACATTTAGCTAAATCTATATCATATTACAAAATTACGTCAACGCGTTGAATTATGCATGACGCAGAATGTGATATTTACATATCACATCATCTCTAAAATATTTAACTAAAAGATTTTACATTTTCATGTTATACAATGAGCAGTAGCTAAACTTGCTTAAGATGACTTTGACAGTTTGACCCGGAATCTTTACAACCTGATCTGCTTGACACTTTAGTGACAAAAGTGCTAACTTTTCTTTAGAATTAAAATAGTTGAGCTAAACTTCATTATTTCCTTTAATTATCTCACCAAACAAAAAGGGTGTCTGATAAAGTTCTCGCGATGAATCTCTACTTCCATCAAAACTAACAAAGTAAAGCTGTTGTTTAATAAGTCTATCCTTCAAAAGTAAACGCCAATTGCTTGTGAGCAAAGAATAGGACATAAATTCACGGGGCACAACTAAGTTTGGATCCAGATATATGGCTATGTGAATCTAAAATTCTAAATTAATGATTTGCATGGTACACTGCGTCAAGGCATACCGCGTTAGAAACTAGAAGTATTACTTCATCTCTTTTTTTAGGCAGAGGTGTTAGAAACAATGAGATGAATTAGGATGGGTTGGCAATAAGTCAAACGGGTGATGTTGTTGAAACAGGTCGATTACATTTTTCTATATATAATAAAGTCAAAGCGAGGGTCCAATATGGTTAAGCGATACTACGGTGTATTTCAATAAAAATCTACTTTTTGGGGCCAATGTTTTTAGAGACGCTGAAGATACACTTGTTTACTTTTTACAATTTTTGGCTAATTGCTGCCCGTCAAGTCGTTTAGCCTTTCTCATGAAATGGATGGCGAATATAGGTGATACCACGCCATTGGATCACCAAAAAGGTATCCTCACCAGAAAGGCTACTTAGTTGTAATATAACTTGAATATCGCATACCTACATTGAAGTGATACTTAGAAAAACCAATTGAAGAAGAATCATTCAAGATATGTGATACTTAGAATTAAGCTTTATATATAGAACCATACAAAACTAATCGAGCAAATCATTCAAGATATGTGTGGTAAAAGGTTAAAGAAGATGGTACCATCTTATTAGGTGAAGTAATCTCTACTGTGTGCTTAGCGGAATGAGGTTGAAGGTTAAGCAAAGGCGGTGTTTACCCGTGAATCGTCCATGGAATACTTGAGACATGACTAATTCCAACCATCCACTGAATTACATAGGATTATCATTAAGCCCAAAAACACCTCCACTTTTGTTTTGTGAAATATAGAGCAAAAACATCCTAAAAGCACAAGTTCCTAGAATAATAATGTCGCACATCCACGACCATCGGTAAAATTGTAAAATAAAATAAGTTTGTTTAAGCTTGAATTGGTAGGCTTGTTAAAATTTTGAGGCAATGGTAAAATCGTCTACGGTTATTATTTATAAGCTCAAACTTTTGGATTTTTAAAAAAGTTGAATAAGCAGGGGTGTCTAAAGGAGGGGTGTTTGTTTTGACTCCAGTTATACGGTTTTGGCCTTTACGTAAGCTCACTTTTTGTGACTTATTTTGAAACTTTCCAAATTATATATATTTATTACGTCAGAATAAGCTTATATAATTAAAGGGGTGTTTGTTTAAGCTTATATGTGGGCTTATGAGCTTATTTCATTTCGGCTTATATTTCATAAGCCCTAATTTTCCGGCTTATTTTGAGACACGTGAGATTATCTTAGTTTATTAGATCATAATAAACTTATATAGGGTACGTTTGGCAAAACTAGCTGTAAGTTGTATGCTGTAAACATGAGTTACAAGCTGTTAACATGAGCTACAAAGCGGATCTTTTTTTCAATAAAAGTGTTTTGTAAATTATCTATTAAATGTAATTATAAGATGTAAAATGACATAAAAGGACATATTTATAATTTTAAAGAAATGTTTGGAGAGTATGGTATTTAAAGTTTAATACCTCCCGAGATGTTTAAAAAAACTTCATGAATGAAGCTTTTCATTTAGGAGCTATTTGTTTTGAAATAAAAGCTTGAAGTTAATGTATCCAACGAAGTTACTTATTTTAAAAGAGACTAGCGAGGGTACGTAGCGTTGTGAAGGTGCCACTGAAATGACCACCGTGAAACATATGTCGTAGTTTATTATGTTCTTTTTGACAATAAATTTCGGATATCTAAATTTTCTTTAAGCGTCTTGGATTAGATTGCTTTCGGTACGTTGGCTTGTGCCCGTTAGGGATGCGACCCGTTTGGACACGTGGATTCAGGCTCGGGCTCATTTGACCCGTTGCCTGTTCGGGCTTCAATATTTGTATAATATGCTTTATTATTTGCATTAGTGACATTTATGTAGGAATTGTGTTTAAGTTGGTTGTATAATATGCTTGATAATTTGCACTTCTTGTGTAAGGGGTGTTTTAATAACTGAATTAATTGTATTTATTGACCTGTTAATTAATTGACTATATTAAATATCTTGACCACATTAATAGTGCTTTGTATTTTGTACATTAAGCTTTTGGAACTTGTAAGTCTTAAAATTAAAGTGATGAAATATCATTAATAGTGCATTGTGTATTGTCTGATAGGTTTTGTATTTTGTAAGTGCTTAATTTTTTATTAAGGTATGAGGAAGAGATTAGATTCACTCTGATAACGAAAACTAACTCCCTCAAAAAGTTCCTGCTGCCCATAATATAATAAACTTATATAGGCCCACATGACTCAAAATAAGCCAAAAAATTGGGACTTATGAAATATAAGGCGAAAAACAAATAAGCTCATAAGCCACGTATAAGCTTAAACAAAGCCAAAAAGTTGCAAGATAAGCCCAACATATAGGCCAGAAACGAAATAAGCCATAAGGCAACTATATAAGACGAAACAAACACCCCCTTAATTAAAATGAAAAGATAAAGTGAAACAGAAGAAATAATAATAAGATGGAATTAATTGATTGATTACCTGACGAAGAAGAGTGTTGGATAATGAATCGATTAATATTAAATAATGATCCAATGAATCAAGGAAATTTATTAATGTTTCTTCTTCACCTTCAGATATTGAAAGTTTAGAAATTTTAGTATTGATTTCGTTTTCATCATCTACTACTGCTGCTACTTCTTCCATGGTGAATCTGAGTGATTATTATTACCCTTGTGTTTTTATGATTCAATTCAGCTTAATGACTGGAGATGATGAAATTGGTGAGTGAGTTCGGGTCTCTTGCTAAACCGTACCCCTTTAGTCCAATCTTTTCACATTTTCTATCCTTTACTTTTATCATTTCAACTACGTGAATGTTTTTAGGGATGTCAATAGAGGGCTACGGGATCTCGATAAAATTATGTTTAGTAGTGTCAATTTTCGTAAAAAACACTTAATTTTCTAAAATGCACCTAGGTTTATGGCATTGTGTTTCTAGTTTTATTTTAGCTAGCTTATCAACAGTACAAAGTGAACTTATTTTTCATTACACTTAATCATTTAACAATGAAAATTGTACAATTTTATTAAATTTTCTTATACTATAATTAGAGTAAAATACACCGTTCGGATTTTCATCGCCCATAGTCCTTTTTTCAAGTTTCATAGTCTAAACTGCTCCTTTGACTATTTTTATATTACTCAACGACGTCCGTTGCCGTTTGCTTTGTCTTTAGTCCAATGGCACAATTGTCATTTTACCACTGTCCATTAATTAATATTCTTTATTAATGAGGTCCACTTGTTTAGGTAGGCTCACGAGTAAAACCTTATAATTAAAGGAAAGTTTATCACCCACTCATCCTTTATCTTTCCTATCCCCTAAACTTCTTCACCCAAGCGGTAAGTACAGAAAATGTTGTTTGTTCATGAAGCAGGAATAGGCGTCCTTTGAACATGTTGGAACCACAGGAACCCAGAAAGGAGGTTATATGCCTATCCTCTAGACAGGTTGGGACACTTAATTTTATTTTATTTTAAAGTTGGCTTGTAGTGGTTTACCTTAAATGTGTTGATTATAGTAATATATGTTTTATTGTAATTGTGATTTTTTACAAGTGGGTTTTAGTTGGTGTTTTGTATGTTGCAAAATAGATGCTAACATTTTGATTATCAATTTTAGCCTACAACATGGATTCAATGGGTTAGTGCGATCCACCCATGCAAAGGAAACAGGATGTGATCATCTACTTGCTGATATCTCTGAGGAATGGCGCATTACAAGAATGCCAAGCCGACCTCATTTAGAACTATGGAGGTGGTGTGGCAGCTAGTGGCCAGGGCAAGCAGGCTTCGGTTTTGCTCACCCAATGACCTTGGGCGATCTCCTTGTTGAGAGGGAGAAAGTTTGTGTCTGAGGAACTTTTGTGTCTTGTCTTGGATAGTCATCTTCTTGGTTTTCTATAGGGTTTTAGAAAGTTCTTGGTTTTTGTGTTTTGGATGGGATTGCTTTAGATGGTTTTCAATGGGTAAGTTGTGTTTAAGAAGTTTTAGTGTAGGTTGACAGAATAGTATGGTTGATAATGTTTTGGTCCTTGTATAGTGGTAATATTATATTTCTTTTATGCTTTGGTCCTTATACTTTGTCTTTGCCTTTACTTACTAATAGGTCCTTGCCCCAAAATTCATATATCCAGCCTCACTTGCCACACAAATACTAGTAAAATGATCAAACTCATAACACAGATACAACTATCAAAGATGGATGAATGATCGAGATAGAGATGGATGAAACGAGACACCACTTTTGAGTATCAACATAAAATTGATATGGTGTTTTTCATCCATTTTTGATTCTTCATTGCTGTTTGTGATAATAGAATACTTGATTATCCAACTCAAAACAAGAGATCAATAAAAGCAGTCAAGTATCAAAAGGCATTATGAAGTTTCAAAGATGGGTCACTTGATAATTGACTTTGTAAAATTCTTGATTAATGTCGCATTATGAACTTGTAACAATATGTAGAAATACCGCGGTAATGTGGCAAATCAATACAATAAAAACACAATTTTACCCATAGACTAACATGACATGATTTCATACATAATGCAAATGGATATATTTCCAAATATATATCAAATTTTGTAGTCTACAAAGTTCGAAAACAAACATTGTTTAAAAGACAACAAATAATGTTCTGGGAATACATATTCAATGGAAAACATTGGCTTTCATATGCTTAACCAAAATTTTTTTGTGGTGAATAGCTTTCTTTGCTATAATCTTGATCTTAGTCAAAATTGTTTGGAGACCACGAAGCGGCACCAACTTGACTTCAGTTGGTGGACCACACTTGGTTGAAAATCACCTTGAGATTGAGCATCAGTTTGACAATGAGGTTTTTCATTTCCTTCAAAGTTGTGACATGTAACCTTTGCCTTCTTCTTTCTTGCGTAACTTTTAATTTGGGATTAACATTGTTTTGGGGAATTTATTATGCTGCCTTGACTTCACATTACACCTCCACCGCCAATACATGTTTCTTATTTGTGTCTAGCATTGTCACATATACCATAAACCACACTCTTACTAGGCTGTGATAAGTTCTTGGTTTTGTCACTATTATCATTTTTAATTAAAGCCATAGTTTTTCTTTAAGTAGCCTACCTAATGGTTTATGATGTTTAGGTGGAAGAGATGCTTGTAGGCACTTGTGACTTATTCAATATTGATAACCATTTATTGGATGGATATAAGTGTTTATAAGATTCTTCCCAAGTCTTAAGCTTAAGTAACATGGATGAACCCATGATTCAACGAGATCATACTTGCATTCCATTGAACTTCATATATACCGATGGGTAGCAACAACATGTTTACATAGCAAACACTTAGCTCCTCATCTTCTACATGTACAAGCCCTAGCTTCAGCATTTACAACACTTATCTCCCATCCTTGACACGATACTTATGTCCTTAAACCCGTAAAATGGTGTACTTATAAGCCTCTTTCTTTATCAAGTCTAACATGATTGTTGCCTTTGGTGTTAATGGTCCGGCACACTTTTCAATCACATTCACAACATTCACTATTCTTTTCATACATTATTCTCTAATGTATTCCAAAGCAATAATGATGGGTTGGTGCCTACCTCCCAATAGTTTCCCATTGAACACCTCACACATGTTATTAAGTAACACATTCGAGGGAATGAGTCATCCTACACATTTATACAACATGTTTGATTTATACAAACAACAGTGTTGAACAATGTTGTAGAACAAAAGATGTACACTTAGACATAGATTTGGTTAGTGTAGGTCCCAAAGTTTCTGAATCTAAGTAGCCTTGAATGACTCATAGTAAATTTGAATAAATTTAATTTACTATATGAAGAACTCTTTGCAATTGCTTAATGTTATCACGGAATCTTAACACACAAGTATGAAGAACACAAAATTACTAACCATTATTTTCTATTGATTTGCTCCAAGGCTAAAATGCATACAACCACGTATCTTAACTATACCTTAGGGATCTTTTATACACCAAAACCCTAATTATCTAACAAACTTGTAGAAAGGTAAAGATGTCTTCTCCTAAGATATCTCTACACGTTCATATCTATTCCTAATATAACTCTAACAACTATTACTGTTTTAAACATTAGCAGAGACTTAACCAACGACTATTTGTTACTTGGACTTAACATCTTTGAAATGCTTGTGACTTAACCTAGAACTTAAGTCTGTTTTACAATACTTAACTACAAATGCTACGGACTTAACAAAGATTTAACCATTACAAGGAAATATAATTCCCAACAATAATCCTCCCTAACTTGAGTCTTCACTTGTGAACTTCAAGTTCTTTTAAACTCACAGGGATCTTGGAATTATCTTTAAAATTTACATCCTTGAGATTGTGTCTTCATTATGTAATATGTCTTGGCTGACATGTCAATAACAAACTTTTAGCACTCCATGGTCTTTAAACAACTATGACTATCGTATATCAAAACATGAAAGTTTCATACTATTCTCATCACTTCCAGATGTGTAAACTTCTGAGAGAGGTGAATCATAGAAAATTTAATGGATTTGATGTCTCTCTATCAATAAGCCATCGCTATTGGAGTGCCTGATGTTTTGGTGTATAAGACCATGGTACATGTCTGTTAATACAAATAAACCGTAAAAACGTTTATTAATATTTTGCGATCTCTTTGTGTTTTGTTGATAACAAATACAATGTTATCTTAAGTACAATTATAAGGATACATGTTATTTTTGTAAAGCATTTACATATAGCCATTTAAATACAAAAATGTTGTAATTAATCATTTGTTGTAATGGTTTATTAGGATGGGTAAAAACCACAACCATGAATCATATCCATAACCCATTGACCCATACCCATTTTACTAGATACAATGTATTCATTAGATACATTGAATCTAAAGGAATACCCATGGACCGACCGATAACCCATGACCCATAACCAAAAAACCCATGGGCAAGAGGGCGTCCCCGGATCCTAGGTTTACACTAGAGCGGATCCCTTGTGGGAGGATCCGTGGGATCCGAGGAGCGATGTGAGAATTGCCTATAAATAGAGAGCCATTTCTTCATTCTAACTCACCCCTCTTCTTACTAATTCTCTCATATACTCTCATTCTCTTCTAACAAAAGATCACTTGATCTAGAGAGTACTTCCCTCTTTCTTTCTTTAGTGATTCTCATATAGGTCATTCTCTAAGGCGAGATCACGAGCATTCTACAAGTCATTCAAGCAAGGGGTCCTTGATTGATTTGTTCCTCCATAAGATTTCTGTAGCAAGATCTTGTATTTGATATTTCACATATTTGTTGTGTAATAGTCGTGTTGGTTTGGTCCACCGTGTTCCGGACTCGGTATTTAGCTTTGTACGGAAAAGGTGTAAGCAAGCGTTGTGAAGGCTTCTCCGCCAAGTTGAAGGAGTTTGTTGACATAGTGCTTGAACTCTCGAGTAGGTGACTCGGGGAGTGGAGTAGGGCAAGTAAGGTGTCCTTGTAGCCGAACCACTATAAATCGGTTGTGTCATTTCTATCCCTTTGCTTTACTTTATTTACTTGCTTTATCATTAGATCTATACTTTCTCTACATCCATACGATCTCACGTATTATCGAATCTAAAGTTTTTGAAACTAACTTAAAATCGGCAAAACTATTCAACCCCCCTTCTAGTTTTCAACAATTGGCATCAAGAGCTAAGTTTATAAAAGTTTTAAAGTAAACCGTATTTTAAAAACTTTTTGATCACTATGGGTTCGAAAATTACAAGAAGGGCAATCTATGCAGCGACCACCACTACTTGAAACTAATGGTTTTATATATTGGAAAAATAGATTTGAAACATATGTGAAGTCTAAAGATATTGATCTTTGGTACATTATTGTTGAAGGTGATTTTGAGGCTACCTCAAAAGATGATAAAGGAAATTTAGTTAACATACCTCATGATAAACTAAGTGATGAATTAAAGAAAAAGCTTTCTAAAATAGTGAAGCAAAAATGGTTTTGTATAATGCTTTACCCAAAAAGGAATTTGAAAGAATTTCTATGCTTAAAACCTTTAAAGAAATTTGGAATTCTTTAGTTGTAACTCATCAAGGTAACCAACAAGTTAAAAATAATAAAATTGATTTATTTGTTCAACAATATGAACAATTTTCAATATCGGATGAGGAAACTATAGATCATTCATTTGCTAATTTTAATACTATTATTACATCTTTACAAGCACTTGATGAATCTTTTTCTAGCCGTAACCATGTTAGGAGATATCTAAGGGCACTTCCATCGAAGTGGAGATCAAGGTGTGTGATCGAAGAGTCAAAAGATTTGACAATCCTCACCCTTGATGAACTCATAGGCAACTTAAAAGTCTATGAGCTTGTCCTTGCTAAAGATTTCGAAGCCTCAAAGGTGAAAGAGAAACACAAATCTCTTGCCCTTAAAGCCAAAAGGCTTCAGCGATGAAGAACTCCTCTTCGGATAGTGACGGCGAAGAGTATGCTATGGCGGTAAGGGACTTTAAAAAGTTCTTTAGAAGGAAGGAAGATACGTCAAACAACCGTATGGCGACAAGAAAGGATTCGGAAAAGTAAAGAGGGCGAGAAACCAAGGGATGATGGTGCTTGCTTTAAATGTGGGGACCCAAACCACTTTATTAGTAAGTGTCCCAGACGGGATGATCAAAAGCGTTCGTGGCGTACGCGTGGGGAATGGCGGCGAGGAGGGCGAATAAATTTGTCTCATGGCAAATGACGAGGTATGTCACGAATACTATAGTAGCTCATCACTTGATGACGACTCATTGCATAATGAATATGACAAACTATGCAATATTAGCTTAAAACTAATTAACAAAACAAGCTTTTAAAGAGTCAAAACCATCGTTTAGATAAAGAAGTCATAGAATTAAAAGCAAAAGCTGAAAGCGTCTAGAAAAGGGTAAAATAGCAAGTGGTGAATGTGAACTTTGCGTTCAACTTCAAACACTAGTTGATCAACTAGATTCAAAGATTGCTAGAATGAGCAGATACTTTAGATATGATATTAGATAGTGTTAAAACCGGTAACAACCAAAAAGGTTTAGGTATTCAACAACTTGATCCATCAACTAGTGAAAACAAAGAAACACAATTTGTGGCACTAGAAAAACCACCCTTTGTTGTGGCGGATCCCCTGATCCCATAAAAGGGAAGGCGGCTAGTGTTAAGCCGAGGGGATCCGTGGATCTCTTGTAGCAAATAGTGGTAATATGCGTAGCTTCTTCATCTAGAACTGATTTTGTTATAGTTAATAAGAAGAAACCAACTCATTTCACCACTAGACAACCACCTCCAAAATATAATCCTATTTTTGCAAGAAACAAAGCTCCATCATTTTCAAAACCTAATCCATCTAGGAGACCTAATAATGTTTACCAGAGAAGTAACCATCAAATGGGATGGAACCCAAATATGCAAAATGGTTTTCCCTTTCAAAACTTTGCTCCATGGAATACATACTCATCTTATCCATACATGTCTAACATTGATGGAATGTTTAATACTAATGGACCCATGAACAAATGGGGACCAAACTTTTGAGTTAATTGTTTTCTTAGGTGTGCTTAAAGGTCGACCTAGATCCGGATGAATGGTTCAAGGATAGCGGGTGCACGAGGCACATGACCGGCAATAAAGATCTATTCTCCACATATGAATCCTTCAATGGAGGTAATGTGGTGTTTGGAAATAGCAAAAGTAAAATCATCAGTAAAGGTACGATTTCTAACAAATCTCTAAACATTAACGATGTGTGTCACATAGAAAACCTAAACTTTAACCTCTTAAGTATAGGACAAATATGTGATAAAAAGTGCAATGTACTTTTTACCAAAACCGGTAGTAAGATATTAAAAAATGGCATAACCATAGGAAGAGGAATTAGGAAACATGGAGTCTATGTCATTAAAATCGGTAATGAACCTAAAGACAAACTATGTCTTACCTCTATGGATGATATTTCGACCTTATGGCATGAAGATTGGGTCCGCCAACATGCGACTTCTTCAATCGCTATCATCCAAAGATCTAGTAAGAGATCTACCTAAGTTAAAATATGAACATCACTTTTGTGATGCTTGTAATGTAGGAAAACAAGTTCATTCTAGTCATAAAGCTAAAAACATGGTGTCTACAACTAAGTGTCTAGAATTACTACATATGGATTTATTTGGTCCATCCGCTATCCAAAGTTATGGAGGCAACTACTACACTTTGGTCATAGTGGATGATTACTCTAGGTATACATGGACAAGATTCTTAAAGAACAAAAGCGAAACCGTTTAATTATTTTGAAATATTAAGCAAGAAAATCCAAAGACAACTAGGAAGTCCTATAGTGTCTATTAGAGCGGATCATGGTAGGGAATTCGATAATGAAGTGCAATTTGGAGCTTTTGTGACGCTAATGGTATTACTCACAACTTCGGCTCACGCCTCCACAATCGAATGGGGTAGTTGAAAGAAAGAATAGAACCCTACAAGAAATGAGTCGAACCATGCTTAATGAGCAATCCATACCTCAAAAGTTTTGGTGCAATGCGTTGATACTTCAACGTACATACTCAATCGAGTCTTAATTAGACCAATCTTAGGTAAAACTCCATATGAGTTACTCCGAGGCAAAAAGCCTACGTTAAATCACTTTAGAGTCTTTAGAAGCAAATGTTTTATTCCTAACACTAAATATTACCTTACAAAATTTGATCCTAAATCAACCGAAGGTATCTTTCTAGGTTACTCTCAAAATAGCAAAGCTTACGTCATATTAAACAAAGAAACAATGAAGGTAGAAGAGTCATTAAATATAAAATTTGATGAAAGTCCACCCAAACCCTCTCCACCTCTTGTCGATGACGAGATTGTAGAAAGTGAAGCTATAGTAATAAAGAAAAGATAAATGAAGAAGAAGAACCTTTAAATGATGAAGTCATAAACATTGAAGAGTCCAAATATCACCCCGTAGATAAGGTCATAGGAAAGCTAAATGAAAGAACATTAAGGTCTCAAGTTCAAAACCAAAGTAGCTTATTTTGTTTGTTTCAACCATAGAACCTAAGAATACACAAGAAGCCATAAAAGATGAAAGTTGGGTAATGGCTATGCAAGAAGAATTAAATCAATTTGTTTCTAATGATGTTTGGACACTTGTCCCTCCACCTAGTAATCAAACCATAATAGGAACCAAATGGGTTTATAAAAACAAATTAGATGCAAGCGGGTAGTGTCTAGAAACAAGGCTAGACTTCGTTGCCCAAGGGTATAACCAACAAGAAGGAATAGACTTTGATGAGACCTATGCCCCGTGGCTAGATTAGAGTCTATAAGAATACTTCTTGCGTATGCTTGTGCTAATGATCTAAAGCTTTATCAAATGGATGTCAAAAGTGCTTTTCTAAATGGCTTTATTAATGAAGAAGTATATGTAGCTCAACCTCCGGGCTTCATCGATTTTGAAAACCCTAAACATGTGTATAAGTTAAAGAAAGCCCTTTACGGTCTTAAACAAGCTCCAAAAGCTTGGTATGATAGACTCAAGTCATTTTAATTAAACACAACTATACCATGGGGTTAGTTGACAACACACTCTTTACTAAGAAAAGAGAGTCACATATAATCATAGTTCAAATATATGTAGATGATATTATATTCGGATCCACTTGTCAAGACATGTGTGATGATTTCTCTAAAATCATGCATGGGAGAACTTAGTTTCTTTCTTGGTCTACAAATCAAACAAGTAGAAGATGGTATCTTCTTTAATCAATCTAAATACATTAAGTAGATGTTAAAGAAATTAGGATCTAGAAGAGTCGAAACCAATTAGGACTCCAATGTCATCCGACACCAAACTCACAAAAGATGAAGGCGGAGAATCCGTAGATAATACTAAATATCGTGGCATGATAGGTAGTCTTCTCTACCTCCGGCAAGTAGGCGGATATCATGTTTAGTGTTTGCTTATGTGCTAGGTTTCAAGAAGAACCTAAAACATCACACCTAGAAGCCGTAAAAGAATATTTAGATATATTAAGGGTACAACACAATTAGGATTATGGTATCCTAAGGACACGGGAGTAGAAGCAATTGTATATGCAGATTCGACCATGCGGTGATTATGTTGACGAAAAAGTACAAGTGGGATATGTACTTTTATGGGATGTTGTTTAACATCTTGGTTTTCAAAGAAACAAGCGGCATTAGCAATATCAACAACGAAGCGAATCGTCTCCGTCGGCAAAGCATGCCAACAAGCACTATGGATGAAACAAGCGTTAGTCGACTACGACATTCATCTTAGTGACATAGCCATTCTATGTGACAACAAGGGTGCCATAGATTCAAGCAAGAATCCGGTATTACATTCTCGCACAAACATATAGAGATTCGTCATCACTTCTTATGAGACAATGTTCAAAAGGGGAACATCTCTATTGAGAAGGTAGCATCGGACAACATAGCCGCGTCCTCACCAAACCGTTGAAGCGGGAACAATTCAACCTACTTCGTCTTGGTCTTGGTCTCATGGAACAAACGTCGTAATTTACTTTTGACTCTACAAGGTATGTAAACACTAGCCTTCTTCTTTCTGAGTCTAGGATCTCTATTTCACGCAAAACTCACAAACAATACGTGAATTTTCAAAACCCAAGATAAGTTTTTCACTTATAATTTTCTTATTTTCTTTTAAAATAAGTACAAGTTACAAACACATAATCACATACACATCTTCCTTTCAAAAGGATAAAACGTTTGTATTTCACAACATAGAAATCTCTTTTCAAAATGCTTTCTAAAATGATACTTCTTCTCGTATCAATTTCACAAAAGCAATTTCTCACGTCTAGGACAAATCGCTTTTTCATTATTAATACAACGTAAAAACCCGTTTTCATTGCATCTCATGTCTTTTGAATGCTAAAGGGGACACATAACTAATATGTGTTTTCGGGTACATTCATTTAAGCCACAATGAATTAGGAGCATTGGTAACACTAAATTACGTACTCAAGTACTAAATATGTGTTTTTGGGTTATCTCACATAATAGTATACTTTTCCACTTCTAGTTTAGTTTTCTTTTTCTTTTTAAGAGTCGAGATAACCACAACTCCAAATAGTTTGCATATAGGCACACACTAGGCAAAAATATTTCCAAAAGGAAACTTTTGTCTTTGCTGCACGGATCACGGACCCGGATCCGGCCTTCATCTTTGGGCCGGATCCCTCAAGGGAAGGATCCGTGGGATCCATGAGATAGAAACTGTTTTTCATCTTCTATCTTTCTCACTTTGGATGAAAAATACACATTTGTTTTATTTTTTTGGAGTATGTTCTTTAATGCTTGTGTTCTCATGATCACATGCCTTAAATTCATATCTAATTATTAGATTTTAATCCACATTTTAGGTCAAGCATTCATTACAATGCTTTGTTTTTCTATATATGGAACTCCCAAAATGCTTGCATAATTCATCTCAACTTCACAAACAAACAACACCATGTCATCCAAAAGATCTTACAACTTAGATGAATCACCTAGTACAAATATTCCTCTTCATGAAACCCAAACATTTGTACTACCACCTTCCAAAATACCACAATCAAACTCTAGAATATCAGCACGGATTAGCATCCGATCTTGTTGCTTAGCAAAAACATCATCAAATGGCTCATCACCATCAAATAACTCACCAGAAGATGCTTCCATTATAGCACCTCCCTCATCACCAACAAGTACACCATCTTCATCACCTAAAGTCACTCTTTTGGAACTCCTTACGACTCCAACAAGAACTAAACAACCAAAACAAAAAGAAATAGCCTTTTTGACACCTCCAACTTCTCCAAACACAATATTTAATGATCTTGAAACATCACGACCCTTAGCTCCCATTAAACTACAAGAACATCTAGGTTCTTTTCCACCACCACTTCCAATCATTCCGAACTTTGATCCGTATTTTCCTATTTTCACCACAACTTCCATAACTCACAAATCAAAACAACCGGAAAACTTCGCACTCATTACCCACATCACTTACATTGTGAACATTACCAATCCACTAGGGAAATTGCAATAGAAGTTAGGGAAGAAATTCGATTCATACTCAACCTCATCCTTGATCGCATCAATACCATTACTCATCCAAACCTCCATCCATAACCTTATGTAAGCATGGAAGGAATCATTATTACTATTTTCTATTTTTAGTACTTTTTCTTTTGAGTCATTTTCAAGAACAAGTCTTGTTCTTATTTTTAGATGCTTGTATGTGGCATAAATACCACTACACTTTGTTGTTTTATTACAAGGCCTTGTTTACATACCTTGGCTCCCAATCTTGATTCTTGTCAATCACAAGATTATTTAAGCATATTACTAACCTTTCTCTTTGTAGGATTTTTTTTCTTCACTTGATGCCCCAAACTAGGGGAGCTACCGTCAAGGGGGAGTAAGCGATACATCGACTAATTTTTCCACACTTTTATTTCTTCGAAGGGTTAACTTTTTGTTTTGACAAAAAAGGGGAGAAGAAGTAAAACTTAGGGGATTTCAAAACATACATCTATTATTAAGTTTTACTCATCATAACATTATGTTTTGTCATCAACAAAAAGGGGGAGATTGTTAATACAAATAAACCGTAAAAACGTTTATTAATATTTTGCGATCTCTTTGTGTTTTGTTGATAACAAATATAATGTTATCTTAAGTACAATTATAAGGATACATGTTATTTTTGTAAAGAATTTACATATAGCCATTTAAATACAAAAATGTTGTAATTAATCATTTGTTGTAATAGTTTATTAGGATGGGTAAAAACCACAACCCATGGATCATATCCATAACCCATTGACCCATACCCATTTTACTAGATACAATGTATTCATTAGATACATTGAATCTAAAGAATACCCATGGACCAACCCATAACCCATGACCCATAACCAAAAACCCATGGGCAAGAGGGCGTCGGATCCCTAGGTTTACACTAGACGGATCCCTTGTGGGAGGGATCCGTGGGATCACGGGGAATATGGAGAATTTGCCTATAAATAGAGCCATTTCTTCATTCTAACTCACCCCTCTTCTTACTAATTCTCTCATATACTCTCATTCTTTTCTAACAAAAGATCACTTGATCTAGAGAGTACTTCTTTTTTTCTTTCTTTAGTGATTCTCATATAGGTCATTCTCTAAAGGCGAGATCACGAGCATTCTACAAGTCATCCAAGCAAGGGGTCCTTGATTGATTTGTTCCTCCGCAAGATTTTTGTAGCAAAGATCTTGTATTTGATATTTCACATATTTGTTGTGTAATAGTCGTGTTGGTTTGGTCCACCGTGTTCCGGACTCGGTATTTAGCTTTGTCTTGGAAAAGGTGTAAAAGCGTTGTGAAGGCTTCTCCGCCAAGTTGAAGGAGTTTGTTGACATAGTGCTTGAACACTCGAGTAGGTGACTCGAGGAGTGGAGTAGGGCAAGGAAGGTGTCCTTGTAGGCGAACCACTATAAATTGGTTGTGTCATTTCTATCCCTTTGCTTTACTTTATTTACTTGCTTTATCATTAGATCTATACTTTCTCTACATCCATACGATCTCACATATTATCGAATCTAAAGTTTTTGAAACTTACTTAAAATCGGCAAAACTATTCAACCCCCCCACCTTCTAGTTTTCCACAACTGGCATCAAGAGCTAAGTTTATAAAAGTTCTTGTTTACAAAGGATTCATCAAGTTCCTTGAGAGAGGTAATGATAATATTAAAGCGAGCAAATGCACCATCAATGATTTCATCTTTAGGAATAGAAAATTGTTCATATTGTTGAACAAGAAGATCAACTTTATTAGTCTTGATTTGTGAATTTCCTTGATAAGTGATAATTAAAGATTGCCATATTTCTTTAGTGGTTTTGTACATAAAGACTATTTCAAATTCCTTTTTAGTTAGAGCGTTGTAAAGCATTATTTTTGCTTCATTATTTTTTGCAATTAACTTCTTTTGCTCATCAGTGTGACTAGTGAGTGAAGTATCCTCATCTCAACACTTGTGACATTATCATCTTCAATAATTATATACCATAGATCTATATCTTTTGATTTCACATATGTTTCAAAACGGCTTTTCCAATAGATGAAACCATTTGGTTCAAATAATGGTGGTCTTTGCATAGATTTTTCTTCTTTGAAATTTTCAAAACCCATGAATCATTTCAAGTTTTACAAAACAATAAATTTTAAAAATATTGAGTAACGTAGCTCTTGATGCCAATTTTGGAAAACTGGAAGGGGGGTTGAATAATGATCACAGTCGAACCGTCAAGTCTAATCACACAAGCCAGCCACTTGTGAATGGCCAACCGTAACAGACTTAAAACAGCTTGGAACCAAATACAATGAAGATCGAGAGGAGAATATAATGAATTCAGGGTCGTTAAAGTCCCTTTGGAGACTTCAATGGTGTGTGTCAAAACAATTTCGAGGAGGATAGAATGATCACTAAGGATAGTGATGCAGTAAAGATTATGATTAAAATTACACTCTGATTGATTGGAATGGAATGGAATACTGATTTGGAAAGCACAACAATCGGATCAAAAGAAACGTAACGTAAGTTTTAAAAACTACGTATACGTACAAAATTAAAAAAGTGAAAACTAAGAAATAAAAGGCCTAAAAATATAAAAATGACATTTTGGAATCCTAAAAATAAAAAGAAAATTATTAGAAAAAAGAAAATTATTTTTACACTATTTAATTAAAATTATTAATTAAAACTATTTTAACTATTTAATAAATACTCTAAAATAGAAGAAAATACAAAATAAGGCTAGAAAAATAAACTTATGATTCTGAAAAATCTGAAATACTATAAAACTAATTTTAAAATTAAAATATATTTTCACACTTTTATTTAATTATTACTAATTAAAAACTATTTAAAATGCACTTAATTACTAGAAAATATAAAATAAACTTGGAAAAATAAAATTTTAACTTTGAAAAATCTAAAATATGATAAAACTAATTTTAAAACTGAAAAGATATTTTTTTTTTTGCTTTTAATTATTTATACTAATTATTTATTATTTATTAACTATTTATAATTATAATAAATACTAATGAAAAGGAAAAATATGAAACTTTTTCTAAAATCCTATATGATAACAGAAAACAAAGAAAAAATAGAAGAACAAGATTTGCTTATTAATAAGATGAAAAGAAAAATCAAAAAGCTAGAAAATCTTAAATAAACACTATCACTGATTTTTAATTGGACTTTTTCTGGATTTTCTTTTTGAAAACTACTTTAATACTGATTTTATGAAACTTTAACAAAGACAAAAATTTTGTAAACCACAAATAAGCTGTTTGATGAGCTTAAAAGTCCAACAGTGGTGCTTTTGAGCTTATTTGGTGAAATAAGCTCCAACAAGCTTACAACTTGAAACAAAAGCTAGAATAATATGAAATAAGTTACAAAACTCTGAAATGAAGCTAAAAGATAAAAAGAAACACACTAATAAGCTAGAAACAAGCAAATAAGCACTTGGCTATTAGTGATGAAAAACAGAAAATGGGACAAACTTGAGGCTTGTTGCAGCCCTAGCAAACAAGTTCCAAAGTGAAAACTTAAAAGCAACAATCCAAGATGACCAGGTTGGCTTTCCAAGAACCGAGAACACAAGATTTGAACCACTAATAAGCTCAGTGCAAGCTTATCAAAATGGAACCATTAACTGTGCGCAGGGCACTTATCTCAGACAATTGTCCACAAAAGGCTAATCAAAGCACTTAGTGAGAACCAAAGAACTAGCATTTTGTATTTTTTTTTTTTAACTAGACTTTAAAAATCCAAAGATTATAAGCTGGATCTATAATAAACACACAGTGAAATTATCTTTTTATTAACGACCCAGTGACAATTTGACTTTTAAGAAAACACAAAGTTGACTATAATGAACTTTGGTGATTTAAAACCGAATATGTTGTTACAAGGTTAACTAAAACTGATTTGAGCAAGATTATCAACTTATAAACACAAACTCATGATCATAGATCATAAAAATCAACATTTATCCATAAAGATGTAATCAATGAGATTTTGACTTTTGCTAACAAGGACTTGATTTTATGACTTGTATGAGTTATTAAAGGTGTATGTGACTCAGAACAACATTAAGTAACAACAAACACACCCATAACCAGTTAACCAAAACACCATTTCACTTGATTGTTTTGATGTTTTTCAAACCAAATCACAATTGTAAACCATAAACTTAATTGCAGACTCTATATTATCATTAAGTGAGATTAAATAATCATGAACAAACAGTTTTAACAACATGAAACACAAGAATGAAGACTTTGCTACTTTAACTGTCAAAATGGAATTTTCACAAAACACAAATTTGAAAGAACAATCACGATTTTAATGATTAATTCAACTTAACTATGCCTAATGAACACAAAAGCAATGTAAACTAATTAACAACTTGATAAAAAATGCCAATTTGGTCAAAAGCTTACAAATGGATTTCCAAGCGCAAACGAGATCAGGACCAATGAACACCCCTATTAGCTTACCACTAAGCTACTAACCCAAGGCCATCCATGATTTACCTGCTCCAGCTTGTGTACATCATCTCCAAGTGATTTTGATTTTTCAAGTATTTAATTTGGATTTTGGTGATTTTACATTTTTGACTCTAAACTGATTTTAAGTGTATCTAAAAGCTTGATTAAGCTTTCTAGGAACTTAAGTGACCTAATGATCCATACAAACACCTAACAACAACATTTAAACATTCTTGAGATTTTTGAATTTGGAAATGCAAAAACTTGAAATGAGATTAGAATTTGAAATTAGTTACTGGAAATCATTCAAATACATTCAAGATACTTTAACAAAGTTATTACAAGCTTGAAACTTCTTGAAAAACTTAAAGAAAGAAAAGCGTTAGAAAACTTAAAGATTACACTAGATAGTTGATACATTGCATCCCTCTCTCTCTTTATAGACTTTTAGCACTTTTCATGTCCTCGGAATCTTTCACACCAAAATCTAGCCATTGGATCTTTGAAACTCATCATATCCGTCCTTTTGTTATTTTGGCGCCAAATATTTCTTTGGCGAGGGTTTAAGGAATATGGGTTTGGTTGAGTTAATTAAAGATTTTGTTGTTTAGAGGTGGAGGGACATAGTATGGGAGGGTGTTGAAAATGTGGTGAAAACGGAATTTGGTTTGGAGATATCAGGCATGGGAGAGGGATGAAGCAGTGACGATTTTTGGTAGCGTTTTTCTCTTAGTTTGACTTTTCACATTGTAGGGTTGCTAATAACAAAGAGGCGGGTCAAGGTTTGGGCTTAGATGGGTTGACTTGGATTGGGCCTATAAATTACAAAGGTCCGTTTGGTTTAACTATAACATGAGGACCAGGTGTAATTCATCCAACTTCAAGGGTGATCTTGCAACTTTTCAAACTTCTCACAAGGACCAAACTTGACAACTTTGATAATACAAGAGGACCCTTTTGCATAAAATCCATTTCCAAGGTCAAGGACTAATTTTACTGCAATTTTCCAAAGTTTAGGGACCTTTCTTGCCAATTGACCAAAAAATCATTCAAGGATCATTTTAAACAACTTAGAATACTTCAGGGACCTTGAATGACAAAACTTCACATTTTTTGAATTTGGGGACTAGATTTGACAACTTTTAAAACTTGGGGACTAAAGCGCCAATTTTGCAAATTTGATCGTTTTCATCTGATTTTGGTATTTTTTGCATTTAAAACACATAAAACACTTATTTGTGATATTTTAATCATTTTGATGTGTTTTACGAGTGTTTTAGGATGATTTTCTTGATTTAGATTATACAAAATGATGATATTTAAACCTCATCAATCCCCATCTTGAGATATTGCTGATCCCTAGCAATGATTTGAAAAACTTGATGGATTTGAAAAACTCTTTACAAAAGCCATCATAGAATTAACCCGATTGTTTTGATTCAAGTAAGAACCTTGGTACAACGATGACCAAATGATTTATTAGCAAATCATAAACCATATAGCAGTTTGATTTGTGCTACGGGCCGGTACCATTCGGACTAGCCAACTCTTAGATAAATTATCAGGATTATCTTTGGTGAAATTTGAATACCAATTATGGATTTTCACTTTGCCTTTACCACAAGCCATAAACTTGCGGGCTAGCCAACTCTTCACTTTTTAGGATATGGTGAAATTTTGAAACCATACAATTTTGGGCAAATTCAAGCCATATAAACGGTTTGAAATCTTTACCAAGAACGTTTGCTCTGGATTGTAATCCTTTTGTTTTATTAGACAAGGCGGTTGATAACCAATTGAGTAAATTACCAAAACACTCCAAAATTTTTGGCCAAAAGCGGGGAATTGAAGTATAATTATATGATAAAATTAAATGAAATTCCCAGCACTTAGAAATGAATATTGCCCTCAATATTCAAAGTAACGGCGGTTATGCCGAAACAAAGAACGTAAAAGGGAAATACTACGGCCATTATTTAGATTTTTTTTTTTTTTTTTACTTGCATATATACACACAACATGTGGGGCAACCCCCCCCGTTAGGGTGGTAGAAAATAGAAAGAAGTCAGAAATATGGGTGAAAACCCATATGGTGTATTACTCTTGTTTTTTGATTTCCGAGTCGCTAGCTTATTTCGACCCGCATTAATTGGTTCATGGGAAGCAAAGTGGAGAAACAATCTCCATCGGACTTTTCAATCAAGATGTTTGGACAAACATTTGGAAGCGTGAAAGTTCCACACGATGAGGATATACATAGAACCGCTCAAAGATGATAAATGAAAATGCGGGATCAAAAATAGTGTCCTCATTCCGAGAGAAAAGGGAATGAGAAGTCACACCATATGTGAAGAAAAGAAAGAAAATCATGATACGAATCATGACTAACTCCTCATCATCGAAGGGAATTCATGATTTTGGATCATGAATCTCATCATGAGGATAGGTCGTATACATGATGGAAGAGATAGAGGATTAGAATACAGAGGTGGGACAAGTGGTATGCTCTGAGAACTAGCAATTTCCACCACTTCCGTTATGGTCTGTATACGCCTCCGGACATTTCAAAGAGGTTACTTTCCCAAAGTGTAGTCATTAAATTCAAAAGAGGATTTGAGAAAATCCAGGAAGTAACCTCGAAATGTCAAGAGAATCACAAAAGGCAAATCACAATCACTATGGGATATATCCTCGGACTCACTTTGGGATTGGGACAAGATCCTCAACACTTAGCGATTCCGTTTCGAAATAGTCTTTGAGATGATCATCCTCCATTATGAAGAGTCTTTGGAAATAGCCATTAAGGCCAGGTGTGATAGCAATAGATAGGGGAGTTGAGAAATAAGATCGTTCAATTGAATAACACTCTCCTCGTTGTCCTCATAATATTCCCTCATTTGAATACTATCCTCATCATCATCGTCATCATATCAGTTCTTATATCTAATCTTTGAAGCTTACACACCATTTCTTTTCATTTGTAGTTTTCTTTCGAATCGTATTTCTTGAGGAACTTCTACTGTGGAAGATTACACTCCTCGTATTAATCATTGATATCTTTCAGAAGGCTTTCGAATGATTACTAGGATTAGCCGTTCGTTCTTATTAGTAATTCTCCAATAGTTTTATCATGATGATATTGATGAATGATGGAATCTTGTGGGGGTTAAGTTGTCAAAGCAGGGAGAATTGGAATTGTGAAAATTTTGATTCATCGGTTGACATTCAAAAGTCGCATGGGACCCCATGAATTCTCACCATGAGAGATAATTGGGAAAATAACTTTCACAAAAGTTCTGATTGTAACATGGTTCTGGCTCATAGACAAGCGGGACCCGTGGTGGACAATCAAAGCAGAATTAATGAGAATCATTCCCAAAACTCGCATGAGTAGGATTAGTATTATTGGAAACGTGTGGAGGTAGGTAGGAAAAATGGGTGTTTCATTTGAAATGGGATCAGGATATTATCTATGAAATCATGTCAAATACCATGACATAGAGAATTAAGCGGATAAGAGGGATAAGGGTAAGAAAATTAAAGTTCACAGAGGATAAGGAAATGAGAATTCTTGATTATAGGATAAAGGAATGAAGAATTAAACAGTTAGAAGGATAAAAGATGGATATTTTTGGATTTTTTTTTATAACTTTACAAAAAACTTTTTACAAAGGATGGGATATGTGCAAGAATGGAGTGCAGAAAAAGGTTTAACCTGCGCTAAAGCACCACAAAGCTGGGCATAAAATTGATAAATTAGAACGAGTCAAGTCTAATCACACAAGCCAACCACTTGTGAATAATGGCAATGCTGAACTTAAAGCACTTGAACCAAATACAATGAAGATCATAGAATATAATGAATTCCCGGTTAGTTAAGTCCTTTGAGCTCAATGGTGTGTCAAACAAACTCAGAGGATAAGAATGATCACTAAGGATAATGATCATAAAGTTATGATTAGAAATTACACTACTGATTGATTGGAATGGAATGGAATACAGATTTGGAAAGCACAACAATCAGATCAAAAGAAACGTAACGTAAGTTTTAAAACTACGTATACGTACAAAATTAAAAGTGAAAACTAAGAAATAAAGGCCTAAAATATAAAAATGACATTTTTGGAATCCTAAAAATAAAAGAAAATTATTAGAAAAATAAAATTATTTTTTTACACTATTTAATTAATTATTATTAATTAAAAACTATTTTAACTATTTAATAAATACTCTAAAATAGAAGAAAATACAAAATAAGGCTAGAAAAATAAACTTATGATTCTGAAAAATCTAAAATACTATAAAACTAATTTTAAAATTAAAAATATATTTTTCACACTTTTTATTTAATTATTACTAATTAAAAACTATTTAAAATGCACTTAATTACTAGAAAATATAAAATAAACTTGGAAAAATAAAATTTTAACTTTGAAAAATCTAAAATATGATAAAACTAATTTTAAAACTGAAAATATATTTTTTTTTTTTGCTTTTTAATTATTTATTACTAATTATTTATTATTTATTAACTATTTATAATTATAATAAATACTAAACAGAAAAGGAAAAATATGAAACTTTTTCTAAAAATCCTATATGATGACAGAAAACAAAGAAAAATAGAAGAACAAGATTTGCTTATTAATAAGATGAAAAGAAAAATCAAAAAGCTAGAAAATCTTAAATAAACACTATCACTGATTTTTAATTGGACTCTTTCTGGATTTTCTTTTTGAAAACTACTTTAATACTGATTTTATGAAACTTTAACAAAGACAAAAATTTTGTAAACCACAAATAAGCTGTTTGATGAGCTTAAAAGTCCAACAGTGGTGCTTTTGAGCTTATTTGGTGAAATAAGCTCCAACAAGCTTACAACTTGAAACAAAAGCTAGAATAATATGAAATAAGTTACAAGCTACTGAAATGAAGCTAAAAGATAAAAAGAAACACACTAATAAGCTAGAAACAAGCAAATAAGCACTTGGCTATTAGTGATGAAAAACAGAAAATGGGACAAACTTGAGGCTTGTTGCAGCCCTAGCAAACAAGTTCCAAAGTGAAAACTTAAGCTTAACAATCCAAGATGACCAGGTTGGCTTTCCAAAGAACCAGAGAACACAAGATTTGAACCACTAATAAGCTCAGTGCAAGCTTATCAAAATGGAACCATTAACTGTGCACAGGGCACTTATCTCAGACAGGTGTCCACAAAAGGCTAATCAAAAAGCACTTCAGAAGCTGAGAACCAAAGAACTAGCATTTTTGTATTTTTGTTTAGCAACTAGACTTTAAAAATCCAAAAGATTATAAGCTGGATCCTATTAATAAACACACAGTGAAATTATCTTTTTTATTCAAAAACGACCCAAGTGACAATTTGACTTTTTAAGAAAACACAAAAGTTGACTATAATGAACTTTGAGCTGATTTAAAACACTGAATATGTTGTTACAAGGTTAACTAAAACTGATTTGAGCAAGATTATCAACTTATAAACACAAACTCATGATCATAGATCATAAAATCCAACAGGTGTTATCCATAAAGATGTGATCCAATGAGATTTTGACTTTTTGCTAACAAGGACTTGATTTTATGACTTGTATGAGTTATTAAAGGTGTATGTGACTCAGAACAACATTAAGTAACAACAAACACACCCAATAACACAGTTAACCAAACACCATTTCACTTGACTGTTTTGATGTTTTTCAAACCAAATCACAATTGTAAACCATAAACTTAATTGCAGACTCTATATTATCATTAAGTGAGATTAAATAATCATGAACAAACAGTTTTAACAACATGAAACACAAGAATTAAGACTTTGCTACTTTAACTGTCAAAATGGAATTTTCACAAAACACAAATTTGAAAGAACAATCTACTGATTTTAATGATTAATTCAACTTAACTATGCCTAATGAACACAAAGAAACAGAAATGTAAACTAATTAACAACTGTAACAGTAAAATGCCAATTTGGTCAAAAAGCTTACAAATGGATTTCCAAGCTGCAATGAGATCAGGACCATGAACACCCCTATAAACTACCAATAAGCTACTAACCCAAGGCCATCCATGATTTACCTGCTCCAACTTGTGTACATCATCTCCAAGTGATTTTTGATTTTTCAAGTATTTAATTTGGATTTTTGGTGATTTTCTGTTTTTGACTCTAAACTGATTTTAAGTGTATCTAAAAGCTTGATTAAGCTTTCTAGGAGCTTAAGTGACCTAATTCATCCATACAAACACCTAACAACAACATTTAAACATTCTTGAGATTTTTGAATTTGGAAATGCAAAAACTTGAAATGAGATTAGAATTTGAAATTAGTTACTGGAAATCATTCAAATACATTCAAGATACTTTAACAAAGTTATTACAAGCTTGAAACTTTTCTTGAAAAACTTAAAGAAAGAAAAACGATTAAGAAAACTTAAAGATTACACTAGATAGTTGATACATTGCATCCCTCTCTCTCTTTATAGACTTTTAGCACTTTTCCATGTCCTCTGAATCTTTCACTTTAAAAATCTAGCCATTGGATCTTTGAAACTCATCATATCCGTCCACTTGTTATTTTGGCGCCAAATATTTCTTTGAGCAGGTTTAAGGAATTAATGGGTTTGGTTGAGTTAATTAAAGATTTTGTTGTTTAGAGGTGGAGGTGGAGGGACATAGTATGGGAGGGGTGTTGAAAATGTGGTGAAAAGGACTGGTTTTGGAGATATAGAGGCATGGGAGAGGGGAGCGGTGAACATTGCCGGTTTTGCGTTTTTCTCTTGGTTTTGACTTTACACTGTTGAGGGTTGCTAATAACAAAGGGCGGGTCAAGGTTTGGGCTTAGATGGGTTGACTTGGATTTGGGCCTATAAATTACAAAGGAATCCGTTTGGTTTAACTATAACAACAAGGACCAAAAGTGTAGTTCATCCAAACTTTAAGGACTGATCTTGCAACTTTTTCAAACTTCTCACAAGGACCAAACTTGACAACTTTGATAATACAAGGACCCTTTTTTGCATAAAATCCATTTCAAGGTCCAAGGACTAATTTTGCAATTTTCCAAAGTTTAGGGACCTTTCTTGCCAATTGACCAAAAAATCATTCAAGGATCATTTTTAAACAACTTAGAATACTTCAGGGACCTTGAATGACAAAACTTCACATTTTTTGAATTTCAGGGACTAGATTTGACAACTTTTAAAACTTGGGGGACTAAAACTGCCAATTTTGCAAATTTGATACGTTTTTCATCTGATTTTGATATTTTTGCATTTAAAACACATAAAACACTAATTTGTGATATTTTGATCATTTTGATGTGTTTCTGAGTGTTTTCAGATGATTTTGCAGTTTAGATTATACAAAAATGATGAGTATTTAGACACTCATCAAATAGTTTTACAGTTTTAAAATTTATTTGCTTCAAGTACTTTGTGTGAGTTAATGTAAATAATAGACAATAAGTAATATACAAGTAAAGAGAAAAACGATCCAACCACAACACGATTGTTTATAGTGGTTCGGTCTACAAAGACTCTTTTTTCTTCCCCTACTCCACTCCCCGAGTCTCCAACTCGAGAGTTTATCTCCACTAATTAACAAGCTCCTTTAACCGGCCGAGAAAACCTTTACACTATGTATTTTCGACACAAAGCTAGATGTCGAGTTCTTTTACAAGGGTACAACCACTCCCGCCACACTACGTATTTTAAGGACTAAAATACTAACCGATCACTATCAGAGGTTTATGATGGTTTGGTACAAACAATTATGTATGAACTAACTATAATTCATACTATGATGAACTAACAAGACTTTGCAACACACTGTTGAAGCTTGTAGTCTTTTGATAATGTTTTGATCTTCTTGCTAAAAAGGAAGCTCACTAAAATGAAATATGAATGGGTTAGATATAATGAATAATGAATGAGAGAATGTATGTTGTACATATGCTTGTAAGTGATGAGAAATTAACATGGTGCGACTTGCTATTTATAGGCAAGAAATGCCACCAAGCCATATATCAGACGGATCCTAATACAGGGATCCGTCCGTGTATGTATTTGGTTCCGTGGGGACCTAACAGAAAATCAGCCATATCTTTTATCAAATCTAACCAAAATATTTATCATATCTTTCAAAGATTCCAGAGTGATAATCTAACCAAAATATTTACCATATCTTTCAAAGATTTTTGGAGTGATAATCTAACCAAAATATTTACCATATCTTTCAAAGATCCTAAAAAAATATGCAATCATGAAATGATTTAAAAATACATTTTAATTTTGATTAAAATATTTTACAAAGTAAACTTGTATAATGAATGTTGTAGCTAATTAAATGATATTGTTTAAGAAAGACTTGTTATATACAAAGGAGTTAACTAGATTTATGTTTTGCTAAAATAAAGTTTACAATTGTCGTTAACAAAATATAACAAATATCGTAAAAATATAAATAACGTTTGTTGGACGATATTTATATTAACAAACTACACTATCTACCAACAAAATATCATCACTACCTATTAAACTTTGTGGAAAACTAGAAGGGGGGGTTGAATAGTTTTACCAATTAAAACTTCATTTTAATCTATTTAGATCGACTTATGTCAATCTATTTGGATGTGTGTGTTGGATGTTGATAAACAAACATATAAAGGTAAGTAATAAAAAAATAAGAGTAAGAAGCACAAAACCACGACACAAGTATTTATAGTGGTTCGGCTACAAGGTCACCTTCCTTGCCCTACTCCACTCCCCGAGTCACCTACTCGAGAGTTCGTAATCACTACACCAATCTCCTTATGGCCGAGAAGCCTTCACAACGTCGCCTACTCTTTTTCCGGTACTAGGCTAACCACGGGTTCTTTCACTCCAAGGTGAACCACACCTACACAACGTCGCCTACCCTTTATAAGGTACTAGGCTAAGTACCTAGTTCTTTCACACCTTAGGTGAACTACACCTTCACAACGTCGCCTACCCTTTATTAGGTACTAGGCTAAGCACCTAGTTCCATTGCAATGGAGGAACTACTACCACACTACACCAACGACTAATCCCAAAGGAGATCTACTCCTTTACAACATCATTAAGGATATCAATATCCTTGGATCTAATACTAGTCTATCTTGTACATCGAAACACACCATATCGAATGTACATCTAAGGCACCTTTCACTAATGCCTTTGACTAGATCTACAAGACACCTTTCACTAATGTCTTGTGTCTTCACTTCTAAGCACCTTTCACGAATGCTTCTTTGTCTTGACTTCTAAGCACCTTTCACTAATGCTTCTTTGTCTTGACTTCTAAGCACCTACCACAAGTGCTTATGCTATAGACGACAGATACCCTTCACTAATATCTTCGTCTTGACACTTGAGACATCTTTCCTAATGTCTTCAACACTACACTTCTTTGAAGAAAGAAAGGAATCATCAACAAGAAGACTTCAGTAGCCTTGATGATGAGGAAGCATGGAAACTCATGGACTTGAGCTTGCTCGACTTCAAAGGTGGTGATCTTGCCTTTAAGAGGAACCTAAAAGATCACACAAAAACAAAACTACAAACATAGATCTCTTGGATCTAAGGTTAGTGAGATTTAACTCAAGGGGGGAAAGTGTGTTAGAAAGGGATGATCAATAATGAAGAAATGGCTCACTATTTATAGAGGAAAAATCCTACTGTTCCCCGGATCCCACGGATCCCTTCCACTTGGGATCCGGCTAGCACAAAGCTAGAGATCCGTGGTACGCTCCTCTTTGCCCATGGGTATTTTTGGTTATGGGTCATGGGTCATGGGTTATGGGTTGATCCATGGTTTTCTTTCTAGATTCAATGAACTTGGTTAAGTGGTATATATAAAACCATGGATTATGAGTCAATACCATTTGCTAGTTTTTACCCATTTTAGTATTTACATGTTCTTACCCATTTTAGTATTTACATGTTTTTACCAATTTTAGTATACTTAGTTTAAGTATATGTTAACCCAATATGTAAACACTAGTTGTTGTACATATATATCTAAATCATAAAATCACTTAAGCTTGTTTTAGTGTTTTATGTGAAAACGTAAGTGTGTTAGAAAACTATTAACTCAAACTATTTACGTATCCTTTTGTTTCGTTAAAATGATTTTACGTTTGTTATCGACAAAACATTAGAAGATCGTAAAATATAAATAAACGTTTTTACGGCTTATTTGTATTAACAATCTCCCCCTTTTTGTTGATGACAAAACATAAAATTATTTTAAGGAAAAGCTAAAATTCGTAAAAGTTTGAATTTGTAGTTTTTACTTTCTTCTCCCCCTTTTTGTCGAAACAAAAAGAGCTTTAAAAGAAAGCAACACATTGTTTTTAAGAAAAATGTGTGAAAAATAAATAAGAAATACATAGCAAGTAACGGGAAAAGATCTCGTCGTTACTCCCCCCTTGACGAGTCCATCCCTAAATAAGGGCGTCAAGAAAGTAATACTAATCTAGTTTGTTTGCAAGTAGGTTTGCAAGAGATTACGTCTATGTGACGGGTGTGCTCCCCCTAGATGATTGCAATTTTGCAACGGGAAGTCATGAAGTATAATTCTAAGATTGCAAGTAATTTTGCAATGTATTGTTTTGACACCAAGCTCCCCCTAGATTTAGGGTGTCAAATTCTTCATGTGTTAATTGAATAACTACAAAACAAAGGTTAGAATACAAGTATAATTCACAATTTCCAGTAAAATTGGTCCAAGTTAGTAGAAAGAAAGCTTTCTGTCTCACGGATCCCGCGGTTCCCTCCTAGTAGGGATCCGTCTAGGCAATTTTGAGGGATCCGTTTTAACTGTTCAATTACAGCCAAGGTGATATAACAAGTAATGTTACCACACAAATCATATGCTCAACAAAATAACAAGTAGCATGTAATTTCCATTTAATAAAACTAGAGTTATGGTATACATGACTCTAAAAACTAAGAAAATAAGAGAATACATGACTAGGAATGTCTAAATCAACTATCGCTTGATGCTAGGACACCACTAAAATCTTCTAGCTCGCGTTTTGTTTAGGTTTAATCTCGTCGAAACGTTCGAGGAGATGATAGAACATGAAACGTTGGTCTTCTCGTACTTCATGTATCAAACTTTCAACATGTCGATAATGATAGCAGTCTTTGTCATGGCTAGGTAGTGGTGGTGGAGGAAATGAAATGGGTTGATGCGAAGGATCAAGTGAAGCGGCTTGTGGAGCTTCAAACGATGGAGGGATTGGTGGAGGTGCATTTAAGAATGACTCAACCAAGAATGATGTTGGTGGTAGAGAAGTGTCAATTTCCATATGGTCGGATGGTTGACTTTGATGATTTGTCATAATCCAAATGGGATTATATGATGAAAACGTCGAGAAGGAAGCCGGAGCAAGTGTTGACTCAACACCTTGATTTTGAACCAGTATTCCTCCTAATGAGGAGAATGTTGTCGGTGGAAGCGGATGAGATGGCCTAGGAGGCAAGTCCTCTAAATTGTAGAGGTGTGGTGATGATAGTGGGGATGTAAATGAAATAGCTCTAGGAACCAATGGTGATGGTTTGGTGGAGATGATATTGTTTGGCCTAGGTGGTATGGTGGTGTTTGGCATAGGTAGTTTTGTGGGTACTATCCTTTTAGGAATTGGTTTGATTGAATGATGAAGGATTCTATCATTTGTTGGCTTGACCGGAGATGATTTGGTTGAAGAAATTTCGTGTATAACACGAGCTCTTTTCATGGGTGGTTCTTTGGTGGATAGGTTACTACTTAGGGTTTTCCTCATGATGGGATGATTTCAAGAGGTTGCAAGAGCTGAAAGTTAGGATGAGAGTGATGACTATGGAGGTCCTAACAAGGTGGTTTATAAACTAAGAGATTTGGCAAGTGCATTTAAGCCTTAAGCCACTAGGATTCATTGGAATGTGATGATTGACATGCACAAGAGTCAACTTCAGAGGTTGCACTGATCTAGGAGCTCATTTAAGATGAGATGGAGTGTTTGAGTTAGGAAGATAAGTTGAAATGATTGTTTTTGCAAGATTTGACATAAACTGTCACCCGGATCCCACGGTTCCCTCCTCAGAGGGATCCGTCTAGGCTAATCCTAGGGATCCGGCTCTCAGCAGCTATGAAAGAGTGGAAATGATGTTTCTAAGATCTAAGACCTATATCATCTTGAGTGTTTCAGCCCTCCTAAGTGTTTTAAATGAAGGGATGCTTGAGTACTTGAAGGTAATGAATGATGTAGCTAATGATTGTCATTTATGGGAGGATTTGGAACTTTTCAAGAGTACCAATGGATGAGCAAGGATGACACTAATGATTTAGAGTGTCAATTGAAGCTAAATGATCCTAGAGATTAGGTTGTGTCTTAGGATAGTGTTTTGGAGAATATCCTAGAAGCTTTGAGATGGGAAAACTAGATTTTGATCCACTTTGATCAATTTTGAGGTGAGGATGATTTATGATCAATTTTGCCATAATCGAAAGATTTCTAAGACTAGGTGTGAGGGATCAAAATAGAAAATGAAGTGTGAGTTTAAGAGCGGAAGAGTAATGGATTAAAAACGAAACGATAGATCTACAAGCGTTTTAGAGTGTGACCTAGGTGAGTTATGTATAAGTAGGAAGGATTAACCTATCTTGATAAGGACTTAGTTTTCCTTAAGACACTATGTTTAGCTTAGTGTGAGGTGTTCTAAGAATGTGTTTGAAATACAATGCTTGCAATTGCATTTTCTGTTTGCCGGATCCCACGGTTCCCTAAGAGTAGGGATCCGTCTAGTACAATCTTTGGGATCCGCCCATCTGCTCAGCAGGACCTTTACTACAGGTATGCAATGATCTTGACAATGCATTATATCTCAAGGATAGTCTACAGAGAGTTCTAATACCAAGATATCAAATGTAAAATGTTTTATTTCATGAAGGAAATTGAATTACATTGATAAAGCACGAGTACAAGAGATTTGATCCTATTTTGGAATACTATTAGTTTCCTTGAGTGTTTTCGCTAGGAGGATCATTATGTGATTGATGAGTGTTGGTGGAATCAAGAATGAAGAAAGTCTTCATGAGAGATATGTTTAGCGGTTCCATCATCTTGTTCACAAGTAAGTACAACGGACTTTGAAATTGAGGATGGAAGTGCATAACATTATGATAGAGGCGTGTCAAGAACATTCCATAAGGGATGAGTTTATTCTTGGAGCCTTGAAGATTTGCAATTCGCCTTGCGAAGAAGTAGGCGAGATTGTATGGTTGTTGTGTTAGCAAACAGTACAACATGCGGGAAGAATTTCTCGATTTCCCCTAAGACTCCAAACATTTTCACGTAGGATGAGTGCAAGAGGCTTGTACTCTTCTCGGATATCCCTTGTAAAGATAATGTTTGGATCGGAGTAATATGGTCGAGGTTTGCATATTATGCGATTTAAATCTTCCAGAGAGGGTATGTGTGAACAATATGGACTATTTTCTTCACGGAAGTTGAAGAGAGAATCAAGAGACCAATCTTCGGTGAAGGCACATTGTCCATGATTTGAAATTCGGAGGATGTGAGCAAAATGCCCAAGGGTTAGAGCGAACTTTTGGTTTTTGATATAAAACCAAAGAGATAGAAAGCGATCCTCGTTACGAACGAGTTCGACTTGACGGAAGAATTCCATTATGAACCTTGGACATATCTTCTCGTTGATTTCAAGAAGACACTCTAGTCCTATGGCTCGGAAGGAGGTATTGATACCTTCTTCGAATTGTAGAGAGGTGTCTACAATACGTCCTTCATGGAAGTGACGGTTTTCGAGATTATTGAACCCACGGACATGATTGCAGGTGTGTTGGGTTCGAGAGAGATGTTCGGAGTGTAGGCGCTAGTGAGTGAAAAATCAAACTCATATTCATGCGTCATAGTTGAACCTATAGAGATGACAAGTTAATAAAAGGAGATGTTTGTGGTCAACTTATGATAATCTAATGTTTTTACTAGATTTTTATTAACAATGGTTTTTAACAAGAAATACACTTAACTCACTTATGGTTTTGACATACAAGTGGAGTATTACTCTTAGAAGAAAAGAGGTTTTTTATTTGCATGAAAAACTGTTTTCCAGTAGGACGGATCCCACGGTTCCTTTTCAAAAGGGATCCGGCTAGTATAACTTCCGGGATCCGTAGATCTGTAATTACAGAACCAGATTATATGAAAACTCATAGATTTTTGAATCTCATAATTTTATACCAAGATATATGTTTTAACCTACATTTTCTTTTAGCATGCATACATGACTTCTAATGTATCACAAAAGAATATAAAACATATAGATCAAAATAAGTGACAAACACATTATGATAACAACAACCTAGATAAACTAGATTATTAATAATATTGCATTTCAATACTAAGGATGATACAAAGGATTGGGTATATGATCCCAATATAGATTAACAACACAAAGTAAATGTCTCCGTATGTGAACTTCATCATAGGGAACACAAGTTCGATGAGTGTTATGGCGATGAGCACAAGTGCGATGTAAACCATGTTGAAGACGGATCTTTCTTGGTTTCGGTTGAGATGGAGTGAGGAGGAAGATGAAATTTTTGAATGAAAGGAAAATTTTTGAAATTGGAAGATTTTGAAAAAGTGAGGTTTTGGTAGAGTGGCCGTTGGTGGGGTTTTATAGGGAAGGAGGAATTTTTGAAATTCGTGTTTTGTTTTATTATTGGATTTAAAAGAAACAAAACAAAGTTTTATATACCACGACTTTAGACGAGAAATAAAACACGTATGTGAGAAAAAGGCTTCCTAATGAAGCTTTATGTAAAACATATATAAGCACAAAAGATAATCATATAAATACCTAAATAGGCATACTTAATTATCAAGCAAAATAAAAAGAGAATCATACATCTAAGCACTTAGGAATGTTTTTACAAATGACACAACAAATGTCACTTAGACGATTCCCGCTCCTTTGCGATTAAGATACCTTCTTAAGGAAGGTTTTCTTGTTACCAAGCTACTCCTAAAGCTTGGTGGGTATGAGCTTTGACTAATCAACATGACAAAGAAGATTAGTGCAATTAAATGAAAAAGTAAAAAAAAAATGTTGTTATCAAATTCAACATCCAAACATATAGTTTTGAAAAACATGGTGTTTGCTTTTATGAAAAACCTTCTTTGTAATTTTCAATTAACCATGGATCGTATCAAGTTTTTAAAGTACAATATACTTCAAGAAACTTGGTAACGAACCTCTGATGCCAATTGTGGAAAACTAGAAGGGGGGGTTGAATAGTTTTACCAATTAAAACTTCATTTTAATCTATTTAGATCGACTTATGTCAATCTATTTGGATGTGTGTGTTGGATGTTGATAAACAAACATATAAAGGTAAGTAATGAAAAGATAAGAGTAAGAAGCACAAAACCACGACACAAGTATTTATAGTGGTTCGGCTACAAGGTCACCTTCCTTGCCTACTCCACTCCTCGAGTCACCTACTCGAGAGTTCGTAATCACTACACCAATCTCCTTATGGCGGAGAAGCCTTCACAGCGTCGCCTACTCTTTTTCCGGTACTAAGCTAACCACCGGGTTCTTTCACTCCAAGGTGAACCACACCTACACAACGTCGCCTACCCTTTATAAGGTACTAGGCTAAGTACCTAGTTCTTTCACACCTTAGGTGAACTACACCTTCACAACGGCGCCTACCCTTTATTAGGTACTAGGCTAAGCACCTAGTTCCATTGCAATGGAGGAACTACTACCACACTACACCAACGACTAATCCCAAAGGAGATCTACTCCTCTACAACATCATCAAGGATATCAATATCCTTGGATCTAATACTAGTCTATCTTGTACATCGAAACACACCATATCGAATGTACATCTAAGGCACCTTTCACTAATGCCTTTGACTAGATCTACAAGACACCTTTCACTAATGTCTTGTGTCTTCACTTCTAAACACCTTTCACTAATGCTTCTTTGTCTTGACTTCTAAGCACCTTTCACTAATGCTTCTTTGTCTTGACTTCTAAGCACCTACCACAAGTGCTTATGCTATAGACGACAGATACCCTTCACTAATATCTTCGTCTTGACACTTGAGACATCTTTCACTAATGTCTTCAACACTACACTTCTTTGAAGAAAGAAATGAATCATCAACAAGAAGACTTCAGTAGCCTTGATGATGAGGAAGCATGGCAACTCATGGACTTGAGCTTGCTCGACTTCAAAGGTGGTGATCTTGCCTTTAAGAGGAACCTAAAAGATCACACAAAAACAAAACTACAAACATAGATCTCTTGGATCTAAGGTTAGTGAGATTTAACTCAAGGGGGAAAGTGTGTTAGAAAGGGATGATCAATAATGAAGAAATGGCTCACTATTTATAGAGGAAAAATCCTACTGTTCCCCGGATCCCACGGATCCCTTCCACTTGGGATCCGGCTAGCACATAGCTAGGGATCCGTGGTGCAGCTCCTCTTTACCCATGGGTATTTTTGGTTATGGGTCATGGGTCATGGGTTATGGGTTGATCCATGGTTTTCTTTCTAGATACAATGAACTTGGTTAAGTGGTATATATAAAACCATGGATTATGAGTCAATACCATTTGCTAGTTTTTACCCATTTTAGTATTTACATGTTTTTACCCATTTTAGTATACTTAGTTTAAGTATATGTTAACCCAATATGTAAACACTAGTTGTTGTACATATATATCTAAATCATAAAATCACTTAAGCTTGTTTTAGTGTTTTATGTGAAAACGTAAGTGTGTTAGAAAACTATTAACTCAAACTATTTACGTATCATTTTGTTTCTTTAAAATGATTTTACGTTTGTTATCGACAAAACATTAGAAGATCGTAAAATATAAATAAACGTTTTTACGGCTTATTTGTATTAACAAACTTCACTTATATTGACTGAACCACATCCCTACCTATTAAACTTCACTTTTATTGACTTAACCGCAAAGTTAACATTTATTTTAAAACATCTAAAAAAAAGAAACATGAAAATACATTTTAGAACGGATGAAATAATAAATAGAGAAAATTTGGGATAGGGACCAGTCGCTAAATCCTTTTACTTTTTGTAAACCAGTATTATTATTTTTTTTTTTATTTTTTTATTTTTTATTTTTTTTTTTTTTTAGACATGGGCTACTTAGAACTTTGGCTACTACCTAATATCATGACACGTGTCCTTAGGTGTAAGACTTGCCCCTTAGGTGTTATGTTGAGCGACATGTATTGTCGGGACGACTTGTGCCTTGAGCGACCAAAATTTTGTCTAGAGGACAAGTCTTGCACCTAGGGAACACGTGTCATGATATTAGGTAGTAACCCAAATCCTAAATAACAGAGATATGAGAAAAAAATATTTTTTTAGTGGTCTGGAAAAAATTAACCCATGAAGCGAGTCCTTTTTTAGAATTTTCTCTAACAAATAATCTAACCCAACACTTTTGACGAGTTAAATTGCTATTTTTAAAAGGAGTTGATACTCACACCATTTTTTTTATACATACAAAACAATTGTACATTACTGTCTTATACAATATGCATTACAATGTTATACATTGTGGAATATGCATTAAAAAAAATGGTGTGAGTATCAACTTTTTTTTTAACTACTTGACCCGATTAACAGCGATAATCAGATTCTTTATCTGGTCGGGTTGCGAGTCATGTTTAAAAGAAAATTTTCGGGCTTTATTTGTTTGACTTTTCCCCATTTAAGCGGGGAACTTTTCCACTTTGCTTTCTTTTCACCTATAAACCCTAACTCACTTTTTACTTGTTCCCAGCGGACGGCTTGAGGGTATGCAATCTTGCTCTAATATCATAAATTCAATTAGGGCTTGTTGGTACGATTTACCTTTATAAAATTAAACTTTATATTGAAATTTTCTTATCTAAGTTTGTATGCAATGAGGGATCTGATTGAGACATAGGCTCAGTTTTACATTTTAGTTCCAAGTTAACCAAGTTATGGTGTATGTATTCCTTTAAGGGGGTGTTTGTTTAAGCTTATTTTATGCCCTAATGAACTTATATGTTTTCGGTTTATATTTTATAAGCTCAATTTTTTCGGCTTATTTTGAAACTTGTGGCCTTATATAAGATTGTTATAAGATAATAAAGTTATGGGGCATTTACATACATCCCCACCCAAACTTCAATAATTACATATTTCCCCAAAGCATGCTTTAATAGCATTGTACATCATGCATTAGAAACTTGTGTTTTGGGGAAATATGTAATTTTTGAAGTTTCCTTGGGTATATATGAAATTCCCCCTAAAGTTTATATACACAAGTCCCAGAATAAGCGAAAAATAAAAAAAAAAATGGGGCTTTTGAAACATAAGCCGAAAACATATAAGCTCATAAGCCTATAAATAAGCTTAAACAAACACCCTTAAGTTTGTACTAATTAGTCATGTAAAAATTACAGTATTGCTTACCATTTTAGGTATTGATATCAGAGAAATGAGGCATGGAGATATAGTTGACCGAAGAGAACACGGAAGCCTTCAAACATATTACTTTACCAGTCAAAACTTTCAATAAAAAACAGGTATTTTTCCAGTCAAATGTTTAATCATTTTTGTGCTTTTTTATCTATTTATCGTACTTGGCGTATTGCAAACGGGCTTCATGATAGTTGCTCCACCTACAATTAGTAATTAAGATATATCTCATAAATATTGAAGCGAAAAGATTAAACTAAAGAAATATGTATCCACATGGATGAATGTATGATCAGTGCTAGTTTTATATGCATATGATGTATTTAAAATAAAATCACAAAGACCCGTTTCTAAAACCAGGCTCCGTTTGTTTTATTGCATAGAGTTCCCTTCCTTTAGAGCCCGTATGTAAAACCGGGCTTTATTACCTTTTTCAACCGGGCTCTATGACCTTTTTTGTAGTAGTGGTAAATGAATAATAGTAGAGCGTGCCAATGTGCATATCCATGAATGCATATGAATTTTCATTTGTATAGATATATATGTCTATATGTTCATATATATGTATTTGCTTGTATATGCCTCATATGTGTCTTCCCTCCTAGTGATTTAAGAGAAAAGTGAGTCGTGAGAAGTTATTGTAATATCTTAAAATCACTTGTTTGACAGGTTACTTCGGTGTTAACAATTAATGTAAACTTGTAAACCTTCATTAGATATGGTGTTCCTTCTGAATGGTTAGGAAGATGTATGATTAATTCTAGCGAGCCTAATTAGAGAATAAGAGTTGTACTCTAGTGTGAAAAGAGTCACAAGAGTATTATTGTTGTCCATACTGACTAGCTTGATTAGAGTTTTGGTGAAAGCAACTCAGGTAGGTAAAAATTCGGACTTTGAACATACTGCATAATTTCTAATATCCTGCCCGAACCCCCCATTAATGTCGATGTTATCTTTCTCATCTTTTCAGTCTTTACATTATGCAAGTAACCCATGTCTTGAAAATATGTCTTGCTTAGGTAATAAATCACTTATAACTTGGGAGTGTTAGACTAGAAGGCAAGGAGAGGTTACATTCACTTTACACCTCAGCGCCACCTCAACTTTCTCTCTCCTCTCACTTCCCCCCACACCCACTCACCTATTTGTGGACAAGGTCACCTTACCCGCACCTTTCATTAAAATATCCACTTTATACAAATATACCCCACTAAATACCCCACACACACTCACAAACAAAATAAAAAACTATAAAAAACTACCCCCGGCCCACATCACACCGAAGTAAACTCGGTGAGTGCTTCACCTTAAGTTGTCTTGGGTTTGGGAACTAGCGCGTGACTTTTTCTTTGGCCAAGAGGTTCACATGTGGCTTTGGAAGTCACCCAAGCAAACTCACTCCTTTGCCGAGTAGCCTTAGGTTGATGGAATTTGTGGAAAAAGTTCTAAAATATGCGGCCTTCAATCGGAGCTATACAAGACTCTGTTTTAAACATATGTGTGAGATCTAATATATGGACCTCTAGACTATCATGAAAGCATCATGCAACACATGATAAGCTCAATTCTGTAGGTCCTGATTGATTTGAACATAGAAGATGCATTGATCATCCCTACTCAGATAGCAATCCTTTTATATTTATATATAAGGCAGAAAATAGAGAGATTAAGGTGGGATATTTGCAATTAATTCTTCAGCAATATGTGGTGTCTCTTTGCCACAACTGCCTTGCATGTTGCATGTTTTGCAATTTTGGACCTGAATTATTAGTCGGGTCTACTATTTGTCATTTGAACTTGTAGAACATAACAAGTTAAAGAACTTATTTGGTACCATTATATTATGAGTGGAAAAACATGTGACCCCTTATACCTTTGTCCTCACCAAAAATATTGGCTTTAACTGAAAATGCTAATGAAATAGTCATTTCATATACAGTAGTGAAGGATATTACATACCACATTAAAGTAGTAAGATGGTATTTGAATTGTTCAAGTTGATAACTGACTTATAAACGATCATATATCATGCTTGGAGATCTTTAATATTATTTTCCCAATTAGCATAGAAAAAAATTCAAGCAAATAGAGTAATAGACATAAGAAAGAGAAGAGATTAAATGTCAAAGTCATAAGTTGAATGATGTGAAATAAATATAGATCAAGAATAAGCGGCCCCTTTCAGTATAGTATTGCATAATTTGTATTATTCTAATGCTAATGGAATTAACTGATCCCTTCCACCATTGGATTCTGGATTTTAATTCACATCTTCTTGCATGTCCTATATAAAATATTCAATTGCCCATCTATCTACATTCGGGACCCAATATAATTAATCTGGACCACTCCCCATTGTTTCATCATCTTTCCCCATTTTCTTCTTATATTTTTGTACTTATTTCTGTATCGCTCTCTCCCTTAAACACACACATACATAGACACACAACTTGTCTTATTAATTCATTTGAGCCATCACGCTAGGTAGTGCACATATATAGAAGCAAAGACAAAGGTGACGTACTATCAAGAAAGTGTTGGGATTTTAAAGACGATTTAACGAAGATTTGTTGAAATAATTTGATCATGGAACATGGATTTAATATGGTGGATCATGAAGACCATGATTACTCGCCCGAAATTAGTGAAGATTCATCCTCTTGTGGCATGTTCAACGACACCAAGACCACTTCCACTTCGTCTTCTAAAAGAAGGTTAGTCGATTGTAGTGTGGAACACACTAAATAAAAACTAAATTTTTGATGACATGTAGTCTAATAGATATTCTTTGAGGTAACAAAAGAAGTGAATACTTATTGGGAATTTGGTCAGTAAGGTGAAGTAGCTAGAATTAAATATTTTATAACATATGTTGGGATTAATTACAGTAGACGTTCAGAACAAAAACGAGTGGTCTCAGTGCCCATAAATGGAATTGAAGGATCTCGTCCTAAGGGTGAGACAAATGCTCTGCCGTCTGATTCTTGGGCATGGAGGAAGTATGGACAGAAACCCATCAAAGGCTCGCCTTACCCTCGGTAAGTTTACACTCCAAATAATCAAGGTAAATAGGTAATACTCTGAATTCATCATAATGTTTTTAAAAGAATTTCCCATCTTCTAATAGTGATGAAGCTAGAGTCAGATTATTATCAAGTCATCCTGAAATTAAGAAGTGTTCTTACAAAAAGCTCATTTTGGTGTAAAACTGATACATGATCTTACAATTAAATTGCAAATTTCTTTATAAAATACACATAATTGAAACCCATGTTACATAAATAAAAATTGAAACAATAACAACGTGATTGAAATTGCAACTTCAAGCAAATAGTCATTTTTTACATAATATACTATTCTAATTAAACACTGAACAACTAACTTTTACTTGGTATTTCCTTTACAATTTCACATTGTTGTTTCTTCTCATTGCATATAATTATTCTTAGATAATTCCAATTCCCAAATTACAACGTTGGTTAACTATTTATTGTGTATTTTAGTTATTTAAATATCACACATGATATTATATAAAAGTCCTAATAGTGTTTTTGAATAAATAAATATGTGTATAGAGATTTATGTGATGTTTACGAGATGCCAATGGCGAGACAAATGAGGATAAACAACTAATAAGCATCAATCACATTTTTTATTGGCAGGGGCTATTATAAATGTAGTAGTTCGAAAGGATGTCCCGCAAGAAAACAAGTTGAGAGGAGCCGAGCGGACCCTTCTATGGTAATGGTGACATATTCGTGTGATCACAACCATAGTTCGCCGGGTTCTAGGCACAACAAATACCAGCGCCTCCTTGACAATGTCATATCACCACGAGAGGTCTCTACTTCCATGGCCACGAAAGAAGTTTCCAACACTAAAGATCAAGAGGAAGATGGCCCAAACCTACGCAAGCAATCAATACCTGGTCCTGATTCAAGGTTCACGGGCCTTGAGGCAGGACGAGGTGCTCCTTTTGTAGCAACTACCGATCAATTTAGGTGGTTTTCTGATCTTGATACACTCTCTTCGACAATGCTAGAAAGCCCATTAGTGGCTGCGGACATAGTTGGGAACGCGGACATGGCTATGATATTCTCGATGAGAGAAGAAGATGAGTCTTTGTTTGCTGATCTAGGAGACTTACCAGAGTGCTCAACGGTGTTTAGGCGTAGTGGAGACCGTGCAACTTGGTCTCATGGTGTGGGACAGAAGGGTGATAATAGAGTAACAATTTAGTCACAAGTTAGTTATTACTATGGGAAGTTATTTGTAAATACATTACTCCTAAAGACTAAAGAAACAATTTTAAACTCTTAAATTTTATCCTCATAATCTTTAAGAGTTTGTTCGGTGTCATATCTATATGGGGAAATCATCCCTGCTGTAAACAGCAGGGAATAGTATGTGCTGCAAGCCAAAAATGATGGGCCATTATGTAAATTGATAATAGCTGAAGGGTGCTAAATGTAACTGTAAAAAGCATTTTACTCCGATTTTTGTCTCATGTTGACAGCAGGGATGTTAATCCCTATCTATATTTATACTCTATACTACGTATAAGGAGTGAACCACATTATTGCAAGTTAGAAAATTTAATGTAGCTGACGACGTATATAGCCGGAAGGCTCAACAGTTACCGGAAGGATTGAACATCTGCCAGTACGAAACCGGAAGAACGAGACAGCCTACCCTGATTTCACAGAATAATGTCTCCACGCGCCTAAACTGACTGACACCTAATCTAGGAGTAGCTCGGCTCGCCACACCCTATATGTCACGAACAGTGTCAGAATCGTACAGCGTACAGTGTTGGAACAATAGCCATTAGCGTACTATAAATACCCTCATATTTACTCACGCATTTCGTTAGCATTTACTGCATTTACACACACATTAATTGTTCCAACATTCCGGTACAACACCAATACTTACTCTCACGCTGAAGCTTGGTCCTAGGGTCACACTTGAGGCGAGGTTAGCGCGTTTGAGAGAGTGAAAAGTAAGACTGTCAAATGAGGCGAGTAAACCCTTTATATAGGGCCTTTGGGAAGGAATCACACTGTCACGTCGTGTCAGACGCATACGTGGCTCCATCTGGTCCATACACGACAACGTGCATCGACACATGGCAAAGCCTCACCAATCACGGTAAATAATCTTTAACTTATCCGTCATTATGAATTTTGGCCCATAGCGACCATTCGACTCAACATGTTAACCATCCGGCTCACAAAAATAAATAAATAAATAAAATAAAAATAAAAAAAGTAAAAAAAATTGAACTTATATTTATCACATCATGAGTCTACGACTAATAAAATGATACTGGGGGAACATGACGATGTATATAGCCAGAAGGCTCAGATTACCGGAAGGATTGAGAATCCGCCGGTACAAAACCGGAAGAACCAGACAACCTACCATGATTCTACGAGATGATGTCTCCACGCGCCTACACTGACTGATACCTAGTCTAGGAGTAGCTCGGCTCGCCACACCCTAGATGTCAGGAATAGTGGCAGAACCGTACCGCGTATAGTGTTGGAACAGTAGCCAGGTACAGTAATTAGGGTAGTATAAATACCCCATATTTACTCACGCATTTCATTAGCATTTACTGCCCTTACACACACATTAATTATTCCTACCTTCTGGTAAAATACCAATACTTACTCTCACACCGGAGCTTGGTCCTCGGGTCACATCTGGGACGAGACTAACGCGTTTGTTACATCTATACAGGTATCCGAAGGATCTTTTTTAGCCAAGACCGGAAAACAATTCAGACATTCCGCTAGACAGGAAAGATTTTGCCTTTCCTTATTACAAGGAAAGAGAAAATGGGGCAAATCGCCTGCTAGAGAAGAAGCTCTTAGGGAATCGATCTAGACTAGATGAGATGCCGGTGCCATTAAACTAGCTTCCAGAACGAGTTTCAACAACTATGAATGAAGAGATATTTTATGTCATTTAGCAATTTTATTTTAGTTCATTTCTTGCCATATTTTATGTCACTTTGCACCTTTGCATCATTTGCTTTGAAAAAATCGTCCGATTTTTATAAAACAAAGTTTTAGTTTTTACGGTAAATTTTATTAAAAAAATTCTAAAAGGCGTATATGTTGATTCTCGAGGCACTCTTGCGATTTAATAATATTTTGAACATTTTAATTTAGTATGCATTTTTAAACTCTATTGATTTAATAATATCGTTTTCGGACGACTTTTATGAGCTAGCCAAACCGGTGGTGACTCCGGTTCCCGGTTGAACCGTCCGATCCATTTTTAAAACATGTACCATCAACTTGTTTACATATAAATTGTATGAAGATTCATGTGTTTTATTAGTTTGTACAACATGTACAAGAACAAGTATTTTTCATATTAGCGGTGTTTTAGAAATAACATTTATTAGGTATTTAATGTTATAGACGTTTTTTTCTTATATTAAATTACTTTGTATTTTTTTTTAAAAACATGTCTACAAAAAGTGCTTTAAAGTGTTGTAACAATCTACTTATAGATGTACTTATTAAAATTTGTCATTATAAGCAAGTGTTGAATCTTAATTTTTAAGCCTTCCTTTTTAGTAATGTCCCAAATGCTTTATAATATAGTATAGATATGTGTAAATGTGTATAATCATATAATTAGCACTTTGCACCTTTGCATCATTTGCTTTGAAAAAATCGTCCGATTTTTATAAAACAAAGTTTTAGTTGTTACGGTAAGTTTTATTAAAAAAATTCTAAAAGGCGTATATGTTGATTCTCGAGGCACTCTTGCGATTTAATAATATTTTGAACATTTTAATTTAGTATGCATTTTTAAACTCTATTGATTTAATAATATCGTTTTCGGACGACTTTTATGAGCTACCAAACGGGTGGTGGTTCGGTTCCCGTTTGAACCCGGCAGTCCATCCATTTTAAAAACATATGTACCATCAACTTGTTTACATATAAATTGTATGAAGATTCATGTGTTTTATTAGTTTGTACAATATGTACAGAACAAATATTTTCATATTAGCGTGTTTTAGAAATAACATTTATTAGGTATTTAATGTTATAGACGTTTTTTTTTTCTTATATTAAATTACTTTGTATTTTTTTAAAAACATGTCTACAAAAAGTGCTTTAATGTGTTGTAACAAATGCTATTATAGATGTACTTATTAAAATTTGTCATTATAAGCAAGTGTTGAATCTTAATTTTTAAGCCTTCCTTTTTAGGAATGTCCCAAATGCTTTATAATATAGTATAGATATGTGTAAATGTGTATAATCATATAATTAGCACTTTGCACCTTTGCATCATTTGCTTTGAAAAAATCGTCCGATTTTTATAAAACAAAGTTTTAGTTGTTACGGTAAGTTTTATTAAAAAAATTCTAAAAGGCGTATATGTTGATTCTCGAGGCACTCTTGCGATTTAATAATATTTTGAACATTTTAATTTAGTATGCATTTTTAAACTCTATTGATTTAATAATATCGTTTTCGGACGACTTTTATGAGCTAGCCAAACCGGTGGTGACTCCGGTTCCCGGTTGAACCCGCTGGTCCGATCCATTTTTTAAAAACATATGTACCATCAACTTGTTTACATATAAATTGTATGAAGATTCATGTGTTTTATTAGTTTGTACAATATGTACAAGAACAAGTATTTTTCATATTAGCGGTGTTTTATAAATAACATTTATTAGGTATTTAATGTTATAGACGTTTTTTTTTCTTATATTAAATTACTTTGTATTTTTTTTAAAAACATGTCTATAAAAAGTGCTTTAAAGTGTTGTAACAAATGCTATTATAGATGTACTTATTAAAATTTGTCATTATAAGCAAGTGTTGAATCTTAATTTTTAAGCCTTCCTTTTTAAGAATGTCCCAAATGCTTTATAATATAGTATAGATATGTGTAAATGTGTATAATCATATAATTAGCACTTTGCACCTTTGCATCATTTGCTTTGAAAAAATCGTCCGATTTTTATGAAACAAAGTTTTAGTTTTTACGGTAAGTTTTATTAAAAAAATTCTAAAAGGCGTATATATTGATTCTCGAGGCACTCTTGCGATTTAATAATATTTTTTGAACATTTTAATTTATTATGCATTTTTAAACTCTATTGATTTAATAATATCGTTTTCGGACGACTTTTATGGGCTAGCCAAACCGGTGGTGACTCCGGTTCCCGGTTGAACCTGTTGGTCCGATCCATTTTTTAAAAACATATGTACCATCAACTTGTTTACATATAAATTGTATGAAGATTCGTGTGTTTTATTAGTTTGTACAATATGTACAAGAACAAGTATTTTTCATATTAGGGGTGTTTTAAAAATAACATTTATTAGGTATTTAATGTTATAGACGTTTTTTTTATATTAAATTACTTTGTATTTTTTTTAAAAACATGTCTACAAAAAGTGCTTTAAAGTGTTGTAACAAATGCTATTATAGATGTACTTATTAAAATTTGTCATTATAAGCAAGTGTTGAATCTTAATTTTTAAGCCTTCCTTTTTAAGAATGTCCCAAATGTTTTATATATATATATATATATATATATATATATATATATATATATATATATATATATATATATATATAGTCCAGTTCTAGAGAAAAGTGTAATTAGAGAGAAAAGTGAGAAAAAAAGTTACAGGGTAGATTTTCAAAACATGTCAAACTTCTGGGGTATAGAATGAAAATAACAAAAAAGAATGGGAGAACTAGCATACATTCCCACTCTTGACATATCACATAAACAAACTCATAAACGTACTGCTAACACAGTACACACCCACCACACCAACCACCACCATACCGACCAAAACATCACACCTCTGACCACCACCACACCGCCATCGTTCCGGTCACCACACTAGTAGCACCGTTACAGTCACCGACGGTAGCGGCTTCGTTTCATGAAGATAAGTTCATCTTTCAGGTAATACAAACCCTAACTAACTAATTGTACAATTAATCATGTATTTTGAAGCGTTAATCATACAACAATGAAGAGAAAGTTAGTTTTAAATTAAAAGTAAACTAATTTTGCTGATTAATCAAATTTAATCAATGATTTGATTACTTTCTGAATTTTTGTTGAAAGTTTATCATCATATAAACATGTTTTCTATCTAATATGGAACAAATTTTGTTGAAAAAATGTATAAAAACGTGTTTATTGAAAGTGCACACCATATGTTTGATGAAATATCTCAATGAGATTTTATAAGTGTGATGCGTTAATTTTCAGCATGTATGTTTATTAGTGCATCAAAGTTTGATGAAAATAACATTTTTTTGGTTAGATAATAGCATACTAAAATTATTTAAGGTGCATAAGGGTTTCATGAAAAAGAGCATATGTTTTAAGATAATATTAGAGCATCAGTTGTTTGTTTGTTTAAGGCATCTGTTTTAATATTGTATTATGGAATTAGTATGTTTGTTTATTTAAGGCATCTATTTTAACATTGCATTAGGGTAACAATTTGTATGTTTAGTGCGTATGTATTAATAATGTATTAGGGAATCAATTTTAGGATTCTATTAGGGCATCGAGGTATCATAAAGGATGATAAAAAATAATAAGTTTGTTAGATAAAATCATATTAAAATCATTTAAGCTATGTGTTTGTTTGTTTATTTGTATGTCATAAATGTTATGGTGTGTGATATATTAGTGCATCATTTATTGTTATTAGCGCATCGTGTGATACATTAAGGCTTCCTATTGATTATTATTAGGCAATATGATAAATACGTCGAACGCTGAAATTTGTTTGATCATTTGTGAGAGAGTTCAAACTTAACTTACTTGTAGTGTTTTGCCCGCGAAGAGTATAAAAGCTCTTCAAGTGTTGGAGGGCCAATACTATCGATGGTGGTAAGCAAAAAATCAAGCCATAATATATTTATGAAATTTATATTCTCATCAGTTTTTTTGTTCCACATTAACTAACTTGCACATGTATTAGTGTTAGTAAAATTGTGGATACCTACTGGCTGTAAATTCATTCTTAATGAGTTGTGCCCTAGATTATCTAGACCAATGCCCATTAGGAAATGGATGCCTACTGGTAGAACTATTCCTTTAAGAAGTGACCATACTTTAAATATGTCTAATTCACACACTAGCACAGCATCTATCCCTAATGAATTCATTGTTTCTGCTTCTGATGTGGGTGTTCCAATTACTGTTACAAACCAAGTGGAACCCATTCTTGCATGGGGATCCCAATTATCCAGTTATCCATTCTTGTCTGTGTTCAACTACAGATCGTTCAAATTGTTCTATGGTACTTGGATTCAGGCTGTTCCAAGCACATGACTAGAGATCGCTCGCGGCTCATGAACTTCGTGAGTAAATTTATCGAGATTGTTAGATTCGGAAACGACCATTTTGGAGCAATTATGGGTTATGGAGATTATGTGGTTGGTGATAGTGTAATCTCCAGGGTATATTATGTTGAAGGTCTTGGTCATAATTTATTTTCTGTCGGTCAATTATGTGATTCTGATCTAGGGGTCGCCTTCAGAAAACATACATGCTTCGTTAGAGATTTATATGGTGTTGAACTTTTGAAAGGAACACGTGGAACCAATTTGTACACCATCTCCCTCGAATACATGATGAGATCTTCTCCAATTTGCTTGTTATTAAAGGCCTCTAAAACAAAGTCTTGGCTATGGCACCGTCGTCTCAATCATTTGAATTTCGGCACCATAAATGATCTGTCAAGAAAGAACCTCGTGAGAGGCTTTCCTAGACTAAAATATGAAAAAGATCACCTTTGTTCTGCATGCCAATTAGGAAAAAGCAAGAAATATGCCCATAAACCAAAACCTGCAAACTCTGTTATGGAAGTCCTTCATACTCTTCATATGGTTCTATAATGGACGACTGCAACTTTCTATAATGGACGACTGCAACTCTTCATATGGTTCTATAAGTCCTTCATAGTTTTTTTGTTCCACAATTTTCAACTAATTCAGGTTCTATTTTAGCAATACACATTTGACATGTCCCATCTGCAACTTTCTATAATGGACGACTTTAGTGACGAAGATGATTTTGTCAGACGAGAAGATGCCATTGGTTCTTGGTTGAACGTTGATGATGATTTGTTACAAGATGATGACTTTATAGGCATCGAAAGGTAGAAGATTTGAGAGGCTTCTCTGAATGTTTCAGATTTTGTAAGAATTTGAAGATAATCATTGCTTAGCTTGTAAAAATCTTATTTGTCAGTTTTTTTAGCTTACTATATCTTAGGAGACGTTGTGTTCTGATTCTAGCATCACTCATAAATGTAAAATACATCTCTTGTACACGCAAGTTAAGTTTATAATAAGATTAATTCGTTCATAACGTGACTAGTTCTTTGTATGTTTATTGCTACCTTTTTGTTCAACTATATCTGTAGGTTTATATTTTTTTACTCCCAAACGCACAAAAAATGTTTTTTTTTTCTTTTTTTTAATATACAGCTTTAGCCCTTCATCACCATTACATTCAATAAATGAATTTGCTTATCATTTACATTAATGAATGTGTTCATTCTCATCTATAACTTTAGTGCACCTATTTGAGGCACTTTAATGCATCTGTTTGAGGAACTTTAGTGCATCCGTTTGATGTATTTAGTGTATCCGTTTGTATCATAAAAGCAAAACAAGTTCAGCACTTTTAGGATCATGAAATTGACGAAAAGAAGGCTCCAAACAAGGATAAGAAAAACACGGTTAATGACCAAACAAATATTCAAGTTGATGTGCCTTTAAAGAAAGATTCTACTGAGATACCACATGCTACATCATCCACTGTTAACAACATTCCAAAGAAATTAATGTGATAAAGAGACATATTTATATTAAAACCAAAAATATAGAATATGGAACTTTATTATAATGAAATCTTAAAGCTGAAGTCAATTATATACAAGATCTATACAAACTGTATATCTTATTTACTACAGGGGGTTTACAACAGAAGATGTAAATGATATTGTCTACTTTTCATGTTACACTTATTCAAAACCAACTCATGTGCGATAGTTTCATATGTAGGATGACTTTTATGTATAAATGTTCCATGTTGTTCTGTATTAGGTTATGCACTTTAGCATCCACTCCAGACACTGTCAAACATACAAGTACAAGATCAATAAACCATATGCATGTGTAGAAAACATCCGTAAAATACGGCAATTACACACATAAGGGAAACATGATAAAATATGATGCAACTTTACTGCATCTGTTTGATGAACTTTAGTGCATCTGTTTGAGTCACTTTAGTGCATCCGTTTGGTCAATTTAATGAATTTCAGGCATAAAGTAAAAGAATTACTACCTGATTATCACGGATTACAAAAACTATCATTATTAATTAAGATTTACCTTTATAGGAAAATTTTTCAACCGTGGCACCAGTATTTGTAACGTACCTGTTGCATGTTTTCATCCACCTCGAAAGCTGGGGTTTTCAAGAACTATGTGTCTCCAACCACCGCTAGTCTATGCTCACTCGATGATCGATCTGAAGCGCATGTATGATCCTCGTTACCTGCATAGGCCCATAGTGTAAGTACGCTTCTTTCATCTTCATATAGTACAAGTAAAGGTGGCATATAAAGGTTCAGGCATATTTGGTTAACGACTGAATATAGATGTGGAATATTTTCACACATTAAATATACACTTTGGCAACTTTTGACCCATTTGACCCATTAATTTTTTTTAGCTATTTTGTATTTCATTCTATTTTACATAAATTGACCCATATATTATTTTAAATCAATTCACATTGGATATATCATATAGAATCTTTCATTCTTAAGATATAAGTATTACAAAAACCTTAATTAACCAGATACCTTCAACACTATTTGCTTGTGGGCAACACTAATCATAGTGAATAAAGTTCACAAGTCTTCGAACAAGAGTAGTCTCAAACGAGTCCGCATCCTGATGTACATCTCGATACCCATACAAGTACAAGATCAATAAACTATAAGCATGCGTAGAAAACATACGTAAAATATGGCAATTACACACAAAAGGGAAACATGATAAAATATGATGCAACTTTACTACATTTGTTTGATGAGCTTTAGTGCATCTGTTTGAGTTACTTTAGTGCATCCGTTTGCTCAATTTAATGAATTCCATACTTAAAGCAAAAGAAGCACTACCTGATTATCACGGATTACAAACCGATGAAATTCACTGGAATACCCGAGGTTAGATCATTTAACACAAGCCCAATCACTCTACCATTAGATTTTCCGTTATCAGATTATAATTCATGCCTGAAAGGTGGTGCCAGAAACCTTGTTAGACAACCTTGCAAACGACTTCAATACCAAGCTTCGTATAAGCTACAAACTGTACATATATGTTGACAGAATAACAATCATTGTATATAAAATTCAAAATATATATCATGTGACTTTCTAATAGATTATTATCTCTTGTAATCCATTTTAACTTTTGGTAGTCATGAAAAAAACATTGTACTTTAATGTTTAAAAGCTATTACAGTTTACTCTTTTGGATGCAAAAAACAATTGCAAAGGCCTTGAATATAAAAGCATCTCAATAGGCCAATATAGTAGCACTAACATCAACTTATCAATTGATTTAACACCCATAAGAAATAAACAATGGCCAAAAGTGCTCTTTTTTCTAGAGGGTGTTTCACAAAGTGCTTATCCTAGATATTTTATAGTCGAATATTCAGCATTAACAAAACATGCACAATCATTTTAAATATGTTTCTACTATCGAAAGATGTAATATAGCCACAGTAAAAAATTAGTGCATCGCAGTTTTAAAATTTCGTTCAGACATTTTATCAAACACTTGGTGTGCAGTTTTTTGTAAACATGTATTCCATGTATTTATTTCTCAATTTCGATTCATAATAACTATTCTATACCATGAATCATGTCAATGAACTCTGAAAATCGTTACATCTATAAACAAAGATGATGATTAACGAATAAAATTTAATAAAAACAAAAACCTAACTCACTATGAACAAAAATCTGTACAGATAAAACAGCAACAAACACATATATAAGCTTTATGATTGATTTTAAGCAGCAAAAATAACAAATTTATAACCAAATTCAGTTACATACCTGAATTTGATCTTCGAATTGATAAATTATGATGAGATGATATTGTGAATCTAATAAAATGATATGATTTCGTGTGTTAATTTGATCTTCGATTTGATATGTGTTAAGAAATCTTATAACACAAATGAGAGAAAAAAATGTCGTATCATGGAATGAGAGAAAGAAGAAAAAGTAAAAATGAAAAAAAAATAAGTATTATATATGAAAGGGGCGAATTTATAAAACCCTCCCTTAAAGAATGAAAGAAAATACATTAAGGTCCCTGTAGTTAAGTGGGAAAAAAAGGAGGGGAAGAGGGGGTGATTTAACTGTTGAGATCACTTTTCTCACTTTTCTCTTGAGATCAACTTTTTAAATGATCCAATCTCTATATATATATATATATATATATATATATATATATATATATATATATATATATATATATATATATATATAAAATTTATTTTTCTACAATCGAGAATTTGTTACATACTTATACCACGTATCTAACATATTTCATAAACGTCTTTAATAAGAGTTGAACTCACAATCTCTTGGTTGATAAGCCATTCAACAAAAGCCGTAAAGGAATATTACTTCATATGTTTAATTTCTTCTGATTCTTGCTATTAGTGCCAAATGGTTTTTACTTTGTTGCTTGAAATCAACCTTTTATTGTTTAGAGCAGAGTTATTTTAGATACCAAAATTTTTCTTACATACCAAGGGACTCATCTCCACCATCCATCTAAAAAGAAATCAATGACTGAGATTAAAAGCATTTTATTATTTCACCTATTTTTTATAATTTAAATATCTCTTAAACTGTTAATCGTTAAGCAAAAATAATTACACCATCGCGACGAGCATTTAATTATCTTTCTATAGACGGGCACTTTGATATACTTTCGACAAAAGAAAAAAAATCATTTTTTTTTCACTTTTTTTCGTTTTTCTTCGAAACTAGAATTTGCATGAAATATCATATATGATTTAACACTAATTTGAAGATCACATGTGATATTAGTGTTAAATCACATATGATATGTAATATCATATGTGATACTAGTGTTAAATCATATATGATAAATCACATATAATATACATATCATATATGATTTAACACTAATATCACATGTGGTATTCAAATTAGTGTTAAATCATATATGATTTTTTCATGCAAATTTTAATAACGTAAAAAAAGGAAAAAAACTTAAAAAAAAACGTGAAAAACATGAATTTTTTTTTTGTCGAAAGTATATCAAAGCGCCTATCTATAGAAAGATAATTAGATGCTCGTCGTAATGGTATATTGTTTTTCGCTTGACGCTTAACGGTTTGAAAGATATTTATATTTGAAAAAAAAGGATGAAAGTGTATTTTTTTAATTGTTGGGATTAATCGCATCCATTAGATTTAATAAAAATGGAGGGTGTAAATTGATCCCTTAGTATGTAAAAGATTTTTTGTCCTCAAATGATCTTAAATCTATTGTTTAATATAAGTTTTTAAATAATAGGTCATTCGTGATTTATTTTGAAATATTTATTTTACGACAACTTGAAGTAGCTTATGTAAGGGTGGCAATTCTCCACATTACATGAAACACGACCCGGGATCGACAAAAGAATAAACCGGTTATGGTCAGGGATAAATGGGTTGGGTAAAAAACAGTTTATCACACTTAACCCGCTTAATAAACGGGTGATGTTCGGGTTTAAAAGGTGTTAAATAGGTCAACCCGACAACCCATTTAATTATATAATCCTTCAAAAAACATAAATATTGAAAACTAAAAATGATTAAGAGAGTTATAAATGTGTAGTTAGTTAGTGAACAAATAACTCGATACATGTTTCAATTTTGAATTTTATTGAAGTTTTTATGTTATTTATATAAATTTTTCATCATTTTCTTTTAATTAGTATTCAGTTTTGGGACCTAATCTAGTTAACTTAAATTCTCAACCTATAAACTCATTTAACCTATTTAGTTACATGGCTTACACGAATCATAAACAAGTTATAGAGGTTTAGGTTACGGTTGAGGTTTTTTTTTCTTTTTTAATTTTATTCTTTAAATATTAAAATAGTGTGATAAGCCTTTTTTCAAGGCCTTCCTCATATGATTTGACTAAAGAAAACAAGGTTTTCCTTCCATAGGAAAAATATTTTGGTAACCTTTTTAAGAAAAAAAGGTCATTACCACTCATTCAAAATGCCCTTATTTCTATTAACTACTACACTTTTTGTTAGCTTTTGATGTGATAATCATACTTCATAGTTTAAAAGTCGTTAAGTCATTTATAAATAGAAGTTTATTTATTTATATGTAATAAGGAGGAGTATAAATACCCCTTCCGCCTTAACATGTGAGGTGTGAAACTGATTGTATCTCTTGGTTTATTTCGGTTAATAGAAAGTTTTTACCATCTTTTTCTCTCTAAACTTTTTCTCTCTAAAATTATGTGTTGAATCTATTAATGTATATGTAGAAGATAACTTAATAATTAACATTCTCATTAATATATGAAATTAACGTCATACGCATATTCTTATTAATATATATATTGTATATATATTAGTGATTACAATATTAGAGAGAAATTAATGGTTAATTACTAATTGAACTTAATTAGCAATTGAGTTTTATTAAGTTAACTAGCAATTATTAAGGTTATAAATATAGCGTGAGGCGTGACGTGACGGCATGACTAAGCCTCATGTCTTAGCGGTCAAGACAAAGCTTTTACGTTTATAAGCGTGGCATAAAACGACACAAAATATGAAAATATTTATAAATTTATATTCTATTTCATACATATCGAGTTTATAAAAAGACGTGGCTTAAGGCGGCATAATGTGTGGCGTGACGACATGACCAAACCTCAAGCCTCAAGTTTTTGCAGGGCTTTTGCGAGCCTTTAGAACCATGATAATTATAGATTGAACCAGTAAATTTGGGCCAAAACCCATGAAAGCTCGTGGATTGGACTTGGGCCTGAGTTGGACGAATTCAACTCCATATACCACTGGAACAAAGAGTACTGATGGATAGATACTACATACTACATTAACGCAGTAAGATGGTATTTGAAGTGTTCAAGTTGATAATTGATTTAATATTAGCATATTAAGCAAAAGGACGTAAGAAAGAGAAGAGATTAAATGCCAAAGTCATAGAGTTGAATAATATGAAACAAATATATACATCAAGAATAGGAGGTCCCTTTCAAATTGGAGTATAGAATTGTATAATTTGTACTCCGTATTATTCTAATGCTAATGAAATTAAGTGATCCCTTCTCCCATTGGGTTTTGGATTTTATTTCACATCTTCTTGCACGTCCTATATAAAATATCCAATTGCCCATCTGTCAACATTCAGGACCCAGTATACTTAATTTGGACCACCCCCTCCCTCATTTTCTTTCTATTTTCCTACTTATTACCTCTCTCCCTTAAACACGCACAACTTGTCTTATTGATTCAATGAGCCATCACGCTAGCTAGTGCACATATAAGACGTACAACGGTAACTATCAAGAAGGCGTTGGGATATCAAAGACGATTCAACGGAGATTTGTGGAGATAATTCGATCATGGAATATGGATACAGTTTGCTTGATCATGAAGACCAAGATTACTCGCCCGAAAATAGTGAACATTCACCCTCTTCTGCCTTGTTCAACGACACTAAGACCACTTCCACTTCGTCCCCTAAAAGAAGGTTAGTCGCTTTTAATTAGCGTGGTACACACACAAAGACAACTAGCGTTTCGATGACATATACTCTAATAGATATTCTTTGAGACAACAACAAAAGTGAGACTATTTATTGGGAATTTGGTCATTAAAGGCAAAGTAGCTAGAGTTATATCTTATACAACATATGTGTTGTTGGTATTTGTTACAGTAGACGTTCAAAACAAAAACGAGTGGTCTCAGTGCCCATAACGGAAATTGAAGGATATCGGCATAAGGGTGAGACAAATGCTCCGCCTTCTGATTCTTGGGCATGGAGGAAATATGGACAGAAACCCATCAAAGGCTCACCTTACCCTCGGTAAGTTTACACTCAAAATTTATTTATTTCTTTTATTAGTCATAGAAAATTCAGAGTAGAATTAATCATAATGGTTTTTAGAAGAATTTCCATTCTTCTAGGATTTATGAAGCTAGAGTCAGAATATTATCAGGTCATGAGGTCATCCCAAAATAAAGAGTTGTTCTTGCAAAAAGCTCATTTAATGTCTTAATGATACATGATCCAACACTTAAATTGTAATTTTTTTTTTATAATATACATATAATTGAAACCCATGTTGCAGGAATAAAAATGACATGATTGAAATTGTAACTTCAAACAAATATAATTAATTTATATATAAAATGCTGAACTGATAACTTTTCTTGGTATTTTCCTTCTAAATTTCACATTGTCGTTTCTTTTCAACGCTTATAAAGTATTCTTAAATAATGCATATTCCCAGATTATAACGTTGTTGATTAAGTATCATATCGGATATTATATAAAAGTCCTGTGGAGTTTTTTTTATAGATAAATTGTATAGAAAAATTTATGTGATGTTTACAAGATGCCAATGGCAAGACAAACGACGATAAACAACAAAAAAGCATCATAATCACATGTTTTTTATTGGCAGGGGCTATTATAGATGTAGTAGTTCGAAAGGTTGTCCCGCAAGAAAACAAGTTGAGAGAAGCCGAGCGGACCCTACTATGGTAATGGTGACATATTCATGCGATCACAACCACACTTCGCCGGCTTCTAGGAACCACAATAACCATCACCACCACAACAATGTCATATCATCACGAGAGGTCTCTAGTCCCACGACCACAGAAGAAGAAGTTTCGAACACAGATGATGACCCAAACCAATGCAAGCGATCAATACCTGGTCCTGATTCAAGGTTCACGAGCCTTGAGGTAGGACCAGATGCTCCTTTCGTAGCAACTATAGATCAATTTGGGTGGTTTTCTGACTTTGATTCACCCTCTTCAACAATGCTAGAAAGCCCATTAATGGCTGGGGACATAGTTGGAGATTTGGACATGGCTATGATATTCTCAATTAGAGAAGAAGACGAGTCTTTGTTTGCTGATCTAGGGGAGCTACCAGAATGCTCAACGGTGTTTAGGCGTGGTGGAGACCGTGCAACGTGGTCTCATGGTGTGGGACAAAAGGGTGATAATAGAGTAACAATTTAGTTACAAGTTTGTCTTTATTGTGAGCACTTACATGTAAATCTCCCAAGGTTTGCGTACATTGCGCATTTGCGCCGAAGGATACCTAAAGAAACAATTTTAAACTCTTGAACTTTATCCTCTATTGATCTCTATGTGTAAATTGTGTGTGTAATTAAAAAAGAATTGGAAACTTAGTCTTTTGTTCACATGATATTGATACACTTACTTGACATACACACATCAATGAAAAATAACTATCTTCTATTTATAGTTTCATACAGGGGTGTCAGTCAGTCAGCTTGGCACGAGGGCTTGGCGAACTGAGCTAACAGAATTTATAAGGTACGCAGGCTTGGCCAGTAAACTGACAAACTTTAATCATCTGGCTGGCAGCGAAAACAGGTGTAAGGCTAGATTAAGGCTCAAAATTTCGCTCAGCGAATTTACATATAAACATTAAATTTGATAGTCAAACTTTTCAATAAATTCAAAAGATCTGTAGAACTTGAGAGGAAAGAATTTATACAGGAAGAATTAGAGTTTAAATGGTACTCCTACAAGTATTTAATTATTATACTAATATTCACGTTAGTTTTAAGTTGTTTATATAAATATGTATACTAAAATATATATATATTTCTTGAAAGTTTGGCTTCGATAAAAGCTCGATTTCGACTTATTAAAGCAGGCTCACTTTCATTGTGTTTCGAGCATGTTGGAATTAGGCACAGGCTTGAGCTCGATAAAAGCTCGACTCGATCGAGTCAAGCTCGAGCTCGAGTTGCTTGATAAAAGCCTGACTTGATTGCACCCCTAATTCCATATGAGAGGTAGTTTTTACTACAAACATTGTTCATAATAAAAGAACCTTGTGTTCATCTTATACATGGTTCATCAATAAAGCTTGTTAATAAAATTCTTGTTCTTTACAGACATTTTTCATCAATCAAACGTGTTGTATAATATGAAATGGTTAATTTGTATGTTTCGGTTTCCTGATGGGCGACTTTTGTTTATTCTTGTCTTATTTTCTTTGTTATGTAACCATCACAAAATCCCCACACTTGGTTTAAAATATGAATTAATTTGTTCCATCAACTTTGTGATAAAAATATTAGTTATGTTATGATATTTTAAGTGTAAAGAAAGGCGTAAACAAAGTCTGTGCCTGTTGTTGGTAGTTCCTCAGGTAGGGTAGTTCATTTTTCAGAGATTTTTCAATTCTTTCAGAACTTTTCGTATGCGTTTATTGGAAGATTTGGGCTACCTCTTCTCTAGTTATAGATAGAGCACTTTCGATGCATCTCTTTGACTATCTTTGCCGAGATGATGGGGTTTCAGCGGCCCTACTATCTTTGATCTATTGGCAATTCACTACTGGCGATGATTCTTTGTTATTTCCTCTCTCTCTCTCTCTCTCTCTCTCTCTCTCTCTCTCTCTCTCTCTCTCTCTCTCTCCTCTCGGTCTGCCTTAAAAGAGTTCCCGGGACATTCAGAAATGAAAAAGATTTTAGTCATTCACTTTTTAATCAAAACAAAAAATCTCATTTTTGTCATTTTGTCATTTTTTTAAACATCACGCCGATAATTAAATTATCTATCTATATAAATGATTATATATACATTAAATTGACTTTTTTTTTTGGAAATGATGAATTTCGTCTAAAATATCACATGTGATTTGTTAATTTAAAATTACATATGATTTAATGAAATCACATGTGATTTGTGAAATTACGTATAATATTAAAAAAAAATCACATGTGAATTATAACATACAAATCACATGATTTTTGAACATAAATTTAACATTAAAACTAAGCGGGGAAAAAAAGTTTGTAAAAGTATAGCGAACTATTGTCTCTTGAAAGATAAAAATATTTTAAAATCGATGGTGTATTTTTTTCTCTTATCGATGTACCATTTGCAATATATATATATATATCTATATATATATATATATATATATATAGGAGTAGAAGGTTAAAATGAAAATTTCTTATAATGAAAGAATAGAAGGCATTATGGGTTGGCATATATGGCATTCAAGCATCAGTACATTCAATGTGGCGGCATATCACCCACCCAGTCCACCCCGCAAATTTTTTTCCGGCCAAAATTTATTCTTGCATCGCGAGTTATAAAAATCATCACAATCATAATGCGATCGATGGCATATAATTTTAATGCTCTAAAATCATTGATTATGATCGCGATAAGCTTTTATAGCCTTGTACGGTAACTTACCTTAATGCACTAATAAGTTTTGGTGCATCTTTTTATAAGTTCTTTGCGTCATAGTTAATAGTTAAGTGCATCAATTATGATTCACTAAAATCAAGGTTATAACATTAATGCACTAAAATCATGATTGTGATCACATTAAGCTTTATAACCGCTAATGTTAATTTATAACCTTAATGTACTAAAATCATGATTGTGATGCATTAACTTTATAAGCGTGATCACGGTAAAATTTTGGTAGGAAAATTTTGCCAAAAAATTTTTTTTATGAGGAAAAATTTTTACGGATAAGGTATGATATGTGAAGGTGGCCAGTATAAATGCGTCTTACAGATTGCGCCCCTTTTAAAAGTTAAGCTTATATATAATAATATATAAACCTATATATATATATATATATATATATATATATATATATATATATATATATATATATAGAAATTAGTTCTTTTAAAAGTTGATCTCGATTGGAAAGTGAGAGAAGTGATCTCAACCATTTAGATCACCCCTCTTTACTCCTTTTTTTTCTTGCTAACTACAGGGGACCTTAATGTATTTTCTTTCATTCTTTAAGGAAGGTTTCATAAATTACGTCTATTTCATATATAATGCTTATTTTTTCATTTTACTTTTTCTTCTCTCTCCCATTCCAGGCATTTTTCTCTCAATTGTGTTATAAGATTTTTAACACATATCAAATTGAGAGATCAAATTAACATCTGAAATCATATCGTTTTATTAGATTCACAATATCATCTCATCATAATTTATCAATTGAATCAAATTGAGGTATATGTAGAATTAGGTTATAAATTTGTTATTTTTGCTACTTAAAATCAATCATAGAGCTTATATATGTGTTTGTTGTTGTTTTATCTGTAAGGATTTTTGTTCATAGTGAGTTAGAGTTTTTGCCTTTTATGAAATTTGATTACGTTAATCATCATGTTTGCTTATAGATGTAACTGCGATTTTCAGGAGTTCATTGACATGAGTCATTGTATAGAATAGTTATTTTGGATCAGGTGAGAAATAAATACATGGAATACATGTTTATAAAAGCGCACACCAAGTGTTTGATAAAATAAGAACCAAATTTTAAAGCTACGATGCACTAATTTTTTCAACTTGGTTATACATCTTTTCGATAGTAGAAACATATTTCAAATGATTGTACTTGTTTTGTTAATGCTAAATATTCGATTATAAAAATATCTATGATAAGCACTTTGTGAAACACCCTCTAGAAAAAGAGTACTTTTGACCATTGTTTATTTCTTATATGGAAAGGTGTTAAATCAATTGATAAGCTGATGTTAGTATTGCTATATTGGCCTATTGTGATGCTTTTATATTCAATGCCTTTGCAATGGTTTTTTGCATCCAAAAGAGTAAAGTGTAATAGCTTTTAAACATTAAAGTACAATGCTTGTTTATTGACTACCAAAAGTCAAAATGGATTACAAGAGATAATAATCTATTAGAAAGTCACATGATATATATTTTGAATTTTATAGACAATGATTGTTATTCTTTCAACATACATGTGAGTTTGTAGCTTATCAAGCTTGGTATTGAAGTCATTTGCAAGGTTGTCTAAAAAGGCGGAACCTTTCAAGCATGAATTATAATCTGATAACGAAAAATCTAATTGTAGAGTTCTAGGGATTGGACTTGTGTTCAATGATCTAACCTCGGGTATTCGGTGAAGATTTTCATCGGTTTGTAATCCGTGATAATCACAGCCCATTTAGTAACACAAGCATCAATAGAAGAAATAGAAGAAAGGATCGGGATGAACAACTACCAAACACTTATCGCGTATGTATAAAGAGGTTATGCGTGAAGTGAAAGAGTAAATTGAACAACCCACCCTCGAGTGAGGGTATTACAAGACTATTTATAGGAGGAGGAGCTAGGGCAACACTCCTAGTCCCACTTCCTTTCCTTGTGGACTTGGGCGAGGCTCATGGAACTTTCTACATAAGCCTTGGCATGTTTACTAACATAAAAGCCATATTAAGCTAACTATTACATATGAATCACTAACACTTGAAATATGGTTTTAGGAGTGATTCCAACAACCTCCCCAAAGTGTT
>OU343225.1:175308611-175470683 GCA_910596185.1 Chrysanthemum makinoi
TCACAATATCATCTCATCATAATTTATCAATTCGAAGATCAAATTCAGGTATGTAACTGAATTCGGTTATAAATTTGTTATTTTTGCTACTTAAAATCAATCATAGAGCTTATATATGTGTTTGTTGTTGTTGTTTTATCTGTAAGGATTTTTGTTCATAGTGAGTTAAGGTTTTGCCTTTTATGAAATTTGATTCGTTAATCATCATGTTTGCTTATAGATGTAACGATTTTCAGAGTTCATTGACATGAGTCATTGTATAGAATAGTTATTTTGAATCGAAATTGAGAAATAAATACATGGAATACATGTTTATAAAAAACTGCACACCAAGTGTTTGATAAAATATCTGAACCAAATTTTAAAACTGCGATGCACTAATTTTTCACTGTGGTTATACATCTTTCGATAGTAGAAACATATTTCAAATGATTGTACTTGTTTTGTTAATGCTAAATATTCGATTATAAAAATATCTATGATAAGCACTTTGTGAAACACCCTCTAGAAAAAGAGTACTTTTGGCCATTGTTTATTTCTTATGGAAAAGGTGTTAAATCAATTGATAAGCTGATGTTAGTATTGCTATATTGGCCTATTGTGATGCTTTTATATTCAATGCCTTTGCAATGGTTTTTTGCATCCAAAAGAGTAAAGTGTAATAGCTTTTAAACATTAAAGTACAATGCTTGTTTATTGACTACCAAAAGTCAAAATGGATTACAAGAGATAATAATCTATTAGAAAGTCACATGATATATATTTTGAATTTTATAGACAATGATTGTTATTCTTTCAACATACATGTACAGTTTGTAGCTTATACGAAGCTTGGTATTGAAGTCATTTGCAAGGTTGTCTAACAAGGCTTCTGGAACCTTTCAAGCATGAATTATAATCTGATAACGAAAAATCTAATTGTAGAGTGCTAGGGATTGGGCTTGTGTTCAATGATCTAACCTCGGGTATTCCAGTGATTTTCATCGGTTTGTAATCCGTGATAATCTGTTAGGTTCCCATATTAGTAACACAAGCATCAATAGAAGAAATAGAAGAGAAAGGATCGGATGAACAACTACCAAACACTTATGCGTATGTATAAAGAAAGGTTATGCGTGAAGTGAAAGAGTAAATTGAACAACCAACCCTCAAGTGAGGGTATTACAAGACTATTTATAGGAGAGGGAGCTAGGGCAACACTCCTAGTCCCTTCCTTTCCTTATTGGACTTGGGCCAAGGCTCATGGGCTTTCTACATAAGCCTTGGCATGTTTACTAACATAAAAGCCATATTAAGCTAACTATTACATATGAATCACTAACACTTGAAATATGGTTTTAGGAGTGATTCCAACAACCTCCCCCAAAGTGTTAGTGATGAATGAAAGAGTGATAAACATTGTAGGTACTGATGTAATAGAAGCTTTGACGTCTTCTGCCATTCTTCTTTCTTGTGAGAAGAAGTGTCTTGATTCGAACAATCTCCCCAGTGTAGAGAAATTGTTTCCTTTGAAGTATTCTGCTTTGAGGTCATCATTTTCTTTGTTCTTTGTGATTGTAGTGATAGTATGTTGTTGTTGTCTGCATCAGGTATGCTTCGTTGCTCCAGTGTCTCCACGTCTTTCTTCAACATGCTTACACGCTCTTTGACGTTGGATTTCAGTACTAATGAAGTTCTCTTGGTCTTTAAACTTTGTAGATTCTTTGACTTGATGAGGAATCATTCTGACTTTTGTGTTGCCTTTAGAGAGAACTTCCATTAGTGATTTTGTTGGTATGAGCATGTGAAGAATCTGCACGATCAGTCCGCTCCAGAGCTTCCATAAGAAGAAAAACATAAGAAAGGTTAGTAATAAGCGAATTCCGGCACTTACAAGTTTGAACTTCGAGAGTGTTAACAGCATATTGTGAAAACACAAACTCTAATTCCACAAAGGCCGTCCTGAATGGAGTCCCACAAGTGAGATAACGCGATGTACCGAAGTACACCTACAGTTCAGATGAGTCGCTGAGGTACAACGAAGCATCACCTCACGAATGTAGACCGTTTGAGACACACTAAGGTAATCCACGGGGAGTTACGAAGGTAGTGACCCTGCGTAGGTGTTTAATGTTGACCCTGGCAGGAGTTTCCATTCAATCACTGAGGATCACAATTGTGAACCTCTCATAAATGTTCTCGACAGATTGCTAGGATCTGTGTAGGACTCGATAACGTACCACTGTTGTCTTATTATTGAACAACAAGTGATGAAATGTCAAGTGTACTTATGAGATCTTTTGATGAATCTCGTGGCTCTAGACTCAATAGTGCGTTTTGGTTTTCCTGAGCGGAGACTATGGAGAGGGTCTCCTTCTTCAATACCAGCAATCTCTAAGAGAAAGCCGATAGTTTACGTAGGGTTCCCTGTGAGAATGAAACAAGCTTCTTTTGGGAGAAACTTGAGTGGCTAAGAAGGTTTAGTGCATGCGTCACTGGGTCCATGACGACTTTTATCTTCAATACCGGTGTCATCTAGTGACAACCAGTAGCATATGAATTGAACCCGGTGTCTGCCCTAAGTTGAATAATCTGGAGGGCTATTTCTTTTCACCCTTTTCTTTGCTTTTCTTTTAATTCTTCAACTCCTTCTTTCTCCGATTCTCATTTTCTCCTTTTTATAATCGTACCTAAGGACTTCTAATTCTAACTATTGGTAGTGTCCTTGGGTAGATCCCTCCGGCTTTGGCGGATCATAGGACGGTTATTCCTAACCTTAATTACCTTATAACTCCATTGCCATAAAACCATTTTCATGAAAATCTCTCGAAGTGTTTGTGAATGAAAAACATGTTTGAACACTTCAAGAGTTTTAGATTTTCAGTAATACTCCCCCTCAACATGTGCTTAAGAGTTTTGACAGAATCTGCCAGAGTGAGGAAAGAGCTGGCACTTTTGAATGATCGACTCAAGATAGACAATCCCTTGCGAGACACGATTACGTTGCATAGTTAAAGAGATACATTGTCAGCTTTTAGGTGACAACTAGCTCTAATAACTACCTTGAAGATGTGGACAACCCTGAAATGTTGTCAAACCCATCAAAGTTCATGTCTATCAAGAGTTTCTCGAATAGGTACAATTTACTTGGATAAGTCTTGGAAGACAAATCTTTTCAATGTATGGCTTTTCAGTTCCCGTCAATTCATGGGTTGAAGTCTTTTCACACGAGGATTCAATAGCAAAACACAACATATTTCTTATCACATAATTTTCTCCCCCTCAAAAATGGCATATAAATGTTCTTTTTGAAGAAATGTTGAGAATAAATATGACCATTTTGAGTTTTGTGGGAAGATTACACAAAGAAACAATTGTGAACAAAATATATAAGTCAATACTCCCCTCACAAGTGATGTAAACAGTTGAGGTTTTGAAAATCATAAGGGGAAGTACTTGTTCTTTTGAGCAAAACCTTTTAAAATTGAAAGGTTTGATAGGTTTTACTCAAAAGTAAGAAGCTTTTGCTCCTTTTATAAGGATTGTGGCACTGAATCGTACCACATGGTCCTTTATTTACAAGAACGGGTTGTACACTGTTATTTGTGCACAAGCCATTGAAATAATCACACATCCAAATAAATATGAAAATGAAGGTAAAACAGTTTAAGGGGTACCAGGAAGTCCATCAATCTTTCCAGGAATGCGATCAGGGCGTTGATAGCCGGTGAGAGAAATCCTGGGACGACCACCTACAAAGATCTCAAGTGTTCTTAACTGGTCCCTTTGACAAACCTTCATCAATTAGGGTGATGATCCTCTTCACATCCGTCATCCTTAGAATTCCATCGCTTTGGAGAACTAATTCCTTCATGTATCTCCTTCAACCTATAAGCCAAACCGTCCTTCACCATCTTCAATGTGTGATCCCCAAACTTGTGAAGATCTCTACACGCCATCAGGAGTTGTGATGTAGTTCGCTGCGGTAAACTACTCGAATGGTTTGCTGTGAGAGAGTGTATTGTGAGAGCTGGTTGATGTCAGGTATTTTAGCGAGGTATGGTGAAAGTTGACATGGGTCCGATAGGTAGGATCAACAGCAAGTTGTAAATCTTCTACACGTTCTTGACCACTATGCTTCGATGAAGATGAGTAAGGACTTGACGTATTCACGTTGAATTTCAGTCGAGAAATGTCTCATTCTTCCCGTACTTAGCAAGATACAGATCTTCCATGTCGTTGAGAGACAAGTTCTGAAAGTCCGCTTCACAGAATTCATAGTCCCTTTCATCTTGTCTTTTGACCACGATAGTCTTGAGAAAGGTGCGTTAGGAATTAGAAATTCCATAAGTGAAGAGTCGGTCACCCCAAATATTATCTAGCATAAGTTAGCTCGTAGACTTGTAGTTCATTACGTTATTTATTAGTTGGCTTGTTAGTTTAGAGCAAACAGTGGAGGACGGAAGGACGGGTCTTTACCCAATGTATGCCGATCCAGCCCGTAGGTGGCGTTATATGTAAAAACTATAAATAGCCCTCTCCTCATGTGGAGAGGGTTGGTGCTTTCATTTCTTTTAATCATACAACTTCCTTTTCTCTCATCTCTTTCTCACTCTAGAAAGTATCCCACCCATCTCTCTCTCTCTAAAATCTTCTTGTTTGATTCAATCCTCATACATGTTCTTTGATTGAAACAATAACAAATATTCTACAAATGGTATCAAGAGCCATGGTTTAATCTTGGTTATCTTGTGTTTTTGATTTTTGAGTTTGGTTATTGTTGAGTTGTCTTTAAGGTCCGAATTTTATCTCTAATAGTCATCTTATTCAAGTTGTGGTCTGAAGTTGTTCCTGCTTTTCATATTCTTTTATCTTGGTTATCATATTCGTTTTTTTTGGTCCGAAGTTGTTCTTGCGTTTTTTTGGTCCGAAGTTGTTCTTGCTGCTGCCGTTGTGTTCTTATAGGCGACTTGTGTTCTTATTAGCAGTTGTGTTATTATTAGCGAGTTGAAGAAGAAAGAAAAAAAAACGACTTGGGTTAGCGACTTGTGTTTTTATTATATAGCGACTTGTGCAGGTTTTTCTTTGGTAGCGACTTGTACTGTCTTTTAAGGTAGCGACTTATGTTTAAAAAATAGCGACTTGGTTTTTATAAAAGAAAATACATAACAAGTTCTGCTTCTATCTCTCGAATAAGAAACAAGATACAATAAAATCTCATCAAATCGAAACTATCCTAATCTCAACTCAAATAAAAAATAAAACGAAATAATAGATCTCAGATATGTGTTTAAGATTCATAGCTTCAAATCTCTAAAAGATTATACTCACAATATCCATCATTGATCTTTCAGAAAATACACTTCTTGTTCTATATACGAATTTTTAAAGAAAGAATAACAACAAGAAGTGTTGTATTCAGTCTTTGGCTCGTTGAAACACAAATAAAACAAGAAATCAAACCTACCTTAGATCTTCATCAAAGATCTTGATGTCTCGAACAAATCAGTAAGGTGATAAAGTGTGATTATTTTTCGGTTTTGATTTTCACAAGCATAAACGAAAGGTCTATATTATATTTGTGCTCGGTTGGACAAAGAAAAGAACGATTCTCTTGTTTTTTTTGAAGCTGCGTATCAATGTGAAGTCAGTTTGGTGTCTGCGTTTTTTTAGTTGTGAGTATATTAGGGTTACTTAAAATTAGGGGAAGTGAGTTTAGTGTCCTTTTATAATCAAATATTTAGGGTTACAGATTTATTACTTTGGGCCTTGCATTTTATTGGATTGATCTATTGGGCTGAGTTTTAATGATTTCAAATATTTGAGTTTATTACTTGGTTTGTGATTTTGGTAATACAGTGAGTTATTACGTGTGTTACTTTTGGTTTTTTAAAAAATAGGCAACGTTTTTTAGTGTAGAATATTTTCTGTTGAACCTTTTGCTACGAATCGGGTAAGCGAACTCAATTTAAGTTGAACCTACAAATTAATTTGAACTCATACAATTTCTAAAGGGTCAATTTTTTTAATTAAAAGTGCATATAATCTTGGTTCGTTAACTTGTAAACTCAAAAGGCACGACCTCGGTGTTTAGATTCTTGCTATTTTCTTGAGGTGTTAATTGGGTTTTCGGATTAGATCGAGCTTTGCTAATTTGAGATCGATAATTTCTTTGGGATTGAATTTTTTCGGCCTCGGTGAATATCATTACCGTGCTAGTTTTGTGTAATTGTGAACGATTAACAAAGATTCATTTGAAATAAATTCCTTATCATCTACAAGATCCCATCTCTCTTCACGTTATCAACAATCCTCCTTTACTACATTCTTCTTCTCATTGTTCTACGGTTTCGTCTTGATTTTAGTAAAATCCCGCGAAAGATTCTATTTCTCGGTTTAAATCATAGACTTGTAAAATCCCGTGCTCACAACCACATCATGTCTTACTCTACTGACCCTGTGATTTCAGAAGTGCTTAAATTGTATGATGTTGTGGACAGCAATGATAATGTATGCTACACTGAACGATTAAAGATGATTGAATTAAGCAATGAGGATATGAGATCTCCGTGTTCAGAATATAAAGAGAGAGAATTGCACCAGTTTAGGCTACAAAAGGCCATGCTAATGGAAAGTAACATTGAACCTTATCAGCTACTTCACTCACCTCGCAGCTTTTGTCCACAATTAGGGATCGAACATGTAGTGCCATCTTCCGTCAGGATTTACCTACACTGACTAGAAACTTGCTGTTGAACTTAGAACAATTGGAACAACAACTTGATAAAGAAAAGGTTCAAAAGGATAGTTCCAGTGCTGCACTTCATGTGATCCACAAACAGTTTCAGCCATTCATCAATGGGGAATATTCATCAGATTATGATCAAGACATGACTGAAGTGTCTTTCAAGAAACACACTGGAATGGAAATTAGCGTGTTCATAGAGACACTTATCCATCTCATGGATAATGTGGAGAAGTACATTGAGGAAGCTGCACAAAAGGATGAAAACTTGAATGAATGTCAGATGCAACTGAGAGATAGTTGTGATGAGACGGTTAATGTATCAGATAATAGGTCGGGTGTTGCTGAATGCAGAATATCAGAGACAACAATGAATGATGTAGCCAGCTGCTCAGTAACTCCTGTCACAAAAGAAGTGGATGCTGTGTACAATAAAATGAATGAATGTGGGGTGCAATCAAGTGATAGTATGGTTGATTCGGGTAATGCGTCGGATGCTGTATCAGTTGTCACTGAATGCAGCAGTACAGAGAAAGACAATCTTGATACAAGCAACAACTCAGTGACTCGTGCTAAACAGAATGCAGAAGCAGATTTCAGAAAAACAAATGAACACATCTCATTTGCTGAGGTACCCTTAATTGAACAACAAAATGAATCTGTTAATGTTCTTAAACAAACTGTTTATGATGTTGAACATGATTCTAACAAATGTTCTTTGACTGAAGCTGAGTCTGAAAATAGTGTTTTCAAAACTAACAATATGGTTGATAAGAAAAAGTACGATGAACTTTCAAACATATTTTCACAACTTGAAAAACATTGCATTTCACTTAAAATCGCAATACAAAGTCAAAAGGAAAGTTTACAATCTCATAAACCATGCAAAAATCTAGAATTTCCTGAATTCTGTGAATTTTTTGAAATAAACACTTTGAAAGCTCAGCTTCAGGACAAAAACTTGACAATCAACAATTTAAGGAAACATATTTCTGATATACATGTGAAAAGTAATTTGGTTACAAGTAATTCTGATGTTAATGCTATTGATGATATTTAAATGAGAAATGATGAATTAGCGGTTTGTGTGGCCAAATTACTAAAGGAAAATGAGTTTTTGAGAAAGCATCATATAGAACTAAGTGACTCTGTCAAAGAAGCTAGAACAAAGTCATTGGAACAAACAAATTCTTTGATAGAAAAAATTGATGAACTCAAAGCTCAACTTCAGGATAAGCGTTTCACAATAGTTGCCTTAAAGAATGAGCTCAGAAAAACAACAGGGAATAGTGTGAACACTAAGTTTGCAAAACCATCAATCTTGGGAAAACCAGTTGTTAGACAACCGACTGCGTTTAAGTCTGAACGAACAAATTTTTTGAAAACACGGTTTGCCTCCCAAGTTGATGCGAAACAAGTTTTGTCAAAACCAGTCACTTCACCTTATTTTCCTAAGAATTCTCATGATATGAATGATTTGTTCAAGAACTATGATCCAGAAAAAGGTAGGAAAACGGCACAGATTAAAACAGATGGAATTTTAGGTGCTAGACCTAGGGTGATGACTTCTACGAGATTTCAAGGCACTGCTAGTAGTTTTAAACCATCTCCTAGGAACACTCAACTAAACACTAGGGATTGGATTGGATCTAAGAGTAGTTGCATTTTGAATAAAGCTATTCCCATAGCAAATCACTCTAAGAACTCGAAATCAATTTCTGAATCCAGACAAGCTGTTTGCTCAAATTATCTAAAATGGATCTTTAAGTCACATCATGATAACTGTTTTTCTAAATCCCTAATGAGAGTAAACGCTCCTGTTAAATCTAGGATTTTCACTTGGTCATCTACTGTGTATATGAAGCAAAACAATCCGAAAACTTCGTCTAGATGGATACCAACTACTAAATCTTTGGAAACTAGGAATAAGGATAAGTCTTCCACTATGCATAAGAAGCCTAACAATCCTAGACCCAGCTATAATTGGATACCGTCGGGTAGAATGTTTAAGGATGCTATACTTAGGTGGATACCTACCGGAAAGCTGTTTACTGATGACAAAATCAAGGTTGACTATGAATCACCAAAGGTTTTGGATACTAATGTCACTAACCAAAATATATGCAATCAAGTTTGTAATGTTAGTGCAAGTAGTCCTTACTCTGTTGCAGATACTTCGATCCTTCAATACATGGACTGGTTTAAAGTATGGATAACACAAGGATTGATATCTCATAACTCACGGGTTCAAGTAACTCAACCTTGATATTCATTCGGCTATGACGTCTGTTCACATCAGTTCAGGCCTCGTTCTTCAACACTATGGCATCTGCAGATAACACTTCAGGCCCCGTTCCTCATAGAAAAGAAAGGTGTACGCTTCAGTGCGCTTTATCTTCAGAAGAAGAGAAATCTTCATGTTTATGTCTATTCTCATCGACATTCTTCATCAACAAGCTTCATGTTTCTCCCATGCTCATTCAGTCATCAAGTGGATCTACGTTCATTGGTGTATATTCTTATTCACTTGGTTAAATCAAAAATGGCAACTTCGGATGCAATTTTTGAGGGGGGGAAGAGTGAATTTACTACATGTTGATGGATGTTGATGGCAACTTCATGTTTCTCTCCTCCAACGCCTAATGTTTTACTTACTAAGGATAAATGGGATTTATTGTTTGGGATTCATTGTTTCAAGATATGTTTGATGAGTATTTCCAACCGCTAATGAATGTTGATCATCTAAGAAGTACTTCTCAGACTACTCAAGAAGCCCAGTCTCTAGTTATTCCTCAAGGTGTTGATAATGACTATCATAATATTGCAGTTGCACTCATGAAAAATGATCCGCTCTTTGGTATTCCTTACCAAATATTCACGGATTATTGTTCATGAATAATGATCCGCTCTTTGGTATTCCTTTGCCAAATCTTTAAGGACTATTGTTCCTCTCAATGTGCACGCTGTAAATCAACCACATGAACTTAAAGGAAAATGACTACCTCATCCGTTCGAAGACATTATTGGTGAATCTTCCAGATCAGTCTCTACATGTATACTTTTAAGGAAGAATGCATTGATATTGAGGAATCATTTGTTCCGGTTCATTCAGTGGGTCAATGTACATCCGATTGTATGTTGTTTTCACGTGTTGGGCATTTGACACAAGTTGATGACTTCAGAGTTAATCATTTATCACTTATTTGAGATTGAAGTTGACTTTCACAAAGGCGTGTTCTTATTTGATAACTTGCTCGGGCTTAAGAATTTGACTTGAAGTCTTGGTTTATCTAGTTACCAGCAGTCGGGGTGGTTGGTTGAAGACCTGGTTAACTATCACTATTAGGAGTTACGTTGTTTTACTCAGTGTCACATGCTGATGACGATGTGGATAATCTCAAGAGGTGTTAATGTCTCATACTCTGTTTGAGTAGTGAGTACTTAGAGATTTGCTTGAAGCATAGATTCTCGACACCGTTCTTCCATCATTAAGTGCAAGCTTAAGATACAAATGCGGGGAATTCGACTTCAGTTTCAAGTTTGGTATATCGGGTTTTCTTCAATAGTGGTCACTTCAAATTGTCTACATATGGGTTGATAAAGATAGTCAGAGAGAGAGTTTCTGTAGCAGTTGATTCTCACAGGATTCATTTGGGTTATTTGAGTTCTTCTCACAAGATTTCAAGTTTATGGGTATATTATGTTTTGCTGATTCTGAGGTATCAAAACCAGCAAGGGGGAAGGAGACATACATCTAAAAGCTCAACGAGTACACATGATGAACTTAACACTTCTACCTGATTGAAGTTATCCCAGAAAGACAATGGTCATAACCGTAGAGAAACTCAGTGTTTAACTCGTAACCTTTGGTGTATTATTCCAACTATTTGGGGGAAGTGGTCTCTGGAGACTTTTGGTATGTGTTACTTCAGTGTTCAGTTGGAAGAAATATGAGAAGAATATTTGGAGTGTGAGATGATATTGCTTATCGTCATCTTCGATATGATTATGATAAAGTGCTTCTGGTTACTGCTTCATGTACACTATGTAATGATGATTTCGATGAGATCGCAACCATCAAGGGAGAGATTTGTGTACATCAGGGACACACAACATGATCACTTGATCGAGCTTAATCAGTTATTCCAGAGTTGACATCTGCAGAGAAGATCAGTGATTTAACCAGTTACTGTGATGTCGTTGTCTCTACTCTGGTTGGGTACTTGTGTACATTATGGGATGATTGGTAATATGGAAGATAACTGGAATGCACTTGGTAAAATGAAGATGTTGATATATTGTTCCCCTGAATAGACAACTGGTCAATCTCGAAGAGTAATTTGTACATCGGGGACGCACAACAGGTTCATGTGATCGGTCTTAATCAGTTATTCCGGATTTGATAACCACTGAGACGATCAATGTTTCAACTTGTTACTTCGGTGTTCTCAAGTTCTTCGGGGTGTTGAGCTTCATTCAATGAGACCGCTTTGTCTTCAACTCTACTTCTTATGGAAACGGTCTTTATTCGATGTTTATCGGTTTGGGGGGAAGCTACCAAAGATTCAAATTGAGAAGGCTCATGTTCAGACGATTTTCTTAGAAGCCTCGAATGCTTTGGTGGTGAAAGTTTAAGAGATGATGTCTTTTATCTTCTACAAAGTGCTGAACGGTTTCCTTATCTCGGTACTTGTATCATCATCTTCTTAAACTATTTCTCTATCGTTGTAAATATTTTTCAAAAAGCAAAATACAAAAATATAATACCAACAAAAACAAAATAGAAAAATATAAAATCAACAAAAGCCTATAAAAATCAGAAAATTGAAAAATACCAAAAATATGTTTTCTCAAGATATGTCTTTTGGTATCGATAACATCTACGGTCTTAGAAATGTCATTCAATAATGGCACGGGACTTTAGATGAAGTTCGAGCAGGAGGTGTATATATTTCTTTCTAAACATGTCTCAAAATGTGGCTTGCAGTTACTTCAGACTGCATCCCGTACTTAATCTATGGCTTGCTATTATTTCAGATAGCAACCCGTTTTTCAAAGAAGGAAAGTGCTACACTTAAACGATTTTCAAAAATTTCGTGCACTTTTCCTAAAACTAAAAAAGGAAAGCATGTCGTCAAAAAGACTGCTGATCCTACACAAATGTTTTTCTTTCTACAAATTCTTCAGAAAAATATTTGTTGTTTCAAAATGGTGGAAAATGAGTTGCTTGAAAAATCAATCAGATTCAGAGTTTTCGTATAATTTGAAAACTCAATCAATGATTTCAGCGCTTTTAACCTTTTATGAAAAATAAGTCATTGATTGAGGGGGAGAATGTCTTCAATTCTATATCATCTAACGAGATTATCTAATTATCCTATATGCTTAATTGAAAATGATGTTAACCTATGTTGAAGGACTAGGTGCCTAGGATATGATTGTTAGGTTTAGATGATTAGAGTTTGATGAACACATAATCCCATACTTTATATGATCTGATTGACATGTTGAATTGACTGTTATTAGTCGATTGCTGTTTGGGTGATGTCGACCACCATATATCTGTTTGTGTTCACTAACGAATGCAGGTATATTGGTATATAAGAATGTTCCCGATCCGGATCCCACAATTGAAGATGATTGGATGCCGAAAGGAAAGGGTAAATATTTCTTGGGTTGACAAATGAAGAAACGGAGTTTAATTTGACTTCAATGGAGAGTTGGCATAAATGTAACGCAAGAGGTCTCACTGCATCAGCAGATGGTTTTCTTCTAGGTGATTGAAGAAACGGAGCTTGATTTGACCTCGGTTGGCATCAAAATGCAACGTAAGAAGTCTCACTGCATCAGCAGACGGTTTTCTTCCGACCCTCAGGAACAACAACAAAAGCTTCTCAACCACTAACATATCTTTGTGCAGGACACCATTTTCTAAAACTTTGTTTAAAATTGTTTTGAAAATGGAAAAATATTGTTTTTGAAAATAAGTTGAACTTAATTTTGAAAATCACCGGATTTCTTTTTATCAAAACCTAAGTCACTCAATCAACGACTAGGGTCATCGATTGAGGGGGAGAGTGATTTTAAATAAAATATTTTCAAACTATATTTCTTCACAAAAGTTCCGCTTGTACGAATTAAAGTGGTGATCTAAAGATTTAATGTTATGTCATGGTATGATTTTCTTTAAAACTCAAAGATCTTTCAAAATGAAATTGTTTCTGTTCTTGTTTGATTGTGAAATTGTTTTATTTTACTTAAAGATCTCTTAAAACTATCATACCTGATACTAACAATCTTTAATGTCTTAAAACTGTTTCTTATCCATCATTTTATAAAATTAAATCTTGCCACGTCTTTCCCCTAAAACTTTCTAAATGATTTAAATCAATCGGGATCCAAAATCTCAATTGGTTTGAAATTTTTGATCAGGGGAGAGATAGTGATTTAAATCTCTTATCTGTTTAAATAGAATTGGTTTTAGTCCTTTAAAGGCACTCATGCCTCCATGTGCCAAACGATTTCAAATATACAATGCACATGTTGAGGAGGAGCATTTATCCAAAAACATGATGAGATTTTAAACCATGCCACATTTTCTCCCATGTTTTCTAAACCTGATTAAATCACTTGAGATCCAAAATCTCAAAGGGTTTGATATTTTTGATCGGGGGAGAATTTGTGATTTAATAATGAAATTTGATATAAGATGATCGTTTTGATTTAAAGTGCAAGTTCTCTCTAATATGTGCCAAACTCTTTCATATACTGATGCACATATTGAGGGGGAGCAAAGGGTTTCTTAAGTGGCTTTTGTGATCGTGGATGTGCTTCAAAAGAACTCTTTCCTCTATGTGATAAAATGATTTAAAATATCCTATGCACATATTGAGGGGGAGAATTTACCAAAGAAAATCAAATGGCTTTTTCCATGGAAATTGTGATCAAAGAAAATATTTCAAAGTCCTCTTGCCTCCATGTGCTAAACAATTTCTAAATCATATGCACATGTTGAGGGGGAGTTTTTCTAAATGATCAAAACTATTAAGGTACAAAATGCTTTGATTTTATATCACAAGTACCTTGATTGATTTTCCAAATGATTTTTCAATTGGTTTCATGATGGAATGAACAATACCAAAGTACCGACCAATTTACTTTATGCATGGTGTTATAAGGATGGTTAGGTTAGGTATTCGTTCCCACGATCCCGCCAGAGCCGGAGGGATCTACCCAGGGACAATCCACTAGATAGTGTAGAGTCCTTAGGTATGATGAAAAAAGGAGAAAAATGAGAAATGGAAAGAGTGCGGACTGAGATAGAGCTAGAACTGGAATAAACCCAACAAGGTTCTAGTTATGAAGTCTCGGTAAGCACTGAAGGGGTTGAAGAATGAAAAAGAATTAAATGAGAAAAGGGTGAAAAGAAATAGCCCTCCAATAATTCAACCTTAGGGCAGTAACCGGGTTCAATACATATGCTACTGGTGGTTACTAAGGTAACATCGGTATTGAAGATAAGACATCATGGACCCAGTGATGCACTGCACTAAACTTCCCAAGCTACTCAAGTTTCTCTTAAAAGGACTTGTTTCATTCTCACGGGGAACCTACATAATCTATCGACTTTCTCTTAGAGATAGTTGATATTGAAGAAGGAGACCCTCTCCCTAGTCTCCGGCATAGGAACCAAAAGTGCACAATTGAGTCTAGAGCCAAGAGATCATCCACTATATCTCATTAGGACACTAAATTCTTGAAGACTTGCTGTTTCACACAATGTGGAAAGTAAGAATATATTAAGAGTCCTACGCATTATCCTTGTGGTATTGCCAGAACATCCGAGTGATATGTAAAATATTCACGATGAAGATGGAAAGCCTTCTAGAGCCAACATCAAACAAGCTCTTGGTAGGTGGCATGTGAGATCTTCTCGTAAGATCAAGCTTGTGACAACTGGACAGAAACGATGGGGTGATTCAGTCTTGAATCAACATTGGTCCAGGAAATGAATTGATGAATACTTTTGGAAAAACCATTCGATGTGCAAACCTTCTTTTCTCTAGCACGTCGAATGTGTACTTATGTTTTCAAACACAAAAAGTATCTCTGATTGAAAAAATACTTTTGGAAAAACCGTTCGATGTGCAAATCTTCTTTTCTCTAGCACGTCGAATGTGTACTCTTTCATATACAAAAAGTATTTTTGATTGAAAATTTATCTTTCTCATAAAACCTTCGTCATATTGAAAAACTCTTTCTTCAAGCAATACGCGATTGTTTTCAAATCAATTTTTCATCAATCAATGAATCTCAATTCGCTGGTTCACTCACTCCGTGTTGTCTTCTTTGAGACGTTCCGGTTTGAGAACAGCTAGAACAGCTGCGAAACCCTGTCAAGGAGATTCTTAGGAATCCTACCTGATCACAGGCAGTACTTGTAGTGATCAACGGGGAACCGTGGGCCGTGTACCTCAATTCAACGAAAGTGATCAAAGACACTTTCGTGTGTTTTATTGCTAACTGTTGTTTGCAGGTACATTTGGACGGTTGCAGCTGATCAAAATTGAGGAGTCAATCCAAAGCCGCATGCTCACAACATCCACACTTAATTGAAGAAATCATGACTGGTGCATATCTAAAAAACCTGGCTCTGATATTTTTATACTATGTTTCTGCTACGTTGCTGCAAATATCATGAGCTAGTAAAGCTTCCGCTACTCTGATGGAAAGATGTCATGATTCAAAAGTGTGAGCATGTCGGTCCAAAAGTCACAACATCACATGAAGGCAACACAACTATGGATGATCCAGAGAGATTTGATGTGGCTGATGATCTCAATGAAAGCTCGAAGATCATCAAAGATGCGGATCAGTTCAAAGACCTCCACTTAAAGTACAAATCTATGCGGACTTTGAAGAATCGCTACTAAAGCACAAAGATTACGGAATTGAAGAATTGAAGTCTACGAGCTCAAGAACAAAGTCAAGAATAGAATGCTAGGATCCGAAATGTAAAACATGGGGTGACCTCCCTTAGGGGGAGATTGTTAGGAATTAGAAATTCCATAAGTGAAGAGTCGGTCACCCCAAATATTATCTAGCATAAGTTAGCTCGTAGACTTGTAGTTCATTACATTATTTATTAGTTAGCTAGTTAGTTTAGAGCAACACCGTGGAGGACGGACGGGTCTTTACCCAATGTATGCCTGATCCACAGCCCGTAGGTGGCGTTATATGTAAAAACTATAAATAGCCCTCTCCTCATGTGGAGAGGGTTGGTGCTTTCATTTCTTTTAATCATACAACTTCCTTTTCTCTCATCTCTTTCTCACTCTAGAAAGTATCCCACCCATCTCTCTCTCTCTCTAAAATCTTCTTGTTTGATTCAATCCTCATACATGTTCTTTGATTGAAACAATAACCAATATTCTACAAGGTGTAATCCCATTTAGACGAAAGGGTGACATGCTTAACAGCCACGATCCCTTTATCACTGAACACTTCATGTTGAGACTTTCGAACCTGTCAGCTCTTGTAGTAGATTCGTCGGCGTTCTGGCCAATGATGAATCCCGTACATTGCCTCAATGTCATATTGTTCCACGCTGTTGGAAAACATGTGGGTAGCCTTTTCTTCGATGGCTATGCAGTTGGAGTATATGGCTGCCGGGAACGGAAGTGTAAGTGATGTAGCGTATTTCTTTGTACCATCGCTACCGTGTAGAAGAAATTCCAAATCTTTGTTGAAGAAATAGCGAAATGGAATCCTAGGTTGATCTGGTTGGCCAATTGTTGGTAGAGGTTTAGACCAGTCGGTGTAGTATGGAGGGTTGTCTCTTTTGGTGAAGTCGATGTTTGCTTCAGGGTTGAGCCAATCAATGTTGTTAGACATGGCTCGTGCTATATTATCAAGGTGATATTCAACTTCAATAGCACTTTCCGAGCTGTCTTTGAGTAGTTGAAATGCTTCATTCTTGATTCGTTTCAACTCTGATTTCGTCATCTTCTTCACACGGAACTTTTCTTGCAGTAGCTTAGCATGCTCCAACGTACGACCTTCTACCATATCTGGATCATCAGTTAGAGTGGGAGTGGCATCAACAAGTTTAGAAAACCATTCAAACTCGGTGTCATCTTCGTCTAGCCATGAGACGACATCAGCCTTAGGCGCCTTTTTCTTCTTCTTTGGCTTTGATAAGGATGATGGTTTCTTTGTTGAAGCTGGAGAGGTGGGTTGTTGTTGGGGCTCAGGGTCTTCCTCATTGTCACCACCAGTATACTCAAAGTGATCACCGGTTTTCTCTATCTGGGATGGTAACTCAGAGTCCTGAGGTTTGTCAGCAGAAGAGCGAGGAGGAGATCGTCTTGGTGGTGAAGTCCTTCGGGGTGGTGATGGCATAGATGATGGTTCTCCAGACTGCTTTGGACGTTTAGGCTCGTCATTTTTATCCTTATCCTTATCTTCATCGTCTCTTGGACGTTTAGGCCTTTGAGCCTCTTCTCTGTATGCTGATTTGAGTTGGTATTCCAGCAATGATTCAAACAATTTACCTTCGTGAGAAGTAAATGTTGCAGATCGTTTAGACATTTGAGCTACTAGCCTGGAAACCAATTCAGCATATGAGAATATTATGGGATCAACTGGATTAATATTCACTTGCATAAGTGTTGATCTCATAGTTTGCTTGGCCAAATGCAATAGATTCGGATAGAGTTGTCTGGTGTACATTTCCTTTGTCATACCAGGAAAGATGTCAAGAAGGAACTTGTGAGTGTAACCTTTGATCATCTCGTTCATTTCCCCTTGAAGATCACGTTGCATGAACTTCCGGATGTACTCCCTTTCAGCTGACATCTTGTCATTCTCGTCATGAAGATACTGAACCTGGTCAGCGAGAAAATTCAGCTTTTTGTAAAGCACTTCTTTCTTCCTGACCTGCTTGACAGCTTTAACGATCCTTGTCTTTGCTCGAGAAATCCAAAAGTCCGTTGGCTTCTTCACGGATTTGGATGTGGACTTGGTTGTTCTTCTGGATGGTGGTGGTGAAGAGTGAGAGGATGAATCCGATGATGAAGAGACATGAGGTGACTCTGGACCCTTTGGAGGTTCAGAGGTTTGTTCTTTGGAACGTGCTGGACTTTGTACAAGGAAGTCATCATATTCAACCTTGTCATCCTTTGCAGTCTTAGCCTTTTCTTCAGCCTGAATCCTGGTCTCTTTCTCTGCTTTGGCATGAGCTGCAGCCTCTTCATCAGTCTTTTCTTTCTCAGACTTTTCTTTTTCTGGTTCTTCAAAATCATAGGTGATGGTCTCCTCCAGTCGCTGTTGTTGTGGATCGTGGGTGGTGGTACCAGTTCCCTTATCGGGTTGATTAACCGCATCAGGATCTGGTGTAGTTAGTGTACCACTTGACCCTCCAGGGCCACGAATTTGTTGATGTTTGAATTGTTCAGCAACGTGTTGGAGTCTCAAATTTTTCACCTTTTTCCTGTAATCTTTGTCAAGTTGCTCTTCATCGGAACTTTCTTCTTCTTCTTGCACAAGCACCGGAGTCTTTCCCTTGTCACCTTTGGGACTTGGAGGTTTTGCTACTTTCTCAGTTTCAACATTTGGAGTTTCAGATTAGAAAACTTCTTCATCCGTGTCCGTGTTTTCTGAGTCTTCATCGACTAGTTTTCTTTGCGGTTCAGACTTGGGAATGGGAATGGGAACAACTTCCTTAGATGAAACTTTCCTTTTGAGTGCAGGTTTCCTCTTAGGGAACTTTCATTGACTTTCAGTGCTTGCAACACTTCCTGCACTACCTCTTCTGGTTTTCCTAGAAGGTGTGCCTGAAGACTTGTCATCGAGAAAACCAACTTTACCTTCATCAACTGCTACCAGATACCTTTTGTATGAGTAAAGCTGTTTGATTGCATCAGAGAGAAGGTGATCCGGCAGCACAGCACCCTGTTTCTTTGTTGTAGATTCCTTGAATCTGACTGTGAGTGTAGGCTCATACAACATGGAGTGATTGTTTGGGTCGTCGAGTCTCAAGGGAATATCGAGATTTAACCCAAGAGCTCTCTAGATCAGCAGTTTTTTGTATATGATGTATGGGATCTTGGTGCCTCGCTTTTTGAGGAAAGACATCATGTCATGCCATATCAGAGCTTCAACTTCAATATGTTTCATGTTGACCAAAGCCCAGAAAATCTGTAGTTACATGAGCTTGGGATTCTCATAACCACTATCCCGTCCAGAAACAGATTTTGTGATGATGATGAAGAGGGTTCTCTAGGGCTGAGGGATATTCTTCAAGTCAACGGAAGAGTGCTTGGTGATTACCCCTGTTGCTTCGTCATAACCGATGTTGATCATGAAATGCAGAACAGTCTCTTCAGTTGGTGCGGCATTGTATTCGGTTAGCTCGATGACCGGAATGAGGAGAATAGCCCGCAAGTCTGCTGGTGTGATGGTGACTTGCTTGTGATTGAGAGTCACAGTCACAGCATTTTTTCCTTTGATCTGCTTCATTGTATGCCAGAATTGCTGAATGTAGATCTCCGGAACTGTGGCAGAGTTGGTGAGCATATTCGGATAAGAATGGTTCTTCAGAATGTCCACAGCTATCAAACAAGAAGACTCTGAGCAGGTGAGAGTATCAAAGTCAACCCGAAGATTGTTCTTTCCAATCTTCATCGGATAGCCATTAGGGAAGATATCAGCAACGGTGAGAACATTTGATGCATCCACATTCTCCATTTGAGCGTCCATGTCGTGATCTGAAAGATATTTAGCCAAAAGAACCAACATATCGAAAGACATTATGTTAGTCAACAGATGGTTATATTGTCTAATTATTGAATGTGATATGTCGATGATTGTTACGAGTCCAATGTCACTTGTTTGTCCAATAGTCCAATGACGTCGTGATAAGTTTCGTGAGTTGATTAACTTTAAGTTTTAAAGTCCATATTTTCACTTATTATTCACAACTTGTTAAACATTTAAGCTTATAGTGACATTATTGGTTTTGTGGCGTTATGATTTATTTATTTACAAGTTTGCACGCGTAACAATTCATAATTAAGGTTAAACAAGGCATAGGCGTAGAAATGGCAAGCTTATGCGTAAACATGAATGGTATACGCGTAAACGCAAGCTTATGCGTAGGTTCTTAACTTACGCGTAAGAAATATTACCCGTAGGAAAAGGGGACCTTATGCGTAGAGCTTACGCGTAGGCGTATATAAACCTTACGCGTAAGGCTTACTCATAAGAGTCAACCTTATGCGTAGATGTCACTGTTTACGCATATCCTTCACAGGATACGCGTAGTCCCTTATGTAGAACCTTACGCGTAATAGTTACGCGTAAGATTGCTCTTACGCATAACATTCTACGCGGAAGGTGATCCTTATGCGTAGTTTGCTAGAAACCTTGATTCTGAATTTTCAAACGTAGAAGACCTGAAATAAATTCGTCATAACACAATCATTAACATCTACATTCAATCACTATCAGATCATAGCATGAATACACATATAACTGTTACGCGTAAGAACACTTACGCGTAAACCTAAACCCTAAGGTTCAATTTTTACGAGTAAGTAATCTAGCCATAGAAATTGCACCAAAATGATTCTGGGAGGTCTAAGAAGCCTTATGAGTAGTTCTATCCAAGTTTTAACATCAGAATTTGAGTGAATCATAAATACCCAAATGCGTATGAACTTAAACCCTAATTTCTAATTAAAGATCAATTAGTGTTTCTGGGTTGGTTATTAGCCTAGATACCATCAATTCACCATAAGAACAACATCACTCAACTATCTTTTTGACCAAAAACGTTCTCATTTGAAAACACCCAATTTCACGCATAAACCATAATTCCCAATATCAATCAATTCGTGTATCTGGGTGTGTTTTTATGATCAAAATAGTTTCAATGATGTTATATGAACGTTTTGACACTATCTTTTTCACCACAAACACCCATACTTGATTAGGTGTTCATACGCTTATGCGTAGAACACCAAATCGATCATAAATGAAAATCTAACCGTTAGTTTTTAATATAAATCAAAACCTTTGTTTGTAAACACATTTAGATTACGAAATCACTTACAAAATGATGATCCAAAACACGGATTTGAAGATCGAATGTTAGGCGTAGGATTAAGTTTTGTGAGATATTAAATGAAGTGAAATAAATGAGGTTGGTGGAAGTTTTTTATGAAAAATAACTTTGAGCTTTTGACAATATTAGTCCCTCCACCTTTACCATTTACATCCAATGCCTTTAACTTCCATTTTGGTTACCAAACGAGTGATATTTGGAAAGAAATTTGACGACACTCCCCCTTGACTTAAGAAATAATGAAATTTTATAAATTTTAGTCCGAGGAGTGTCAGAAAACCAGAGAATGTGACCACCATTTATACACGAAACAACCGGGATAAGGTAACATGCAAGTACAAGGTTTATATGAAACTGGAAATATATGTTCTTTCTCCCCCTCAACACTTGATCGAAAAAATATTGAATTTTGAAAGATTTGAGTGTTGACGGAAGAATTGTACTTGCAATGTTAAAAGAAATATAGATAGAAGAATATTTTTGTTGTTTTATCTGATTTTATAATTTTGTATTTTGTTTTTGAAAAATATTTACAAAAGGAGGTTTTGGTGTTTGACTGATTTTTAAGAATGTTTTAAGAGTTCATCCAATTCCTCTTGAGTCAAACATCGCATACCAATCCGGTGGACCAACTCATTAAACCTAGCAGGAGCTAAGGCTTTGGTGAGAAGATCTGCCAGTTGGTATTCAGTACCCACAAAATATAATTCAACAGTACCCTGTTCCACGTGGTCCTTGATGAAATGATATCGAAGATCGATGTGCTTTGATTTCGAATGTTGAACAGAGTTGCACGAGATGGCAATAGCACTTCGATTGTCGCAGTACATCGGGATTCTGTCAAATACGTAACCATAGTCTTTGAGTTGTGTTCTCATCCAAATGACTTGAGCACAACACGCCGACATGGCTACATATTCTGCTTCTGTTGAGGACAGCGATGTACACTCCTGCTTCTTCGATTGCCATGACACCAATTTATCACCAAGAAATTGTAATTCTCCTGAAGTACTTTTCCTTGAATCTAAGCATCCTGCGTGATCAGCGTCTAAAAAAGCTATTAGTTCAAAACCAGAATCCTTCGGATACCAGATTCCCAAATTAATGGTTCCCTTGATGTATCGGAGGATTCTTTTAGCCTCAGAGAGGTGGGTTTCAGTTGGTCTCGACTGATAACGGGAGCAAAGATAGACGACAAAAACAATATCAGGTCTGCTAGCTGTTAGATACATGAGAGACCCAATGATACTACGGTATTTGGTAGGGTCCACCAATTTTCCATGTAAATCAGCGTCTAGCTTCTTGGTATGAGCCATTGGTGTGGCATAGGTGTCACAGTTTTGCATTCCAAATTTGGTTAACAATTCAAGGGCATATTTGGACTGACTCAAGAAAATACCACGGGGTGATTGATGAACTTGCATTCCAAGGAAGAATGTGAGTTCACCCATCATTGACATTTCAAAATGTTTTGTCATAAGTTTTGCAAAAGCGTTTGAGTATTTTAAATGTGTTGACCAAAAAATTATGTCATCCACATAGATTTGAACGATTAAGATGTGAGCCCCGTGATATTTTATAAAGAGTGTAGGGTCGACTGAACCTTTGGTAAAATTATTGGCAATAAGGAAGGATGATAACTTATCGTACCACGCCCGAGGGGCTTGTTTGAGACCGTAGAGAGCTTTCTTCAGTTTGTAGACATGATTAGGGAACTCTGGATCAATGAATCCTTCTGGCTGGCTAACATAGACCGTTTCTTTCTGTTGTCCATTGAGAAAAGCAATTTTGACATCCATCTGAAAGACCGTGATGTTCATGTGAGCAGCAAATGCCAGAAAAATCCGAACAGCCTCAAGACGAGCAACCGGAGCAAATGATTCTTCAAAGTCAATACCCTCTTCCTGTCTATAACCCTTAGCCACCAGACGTGACTTGTTTCTAATTACGGTTCCTTCAGCATCCAATTTGTTTTTCCAAATCCATTTTAGACCAATGACAAAGACCCCTGTTGGTTTTTCAACTAGTTCCCATACTTCAAGACGTTTGAATTGGTTGAGTTCTTCCTGCATGGATTCAATCCAGTTGTCCTTTGTCATTGCGTCTTTAATGTTTTTAGGCTCAGATTGGCAGACAGTGAGTGCATAAATGCAATGTTCACCATCTGTGTGAAGACGTTGTCTCGTTACGACTGGTTGATTCGGGTTACCAATAATATTCTCAAGAGGATGGTCTTTTGTCCAACGATGTGGAGAGGGTTGATGTTGGTATATATTATGCAGATTTTGAGGATTCAAATGGCTTGTAGATGATTCTGCAACATCAGGTGCAGCAGTTTCATTAGTAAACGGGTTAAAGAACGCATTTGGATCAAAATCTGCAGGTGGGGGTACTGCATTAAGAACATCATCAGCTGGTTCAGCGTTGTTGGATGCAGTTTGTTCAACTGTTGTTGTAGAGTCAACTGGTGGTGCTTCTTCAACAGTAGTTGTTGTAGCAGGTGTATCAGGTATAAGAGTAGTATCAGGTTGAGCAGCGGAAACATCGGATACACTTGTAGCACGTTCATCAATGTCATCACTAAACAGCGGAGAAAATAGCTTTTCCATTTGTTGACGAGTAAGCTGGGGGCTTGATTCAGCTGATGATGGGGTTTGAGGGAAGTTTAAACGGTTGTGACCGGGTTCCAAGCTGTTATGCTCAGAAGCCATCTCAGTAAGCTCATCATCATTAGCATGAATCGTTTCCATAACCTACTTTGTACGATGATTCCAGATCCGGTAACCTTTAGAATTCTCACAATATCCAATAAAGACTCCAATGTCAGCTTTGGCTTTGAGCTTTCCAAAGTCATCACGATCATTATTTGGGTAGCAAAGGGAACCAAATACATGAAAGTGTTTGAGGTTCGGTTTTCTGTTATGGATAAGCTCAAAAGGTGTTTTGTTATGGCGTTTTGTAATCATTGAACGGTTCTGAGTGTAGCATGCAGTTGAGACAGCTTCAGCCCATAAGTAATCTAGAAGGTTAGCATTGATTAACATCGTTCTGGCAGCTTCCACTAACGTACGGTTTCGTCTTTCAACAACTCCGTTTTGTTCTGGGGTACGTGCAATGGATGTTTGATGCTCAATTCCCACTTTCTCATAAAATTCTCGAAGAGTTTGGTTCACAAATTCAGTCCCTTTGTCTGTTCGAATTTGTCTGACGGTGTTCCGGAGCTGAAGTTGAATTTTCGTGAGAAAGGTGATGATCATCTGTGGAGCTTGATCTTTACTTCGAAGAAAATAAACCCAAGTCCATCTTGAGTAGTCATCAACAATTACCAATATGTAGCGTTTTCCATTAATTGTTTGCACGCGCATCGGGCCACACAAATCCATGTGAAGAAGATGAAGCACATGCTGAGAGCTGTGTTCCACCTTTGAGGGAAAATGAGCACTAGTGCTTTTTCCTTGTTCACAAGCTGAACGTAGGTGATCTTTAGAATACCGAAATCTCGGGAGACCTTCTACAAGTTTGTGTCGAGCAAGGTTGGTGATGGTTTGAAAGTTTAGATGTGAGAGACGATGGTGTCATAGCCAAGATTTTGTTGATGTAGCCTTTGAAAGTAGAAAGATAGGAGATGAAGCAACCATGTCTTGCATTGAGATTGTGTACAGACTAGAATTGCGAGAGCCAGACATAAGATCGTTTCCTTGTAGATCACGAATGAAACAAGTTTTCTCCCTAAATGCAACTTCCAAGTCTCCATCACAGAATTGACCGACTGAAAAGAGATTGTGACCGAGGCCTTCCACATAATAAACGCTGCTAATTTCAATATTGCCATTGATATAATCTCCATAGTCCATGATAGCTGCGAAGTGATCATTCCCGAATCTGACAGTGCCAATGAACTTTGCAATAAAGTTTGATAATAGTTTAAGGTTGCCTGTCATGTGTCGGGAACATCCGCTATCAACAATCCAAAGGATGATCTGTATCACATGCATTACACACAGACGACACAGATGGAATAGAAGTAGATGTGGAACCCGATGAGTTAGAGGGTTCCTCAGCAGTTATAGAAGAAATACACACATCAATGATTTTAGGCATCCATTTAAATCCTAGTGTATTATGTATCCATTTCTGCCATCTCCAACTAGTCTTAGCTTTAGTCTTAGTGAATGCACTAGGTGGTACTACACTCCTTGGCGGTGATACTGGAACTACAGGGATATCAATGCGTTTCTTAGAATCTAAGGAGGGCGGTTTACCAAGCACAGACTTAGAAGCATTAGTGGGCCTAGAGGTATTCCGATTCTTAGGATTCCTTAGACGAGACAAGATAGCTCTAGCAACACATTTGTCATGACAATCAGAAAGCATACTTTTACGACAAATAACACAAGAAGCATCAGACTGAATATCAAAAGTACTTAAAGGTTTAGCATTCGTTACAACACTTTTTCCATTACATTTGTCAGACGCAATATCTAAAGTGGGTGCAACTGGAGTCTTATTCAAGGTCCTAGGGTGTTCTTCTACTTCAACATTCTTTATTGTTCTTTTCTTAGGTCGCAACTTCCTATTCTTCCTTGCATTGCTTCTAGGCTGTGAATTGCGGACGTTGGGAAAAGAGGCAACTATTCCTGTTTCAGTAGAGGGAAGCACATTAGTAACTTGTGTTTTGTCAGTAGGCAATCTGGGTTCATGTTTGCGAAGTGTTACAGGTGCAATTCTCTTAATGATGCTAGGCTGAACTTGTTCATACTTTCCTAACATTTCCTTTAACTTAATGATAGTGTGCACCAAATCTTGATTTTCAGAACGAAGATTTCCAGCAAAATTCATGATTTCTTTAGTGTGTGCAAGATAATGATCAAGTTCGTTTGATGCTTCATCACGAGTCTGTTTGAGTAAATCAAATATGACAGCATATTCTTGTTTAAATTTTGCAAGTTCATGTTCATATTTTGAGATTTGACACTTAAAAGACACGTTTTGATCATCCAGTTGCTCAAGTTTTGGATTAAGATTATTTGCATGCAACTTGGTGATTTTGTTTTGAAAAGCAAGTTGTTGATTGTGAATATCTTTTTGACACCAATTAAGACGACGTTTTGCATTTGAAAGTTCGTTTAATAATCGTTCATTTTCAACTTTTAAAGACTCGATTTGAAGCACATTATCAGTATTCTCAACAATTTCAACTGAATAAACAGTATCAGCAGAGAGATAATCAGATGCATATGCAACAGATTGTAATAACACAACATTATGGATATCAGCACAAATAACATCTTCCAAGAGTCGATCAACATCTTTTCTCAACAATTTCTTTTTACGTTTAGTATTTGAAATCGATGTTTCTGTTTTCTCGAAAACTGTTTTCATGAGACCAAGTTCCTTGTGAAAATCCCTTTCCCAATATAGTGCACAAGTTTTCAAATTTTTGACATGGGGTAAAATTCTTTCTGAAGAATATCTCTTTGTTCTCGCGCCATTGGCGATTGAAAATGTTGAACTTTTATTTCAGAATGAAATTCAATCTCACGTTCCAAAATTTTGAGGTCAGATAAGAAAGTGTCAAAATATTTGATAACGCGACAACTTTCGGCTTTAGCTGTTACTTCACTAAGTGAAGGTAAAGGACCATTCATTTGTGCACTATTGTGTTGGGGACTAACTTCAGAAACTGGTGTGATAACCAAAGGTTTGTTAGAAGTATCTTGTTGTGTGACAAAAGTTACGGCTTTTGAATAGTTAAATGGTTTGTTATAAACGACATTTTCCATTTTTGACCGACTCTCGTCATCAGCATCTAATTCCTCCATGCGATTATATTCAACAACAGTCATAATTGAATCATCAATTCTATGTTCTGCACTGTAAACTTCAGGATTTGGTTTGAATGTTCTGTGTGAAAACTTAGGTTTGTAATCAGCAAGATTCGGTCCATATCCATTTGGATTTGGTTTGAAAGTAAAATTTTGAATCGTTGTGATTGATTCACCATGTTTATAAACAAAATTTCGAAACTCTTTGATTTTGTTTTGTAAGTCGACAATTTCTTCAAGATAGTTATCTATCCGTTTTGTGGAATGCTTTTTGTATTCAGAGAACTGTTTTTGACAAGTTAACAACTCAGCCTTGGCTTTCTGAGTTTCCAAAGTAAGAGCGTTAATTTGTTGTTTATGTTCATGTTTCATTTGTTCTATTTGAGACAACAAAGCATTCTTCGAAGCGGCTAGATCACGAATCTGTCGTTCCAAAGATTTTTCGTTTTGATGTGATTTGGCAAAAGCGGCTTCAAAACCTTTTTGACGGTTTTCTTGAGTTTTGAAAAAGTTGATTTGTCGAATTAAGCATTCATTATCCCTAATTAACAGTTAATTTTTCTCTTCTAATTTCGTGCAAATTTCCAAACGAGATTCTTGGTCTTTAATTAAGGTCAAGAGCTCAATTTCTCTATTAGACAAAAGCTCATCTTGTTCAACGTTAGTGTCAACATGATCATTATTTAGATCCTCAAATATAACCATGGAATCAACTTGATTATCAATATTAACCATAAGGTTATCTTGATCATCAAATATAACTACGGGATCTATTTGATAATCATCGGAATGAGATGTGAATGGCTCATGTTGAACACTCTGATCCTTGTCGGATGGGGAAATTGGCGGAGATATCAGATCAGTAATGAGTATATTTTGTTCCGGTACCTGAGACAAGCCATCAGTGTCATACACTAGGCCTGTGTCACTCATGTGTAGAGCTTGCATGTGTGCCATCAACATCACTGCTGCATTAGCCTGCAAGTCCTCCATATCATCATCAGAATCTGCATCTGCCATAAAGCTCTGTTCCTTGTTGGTAAGAGTGCCACCAGCTTCATCCTTGAGAGCCAAGAGCAAAGCCTCTTTGTGATAAGCACTGCCTCTTGTCCTTGGCTTAGGACATGCATTAGCCAGATGACCCTTCTCATTACAGTTATAACAACGAAGACCATTAACCCTATTCTGAGCATTCCCCTGTTCAACCACTTGAGCTCTCTGTTGTTGTGGAGCACCGTGGTTATTCCTGCCCATAGCATTAAACCCTTGACCACCTCCCATCTGACGACCATAACCTCGATTCTGAACTTCAACGCGTCCATTGTTCACAACAGCCTGATTCCTTGTGTTTGATGAGAAACGAATGTGATTGTTGGATCTGTTTGTATACCGGCCGAAGGCATTAGCAATCATAGCAAATCCTTGTTGCAATTCATCAAAAGCATCGGAGTCCTCATCAGCTTCACTATAAAGTGCTTGAGCATTGTTGTTGTTGTATTGAACCAATTGAGTTTGTTGAATTTGTTGCTGTGACGGATCATATGGTGTGATGGTTGCAGTTGGTTGAGGAGCAGGTTGAGGAGGAACACTAGTTTGAGCCCACAAAGCAGGTTGTTGATTGTCCGGAAGTAACTGTGGAGCCGGGAGTCCACGAATAGCCCTTTCTTTGTCAACTTCTTTTTGGTGAGGCTTCAAATAGTCGTACAACAATCCGTATGTAGCATGATGAAGATTTTTAGCTTAACGGAGAAAAATGACATACTTCTCCCATTCCGGACCAAGACTACTTAGGAACTTAGTGTTGACAGCAATTCGTGGCATGATGATATTGTGTTTGTCCAAATCATTGATGATGTCTGAAAAGCGATGATGATATGACTCTAATGTCTCTCCTGGTTCAATCATGAAGTGTTCATAGGCCAAGTAGATTTTGGATTCCATGTCTTCCTGATCGAGCATTGTGCCTTCCATAAGAAGATGAATATGTTCCTACATTGCTTTAGCAGTCTTTTGAGCATCAACACTTCGAAGGATCGGATTGGGTAATCCCAAAAGGATGTATTGCATTTCTAGTTCATCGACTTCAAAATGTAGAAGTTCATCACCTGTGAGGTCTGAGACGGTTGCAATGTTGGTGACAGCATCTCTTGGTGGATTGGCATTAGGATCTGCGGGTGTGACAACAGTAGGCATCTGAAATGGACCTTCTATAATGACCTTCTTTAAGAACTTTCCATATGGCTTCTTTAGATCACAAAACCTAAAGAACCTTATCACCCATTGATCATAATTTCCGGGAGTGAGCATTGGAGGTCTATCAAGTGAGCCAGCTTCATGAATTGATTGTTGGCTACTTAAGGCTTCACACATCTTGCCAAACCATGTTGGTTCCTTCATAGTACTCCTGGATGGATGTTGATTGTAGAAGTTTGTGTAAGGTTGTACTTGAAGACTAGGTGGTGGTTGAACCATTTGTGGTGGAATTGCACTAAGTTGTGGAGTATGTTGTTGATTAAATTGTTGTTGATAAATTTGTTGTTGATGATTAAATTGTTGATGTTGTGGACTTAGTTGTTGTTGTTGTTGTTGATTATAAGTGTAAGGAAAATAGCTAGAGTATGGTGGTTGTGACATGTTGAAAACTTGTGTTGTTAAATGGATCTTTGTAGTCGAATGAACCGTTGTTGATGAAGTATCCTTAGGCGTAGAAATCACAGAAAAGCAAAGTACCACTTATGCGTAAAAACACCAAAGATACGCGTAACAGCAATGGTTACGCGTAGGATTAGTTTACGCGTAAGAAATGAGAAACACTAAAGTTATGCGTAAACAGAAAGTTAAGCGTAGAAAACTTAGGCGTAGGATTAACTTATGCGTAAGACAAAGCTTAGGCGTAAGATGAATCTTATGCGTAATGAGTTCTACGCGTAAGCTTAAGCTTATGTGTAATTTTAGGGTTTTACCCAAAAGATCTTTTACACTATCACAGTGCAAAAGATATCCAAAGTCGAAGTGTTTTCAGGCTTATCCAAGCAAGAAAAACACTGAGTAATCCACGAAACTGAAGATCAAACCAAGGAACTCTTATGCGTAAATTTAGGGTTTCGTTATGCGAAGAACTTTACCAAAAATTGATTTTTGCCCAAAGATGTTTCTAAACCATATTTTTTCTGATGAAACAGCTTCAATATCACCAAAATAACACAAAAATATGAAACTTGATGATCCAAAGCTTTAAAACAAGCTATGCGTAGAACTACTACCACGTAAAAAACCAAGCTTAAAAACAATGATCCACACGTAAAGTTTAAAACGTTTTGCCAAAAACAGATATTTTAACACCTAAAAACGTTGAAAGGACAAGAATCTTGGATTAAAAAGTGTAAAAAATCAGTTTTTAAGCGAACCAAAGTTTGAACTGTTGTTACGCATAAGACCGAAACTCACTTTAACAACAAAAATGATTCACCCAACTATTTGGCGAATGATACCACTGTTAGGTTCCCATATTAGTAACACAAGAATCAATAGAAGAAATAGAAGAGAAAGGATCGGATGAACAACTACCAAACACTTATGCGTATGTATAAAGAAAGGTTATGCGTGAAGTGAAAGAGTAAATTGAACAACCAACCCTCAAGTGAGGGTATTACAAGACTATTTATAGGAGAGGGAGCTAGGGCAACACTCCTAGTCCCTTCCTTTCCTTATTGGACTTGGGCCAAGGCTCATGGGCTTTCTACATAAGCCTTGGCATGTTTACTAACATAAAAGCGATATTAAGCTAACTATTACATATGAATCACTAACACTTGAAATATGGTTTTAGGAGTGATTCCAACTTAATCAGGTAGCGCTTCTTTTGCTTTATGTTTGGAATTCATTAAATTGACCAAACAGATGCACTAAAGTGACTCAAACAGATGCACTAAAGTTCATCAAACAAATGTAGTAAAGTTGCATCATATTTTATCATGTTTCCCTTTTGCGTGTAATTGCCATATTTTACGTATGTTTTCTACGCATGCATATAGTTTACTGATCTTGTACTTGTATGGGTATCAAGATGTACATCATGATTTGGACTCGTTTGAGACTGCTCTTGTTCGAAGGCATGCGAACTTTATTCACTATGATTAGTGCCGCCCACAATCAAATAGTGTTGAAGGTATCTGGTTAATTAAGGTTATTTTATACTTATATCTTAAGAATGAAAGATTCTATATGATATATTGAATTCGAATTTCGAATTGATCTAAAAAAAACATAGTTAAAAATAAATTGGTCAAAAGTCGCCAAAGTGTATATTTAATGTGCGAAAGTATTCCACATCTATATTCAATCGTTAACCAAATATGTCTGAACCTCTATATGCCACCTTTACTTGTAGTATATGAAGATGAAAGAAGAGTACTTACACTATGAGCCCATGCAGGTAACGAGGATCATACATGCGCTTCAGATCGATCATCGGGTGAGCATAGAATAGCGGTGGTTAGAGACACAGAGTTCTTGAAAACCCAGCTTTCGAGGTGGATGAAAACATGCAATAGGTACGTTACAATTACTTGTGCCACGGTTGAAAAAATTTCCTATCAACGTAAATCTTAATTATTAGTGATACTTGTTGTAATCCTTGATAATCAGGTAGTAATTATTTTGCTTTACGCTTGAAATTCATTAAATTGACCAAACGGATGCATTAAATGACTCAAATAGACGCACTAAAGTTCATCAAACAGATACAGTAAAGTTGCATAATATTTTATCATTTTTCCCATATGTGTGTAATTGTTGTATTTTACGGATGTTTTCTACACATGCATATGGTTTATTGATCTTGTACTTGTGTTTGACAGGAGTGGATGTCACACCCCCAAATTACCTGTTTTGCAGCGGAATGGAATTCCTGGGGATTGACTGTCATAGCATCACAATCACAGTTATATTGAACGACCTAAAGTGTCGTTTGGAAAATACATCGCTTGATTTAATAAAAACATTCAGAGTTACAAAGATAGGTCCCAAATGAAATTAGACATGTGCGGAAAATAAGTTTGGTACAAGTCAAACGATGTTTTAAAAATGTATAAATCCATGTGTGACGCGTCGTCACCGCGACTCTATGATATGTCCACATGCATGCCATGAAGTGAATGCCTTAGTTACCTGAAAATACATTACTAAAAGTGTCAACACAAATGTTGAGTGAGTTCATAGAGTTCTTGAAAATGTTTAATACGACTACCACAAGTATAGGCCATGTATGACAATATGTCACAAAAATGATACAATTGCTTAAGCACATGACACCGAAGCTTGACTGATCATGATGTTCGCCCCAACAGAGTGTTTTGCCAAACAACTCAAAATTCTGACATGAAGTGAAATGCATCCGTTTAACCAGTTGGAATCCACCAACCCGGATGGAGGAGTCACCCTCAATAGATCTATCCACTCACCCTCGCTTCTATGAAATTAACGGTTCATGATTATGAAATGGGGACATTTAACTGGAAATGAGGTAACTTAAGCAACGTAATGAATTTGATATACTTGGTATCGTAATAAAAATGATGTGCAATGTATTCTCCCTCGTAGGTTTGAAATAAAGTAAAAACTTGAATAAATCGGGGCTATGAAAACTCACCTGTTGCAATGTTTATGATGATATAATGGCAATACTGAAATGAGGCGCAACCTCTGACCGTGACCTATTATAAATGATATGTTCTAATGTAAATCATGAAACAATGTCGTGCATGCAAACTCATATGATATCCATACCACTTGTACATTTGAAAATAATGTTTAACGTCGAAATGTATGTTTATGACATCTCGTCATATTATAAAATACTTTACAAGTATTTACGTTGAAATGATATCCTACGATAGTCATTTAGTGATTTATTATGAAATTATAACTTTTCGTCGTAAAATAATGTTATTGAAAATTTCATGAAAGTGACTAAGTAGCCTTGAAAAGCTAGTCATAAAATGGTGCACGTCGAGTGTTAGGAAATGAACTCAACGGTTTTGGGAAGCTTGTATCATTATCTCAAAGTTTTAGCATTTAAGTTTTCATCCTAGAGGTCTCGATCATGGAGAAAAAGATAGGTAAAGTATGGTACTTGTGTCCGAAATATTGTTTAAGGGTGGTTTTCGGCAAAGTTTAAGTGACCGTATTTTATTCGTTACAACTCCGCTTGACGAACGGTTGGACATTTTGAAAAATATGCTAGGCGAGCTTACTTCTACTAGAAAACATCATTTTATAAGAAAAAGTACTCCAAATTAGTTCCCCAAAATAGTTCTCCAAATTTTGTTCTCCAAAATATTTGTTCTCCAAAATTTTGTTCTCCAAAATATTTGTTCTTCAAATTTTGTTCTCCAAAATATTTGTTCTCCAAATTTTTGTCTTAGCTTCATATCAAAGTAAACTTATATATTTTTGATAAATCGCCACATTTCATAACGCTTAAGACCCATTTTTGACTCGTAAAAAGTGGACGTAACATGCTGAATTTTCCGGTTTTTATAGTTTTCGTCGTCCAACTTGAAAATATCATAACTTGTTCGTTATAACTCCGTTTTAACCCGTTCAAGCGGCCACGTTTTCGTTTTAAAATATATTTTCCAAATATCTAGCCCAAAATATTTTGCTTACTGTCGAAAATTCCAGAATTTCAAAATATGATCTGACCTCTAAATAAAGTAGTGAAATGAGTTTCTCGCGCAAAACCTATTCTAACCAATTCAAACCAACGCCGAATCTATTCTAATCCTACCATACACCTTCTTAGGGTGTCATGGGTTCCTAGACATCATCAAAAATGATATATCACAAGAGATTATTATTTGGATAATTAAAACCCATTATATGTTCTAAAAACTCATTAAAGTGGTATGGATCATGGAATTCATGCATGTTTTTCTTGCAAAAATAATGAGATAACATAAATATGAATATGAAAGAGTAATAAAAATCATGAAATGCTTACTTGAGTGATTGAAGAGTTTTGAGCAAAGTATACTTAAATAAATCATGAGGTTTTTATTTCAAAACCTATACTAGATCACTACATGAGCTTGATAATTACTTGAACCTTGAAAAATTAATGGATTCTCTTGATGTTCTTCCCTTGGCCGGTTATGGAGGAGAGGAGAGGAGAGGATATATTTTTTTTTCACCTTGTAAATGTGTAGTGTATGTGTAAAATGAAATAATATCTAGTATAGAGAATCTTAAGTTAATATCTAGTAAGATATTTTGTAACAAGTGGTGACTAAGGGGGGGGGGTTTGATGTAATTTTGTGGTATAAATGTATTTAAATGTAGATATAATAGGTATTTTGTAAATATAATTAGGTATTAATTGTAGCGTTAACTAAAAATAGATTTTAACGGAACAAAATAAAGTGTATTGAAGTCATAAAAATTATAAAAATACATTTCTTACATGAGTTGAGTGAAATAATAATTATCGAGTTGCATATACGAAAACCGTCGTAAATATTTATACATAACAATTTATATACAAAATAAATTGAAAACATCGGGTAAACTAATAATATAATTTTTATAGTCTTAAAATGATTATAAAAATATATTGAGATTATTTTTGGAAGTGTCGGATCAATTTTTCAAAATAAATGTTTACGCGATAGCGTTTATTTAATAGGAAAATAAACGTTTCATGAAAAATGCAAATCCATGCATGAACTGATATGAAATGATGTTATTGATGATATGTAGACTAAATCTAGTCTATATGAAATGTCCTTGATGATATGTTCATGAATACGTAGCTTAACCCTCCAGGTTACGCATATTTGATACTCGTAAACCTAGTTTACGTAAAATAATGAATAGTGACTCATGAATAGTGATTCCCGAGATGAATAGTGAAATTTCCAAAGTTTGTAAATTGACCTGAAATTACGAGTTGTCACATTCGCCCATCCAAAAAGGAATTCAGTCACTGAATTCAGTCCATGTTAGGTTCTACGGTGTTACTTATGAAAAGGTGAGAATATTTGAGTCGCATTGGGTCGTCCAATGTTTTTCTGAATCGTACCACGCCCTTCCAAGACGGGACTTTGAACATAAATTTGTTGCCAACTTGAAATTCTAATGGTTTGCGACTTATGGATCATACTTCCAATATTTTGCGTCGTATATTGACGTAGCTTATCTAGCTATATGTTGTTACTTGTAACTGATTTTTGATTTGTACGATTTCTGTGTTGTTTCATGAATAAGTCATTGACTAGTGAGTTGGACTTTCCTGATTTTGACCTGTGAATAAGTGATTGACACCTCAACCTTAGAGTGCCTCAAATGGTGTAGTCAATATGTTGATGTAATAACTATTGTTGTAAAGCAACTTGTTCGATGAAGAATGATTTACCTAATCATTTCTAGAAAATTACACATGCCTTGAGTATATCTTGTAATGTTTGAATTGTTCTCTCGCTCTAACCATTGAGCTGAGGATAATAGGCGGTAATCATGTCCTAGTAGGTTCCATGGAAAGATTGAAATGATTGCTAGAAATCTAAGGAAAATCGGCTTCCTTATATTATGTACAACTGAAATTGATACTACGTGTCTCGTGCCAAATTTCAAAATGTTAAGTCTGTTGAAAAATGACCTTATTGAAAAGAATAGATTATGGGTAACAATTGTGATTCCTCGCGTTTCTCGTTCCAGCGAATGTCATGATTTGAATCTTACTTGCCTAAGGTGTTTAGTCTCCATGACTAAAATGTTTATGGTTTGATTATCGAAGTGTTTCCATGCTCTATGTTGTAAAATCACAAAACCTTAAATATTCAAGTGATGTGGTGTGATGGTTGATTGTCAAGATTTGTCCCAATATTGAGTGCTTCTAAAATATTTCATCACTTATATTGATATCATGCTAGTATGAAAATAGATATCAGCTCATACTATGTCGAAGAATGTTTGTTCTAATTTCACTTGTAGATGGAGAGTCATTGATTGTCCGATATGTTCAAACCTGTTGCATCTCTTGATATGAAAGTGAGGCTATCTGTAATTTCTAGAGAACACAATGCCTTAGGGGAAGTTTATATCGATAACCTAAATTTAACCAAAATTTTCCTCTAAGGGAAACTCATTGTAGGAAAGTTCACATATTGTTGAGGCCATGTTTAATGGAATGTTCTGCAGTCTCAGCTAGAAGACTTGGTTGATCCCTTTAGTGTTGCTTAGTGTGTATACGCTTCGTACTAAATCTTGTAACTTGGTCTAGCTAGTACTTTTGAAATGATATAATTTGGCTTCTAGTCCAAAATAGTGGTTCGGAATGTCTCGTGATGTCTTAAGATTTTTGTTAGGTTTTGAAAGATCTCGCTACCTACTTCTAGTCCTTGTTGGTAATTCCGAAATCCTTTCATTGTTTTCTTGTATCGAGGAATCCTCCTCATAGATTGTATAGGAAGCCTTTCCTAAAAAGGTCACTCGTCAAATTCTAACTTATCGGATGAGTGAGGGATGAATGGCGTAGGCTTCTATAGAGTGTTAACAAAAGAAATGTTTATGACCAATTTATCTGATTACAAAGCTTTGCTTTTGAGTGAAGATTGTTTTCATGACATAATTCTTCCTGAATTATACATAGGTGATCAGGCCATGTATAATCGAGGACAAATGATGTGATGCTTGGTTTTGTTGAAATGGTATTATGTTTCTCCGAAGTTTTAGATGGTATTCAACGTTTTGTTTGGTAAGATAATGGCTCAATAATTTTTCAGAGTAACATGAAAATCGTTTCGCATGATGGTATTAAATAATTGATAAAATGACTGAAAACCAATTGATAGGGTGATAACGAAACAACTTGTTTTAAAACTTTATGAAACAATGTTTCTAAGATGGTGTAGAATAGCTTGAAATAAAATTTAAGTGAAATAATGTTATGAAGTAGTAGCAAAGTAACTTGAAATATAATTTGTCGAATGGTTTGTAGGATACATGGAAGAACCTCATAGAGTGGTAATAGTCTCCTAATTGGTCAAGAATAAAGTTGGCCTAACCCCTAGTAAGATAGTGATGTATTGTCGCGAAATGATTGAAAATTGGGCAATTGGAATAGGGAATGGAATAAACAAAGATTGTGATTATCGTGGAGGTAATAAATGATAAAGATTACATTAGCTAGAAAGGTACTTATTATCAGTTCCTGTTGATGGTCTAATCATGTTTCAAGTGTAGGAGTAGTAGGTTGTCTAATAACAACAGCTTTGAAACTCTCAAAGTCCTTAAATCTATAAGATAGTGTAGTTTCTGTAGTCTTAGTGGTAGATGGTAGTGGTGTGTCAAATCATGCACGCTTCCCAAGCGGCAAATCAAATGTATGACTAATAGGTCCACTAGGACTAAGCTTGTAAGTCCTACCAAATGGTATGATCTGTCCCAACAGAATGATAAAAACTGTCCTAATCCTACAGTGAATCAATGGTGATCGTGATGGTGTAGGTGAAACTTCGTCCTCCTAAAAGGGTTCAGTCTCATCATCTGATGTTATCGGTGTTGAGTCAACTGATGTTAAAATTGTGATAGGGAATGACAGGGCATTCTCCATGTGAAAGTGATGGGATGGGTATCTGAAGGCATTAATGTGACAATCGATTTGAAATGAAAGTAAATAACTCGCAAAATGTGCGTATGAAACTGCATGTATAGTGACTATGCACTTATGATGAAATGATGAGATGCTATGATTATGTAGTTATAGTCTAGGGTCAATGATGTAACCTAGTTCTCTATAACCGAAGCTCTGATGCCAATCTGTCACACCCCCAAATTACCTGTTTTGCAGCGGAATGGAATTCTTGGGGATTGACTGTCATAGCATCACAATCACAGTTATATTGAACGACCTAAAGTGTCGTTTGGAAAATACATCGCTTGATTTAATAAAAACATTCAGAGTTACAAAGATAGGTCCCAAATGAAATTAGACATGTGCGGAAAATAAGTTTGGTACAAGTCAAACGATGTTTTAAAAATGTATAAATCCATGTGTGACGCGTCGTCACCGCGACTCTATGATATGTCCACATGCATGCAATGAAGTGAATTCCTTAGTTACCTGAAAATACATTACTAAAAGTGTCAACACAAATGTTGAGTGAGTTCATAGAGTTCTTGAAAATGTTTAATACGACTACCACAAGTATAGGTCATGTATGACAATATGTCACAAAAATGATACAATTGCTTAAGCACATGACACCGAAGCTTGACTGATCATGATGTTCGCCCCAACAGAGTGTTTTGCCAAACAACTCAAAATTCTGACATGAAGTGAAATGCATCCGTTTAACCAGTTGGAATCCACCAACCCGGATGGAGGAGTCACCCTCAATAGATCTATCCACTCACCCTCGCTTCTATGAAATTAACGGTTCATGATTATGAAATGGGGACATTTAACTGGCAATGAGGTAACTTAAGCAATGTAATGAATTTGATACACTTGGTATCGTAATAAAAATGATGTGCAATGTATTCTCTCCCGTAGGTTTGAAATAAAGTAAAAACTTGAATAAATCGGGGCTATGAAAACTCACATGTTGCAATGTTTATGATGATATAATGGCAATACTGAAATGAGGCGCAACCTCTGACCGTGACCTATTATGAATGATATGTTCTAATGTAAATCATGAAACAATGTCGTGCATGCAAACTCATATGATATCCATACCACTTGTACATTTGAAAATAATGTTTAACGTCGAAATGTATGTTTATGACATCTCGTCATATTATAAAATACTTTACAAGTATTTACGTTGAAATGATATCCTACGATAGTCATTTAGTGATTTATTATGAAATTATAACTTTTCGTCGTAAAATAATGTTATTGAAAATTTCATGAAAGTGACTAAGTAGCCTTGAAAAGCTAGTCATAAAATGGTGCACGTCGAGTGTTAGGAAATGAACTCAACGGTTTTGGGAAGCTTGTATCATTATCTCAAAGTTTTAGCATTTAAGTTTTCATCCTAGAGGTCTCGATCATGGAGAAAAAGATAGGTAAAGTATGGTACTTGTGTCCGAAATATTGTTTAAGGGTGGTTTTCGGCAAAGTTTAAGTGACTGTATTTTATTCGTTACAACTCCGCTTGACGAACGGTTGGACATTTTGAAAAATATGCTAGGCGAGCTTACTTCTACTAGAAAACATCATTTTATAAGAAAAAGTACTCCAAATTAGTTCCCCAAAATAGTTCTCTAAATTTTGTTCTCCAAATTTTGTTCTCCAAAATATTTGTTCTCCAAATTTTGTTCTCCAAAATATTTGTTCTCCAAATTTTTGTCTTAGCTTCATATCAAAGTAAACTTATATATTTTTGATAAATCGACACATTTCATAACGCTTAAGACCCATTTTTGACTCGTAAAAAGTGGACGTAACATGCTGAATTTTCCGGTTTTTATAGTTTTCGTCGTCCAACTTGAAAATATCATAACTTCTTCGTTATAACTCCGTTTTAACCCGTTCAAGCGGCCACGTTTTCGTTTTAAAGTATATTTTCCAAATATCTAGCCCAAAATATTTTGCTTACTGTCGAAAATTCCAGAATTTCAAAATATGATCAGACCTCTAAATAAAGTAGTCGAAATGAGTTTTTCTCGCGCAAAACCTATTCTAACCAATTCAAACCAACGCCGAATCTATTCTAATCCTACCATACACCTTCTTAGGGTGTCATGGGTTCCTAGACATCATCAAAAATGATATATCACAAGAGATTATTATTTGGATAATTAAAACCCATTATATGTTCTAAAAACTCATTAAAGTGGTATGGATCATGGAATTCATGCATGTTTTTCTTGCAAAAATAATGAGATAACATAAATATGAATATGAAAGAGTAATAAAAATCATGAAATGCTTACTTGAGTGATTGAAGAGTTTTGAGCAAAGTATACTTAAATAAATCATGAGGTTTTTATTTCAAAACCTATACTAGATCACTACATGAGCTTGATAATCACTTGAACCTTGAAAAATTAATGGATTCTCTTGATGTTCTTCCCTTGGCCGGTTATGGAGGAGAGGAGAGGAGAGGATATATTTTTTTTCACCTAGTAAATGTGTAGTGTATGTGTAAAATGAAATAATATCTAGTGTAGAGAATCTTAAGTTAATATCTAGTAAGATATTTTGTAACAAGTGGTGACTAAGGGGGGGTTGGCCGGCCATGGGGTATTTGGGGGGGTTTGATGTAATTTTGTGGTATAAATGTATTTAAATGTAGATATAATAGGTATTTTGTAAATATAATTAGGTATTAATTGTAGCGTTAACTAAAAATAGATTTTAACGGAACAAAATAAAGTGTATTAAAGTCATAAAAATTATAAAAATACATTTCTTACATGAGTTGAGTGAAATAATAATTATCGAGTTGCATATACGAAAACCGTCGTAAATATTTATACATAACAATTTATATACAAAATAAATTGAAAACATCGGGTAAACTAATAATATAATTTTTATAGTCTTAAAATGATTATAAAAATATATTGAGATTATTTTTGGAAGTGTCGGATCAATTTTTCAAAATAAATGTTTACGCGATAGCGTTTATTTAATAGGAAAATAAACGTTTCATGAAAAATGCAAATCCATGCATGAACCGATATGAAATGATGTTATTGATGATATGTAGACTAAATCTAGTCTATATGAAATGTCCTTGATGATATGTTCATGAATACGCAGCTTAAACCTCCAGGTTACGCATATTTGATACTCGTAAACCTAGTTTACGTAAAATAATGAATAGTGACTCATGAATAGTGATTCCCGATATGAATAGCGAAATTTCCAAAGTTTGTAAAATGACCTGAAATTACGAGTTGTCACAGTGGATGCTAAAGTGAATAACCTAATACAGAACAACATGGAACATTCATACATAAAAGTTATCCTACTTATGAAACTATCGCACAGGAATTGGTTTTGAATAAGTGTAAAATGAAAAGTAGATAATATCAGTTACATCTTCTGTTGTAAACTCCCTGTAGTAAATACGATATACAATTTGTATAGATCTTGTATATAATTGACTTCAGCTTCAAGATTTCATTATAATAAAGTTTCATATTCTATATTTGTGGTTTTAGTATAAATCTGTCTCTTTATAACATTCATTTCTTTGGAATGTTGTTATCAGTGGATGATGTAACAGGTGGTATCTCAGTAGAATCTTTCTTTGAAGGCTCATCAACTTGAATATTTGTTGGTCGTTAACCGTGTTTGTCTTATCCTTGTTTCGAGCCTTCTTTTCGTCAATTTCATGAACCTAAAAGTATTGAACTTGTTTTGCTTTTATGATAGAAACAGATGCACTAAATACATCAAACGGATGCACTAAAGTTCCTCAAACAGATGCATTAAATCAAATAGGTGCACTAAAGTTATAGATGAGAATGAACACATTCATTAATGTAAATGATAAGCAAATTCATTTACTGAATGTAATGGTGATGAAGGGCTAAATCTGTATATTAAAAAAAAAAAAAAAAAAAAAAAACCATTTGTTGTGCGTTTGGGAGTAAAAAATATAAACCTACAGATATAGTTGAACAAAAAGGTAGCAATAAACATACAAAGAATTAGTCACGTTATGAACGAATTGATCTTATTATAAACTTGAATTGCGTATACAAGAGATGCATTTTACATTTATGAGTGATGCTACAATCAGAATACAACGTCTCCTAAGATATAGTAAGCTAAACAAAAGTTGAAAAATAAGATTTTTACAAGCTAAGCAATGACTATCTTCAAATTCTTACAAAATGTGAAACATTCAGAGAAGCCTCTCAAATCTTCTACCTTTCGATGCCTATAAAGTCATCATCTTGTAACAAATCATCATCAACGTTCAACCAAGAACCAATGGCATCTTCTCGTCTGACAAAATCATCTTCGTCACTAAAGTCGTCCATTATAGAAAGTTTCAGATGGGACATGTCAAATGTGTATTGCTAAAATAGAACCTGAATTAGTTGAACAATGATTATGAGTTAAACATTCATTATGTAATATTCCATACATATGCCCTAAAATGTTTAAAAAATATTATATTGCCAAACACTGCTTAATATTCCATACAGATGCATTATTTTTCTAATACAGATGCACTAAAGTGTACAGAACTATTATATAGCCAAACACCCCCAGTATTTACTACATCACTGAATAATCCTTATGCTGTATTACATAAACATGCCTTGTTTTTTTAAATACAAATGCACTAAATATACACAACACCCCAATGTAAATTAAATGAATTCAATATTGCTGAACATACAAAATATCAGATGAGTTTGAATAATCCTTATGCAATGTTAGTATATTGCCAAACATATAAAAAATATCAAATGAGTTTAATAATCCTTATAATCCATACAAATACGTTGCTTTTTTAATGCAAATGCACTAAGATATACATAATTTTACAAACACTAATACATATTCAATTTAGTTAATATGGAACAAAAAAAACTAATAAGAATATAAATTTCATAAATATATTATGGCTTGATTTTTTACTTACCACCATCGAGAGTATTGACCCTCTGACACTTGAAGAGATTTTGTACTTTTCGTGGGCAAAACACTACAAGTAAGTTAAGTTTGTACTCTCTCACAAATGATCAAACAGATTTTAGCGTTCGACGAATTTATCATATTGCCTAATCATACTCAATAGGATGCCTTAATGTATCACACGATGCGCTAATAACAATAAATGATGCACTAATATATCACACATCATAACATTTATGACATACAAATAAACAAACAAACACATAGCTTAAATGATTTCAGTATGATTTTATCTAACAAACTTATTATTTTTTTATCAGCTTTTATGCTACATCGATGCCCTAATAGAATCTTAAAATTGATGCCCTAATACATTCTTAATACATACACACTAAACATACAAATTGTTGCCCTAATGCAGTATTAGAACAGATGCATTAAATAAACAAACAAACTGATACCCTAATACAATATTAAAATAGATGTTATAAACAAACAAACAACTGATGCTCTAATATTGTCTTAAAACAAATGCTCTTTTTCATGATACCCTTATGCACCTTAAATAATTTCAGTGCTATTATCTAACAAAAACAAATGTTATTTTCATCAAACTTTGATGCACTGATAAACATACATGCTACAAATGAATGCATCACACTTACAAAATCTCATTGAGTCATTTCATCAAACATATGGTGTGCACTTTCAGTAAACACGTTTTTATACATCTTTTCTGCCAAATTTGTTCCATATTAGATAGAAAACATGTTTATATGATGATAAACTTTCAACAAAAATTCAGAAAGTAATCAAATCATAGATTAAATTTGATTAATCAGCAAAATTAGTTTACTTTTAATTTAAAACTAACTTTCTCTTCATTGTTGTATGATTAACTCTTCAAAATACATTATTAATTATATAATTAGTTAGTTAGGGTTTGTATTACCTGAAAGATGAACTTATCTTCATGAAACGAAGCCGCTATCGTCGGTGACTGTGACGATGCTACTGGTGTGGTGACTGGAATGATGGCTGATCCGCGCAGAACAGTCAAGTTTTCTCACGCAAGCTGGCCACTTGTGAATGACCAACTGTAAGAAACTTAAAACTGCTCAAGCACGAATGCAATGAAGATCAGGAGAGTATAGTGTTTCCCGGTCGTTAAGTCCCAACGAAGCCGTGCGAGAATAGTCAAACGTGTAATGATCGAGAGATTTGAACGGGAAAAGATATTTGAAGATGATTATAACTAAGGAAAAGCCCATAAACTACAGTGGCTTAAATGCAAATTAAAGGAAATTAAAAGATAAAATCTATTAAATAAACGCTATCACTATATTTAAAGTGATGAACGATTAAAACTTAAAACTAAAACTTACGCTTGAATAAAAATTACGTAGACGTACAAAATAAAAAGTGAAACTTACACAATATAAATCCTAAAAATATGAAAAATACATTTTTACAATCCTAATGATAAAAGAAAATTTATAGAAAAAGAAAGTTATTTTTATAACTAATTAATTAATTACTATTAATTAAAAACTATTTTTAACTATTTAATAATTACTTAAAATACAAGAAAATAGGAAATAAAGCTAGAAAAATAAAATTATGAAATGAAAAAGTCTAAAATATCAAAAGAGAATTTTAAAAACTATTTTTGTATTTTTATGATTATTTTTCTATTTTCTAGGAATTTTAAACTATTAAAAACTAATTAAAATATTTAAAAATACAAATTTAACTAAGAAAAATCTAGAAAAATACTTTTTTGGCTTTTTATATTTATCTTAACTTAATAAAAATGAAAACTTATTTTTTAGAACCTTTTTCTAATTTTTTATATTAAATACTAATTAAAAATGCTTAAAAACTCATTTAAAATAGGAAAAATAGCAAATTAACTTAGAAAAATCTGAAAATTTCAGGAAAAGTCTAAAACATATTTAGGAAGCTAGGAAAATTGGAAAAACAAGTGCTTGTTTGGAAGATTTAGAAACTGAGGCACAAGTGCTTATTGAAATAAGCACTTGAAATAGCAAATGGAATCCAAAGGCCACCAACCCAAAACAGAAGCTATGAAATACTAAAAGAACTAAAATGGAACAAGTTACAACAAGCTACAACCTCTGGATAGGCAAATTGCAATGATTGATGAGTTGAGCTTATAATCTAAAAAACAGTTTCTGGGGCCATCTTGCAGGCAGAAAATAAGCAATCAAATAAGCTGAGAACAGAAAATCAACAGATGGGACTTGAACTAGACCTAGCTAGGAACATTCAAACCAAAGACCAAGCTTAGACAAGCTATTGTGACCTCTGTGCAAGGACTGCAAGATCTGCACAAGACCTGTGCAGATTAGTGCCCTTGCACAGGGCACTTTAGCCTAATTTGACAAGCCAGTTTGAGCTTGTAGAAAAAATTACAAAAATCTGATAAAATAGCCATAAGAAATTAGACCAGGATGACTTTTTAAAATCACTAGTTTCAATGAAATTGGCTAAGAAATGAGTTCAATAAAATTCCTCCTATCTTGGCCAAAACTGGTATTATGCAATTTGACTTTTTTAACAAAACTAAAAAAGTTGACTTTTCTGAGCTTTGATCCAGATTTAAGGACTGATAATGGTGTTATGTGATGTTATAAGACTACTGCAAGCTAGCTTGATGATTCTTAAACACAAAACAAGTGATTTGCTTTTCTAAAATCCAACAGTGAGGAACTGAAGACAGTTAGATGAGATTTTTGACTTTTAATGATTTGCAGGCACAAACTTAGACAGATAAGTACTCAAATGAGTTGAACAAGCTTAAAGCATCAAGAGCTAAGCACTGACCAAGCCAAATGGACCAGTGAAACAACAGATCCAAACAACCCTTTAATACGATATAAAACTCAAAATACTTAAACCACTAAACTGACTTAGACCAATTATCAAACTAAGCTTACATGACCTAAATACAACCATATTAACATGTTAAAATTAGTGGTGACCACAGAAACAAGATAAAGCATAAAATACAAAATGACTTGAAATTTGAAAATGAAACAGCACTCATTGTTTCCAAGCTTGCAGGCTAAGACCAAACCCAAGACTACTCTAATCCTAGTCTATTCCAACCCCAAGTCAACCTCTGCAACAACAATATCCAGTTCCATACCCAATTGAGCTCATGGTTGACTTTTGTTGACTGAAATCCAAACTTGCATGAACTTTAAATGCAGGCTTACAAAAAGCAATTATAAGCTTATATAAGCTTATATGAGCTTATAAGTGAGCTGGTAGAGATTTGAACATAAACAATTGAAACTTAAAATTGCAACAGTGGACACAAAATTGAAAGGTGAACCAACACTTGAATTGAAACTTGGTAATAGTTTTAATACAATGAAACTACTGAGTTTGATACAGAATCAACTTTAAATTACCATTTAGAACTATTTAAGACATGTTAAGATAAAAACGACATACATTCTAATTTTAAAAACTAACTACTCCTTGTTTCCTCTTTCTTCTTCTTTCTTTTATACTTCAAAAAGTCTTGCCACGTGTCTCTGAGTGGATCCCACTTAGTTCCAGAGTCATTGGGTCATTTTTGTGAGATTTGGCCACTTTGTGTGTTTTGGCGGGAAAGGGGCAATTTGAGTGTAGGGGTCTTAGACTGCAACTAGGGGGGTGGAGGTAGGTGTAATGATTATGGAGGAGGGGAGAAGATAAGGTGAGGCAGGGATAAGGAGTGGGTGATGGGAGAGGGTATTGGGAGAGGGAATTGCAGTTGCAGGCCAAGTGGGGAAGAGGAAGCAGGAGGTGGAGGGAAGCTTATCTGTTTGACCATGGGGGTTCAAAAAGGCTAAAGACAGGGGTCCAAGAGTAAAAGGCAGGGGTCATTTGCAATTTGACTAGTCCAAGAGGTAGTAATAGGGTTTAGAATACAAGGGACTTATTTGTAATTTCAAACTGTAGGGACCTAGGTCCAATATCTCAAAGTTGCTCCAAGGACTGAAATTGACAAGTGTTAATATTACAAGGACCAAAGTTGCCATTTTCACATTTTTCAGGGACCAATTTTGCCAATTTTCAAAGTTGAAGGACCATTCTTGTAATTTTCTCAAACTTTTGATATTTTTCACCAAAGGACTAAATTTGACAAGTTATGATTTAAAAAGGACCTTTGGTGACTTTTCTTTTGAAATTTTGACTCGGGGACTATTTTACAGCTTTTAGAAACTTGGGGACTGAAACCGCCAATTATGCAAACTTTGCTCATTTTTCATCTGATTTTAAACATTTTGCTTCTGAAACATATAAAATGTAATTTTGGAATATTTTCAGTGTTTTGATGCAATTGTGAGCATTTTTAAGACGCGTTTTGCGATTCAGATTGATTAAAATGATGAGTATTTACACACTCATCAATCCCCACACTAAACTATTGCTAGTCCCTAGCAATCTTTTGAGAAAAACTTAATGGATTTGAAACTCTTTACCAAAAGCCATTACTTCTGGAGTAGCCAAATGTTTTAGTTCAAGTAAGAACCATGGTACATCGATAACCATGTGATTTTGAGCAAACCACCGACTTTCAACGGATTTGATTTTGTCTTTACCGTAAGCCGCATTTTACGGACTAGCCAACTCTTAGATAAATTATCAATATTATCTTTGGTGAGCTGATTACCAATTATGGTTTTCCAACCGCCTTTACCACAAGCCATAAACTTGCGGGCTAGCCAACTCTTCACTTTTAAGGATATGGTGAACTGAATACCATACAATTTTGGGCAAATTGTAAGCCGTCAACGGATTTGAGATATCTTTGCCAAGAGCCGTTTGCTCTGGATTAGCCAATCCTTTTGTTTATTAGACAAGGCGGACTGATAACCAAATGAGTAAGTGCAAAACACTTACTCCAAAAAAAAATTTTGGCCAAAATGGGGAATTAGGCGGTATAATTATATGATAAAATTCGTGAGAATTCCCCCACACTTAGAAATGAATATTGCCCTCAATATTCAAAGTACCGGTTATGCCGAAACATAGAACGTAAAAGGGAAATACTACGGCCATTATTTAGAAAGATTTTTTTTTTTTTTTCAAACTTTGTATATATACACAACATGTGGGCAACCCCACACTAGGGTGGTAGAACAGAGAAAGAAGACAGAAATATGGGTGAAAACCCATATTGTGTGTGCTACTGTTTTTGATTCCCGAGTCGCTAGCTTGACTCGACCCCGAATTAATTGGTTCATGGGGAAGCAAGGTGGAAGAAACAATCTCCATCGGACTTTCAATCAAGATGTTTGGACAAACATTTGAAGCAAGTGAAAGTTCCACACCGATGAGATATAGAGACGACCCGCTCACAGATGATAAATGAAAATTTGAGGTCAAAGATAGTGTCCTCATTCCCGAAGGAGAAAAGGGAAAGAGCAACCACACCATTAGTGAAGAATGGAATAAATATGTGCATCACAATGCATGTCCATTCCTCATCAGAAAGAAGCAAATCACCATTTTTGACATTTTAAGCTTAAACTTGAAGCTTGTATGGTGATTGGTAACAAAATTTCCGGAGGGAGAGCTGGAAACGGTTCTTCAATCAATAGATTTTCAAGAAAGAGGATGTCTCCCTCCGAATCAAAGTAAGTATTGTCAATTCCTGTTGGAATCGACTCATCACTAAGAAAATCATCGACCTCCTTCCAAAAGTTGTCATCTTCCTCATCTAGAGTGAGAGAAGGAATGGAAGAGTCGGAAATGGGATAAGAAATGAGTGGATGATCATTATATAGGAGATTTATGGTTTCTCCAAGATCGGCTTCGAAATCAAAGAGATCATCGTCACTTTCCGATGAAAGTGGAGTGATGTGAGTGAGTTCATCGGTGAACTCCTCAAGAAGAGGATCAGACTGTGGGCGTGATGCCTCAACATACTCGATGTCTCCATAAGATTTACAATCATCGCTAAAATCGGATAAAGTCTCAAAATGATCATTAGAACACTCAAGAGGGGAAGGGATATCACACATATGGTCAATAGTTCCCTGTGACTCTCCCGGGATTGGGACAAGGTCCTCAACACTAGACTTTATAAATTCGTCCGATTCCTTTTCAGGAACAGTGTCAAGATGCTCATCCCCCATGTTCAGAAAGTGAGTGGGAGCTTGGTGTGATAACAAATGTGACTGAGGGAGTTGAGAAGGACTAGCATACATATGTTTTATACTTAACATTTGTTCTTCCGCTAGTAATTCCATCATAGTCTTTTCTCCCTGATTTTCCACGGAAGGAATTTCAACTGATGAATTTGATGAATCTGTACATAATTCATTAATATCAAGGGTAACATCATCATCATCATCATTAGGAATGAAACGGAATCGAGAGCTAGATTTGAATGCTTTTGTAGTCTAATTGATTCCCTAACAGTGTTTTCAATGGCAATCTGGGAATCTAATTTAGCAGCCTGCTCCTCCGCTAACAATTCTTCCATGGATTTCTCGTGTGACATAGCCGACTCTTCCTTAAGTTCTTTTAATAACTCAAGACTCTTCAAGAGAAGGTCTGCGTAGTTTCATGAGGAGTTGCTTGAATCATTTGGTATTGTGGAGGTTGGTCTTGATACGAAGAGTCGTAATTGTTACAAGGAAATGGATTCCCTGTTTGACAATCCGAGCTAGAGTGAGGACCTCTACAATACTCACAACAGAAAACTGATGTACGTGAGTCATATGTATTGTAGTCATAATTGTTATCAGGAACCCGCTCATAGACAAGTGTGTTTCCGATTGACAATCGAAGCGGAGTGTGAACCATCACAGATTCACAACAAGTAAAACTGCTGAGTCTCACAAAGGTGGTAGCTGATGGAATAAATCGGTTGTGTTATGGTAGGAATAGGGATCTTGGTTATAGACAGACCCGTTTCCCGATTCCACCATGCTACAACTGGGGCAATTGCCACCATTATAAGGACCACCACACCATTGACAACCAAGAGGGTGAGGATAAGACATAGAAAGAATCAAATGGTTCTAGAGGGTAAGAAATGAAGAATCAAAAGGGTGAGAGGGTAAAGAGGAATATTTTTGGATTTTTGAAAAACATTTTATAAAAACAAAGAATGAAAATATTTTTGGAGTAGTTAACACTTTAGGAAAAGTGTTAATGAACTTTTGATCCCCGGCAGCGGCGCCAAAATTTGATCCGCGCAGAACAGTCAAGTTTTCTCACGCAAGCTGGCCACTTGTGAATGACCAACTGTAAGAAACTTAAAACTGCTCAAGCACGAATGCAATGAAGATCAGGAGAGTATAGTGTTTCCCCAAGTCGTTAAGTCCCAACGAACGTCGCGAGAATAGTCAAACGGTAATGATCGAGAGATTTGAACGGAAAAGATATTTGAAGATGATTATAACTAAGGAAAAGCCCATAAACTACAAGGGCTTAAATGCAAATTAAAGGAAATTAAAAAGATAAAATCTATTAAATAAACGCTATCACTATATTTAAAGTGATGAACGTTTAAAACTTAAAACTAAAAACTTACGTTAGAATAAAAATTACGTGAGCGTACAAAATAAAAAAGTGAAACTTACACAATATAAATCCTAAAAATATGAAAAATACAATTTTACAATCCTAATGATAAAAGAAAATTTATAGAAAAAGAAAATTATTTTTATAACTAATTAATTAATTACTATTAATTAAAAACTATTTTTAACTATTTAATAATTACTTAAAATACAAGAAAATAGGAAATAAAGCTAGAAAAATAAAATTATGAAATGAAAAAGTCTAAAATATCAAAAGAGAATTTTCAAAACTATTTTGTATTTTTATGATTATTTTTCTATTTTCTAGGAATTTTAAACTATTAAAAACTAATTAAAATATTTAAAAATACAAATTTAACTAAGAAAAATCTAGAAAAATACTTTTTTGGCTTTTTATATTTATCTTAACTTAATAAAAATGAAAACTTATTTTTTAGAACCTTTTTCTAATTTTTTATATTAAATACTAATTAAAAATGCTTAAAAACTCATTTAAAATAGGAAAAATAGCAAATTAACTTAGAAAAATCTGAAAATTTCAGGAAAAGTCTAAAACATATTTAGGAAGCTAGGAAAATTGGAAAAAAAAGTGCTTGTTTGGAAGATTTAGAATCGAGGCACAAGTGCTTATTGAAATAAGCACTTGAAATAGCAAATGGAATCCAAAGGCCACCAACCCAAAACAGAAGCTATGAAATACTAAAAGAACTAAAATGGAACAAGTTACAACAAGCTACAACCTCTGGATAGGCAAATTGCAATGATTGATGAGTTGAGCTTATAATCTAAAAAACAGTTTCTGGGGCCATCTTGCAGGCAGAAAATAAGCAATCAAATAAGCTGAGAACAGAAAATCAACAGATGGGACTTGAACTAGACCTAGCTAGGAACATTCAAACCAAAGACCAAGCTTAGACAAGCTATTGTGACCTCTGTGCAAGGACTGCAAGATCTGCACAAGACTGTGACATCAGATCGTCTCTTGCACAAGCACTTTAGCCTAATTTGACAAGCCAGTTTGAGCTTGTAGAAAAAATTACAAAAATCTGATAAAATAGCCATAAGAAATTAGACCAGGATGACTTTTTAAAATCACTAGTTTCAATGAAATTGGCTAAGAAATGAGTTCAATAAAATTCCTCCTATCTTGGCCAAAACGGTATTATGCATTTGACTTTTTTAACAAAACTAAAAAGTTGACTTTTCTCGAGCTTTGATCCGCATTTAAGGACCGATAATGGTGTTATGTGATGTTATAAGACTACTGCAAGCTAGCTTGATGATTCTTAAACACAAAACAAGTGATTTGCTTTTCTAAAATCCAAAGTGAGGAAGAAGACAGTTAGATGAGATTTTTGACTTTTAATGATTTGCAGGCACAAACTTAGACAGATAAGTACTCAAATGAGTTGAACAAGCTTAAAGCATCAAGAGCTAAGCACTGACCAAGCCAAATGGACCAGTGAAACAACAGATCCAAACAACCCTTTTAATACAGATATAAAACTCAAAATACTTAAACCACTAAACTGACTTAGACCAATTATCAAACTAAGCTTACATGACCTAAATACAACCATATTAACATGTTAAAATTAGTGGTGACCACAGAAACAAGATAAAGCATAAAATACAAAATGACTTGAAATTTGAAAATGAAACAGGCACTCACGTGTTTCCAAATGCTAAAGTTAAGACCAAACCCAAACCTACTCTAATCCTAGTCTATTCCAACCCCAAGTCAACCTCTGCAACAACAATATCCAGTTCCATACCCAATTGAGCTCATGGTTGACTTTTGTTGACTGAAATCCAAACTTGCATGAACTTTAAATGCAGAACTTACAAAAAGCAATTATAAGCTTATATAAGCTTATATGAGCTTATAAGTGAGTCGTAGAGATTTGAACATAAACAATTGAAACTTAAAATTGCAACAGTGGACACAAAATTGAAAGGTGAACCAACACTTGAATTGAAACTTGGTAATAGTTTTAATACAATGAAACTACTGAGTTTGATACAGAATCAACTTTAAATTACCATTTAGAACTATTTAAGACATGTTAAGATAAAAACGACATACATTCTAATTTTAAAAACTAACTACTCCTTGTTTCCTCTTTCTTCTTCTTTCTTTTATACTTCAAAAAGTCTTGCCACGTGTCTCTGAGTGGATCCCACTTAGTTCCAGAGTCATTGGGTCATTTTTGTGAGATTTGGCCACTTTGTGTGTTTTGGGGAAAGGGCAATTTGAGTGTAGGGTCTTAGGACCGCAACTAGGGGGGTGGAGGTAGGTGTAATGATTATGGAGGAGGGGAGAAGATAAGGTGAGGCAGGGATAAGGAGTGGGTGATGGGAGAGGGTATTGGGAGAGGGAATTGCAGTTGCAGGCCAAGTGGGGAAGAGGAAGCAGGAGGTGGAGGGAAGCTTATCTGTTTGACCATGGGGGTTCAAAAAGGCTAAAGACAGGGGTCCAAGAGTAAAAGGCAGGGGGTCATTTGCAATTTGACTAGTCCAAGTGGAGTATTAAAGGGTTTAGAATACAAGGGCCTAACTTGTAATTTCTGAAACTGTAGGGACCTAGGCTGCCAATATCTCAAAGTTGCTCCAAGGACTGAAATTGACAAGTGTTAATATTACAAGGACCAAAGTTGCCATTTTCACATTTTTCGTGGACCAATTTCGCCAATTTTCAAAGTTGAAGGACCATTCTTGTAATTTTCTCAAACTTTTGATATTTTTCACCAAAGGACTAAATTTGACAAGTTATGATTTAAAAAGGACCTTTGGTGACTTTTCTTTTGAAACTTTGACTCAGTGGACTATTTTTGGAGTTTTAGAAACTTGGGGACCTAAACTGCCAATTATGCAAACTTTGCTCATTTTTCATCTGATTTTAAACATTTTGCTTCTGAAACATATAAAATGTAATTTTGGAATATTTTCAGTGTTTTGATGCATTTGTGAGCATTTTTAAGACGTTTTGCAGTTCAGATTTGATTAAAAATGATGAGTATTTACACACTCATCAATGGCGGTGTGGTGGTGGTCGGAGGTGTGAAGTTTTGGTCGGTGTGGTGGTGGTTGGTGTGGGAATGAGTATATGCTGGTCTGGGAATGATGTGTTTATGTGATATGTCAAGAGTGAGAATGAGTGTACGCATTCTTCCCTTCTTTTTTTGTTATTTTCAATTTATACCCCTGAAGTTTGACATGTTTTAAAAATCTACCTTGTAACTTTTTTTCTCACTTTTCTCTCTAATTACACTTTTCTCTAGAACCGGACTCTATATATATATATATATATATATATATATATATATATATATATATATATATATATATATATATATACATACTTATATATCTATACTACTTATAATGCACGAAGGCACCTCACTCTTAATTTTAAGACGTACAAGAAATTAAGCATGGTTTACAACATTTTAATGCACCCAATTTTCAGAATTACAACAAAGTAAGCATATTGTACAACAAAATAAAGCGTGATGTCATTTTAAGACCAAAATTCTATCAAACAACATTAATGCTAATAAAAACACCCCTTCACCAAAAATTACACCCATTTAAGCAGAATGTACAATAGCTGCAACCAATTTCAGATTTACAACAAAATAAGCATAGTGTACAACAAAATAAGCATGATGTAATTTTCAGACTTATAACATTAATGCTATTAAAGTGGTCAATGTTATTAATGACTATAATGACTACTACTTACAAGAAAAGAAACATAGTGTACAACACTTTAATGCGCAAAATTTTCAGATGTACAAGACAAGAAACATAGTGTACAACAAAGCACCACATTAATGCTATTTAATGTAGTCAATTATTTAACTGTTCAATAAATACAATTAATACAGTTATTAAAACACCCCTTACATAAGAAATACAAATTATCAAGCATATTGTACAACCAAATAAAACACAATTCCTGCATTAAATTTATTATTAAAAAGAACACAATAAACTAAAATACATTATTTATCGAAAATTTTTATTTTAGAGTACCACATACGCGGGTACCTACTAGTATATATATATATATATATATATATATATATATATATATATATATATATATATATATATATATATATATATATATATATATATATATATATATATATATATATATATATATATATATATATATATATATATATATATATATATAATCCGGATCGATTGAGAAGGTTTTTATTTTGAGAAGATTGAGAAGGTTTTCAAAAACGATAGATTTTTAACTTTGATTCATGTTTTTCAAGCGTAAAACTCATTTTAATGTGTAAAAAATTTTTGAATCAATGTTAAAAATCTCTTGATTTTGCGATATATGTAGAATACTGAATCATCTGTATAAATTTAATGAATCATCATCATAACTCGATTTTAACAATGATTTGTGAATCAAATTTGGGATTCATATATTCGATTCACCATAAAATAATGTTTAGTTGTGAATCAAATCAAAAACATAAATCAATTTGCTCAAACGAAGATTTCTCAATCTTCTCAAAATAAAAACCTTCTCAATGGAACCGGAGCCTATATATATATATATATATATATATATATATATATATATATATATATATATATATATATATATATATATATATATATATATAGTTTCGAAACGCCTACCATGTAATGGGGCATAACTTATAATAATTTGTATGTTGTTTTTTGTTAACTGAAATACATTTTTTAGAATTTTCAAACAATATTATAATTATTTAAGGTTTTTTTTTATTTGTATGTTATCAACCATGTGCAGAAAGTTTTCTTCTTTCTTGTCTTGTGGAGCTTATTCTTGCAACATTAATGAATCAACTGACCAACATAAAAATTAAGTCGGACTATCAACAACTCATACATCCACAATGACTCTATATACTAAAATAATTACTTTAATTATCTCTTTGATATACATAATCCAACAGGTTAGCTTTAGGAAAGGTGAATGTGAAGTTGAAGCTAACCTGAAAATTCATTACATATTCTTTTAAACTCTTGAAAACACCTATTATCCCTCGATACTTATGCTATTTTGCTTTATGCCTGTTGTAACTAAAGAGTACTATTTATAATCCTTGATGTTTGCAAATTTTATCTTCTTTGCTATTTTTCTTTATGGCTACTGTTGCTAAATAATATTCTTACTACTTGATGTTTGCTAATTCTTTCTTATAACTAATGTAATATGGGCTTCAGTAGTTATTGATTACCATAAGTAAATTTTGGTTTTCAGTTGCATTAGTTTTATAACAAAACTTGTGTAGCCGAAAATATGCCAAAATTAACATAACCCGGTAGACCCAATCCGACTTACCCGCATGGCCGCAACTTAATTGCTAATCTCACAGGGTATTACGGTAGAAATAATAAATTATTGTACATGGAAAAAACAGTCTATCTAACCAACCATCAAATAACGAAAGAATGGCATAAATTTAATTAAGCACAAATCCTTGTGGATGAACTTCTCACTAAATTTAGCAGTTGTTTTTTATGCGTCATAACTTTAAGCAATGCTTGTAACGAAATCCGTCAATGGAGAAAAAAAGCAGTAGTTCACATGTTATGTGTACATACTTCTATGTATATACTTGACACTATTTTGCGCTATTTGTCACCGTTTGTCAACATACGCCTAAACACCATACCTTGAAAACAATGAAACAAATCACTAATAGTTGACAGTCTTATATTATGAAACTCACGCAGCTATATCTATCAAGCATTCATGAGCAAACAATCTTAGACATTCAAAAACATGTGAACTCAAGCAAGTTATCATATGTAGCTGCATAATCGGTCCGATGCACAAAATTTAGACATGATGGGCTTCACAATAATTGACTACCTAAAATTAATAACACATGTCAAAGTGCATGATTTCAATATAATGAAATTGAGCAATGTGTATACACAGGTTCCTAAACTTTGTGCAATTATTCCTTAAGAACTTCATATCTAGTTTATTTTGTCGGATTATTCGCACGACCCATCTTTAAAAGCCATATTTGTTGTGCTGAACTTGTTGTTATTGCTGGTGTTGCTACTCTTGTTTTTGCTCCAAAGAAACTTCCTGAAGTTGGTCGGAGTAGTGGTAAAACTTTCAAAAGCTTCCAATACCTTTTCCACCAAATTTAACACTTTTTTCCACTAATTACCCATGTAGCCACGTATAGTTGTCCATGTGTGAAAACAGGACGTGTCAAGAATTAGTACATGCTCTAAAACATGAATAGATAATTCATCTTTGTTAACGATGGTTGAAATAGATATAATTGATACCTCTAAGCATTTTGTCATGCTTTATCTCACACAACTTTTTTTGTACATGCAATTTTTGCTGGACAAAATTTTTATTCTACATACAATTCTACATATTTTTAAATAAATATGAAAATGAGATAATAAGAAAATAATGAAAGTAAACATGTTCCATTAATATTTGAAAGAAACAATGAGATAATAGATGAATTATTGTACAATCAATTGAGTTTGTAACAAATAAACAATAAACACCGACACCGTTGTCGTTTCCAAATTTGACGATCTTGAATAGTAAATGACGTATGTTAGCGCCAACATATTTGATAGCAAATGCCAATTCCATGCACACCTAACATTCCATAAAAAATGTAAGTAAAAGCAGTGTGTGATTAGCTAAACTCAATTACTGAAGGATATACAATTTTATAAATGATATGAATCCTTTCTATTAATATAAAATAAGATTCATGCATTTGTAAAACAAACTTCCCACTTAAATCACACTTTCACTTTTACTTGGTCTCTTTTCATTTTCATCAAATCCTCTCACTCCCCTTTCCATTTTTTCATCATCTTAGTGTAGCTTAGTTTTTATATAATCAATATCCAGTGAGTATAATGAAATGCTTTTGCAGCTAAATGAAGCAAACAGCCAACATATGACATATGTTAAGAGTTATTGTGGAGAAAACTATTTTATTCGTAAATTTTATGTTTTGGCACGAATGTTATAAGATTCTTACCAGACTAATGTTTTCACTGAACAATCAATTGCTCCATTCCTTACAACAGGCATCCGAGTGTGTCTGAATAATTGCTTCAAATGTAAAAAAAGTTTACAATTCAAAATATCGAAACTATAATCAAATAATTTAATAAGTGAAATAGGTGGTGTTATGAAATATGTGTACATCAATTTAAATTTTAAAAGCTATAACCCAATACTCTGAAACTATAATCAGTTTAATACTTTGTTATTGTACTTCTTACTTTGCACATACAAAATAAATGATAAAGTGTCATATAAAATAATGGTTATTATTATAAAACATTACTGAAAAGCAAACAAAAAGCCAGCTGGTCAACCTGGCCTGACCATTTTGACCCAAATCAATTCGAAACGTTACCCAACCCGACCGACCCATTTTTCAGCCTCTTGAAGCATTGTACTTTGCAATGATTTTTCACTAACCATATACGCTTGCAAATTGAAGACATTAGTTAAAGAAGCCACTATAATATAAACTCGATTGATTGATTTAATGTTGTTTATTAGCTAACCTCTGCAGAATCGTTTGATTAATATAAGAAGGAAATAAAGGCCAATTAATTAAGAAGACGGAGGAAAAAATTTAATAATAGGAAAGACATGCATGTTTGATAGATTCACTTTCTAAAAGCACACCCATACACCCCTATGCTGCAATCACATAAAAACATAAACTTGTAGAAAGCAAACTTTTTAAAAAACGTTGGTGATCAAGCGGTCAATTAATCATGAGCTGTATATGAAATTATGTAAAAGACACGTACTTTTTCAGCGTTCTTATGCATAGATAGACTTGGACTGTGGTGTGGCCCCTATGCCTCCAAACCACGAACCAAGCGCATCACTGAGCCTGTCACTCATATTTTCATCTGCACTCATGTTAACCGTATGTTGCTGTTGCTGATGCTCTTCATGCCGATCAGTCCCCACTCGGCGTCAAAATTCAACCGGCTCCATCACTATCTACATCGTTCTTTCTTGTCCAGATATCTTCTCAGACTTTTCTTCATGTCCCCTGTGCACAACATGGTTTGAATAAAGAGCTCTCCTGACCTATACAACGAACGTACCTACACTAACAGTTTACACAAATCATGTTTGGGATGTGACATCGAATGGTATTGAGTTGAATACACATAGCAGTGACACAATTCGGCAGTTTGGGATAGCCAAAACACTTTTTACTAAAGAGTTTAACAAAAAAAGTCTCATTAACAAATTTTATGTGAAATATAATTACATAGATTACAGTCTTTCGGCAATCTAAAGTTTTGAATGAATGATGTCATGGATGTGTGTAAAGAACATTTAGTGTCACATTTTCGCCGTCTAAAGTCTTGTTCAACCTTAACTTTGGCACCCCTTGTATGACTTAATACCTATACCAGATAACATATTAGATTCTTAACATTTTTAACAACCATCCTACACTATGAGCCTGGGCACGCTTCAAACTTTACAACCACCTGGTTTTACACACTAATAGCTGTATAAACTGTCAAAGTGAAGAAAGAAGGAACCTGGCCAATATTAATACTTCAACTGTAATGGTTTGAACATGAGAATTAACATAAGTAGCAACGAATTTAAGTGTCTTTAAATCCCCAAATAAGAGTGTCTTTTGGTAATATATCACCTGTTACCTGCTAAAGCTGTTCCACCCAACAAATTGCAAAGTGTTAGCCATCCATTGACTTCTTTTGTTCGTCCAGATCCCAATAAACTTACAAAGTGCAATTACACAAATTAGAACGGTAAATATTTAGTCCAAATAAGTGTCATTGTAGAAAAGAAAACCGTACAAAAACCGACCCGTTTCAACCCAACCCTATATTAATCAGACTTGTGTGCGTGTACACCTCCGTTAAGCAACATCATAATCTATAACAAAATCGGTCTTATAAGTAAGCCATAAGCTCAATTAACCAACATCATAAGCTGAAAAAAGTAAGCATATGAGCTTTCCGAAAAATGTTAAAATTTGATAACTTTTTTCCGATACCGTAATCCTAAATTAAACCATACCAACTACTGATTATGCTAAAATAATTAGTAGCCAAGAGGAAACTTAAGAGGGGTATTTGGCTAACTGCAATAATGTATTCAACGCTTAAAATAATCTAAGCGTCACCATTATTCTTGATTTTTTGTATTATGAATTAGTAACATCATCAAAATAATATTATCTAACCTCTTTTTCATCTAGTCGATAGGCAAGAAACTTAATTCCCTGCATCCAGACTCCTTTGATGTCAAGGATATCCTATCGGAATAAATATGACACAATTAGTACCAAGGCACCATGTCTAAATGAACATTTAAAAGCCTTGCTAGTTATATGATTTATACCTTAAAAATGTTGTTGGGGCTGCAAACGCGAAAATCATTCCTGCTGCAAATATACATCGGTCTGCTAAAAGATCTTGGAAACTTGAAACATTTTAGTGGCCAAAAACAGAAAGTAGGATGCTATGACCCGATTGAATCGGAAAAAAATGGATGGAAACATTTGGTTCAATTTTAAATTTGAAAAGTAATACAAATTTTGAAAACATCATAAGAATCTAACTTGAACTCAAATTTAACAAATTCAAACACTGCCCCTTCCCTCCTTAAATACCACCATCATCAAGTTTCACAACCGAATATATTTAATCATTCTAACCTCTTGACCACTAAAAATTTATACTTCAAAGTTTTAATACACATGTTTTATTCAGTGGTGTTTTTTATTAGTTGTTGGCCATTTTGGTATAAAACACCGATTTGATGTTTGGGAGGCCTCCTTTGACTTTTATGATGTTGCAGAGCCTTTGTTAGGTTTTGCACCTAACTTTGGTGGCTTCCCTATATAGTATAGATGTTGTACGTACATAAAGTAGCTAAGTAGCCATTTATCGAAAAGTAATAATTGGTGGACAAAATGATCAATTTGAAGCCAACTATATAAATCAGTAAATAAACCATGATTTATTTGACTCAAAAGCAGGAGAGCGAAAAAATCGATTTAGCTTGTGGCAACATAGTATGTCATAGGCAACAAAAGAAATTACCTAATGTTGGTCTCCATGTCCATGCCCATGCCCTTCCCATGGATGCCTCCAGCCCTATATTACACAAACATAAGAATCACATTAAATGTATACTAAACTAAGTATATTGTCCCTAGTGATTTAATGTGCATGTAGCCCTGCATTTTTTTCATTTCAATTTTCCTCCCGTATGCAAGCAGAGGAGTTTGTCGTAATCAAAATAGAAGTGACCGCCCTACCTCGATTATAAGAGATACTGATAGAGAAAAACGTATACTTTTAATGGGGAAAAGGAAAATTAGGCCAACATCCATATCTCAAGAGAGAAAAGTAGTTGCCTCTTTCCCTCCCTTTCAAAAAGGAGTTTCAGAATGAAAATTTTTATTGGTCTCCTTTATAACTGTATCCAAAGCCGCTCTAAAATTTTAGACTCGCAACAACATCTAACAAACTTATTATAACATAATAAACTGATGCTCACAAGTACTATAGAGCCGTCTTGCTTAGCCCGACATAGAATCCAAAACCTGAAACACATTGTAGCTAATCTAAGGAATAACATGCAATAGTTAATCTGAGGAAGAATATCAGGAATTAGTTTTTAGTTCATTTTTTTAGTTCATTTTTTAGTTGAACAATGTTACATCCATCTCATTAATCAGTTTTCCACGGATAGTCCTTACCTATCTGATTGTTTTGACCCTAAATACTCAGAGAAATCAATTGAAACTGAAAATGACAGTTTTGATCGTTTAAAATTCATACTCCGCTAAAAAAGCAAAATCATTCAGGAATGACTCTCCCACAAAACCAAGTTCTCTTCTCCTGCGCCTCTTCGTGTTTCAATCGGCTTGCGTGAATAAATCACTTATAACCACAAAGGTGAGTGTATCTGCGTGGAAGAAATACATTATCATATCATATATATCTTCCATTGAAATAAACCACTTATAACCACAAAGGTGAGTGTATCCGCGCGCCTACCTGTAACATGTCATATTTCTGAACATCTCTAAGTTCCATATTTGCTTGAATTGCGTTGCGCTGTTATTATGAAGCCATAATTAGTATGTGTAAGTTGGCATATGTTTATTGTCTTAGTTGTTATTCTATTGTATGTCCTGAAAGGTTTGGATATACCTTTTTGTCCAAGATTATGTAGCAATACCCAGTAGGAGTAAGGTCCAAAATTGATTTTGCAGTCGAATTCCGGTAAACATTAACTTCAATGGCTTTGTTCATGTATGTAGGTTTTACGTCTTCAAGTGTTATGATTTCAGGTTCCATAAGAATAGATTTCTCTTTCTGAGGAGAGTCTGTGTGCACGTTACTATTGGTTGCCATTATCCTGCAAAAGAAGTATGGGTGTAACGAAGATGACATATGTATGTGTTTAAGTCAAAAGCTGGTAATTGCTAAAGCCACATATCATTTTATTGGATGGCGAGTACAACAAGTGTATAGTATGTTTTTTGGAGCTAACCTTAAGGAGCATAAGAATTGAACAAAGTTTACGTATATGCCTACTTGTGTAAAAACTTGTGAATATACACTCAGTTAATGCATGTAAGTGGTCATAGGTATTATAGGGAATGATAATCGTGTCTGTGGGACAGATATCAGCTTCGATATAAGCAAGGTACCGTGTAACATTCCTGCACATGTAACATTATTTTCATGTTATAGCATATAGTAAATACTTGGGATGAAGATTAGAAAGAAGCATATCTATATCGGGGTATACATAGCAATCTTATATAGGTTATGATCATAGTATCAACAATATATTATGAGCATATACAAACGTTAACTGATCAAACGCCATACCCCTGCACGGGTTGTGGTTTATGGTGATGAACATAATTCGTACGATTTTATCAAACCAAAACTTTTATTGTAGCCAGGCGAAGAAGAAGTCCTTCCGTTGGTATATGATAAGGATTTTTTGTGGTTCCAATTATAATTTGGTTTAAACATCAGTATTATGCTTACTTTATTCTATTTCACAATTCATATACATAATTACACACTATGCAAATTACTTTAGACAATATATGAAACAAAAATACAGGTCTTTATCTATGAAATTAGCAAGATGATTCCCCATTCAATTTACAAACGGATAATTATGGACTCAATAAACACAAGTCCATAGAAAATTGTGGTTTCAAATGAGAAGTAGCTATTTTGCGTGGGCCTGTGTATGAAAAAGATAGGGGAGTTGCAGCATAACTAACAATTTCAAGGGTCACAACATCATACAGAACTTTGGCAAACATGCATCAATAACCAACAATTTCAAACAAAATAAAGGTTTTAGAAATACATATCTTTCATTGGTACCGGGAGGAACATCGAGAATCTTAATGCGAGCCTTTTTTTCCTCATACGTTTTCTTTATGTACTCCTCCTTTTGACCAATTATGCCACCAACCTTATATGCAGGGGCCATTTGTCATTTGTCAATCTATAATTTAAAATTAATACCACATAGGTTTTTATAATCAAAACATGAGAAAAATAATACCTGATTGAATTGAAGAGTGTCTTCAATTATATACCTGATTGAAAAATAATACCCATAGGTGGATTGTCACTCATGTAAGAAGGTGAGTTAAATTACCTGCCAGGTAGCAACTCCTCCATATGTAATGCTTAATGTATGTCTACCACCAACATCTGAAACATCAAAAGTGGAGGAGCATAAAATTAATCAATATAGGTAAAAAAATAATACAATTTACGTAGTTTAATACAAACTGAATCATTAGGGTTTTGGAAAAAAGGTCGTATATGAATGATATTAGGGTTTATTGTGATGAATGAAAGGTAAGATATTATTTAAAAAGATTGTTAAAGCGGAATATATATTTTGGATATTTGGTTCTCATAGTATATATATAATTACTCGCATAGGTTTATAGATAAGGATTTGCAAAATATAATAAAAAAAATGTGTTGGTTTAGTGGTAATCATGTGTATTAATGTTACAAACAACCCAAGTTCAATCCTCAACAATGTCATTTTTTATAAACAAATTTCGAAAATTAATAAAAAAAATCCGAAAATTAAATAATAGCTAATTAAATTAAAAAAAAATGCTTAGGTGGACAACTAATGATTACATGACATTAAAATGAATTATATGTCATTGAGGTGGCATTGAGGTGGCAATTGTGGAATAATTTACGTGTCATGCCTCCTGTTATATAATATATATGTGTGTGTGTGTGTGTGTGTGTGTGTGTGTGTGTGTGTATTTAATAAAAAATAAATGGTTATGATTGATTCACTAAGTCCATAAAAAATATATGTAATCTATATTAATCTTAACTTTAAAAATAAGCCTTTCTTTTTTTCCCAGTCATTTTCTCCTATATTCACTTATTTATTTTATTTTTTATTTTTTTCGCTTTAATTATAATTTTTTTCCTACATTTAACATACCAATTTGGTTCATCAAATTTAAATTTTAATATACAATTTTTTTCATAGAGGATTGTTAAAACTTAACTTTTTATTGATGTTTTCAAATTGATGGACAACGTATATGATTAACACTCTTTTTATTAATTAACAACGTATATGATGAACGACGACTTTTTATTATGAACAACGTGTATGAGGAACAACTCTTTTATTGATGAATAATGTATACGATAAACTACTTTTTTTTGGATGCATGAAACATATTATTACCAACTATTTTCATTGATGGACAATGCGTATAATGAAGAATCTTTTTAATGATGAACAACGTATATGATGAAATCTCTTTTTTGATGAATAACACTTATAATGAACAACTATTTTTATTCATGAATAGCGTGTATGGTGAACAACACTTTTTATTAATAAACGACGTTTATGATGAATAATATATTTTTTATGAACAACTTTTTTACTGAACAACGACACTTTTTACCGATGAATAATGAATATGATTAATAAGTGCCAAGGTTATAAATAACGTGAGGCGTGGCGTGGCGGCGAAGCCAAGCCTCAAGCCTTATGAGCCATAGCGAAGCTACGGCATTTTCTATGGCGTGACTCAAGGCGGCATAAATATATTTAATATCATATTTCATACATACGTATATATATAATACATCAAGTTTATAAAACGCGTTATACATAAGAAATAAACTCAAAAAACTAAACTATCCTTGCATTTTTTTGTCATTTCTTTAAAAAAAAACGTGCTTCATCGAAGTAGTCGTCAAAACCTTCTTCACTCATTATATGAGTGGTAGAACCATAGAAATAAGTTAAAAACTTGAAATTGATTTATAAAGTTACCATGTCTAAGCCCAAATCCCTTATATCAGTAATTCGGTAATTCTAGCCCAAATACTAGTAAATCATTTAAAAGCTTCAAAATATGGCGTCACGCCTCGCGCTAAGGCACGCCTTGTCACGCCTTTTTGTGCCTCATCACGCGCCGCGCCTTAAAAAGACGATGTCTTTGTCGTTTTCAGAAGCTAAAGCTACGCCTTTTAGAACCATGTTAATAACTCTTCTAACAAAAAACGATTATTCTTTCCCACGTTAAGACAACAACCCCATGGTATCGAGAGAATTTTGAGTTTAGTTTGAACTTTTTTCCATATCACTATCACATGACTTTTTATACCTTGCATTTTTTTCCCGCACTTTTTCTTAGGACCACCCTACATATAAAACAAGGGGTAGTCTATCCAAGCATCCCATGAATTGCTTCTCAAGCACCCCATAGGGTGGGCCCCGTCCGTACCTTTGTACATTTTTTTTTTTGTATTTAATTGTGTAGTATTTAATTTGTGTAGTATATTTAATTTGTGTAGTGTTTTTATATGTATAGTGTATTTATTTGTGTAGTGTTTTTATATGTAGAGTATATTAATTTGTGTAGTTTTTTACGTTATGTTTTTTTTATTGTGTATTTGTTTCCATTTAATTAAACAATAACAATAAAACATTAAGCATTAAAACATGGGAAAATGACACAAATAGACCGCGCGCCCTAATGCATATCACTTTATGGACCACTTTTATTTTAAATTTGGAAATTGACCGAAGAGAACCGTCATGGAAGCAACTCATCAAAATTGTGACAAGTGTCCCGTATGTGTAGAGGTATTGTTTTTCAAGAACCAAAAAAACAAGCAACCAGATTTTTAAAAATAGTTTTTTTTTGTCATTTTACATAACATAAATAAAATATTATATATACTAAAGATTGGGTAAAATTGTGTTCGTAATACATATTTTTCATACCAATGCTTTTCTAATACATGTTTTTAATACCACTCTTCTTCTTCTTCTCATAATTCTCTCGCCCCTCCCAAAATTATTTTCCCTAAATCAGTTTTCCTTTTTCTCACTCAAAAGTTAAAATTGAAAAATTAAGTCTACTTTCCATTTTCATATCCAATCTCACATTTGTTTTCAACAATATGTCAGATCAAAGTCCAGAAACATCTTCATCTACTTTTTCATTTCCATCTTTTGTTCATTAATCAAATCAAATCAAATAGGTAATCATCTTTCTATTATATTATTTTTATTATAATTTTTTTTCAGTTGCTCGATAAGAGACAACATATGTTACGGAACAGATTCATGTTCCGAAAGTGAAATCATAGAGGTATCAAAAGAAGCAAACATTCATGAATTTGTAAGCAATCTGCCAGACGGGTATGACACCGTGGTTGGTGAAAAGGGGTGTCAGCTTTCTGGTGGAAAAAAACAAAGGATTGCAATTGCAAGGACTTTGTTAAAGAAACCAGCCATCATGCTTCTTGATGAAGCAACGAGTGCTCTTGATGAGGAGTCGGAACGATCAGTGGTAGCTGCAATGGAGTCGATAAACAGGAATGAAATGACTACACAGGTTACGGTTGCACATAGGCTTTCGAATGTTGTGCATTCAGATACTATTGTTGTTATGGAGAAAGGTAAAGTGGTTGAAATGGGTACTCACTTTGTTACATTTTCACTTTGTTACATAGGCTTTTGTATTCACTTTGTTACATTTTCATTGATTTTGTATATTATATTACACTGTAGGTGGCTAAATGTGCAATTGGGTTACGACGGAAACAACTTCACCAACGGGTTAGGCACTTTTCGAGTATATTTCTTATTGAGTGGAAAGAATGGTTCATGTTTTATTTTGAATAAGTGAAATTAGGTAATGCTAACTGTAAAATAGTGTGTTTAGTCAACGAAATTTCTTACTGTTATATTATATAGTAATTGTTATTGTTGGTAAGACTCCAATCAGTAATCACTTTAGCAAACTATTGTAGTTGATTGTCTTACCTGAAGCCAAGCCTAAATGATCGTCTCAATAACGCTCGAAGTATAGTACATGAAATTGATTAACAACTCGGAGTTGGTGAAACATGTCTTCTAAAACACAATAAGCCCATAAGTTCAGCTTGAAACCGCAGTTATAACCCTCCTGGAAGCCCTAAAAAGAAGAAGAAAAAAAAAGTACCGATACAGTCAAACAACAAGCAAGAAGATCTGCCAAGTAAGTTACACTTATTTTCTTGGAATTTTGTTTTTCTTTGATTAGATGTAAAAACAGACAGGATGAACAGTAGTTTTCTTTGTCCAAGTTTAACAAGGATACTAGCTAGCACACGAGACATATGCAAAATATTATAAGCTATGTTTCAAATGTGCATTCTTTCCATATGTATGCATGCACTGAGTTAACATGCCGAGACCTTTGTTTTTGTAGGCACCAATGCCCCCCCAAAAACATGATCTTAGCCTGCTATTTTGGAGGTGAGTTCAGGCCTCACCCATTATATCTAGGGTCAGAATGTTACCTCGGAGAATCTGTAGAGATTACATACCTAACCCGAGGGACTCCGTTTTCTGATTTCTTATCTTTTGTGGCGAAAACATGTTATCTCAACAAGGATACACTCTCCTCTGTCCGGTATCGGCTCCCTGGAAAGGCAGGATATTGGAAGTTTGGCAGTATAAACGACGCCAAGGATTTGGACAAAATGTACCGTACTTGTCTAGCGGTAGCGGAAGTGTTTGTTGCTGGAACACCGCTGCACTCTAAGACTAACAGTATTCTTTTGTAGTTGCAAAAATCCGCGCATGTTCTGATTAGCTAGGTTTTATGCAATAACAACAGCAATTTAGGGACCTTTTCCTTTTCTTGTAGGAACACGGGTACCAATGGTGATGAGTCTCTTAACAAGGATAGCCAGAATACCGACAAGGTAAAAAGACCCATCTAACCTATTCTTTCACATTGTTACCTACCTGCCTGCTATATAGTTGCCAAGACCTGTTCGAGATTGATTTTTACAGAATGTATTATCAAAAGAACATCGGTGATCCTCTTTGAAACAAGTTCAGTTCTGATACAAAATCCAATGAATTTTTTTTGTTTATTCATTGGAGTTGAACCGTATATGGTGTAATCAGATTTCTCTTGAAAATATGTTCTTTTTTACACCAAATCTATCAACTTCTTACTCCTAGGTTTTAAATTGAATAAACTTGACTTGCTGGTTTAGTTTAGCTCATTCGGGATGAACATATGACGTTTGTGCTATAAAGTGGCTCACCCTATAGATATAAGCTAATGTTACGACTTACGATGGTGTTTGTTTTTATAGAAAACTGAACTTGTGTTAGGCTGCCATTTTGGTGGTGAGCTCATGCTTCACCCATTATTTCAAGGGTTAAAATATTACTATGGAGGATCTTTAAAGTTTGTACATTTAGACAAAGGGACCACATTTCCCGATTTCACATTACTTGTGGCAAAAACGTGTGATCTCAACAAGGATACAATGTCTCCAGTATCGGTATCAGTTGCCTGGCCAGAAAGAGAACATGCGTATGTCAACATACAGAACGACGAGGATTTAGATGGAATGTTTCCTGTCTTTGAATGGGCAAAGGGGATAGTGTACGTGTTTGTTACTGGAACACCGTTGGATTCTAAAACCAACAAGTTACGGTTTATAGTATCAATTTTTTACAAACTTATTTACATTATTTGAATATACCTGTTTGACATGTTGGAGAGGAAATATAACTCCAATTGGTGCGTTGACATATACTGATCTTTAACCGCAGGAACACGGGTATAGATACTCATGCTGACGAGTCTCTAAACAAGGATAGCAAGAGGGCCGATATAGAAAAGAAGGTAGAAATAGCCAAGTAACATATTCTTGTACTTGTTACACACAAAGTTGATGTTAAGACCATCTAGGCATATTCTTGAAATATGTTCTTATACAAAATTAGAGGCAAAGTTTAGTGCATACATCATATACGTAGATGTTGTTAACATTTTACCCTAAGGCCGGCCTTCCATATAGATGATCAATCACAGATTCTTAATTTAAAGTTTTATGTTTGAAATAGATTGAATTACTTGCGCTTACCTGTTTGGTGGTTTTCTATACATGACTAGAAGACAAGCATGGTTCATTCTAAAATTCTAATACAGAAGCAGTGGAAGCGTTTGTTGCTGAAACACTGGCCCATCGACATGAAAACCAGCAGGTTGGGTGGACCTTGAACACTTGAATACTATATATAGTATTGTCTGATACATATCTTTCTTAGAATGAAATGATTTAAAAGGATTTATATATAGATATTAAAGTACAGTTTAGGTGAGTTTTGACATGCTGCCCGATTTGTTCACGCAGTGCTGCTGCTAAACACAAAGCTTCTACACAAGAAAGCAAGCTGGATATAAAAAAGGATGCCGGCATAAAGAGGAAACACGGTGTTGCTGCTAACGATAAAGCTTCTCCACAAGCCATGTAATCTGGTTTATGCCAAATTTATTACTCCCCGTCTCACATTTTGCTCTAATTACCAGATTTATATGTCTGAACTTTGCATTTTGTTGTACAGGATGTTTCTTGGTACTCTACCTTCAATCTCCAACTCGATCAAAAGTATGTAAAACTTCTATATCATTACAGTGTGTTTTCTGCCTGATATGTATAATTCATATATTGGTATGCTTTCGATTGATTTTAAAATGTAAATAACCAACTTTTCTTATGACACATTTATAGAAGAAGTGCAAGATGATCCTGAAGGAATGAAGGGACGTAATCATGATGCACCTAGCAATACAAATGCTCAAGTTGAAGAACCTTCAAGTGTTCGTACAAATGCTAGGTTGACGTTTCCACTGCTAGTATATTTTGGTAACCACTGCTACGTTTCTCGAAACCACTACTAGTTCGCTAGTTACCACTGCTAGTGTTAACTTTAACCACTGCTAGTTAACTACTCGACCACTGCTAGCTTTATTTGTTTCCACTTCTAGTCATCGTGTTACCACTGCTAGTTAACTACTCAGCCCCCACCTTCACATGCAATGCAAAAAGGAAACCCATTTTCTTTCAAAATACAATTTGCATAGTGTAAATATAAATAAATATACAACTTTAGGAGTTACTTACAGCTTATTTTAATATGGGGGTATTTGATCCTGGTAAAGAAATACTAGTAATGATGAGAGTGAATAAAGAACTGCCCACGAAAGCCACGAGATATCACCACCATACTCGTAAACATCTAGTAACCCGGAAATCAAAAACGCGTAATCATCCAAGAATCCGGGTGCTTTTGAAGGCCCATTTCTAAAACTGTGTTGTAGTCTTCGAGATTGGTGGTTGTAAAGATTTTCTTTTATGAAAGTCAATGCTTTCTTTGCAACTTCCATGTACTCCTGCGGCTAGATCAATGAAAAAATAATGTAAGGATAGTTCAGTTGCCAGTTCGAATGAAGAAAGATTCGATCTTTGTTCTTGTAATCTTACGTTAGTTCCAGTAACAGGGAAGTTAAATTTTGTCCCGTCCGGTTCATTCTTTAGGATTTTAGATGCTCTAGCGAATGAATAATTTGTGAGTCTATTCCATGCTACAATTACCTGCCAATTTATCAAACACGTTAGCAGAAACAAGAGAAGACGCCTAAGTAGAGGTCCTAACAGGCCAATTAGGTTGTAATAATGGGTCAAAAAGGTCGAATGTAGAAAATCAGGTTAAAACTTAAACAGGTTGAATAGATCAAAAGTATCTGAAATATGTGTATCTGAATGCCTACAATTTCCTAGATCAATATGTTTAAGATACACTATATAATCATTTCAACAAGTTCTTATCATAATAAATGCATTCATTGGTTAGAAATAAAAAAAAAAAAAAAGAACATAAGTGTTGGTGGGTCAGTCCAACCCCAACCACCCAAGCATAAAAATTACTCTTCTGGCCCGAAACATTTTTGACCCGTTACCCAACCGACCTAACACAGCCATTTTTCATGTCTACTTGCAAAAAAAATAAAAAGATGAACCTAAAAGAAACTTAATACAACCTTATCATCGAGATGGGGTCGAGGCCTCTTTGATCTCGCATCAAAAAGTTTCTTACGATTTGCACCTAGAACTTCCTGATAATTCTCCACTGGCATACCAAGTTTTGATGCCATTGCATTCGTACTTTTCCTTTCAATGAGTACATTTTTCCCTTTGAATTCATTGTGCGGATCACTCATAGGAGAAAGATCACAGTTTCCTGATTTCTTGATGTAATAATGCTCTTTAAAAAAAGTTGCATGCTCGCCAACTATCTCTTCAACCTTAAGAAACATATGTATGCGACTGTGTCAAGAGTTGAGAGTCAACAAAAGTTTCCAGTTGGACTCGAGGGTCAACCCTCAACCTTTATCTTTTCATCCTAAAAATTTAAATCTTAGTCGGTCTTATAACGCCTTTTGAAGTTTAGAAAGTTTTTGAATTTCGTCTATAACATTGGCTCGTAAAGCCATTTTCTCGTATTAGTATTAGATGAATTTAAGTTGCTTTACAGAAAATACTAGTAAGTCAACATATACTGACCTCGTCGCTGCTCCACACATAAAAAGCACCTTCCTTCTTCTTTGTAGGATTTTCAGGTTCAGCACTATCAGCATCCTCAGCAGAAAAGATCTCACCACTGAGTCCAATCATATCTCTCCTCAAATAATCAAGTATATCACGAGCAACATTCGAGTAAAATACATCTTTTTTGATTATTAGAGGAGGAAAACAGAAGACTACAGGAGGCCATGGCCACTAGCAGGGAATCCTCCGCACTCAGTGTTGCTTAATTACTTGAAACTTAGGATGTGGAAGCGGAAGTGGAGTTGATACAGAAAGAAATGGGAGGTGGAGTGGATGTGAGCTTTGACTGTCCGGGTTTCAACAAGACCATGGCAACGGCCCCAAACCTTGCCACTCGTGCGGGTGGCAAGGTTTGTCTTGTGGGAATGGGCCATATGAGATGACCGTTCCACTTACTCCAGCAGCCGCTAGGGAGGTTGATGTGGTGGGTATCTTTCGGTACAAGAACACATGGCCGTTCCACTTACTCTAACATTGATCAGGGTCCCCAAGGAAACCGTAAGTTCATTGAACCTTCCAATTCCAAAGAGTAGCTTTATTGAATTGATGAATTATTATTATTTTCCAAGGAAAGTATAATTAACGCATTGATTATTAATATACACCTCCCAAAAGGGTCATAGAACCCGCACCCTTTTGACCCACGCTGAAATTGAGTCATTTCAACCAGAACCCATTTTCATATATATTCAATCCGCCTACCCCACTCATCTAGCGAATTACTACTAAAGTCATAGTGGTGTTATTTATGCAGATCATGAATTGCTGGAACTTGTGGCTTCTTTCAGGTCCACTTCAGGTAAACCAGTAACCAAATACTTGAGCGTAGCTAGACGGGTCAGAAGTTCTCTTAGGTCTGCAGATCGGCCTCGCTTTGTATCTGCCTTTTGCCAATCAAATTGTGGGGACGTGAGTCCAAATATTCTTGGGGCATTCTGCACAGATACTGGACTACCTTGTGACTTCAATCATAGTACTTGTGGTGGGAAGAATGAGTTATGTTATGGCCGAGGACTAGGGTTCGTATTTATCAATTCATATAAGTTCTGAGTAATAGTTTGGCACTTTGGCTAAATATTAATGTGTCTAATTGATGAGCAGCTACCCAGGTGAATTTGAAAGCACTCGTATTATTGGAGAGAGACGGTTCAAAAAAGCTGCTGACCTTTTTAATACTGCTTCTGAAGAGTTGAATGAAAAGATCGATTTTCGTCATAGTTATCGGGATTTTACACAGCTTGAGGTAACACTTCCTAAACAAGGAGGAGGGAGTGAAACTGTTAAGACATGTCCTGCTGCCATGGGATTTGGATTTGCAGCCTGTACTACTGATGGACCGGGGGCTTTTGATTTTAAGCAAGGAGACAACACTGTAAGTGAAAAATCATGATGTGGATATTTCTATGCATTGGTGGTGATTTTACCCATTAGCTTATGAACGGGCTGTTTTGGGTTATATTTTATTTCTAATGGGTCAACATTTTACCATTTGACCATTTTCTAAAATGATGTTTATGTCTCAATGCAATTTGACCCGGATGTGCTCTTCCCTGTAACATGACCAAACCTTACCTACCCAGTATCTTTAGTTTTACCAAGGCATTGCATTTGATATTGAACAAGAACATTTATATATATTGATTTTAGTACATATATGGTTTATGTTGTTGAATTACTCATCAGCAACCCACTTATTCATATCTTGCGCTGAGTGTCTTTTAGTGAATGCTATTAGAAAAAATTGTAGAGATTTATTAGAGTTCTTTTATTCTTATTATTGAATATAAGTGTGTAACTAATAGTAGCTAGCTTTTTTTTCGGCACTCACAAGAGAAAAGCTAACCGTATTCATTTTCATCTTCATATGTATCAGGCTAAATTACGGCGCACTTCAAGTTGTGAGTGGAGATTTGCAAAAATGTCAAGGTTTCTAGGACTTTGATGAGATAAAATATTTTTTTTAATAGACAATGTAGTTAGTTTACATTGACTCTCCTCTTTTTCCTTTTTTTAATAGTACAATGTAATGATGTGTATTAGTTATTTTACACTTAGGAACTTTTATGAAAGTGCAATATAAATATTTTTTCATTTGTATTTTATTATTTGTATAATGAAACAAATATATTAATGTAAATATCAAACTTTTTGTAAAATGTGCGTTATAGATATGACGTGAATAGCATATGTGTTGCATGATATATTAGAATTGACACTAAGCTTGACAAACACACTACAAAAGAATGTTTTCGGATGCGTGTCTGTTGCTTAAGATTTAAACCAAATGACTGAAAGAATAATTAGTTACTTATTTAATCATTTTCATTAGTTTGAAGAACATATATATTTCTAACTTTGTAAGAAAACTACGACATAGATTAATGCTTCCTTTGTAAGTTAGTGCTGCACGATACAAGTTTATGTTGTTTGTTATTGTTTCTGCTGCTACCTTATACCGTTACTACTGCCAGTTTGTCGCTAGTGCTGCTCTTTATATGATTAGTGTTGTTACAGTAAGTTTACACTGAGAGTCTATATGATTACAATTGCTCGTTCAAGTTTATGTTGTTATTTGTAAGTTGGTGTTGCCCACGATAACTTACTGATGCTAGTTATTTGTTACAACTGCTTCATATTTGTTTGTGTTTTTTGACATAGGTAAGGTTGTTGTGATAAAAGAAATAAGTTGCCCAAAACATACGTTGCCCAAAAAGAAGAAGTTGGTCAAAAAGAAGAAGTTGCCCAAGAGAAAAAAAAAATCGCCAAAACAGAATTCGACATAGTTCAGGGACGCCAAAGCCTCATCTAGCTTATTTTGTCTGTATAGACAATATGCCTGTTTATAAATTACCAAGAGAAAAAAAGCGAAATGCATCAATAAAGACAGGGTACGAAATTGTATGCTTCCGAAACAAGTGAAATAATCAATGGTGCAAACTATTGTATCCATAACAAGTTAGGTCTCAGTGACAGTTTTTAATGATGCTATTGCCATACTACTTTTCTCTTATGTTTATTGTATTTGTATCCATGACGAGATATATCTGTAATTTATGTCAAAGGTCGTACTATTTTCTATCATAAGAAGCGTTCTTGATATTCGTCCATTATCCATTTTTTGAAAAAAAATTTGCGCGTAAAGTAAAGCTAGTTTTAACTGCTTGTCTACGATTTAAAATTGTTAAAACGCGACCCTTTTATCATGACTTGTAACGTAACTGATTTTGGCCCTATTCAGTCTCTAATGTATTATTGTTTGGTTATATGTAGGTACCAAAGAGAAGAAGCAAAAATTGAAGCTTGGGTAAACCTCTTATTTTTAGGCAACTTCTTCTTTTGGGGCAACTTCTTTTTAGGCAACTTCTATTTGGGCAACTTCTTCTTTTGGGGCAACTTCTTATTAGGGCAACTTTTTTTTAGGCAACTTCTTTTATCACAGGATCCTTAACTATGTCGAGCAGCACAAACGAAATAATGTTTGTGTGCCAAAAGTGATCAACATTTTTAATTTTGACTACTGCTGCACCAGGTACAAACACCTCCCCATTCTTCGAATCCTCAACAATTGGAATGTTAACCTTTTTTCAAGAAGACCAAAATTACTTTTCTACTAGAATAAACAGACCAAAGTTCGTGAATCATAGATGTCTAGAGCATATGAAAAAACTGAATCAGTTCCAACAACAATTGCAAACAACAAATGCAAACATTATTAAATAAACCATACCTCCAACATGCGAGACCAAAACTAGCATAATTTTACTTTGACTGTATTTCGTACGAACTAACTCACGCATACACATCAGCGGTATGCCTCTAGACTGTGTCGGGTACTAATTCAACAACGTACTTGGCGAATAAGCTTTCTACACAGCTTCTTTAGCTCCACTTTTGGTACATTGCCCTTTTCTGATTCTGATATACTATCGAATTTACATTTTGCTGAAGAATGGTCATCTTCGAATTCAGATTCCTCCCTATCACTATCGCTGAATGACGTTTTTTTTACCTTGAAAGTGCACCCCTGCTACTTTCCTTGGACGATCCTTGATACCAAGTCCCTGCTTTCCAGAAGTTGCTTTATCCTGCAAAGAATAAAAACTCAGGTTCAAGTTTATAAACAGTGAATGTCGATAGTCAAGCTCAAAAACGTGAGAAGTGTACATACTTGTACAAGTTTGTAAAGATTTTCTTGATCATCCTCATGAAATGCAATCCTCTTGTTACAATTTTGAGTGACGTCAAATGTGCGAGACTTCTTTTTCTTGGATTGAGCTCCAAGTAAACCTCTAGACACAAATCCAAATTTGTTACCCCACCAGTCTGGAGGAATTTCTTTTTCATATTCAACTGCATAAAGAGGTGTTGTTTTAATACCAAGAAAGCATATAAGTAAAACAGTAACTTAATGCTAAGGATGATATGATTTCAGATATCGAGAAATTGAATATAAAAGCATAACAAGTGACCTGGTAATGATTAAATATGCATCCTTAAGATATTTCAAGCGTCAAAAGTTGTTATTTGCTAATTTTTTAAGTCATGTCACACGGCGATCCAAGTAGCCAGTAATAACTTAGATAATATATTGTGAACAGATCATAAAGCTAATCCTAAACATGTATGAGAATACTCCGTGTAATTTAACCAAAATAAATAAACTATCATGGTAACGAAAAATGCAGGTGCAACAATAGAGTGTAATTTATCTACATTCTTAGGTACAAACGGGATTCTCAAATGGTTCGTAATATCAGATAGCATAAATGTGTAATACGGAGTTACCTTCTGCTTCAGTGTCATCAGATGCTTTGACCAACTTCAAGTCTTCATCCTACCTACAAACAGCCTTTGGCACTGGACTCTCATCAACCTTTTTAACCTGCAGAATGTGAATAGACAACACCATTACACCAGAATCAAGTTTAAGATTGAAAGTCGATATACAATGCTTGGATACATATTTTGTCTTATGTAGCTTTTAAGACAAATATCTACTTTTTCAGTTTTGCAGTATATAGTTTTGTCACAATCACGCCATTCCCCTATCTACCACTCGTCTCCTTGGCACAGTAGTTTATTTTAATTGTAGATCTAATATTGAATACAGTGTCAAATATATGTTTCTATTCATAACTCGTAATGTATCAACTTTGAACATAAAAAGCTTACTAGACGCCAAGTCTTTCTCTAGATTTTACAGAAGGGATACAACATCATTACAGTATCAATAATAAATCAGAGAGAAAATTTGCAATCAGACTTCAAGGAAGCTAACTATAAGTCGATAGCTAAAGGCAGAAAGCAATCAGTTTACTAAACCTAATATCTGAGCAATTGGCAGTAACCGGGTTTCGTATAAACCAAGGCAGTAACATGGTTTCGTATAAACCAATTAACTGAACATTTGGATCGAAAGTATAAATGTATAAACATGCCCATCTTCATACAAGTCTTTTATAATCCAAATTTTATATTCATGACCAAATCAATCACAATAAAATGTACAAGTATCCCGGGTCACACACTTTTCCCTCTCTTTTTGCTTGTATCTATGGTTTCTTATTATCTTTCATAGAATAAGTTGGTTCAAGTATACATGGCAAATATGCAGCCATGTCTTGCCACATACTCAACACATGTATATTCCAAGTCTAATGACCTTGAAATGTAGGGCCAACACAAACATTACACATTCCTAGTCCTAAATATATACACACTTTCAGATTCATCGCATACATTTACATAAAAGTGTTGCGATTTAATTGAAACCCATAAGGTGGTACTTTAGTAATCTACAGCCGACCCATCCATCAGTTTGCTGAATAATTACATCCAAATCATTCTCATATCTACTACTCATCTCATTGGCATATAGTTAAAAACAATTGTAGATCTAATGACTCCTAATGTATCAGCTTTAGATGTAAAAAGATTGCTATACGTTATGTCTTTCTCTAGCTTTCACAAAGTGCGTTTGAATGATGATTAACCTAGATGTCACACAAGGGATGTGGCATAATCACAGTATCATAAAGCTGTATACATGATTAATCAAACAGAAAAATCTTAATCACACTTCAAGGAAGCTAACTATAAGTCTATAACTAAAGGCGTAAAGCGATCATTTAACTTAACCTAATATCCTGAGAAATTGGCGTGTACCGGTGTTTCTTTTAAAATAATAAACTGATCATTTAAAGCACAATATTAATTATATGAATGGGAACAGTTAGCTAAAAATCAAGAAAACGTACAAGAATTCCTTCAAGATCCTGAGGAGAATACGCATTGACACGCTTTTCCCTCCCTTTTCGCTTGTATCTGGCAATATATACAAATCACTATGTATGAATACTGGAATATCATAAGAATGTTTATTAAGATAAAATAAAATACAAACCTTCTGCATGAGGAATCTAGCAACAGAAGGCTTCAAATGCTTGGCAACACCCTCGGTTGATGCATGGGCCCTGTGTGCAGTGCCAAAAGCATCATTGAAGTACAAGTCAGCTAGGGATGCCAACTTCTTTACGAACACAGGGTCATTCTTCTCTTCCTCTTTGTAGAACCTCACGTTCTCTACGAGCAAAACACCCCCTTCTGGGATCTCAGCCTCCAACTTCTCAACATCTGGACTGATGTAGTTGTCAGCCATCTTGACATGTTACAAGAAGAAAAAAATGCAAAGAGGAAAACTTTTAGCAACACTAGAAAAGTATTTTAACCATGAACCGTTAAATGAGATGAGCAGATGAACAAACCTCACATCCAAGAAGTTCAAAAATTCTAGGCACTAGTGGCTTCAAGCTGAACTTTGGGGCGACACCCTTTGGTCGTCCCTATAAACAACAAACACAACAAATATCACATTAGTCATTACATGAAAGGAATCATCAATTAGTAAAATCTAACATAAGTATTAACTTTGTAATAAGTAGTAATCAATGTTGTACATGTTCCAGGGTTCTAGTTTATATGCAGATATGAAATTTAAAACTAAAAAAATGTGTGCAAAGTGCAGAAACAAGTGAGGACAGATAGTTTGTTCCAGTAGCTCAAGACGAGATCAACAAGATGATATAGCCAATAAAAGTGCAAAACATCACTTCAAAAACAATACTTAACGTCAAATACATACAAGTTGCAGTTAAAAAAGTCACAAAGACCTATCAAGGCTATGCAAAGATACAGCAATGATCTTCAACTCTCAAACATATACATCCCGATATCCTAGTCTGTATTTTAGATCTAAAGCCACTCTTGCAAATACCCTCACGACTTTTTAATAATATGACTACCTTTTACTTGCATACCGAATAAACATAATCATTCACAATTAACCGTCTAAAAAACACATCTAAAAAACACATCCAGTAAAATCGGAAAAATCGCGTCATGATCAGATAGTAAGAAATTGAGTGACATCTACACTACTAAAAAAAAGGGCATAGAGCCCGGTTAAAAAGATGCAAAGAGCCCGGTTTTCCATGAGGGCACAAAGGGGGAGGGACTCTATGAGGAAAGCAAATAGAGCCCGGTTTTGAAAACGGGCTCTATTACCTGTTATAGAGCCCGGTTTTCTATCAAAGAACATGGCTCTATATGAACAAAAAAAAACAAAAAAAAAATAATAACAATAATTAAAAAAAAATCCAGCCATAATATCCAATTTTTTTGGCCAATTGAACACTCTACTCATTCATATAAGAAAAGATTCATTGATTTTATAACTTACTTTCTATTGATACATTGAGATTCATCTTGTGACTACTCTCGCAAACAATACATTTCAAAAAGCTACAAGCTACCTTAATTGACTAGTTGTAATAGTCCCAAGTACTTAAGTATAACTTTGGAGAAACCTAGCATTGCAGCAGTAGACATGTGAGGATCGGTCAAGGCACATGTCAACAATCTCTTTTCGAACTGCAACATTAGACATTCAATCAGTAATACAATTTATCCTTAACAAAAATATAATGTACAAAAACTGATGCCATAATTGTGGCCACGAGCAAAGTTGTTGGCGGTATCTTACTTTCCGCTGATGAGCTGCTCAAACTAGAAACAACAAATGAATCCATAGACCTTAGATCTCACTATCCAAACTACATCAACCCGTCCAGTGCCAAAATCATCAAAGAAGCGGCCAATGTGGTCCACGGTAGCCTGTTGAAAGCGAAAGGAACATATGTGGATGGTTCAATTTTGCATGTCACATACTATTATATATTATTCATCGAGTAAGATTGCACTTACCATATCAATTATATCAGCCTAATAACTATTGTGAACGCAATGCTTGCCATTGGCAATAAGATCAACACCTGGATACGATTGCAACAATCATATGTTTGAAATACATGATTTAGATGCATAGAAACCAAGCCCTTTATACTAAAAAAATCTCATTTATGATTTTACAGAAACATAAAACTTGAATAACAGATGTACACACCAAGTGCAACATTTAGCCGTCCTACATTAGAAGTTAAATCAAATATGTACAGGTCCTACATTAGAAGTTAAAGCAATTTAATTCTTATGGACCCATATTTTTGTTTTAATGATTACTAATCCACAAATATGTTAGTTTGGATTAAATCTTTGTTAAATAGTAACCTCGTAATTATTATGGGACATCCTAGGAAGGAAATGGTTGCGTTTGTTAGAGGCAGAAAAACAGTGACCTGGTCAGAGAGTCTGTAAATGACTGAATTTTATTTCTGAGGTTATTTTTAATCTATATAATTCAGTATATATATCTTTTAAGCGAAGGTATGGAGGCAGTGGGAGTTGTAACAGCCATTGGTCCTGGACTAACCGGCAGGCAAGTTGGAGATATTGTTGCCTACGCTGGGACTCCAATGGGAGCATCTGACAATTTAGCCGTCCGAGGCTTTCATTGCAACATATTTGGTGTATAGTTTCAACTAAACCGTAGGCCTTTATTCGATTTCTATTCTACCTAAAACATACACTATATATAGATCACGATACACTTGACCTCACCCGAATTAATATTCATTTTCAAAGACAGACACAAGTACTTAAGTATACATTTGGAACCAAAGTAGCATACCAGTCATCTTGCTTTTGAACTTACTGTAACATACCGACTACATCAACGCTATCAACAAGAATCTCCTGCAACAATAGCAAACAAAAATTATGATTCCTAGATCGAATTTCTTTTTATAACACATATGTTAAGTTATATTACAACCTTGTGTATCTCAAGCGATTATTCTTTTAGTTTCTTTGACTCCTGAGAATCTTCAAAAGATCTATCACCGTTTTCCAATGTATGTGCCGCCTGTAGTTGAAGAACCTCCATTTTAGTAGCTAAAACGGCTTTGTGTACGCAAAATTTTCTAGCTAGTTGCATATCCATACCAATGTGATAACTCTTAACATGTTTGTAAGTGAATATCTAAACTAACCAAACATGTACACATTGAAATGACTAATAACAAGTGCCACTAACCATGTCTTTTGTTTCCTTTGCATTCCATTGTGCTTGTTTACATTCATCCATCTTTACAAGAATATCAATGCCACTCTTGATTTCTTCCCATAGTTGAATCAAGGGTTTCCTTTAACAGATTAAAAAAAACCATTAACGACCATAAACACCACAACAATACACCCTGTTTATGACAGAAAACACCAGGTCCTGTAACCCCCTTTTTTTTTTTTACAGCAACTAGCAAGTTGAGACACCCTATTTGTGAGGCAAAAAAGATTGACCAAATGCCCCATTTATGACAACAAATAGCACAGCCAAAACACCATTTATCGCAGCAAAACACAATTATCTGTTCTTGTATAGGATTATAGAAGAACAGATAATCCATGAGATCAAATAATAAGATGCAATAATCAAATACACTCACATACATCTCAAAAAACTACTAACAATCAGCTCATTCAGATCCACACGCACGAATACTCTCTTTCCCTTTAGATCTGATTCTTTCAAGCTGCTCACACTATTCTTTTTTGCCATTCTTTGTTTTAAATCACTAAATCAAAATAACAAAACACGATTAGTGGAAAATATATTTAATTGATGAAGAATGATAGGGTTTATTGGACTTACGGTGATTAGTGATTGGGACGGAGTGGTCGATGAGGATGTAATGGCGAATGGTTGGTGGTTTTTGTAGATGTGGAAAGAGAGGTTAGAACTGATAGCAGAGTATAGAAGAACTGATAGCAGAGTATAGATGGAGGGGTATAGAAGGTGAATCAGATTTAAAAAAAAAAAAAAAAAAAGCTTTTGACTTCGTAAGAATTTTTTTTTTAATTAAAATATAAAATGATCAAACTATCCTTGTGTATAAATACAAGTTGCCCAAAAAATATAAAGTTGCCCAAAAAACAATACATGACATATACTTTCAAAATACGTACTTGTGTCATAACTTGTCGGACACATGGCAGCCCCTGGTTGAGTCCAAGAAAAGCGGTGGGCAACCTGTCTATTCTCGAATTTTGAAAGGGCGTGGTCCATAAACTGATAAGCCATAGGGCGCGCGGTCTATTTGACTAATTTTCCCTTAAAACATTAAACAAGTACAACAACAAATGCTACTACTACTACAACGAAATCTACTCCACATGAAGATTATTAATGTCATCTATAAGGTCATAGAGTATTCCACTCGACTGACATGCGTGATCAACGGGATTTCTTGCCAATTCCAGTGATGCCTCCAACGTCTTTATTCTTGCCTTCAACAAATTGTTTTGACACAATATCATGTTGATCGTGTTATCTTTAGTTTCGCAGTTTGAGCACTGCGTTGAAGAAAAGCCTTGACTAAAGTACTTTTGTTGAAATACATCCTTCCACATAAAGTATCGACACCCATAGTCTTCAGTCCCTGACTGTTACATGGTGAAACAATTATAAGAAATGTATTCTTAACAAACAAGTTATTGATATATTTATGTAAATAAGCAAATGTATAATTATTTACCATTAATAAATGACATGCATAATACTTCTGACCACAACTTTTGGGCTTTTGGGATGTTCTTTGTAACACCCCAACCCGACAAGGGTAAAGATATCACAATACGGTTTCATATCAGAACTTTAAATACTATACAAGAGCGAAAGCCTTACAAAAATACTCAAAAGAAAACATAAATAACTAAACTTCAAAATAAATCTAAGATCTCTATAATCGAATCTTGCTCTCATCTCTACTCTCAACCCAGATCAGCTATCCCATAAGCTCATCTTGAATGCTTAAAATACCTACCGCAGGAAAAGAAAATGCGGCTGAGCTTACAAAGCTCAGTGAACAGATATAACGAAACAAAAGCTAAACAAAACAAATATACAAATGACGAAATCAAAATAAAATGATAATGAGGGATCTTTTAGGATTCTGCGGAAGCACAAATATACAGAAATACAAACAACCACGTAACAATTTAAAACATCTCATAGCACATTAATGACACAAACACAAACACATCAGAACAACCAAACACTTAACATATCAAGAATAAATAGATTACATATAAACCAAACTAAAAGTCTAAGGCTAACAGAAAACACTTTCTAGAAAATAAACATGGCATTCAACAAATTAATTAACCTTCACTTAACACACTCAAACAATATCGCAGCAACGGAAAACAGCATTCAAATCATGACAGTCTCTCAAGCAAATAGAAAACATATTAAGCAACCCATAATTAGATAAACCAGACAAAACATAGCATAACCATTAGCAATTATCAAAACAGATATCATAAGCTAACACAGTTCTCAGATCAAATCCTAACATTAGCAGAGTTAAAACATGGCAGGTCACATAGGCAAATAAAACATTAGCGTATAATCAAAGTTCACAAAATTAACTGAACAAATTATGCATACTAAACTTATAGAATACTCACTTTCACACTAACACATTTATCCCACAGTTCAACGATTCACATAACGATAAACCAACCCATGCGAATCATATTAAAACATATTAATCATAACCTAGCATAGTAGACGGTAGTTACATAAACATACAAAAGCATACACATAGATAATAACATATAATAAATCCAGCACATAATTATTAACACTTGAACATACCGAATCATAATCAGAATACTTAACATAGAAATAACAGATAAAGATCTAGTTAACTACCGCGAGCCCAAAACATATCATATCAAAAACATCATAACTATATAGAAACAATCTCAAAATAATTCCGGAGTAGCTAGTTCCCAGAATTTTATGAAGATGCGTATTGCACACGACATCATTCACCTAGACAAATCATATCGGACAACAGATCAGATCTAGGATGCATCCATACGCCCCACAAACATATATTGATAACATAATATAACTTGAGCTCATAACAAATAATAGATAAGGGACGTGGCGAACTTCACTCTATGCCCTAGAGTCATGTCGAAGTGCATTCATGACACGGACATGGAACCCCCATGACTAGGTATTATTTGGCTCGGTGTCAAACTAACTTAGGTCAAACAAAAGTTCAATTATGACACAAGTCTTAATCAAACACAAGGTTCAGCAAAGAACATATCAAATAACTCATATCATAAGGTTCATACTCAAATATACTAAGATTCAACAATTATGCATATCAAAGTCTTCCTATCATAAAGTTCAAATCAAGTATCGCATGATTCAATAAAACATAAGTTCAGATAAGCAACAGGTCACACAATCAGGAAAGGGTTCATAGCAATGGCATCGGAAATCCTAATACAAAAGCTAACGAAAAGAAACCGTTATAAGAAACCTTTACTGAAAAGGTCAGAATATCTGTACCTTAAAGCAAATGAGAGAAAAGCAACGAATGTAAGAATACGAAGATGTAACGTCGCGTCTCCTTCAACGAATCTACACGGATTATGATTGATTTAATACTTATTAGCATCATTAATGTTATAACGGATTTATCGCATTAATACTTTTAGAGTTGTCAGAATATTCTCATTTTAGTGACATACGGAATTCCAACATTTTAGAGTATTAATCATTAATTATCCAAACTTATGGGTTACAAATGATAAATGGTAAACTTAAGGGTTTAATATGATAAATATCTTATTTGAGGACTTATATGATCATCATTCAAAGTATAAGGTCTATAAATGTCAAGGACGGATTTTAGGACTCTCTTTCAAAATATTTTACAAAATCTTTTATAACTTACATGATTAACCAAGACTTACCATTCTCACATGAAATAACGAATTTGCACACTTAGCTTTTAACCCTAATCGACTTCCTATTTAGGTTCTAAGGTTTCCCATACTCTTTAATATTACTAAATACGCATTAAATTCACTTGTTACTTCTCTCAATGATTTCCACTTTGACATAGAACGTATATGATAAACAAACCGAAGTTATCTCAAAACTCATGCATGCCTCTTCACAATCAACTCACACTTGTCGAACCCATAATTACTCAGAATTACACATTACACCTTTGACATCTTTAATTTCACGATCTAACCTTATATTATCAGATTTTACCATTTTAGCCCAAAGGTTTTAGAATTTACAAAACATACCCTTTTCAATTTAATAACAATTCAAATGGCCCTCTAAGTATCCAAAATTACACGTTTAACCCCCACACTTATTTTATACGTTTAGTAAATGTATTTTACTGTTTGAGAAATAACCCTTAAGTTTCATAATTTACAAAACCAACCCAAAACTTTTATTTAGAATCGAAATATGCATAATTCAAGTACAAACCCTAAACCTAAGTTTAACCCATCATTAGCTCATCATTATTACTTCATTAATTACCCTTAATGATAACAAGCAAACCCTAGTTTATGTAAACCCTAATCGTCCCTTTATATTTTCTTTCCTTTTTCATACGCTATCGAACAATAAAACCCAAGACAAATTACACAAGCTTCGAATTCATGAACATGTATTTTATTCAGGTCTTATAACATGTAAGAGCTTCTATAAAAATCAAGTCATGGTCCTAAAAATTATTATACGCTCATTCGCTATTTTATACACTTTTAGGGTTTTTAATCCAAAACAATTTCGTGCGACTTGTTAATTATGCATGACTAATTTTTACAGGTTCTATATGACTTGTAGGACTGAAAATAATATTAGAAACATACCCTTGATGAGAATCGAACGTTAGAACAAAAGAAACCAAAACTTCTACTCGACGAAACCCTAATCGACCAAGAAACTAACCACGATCAAACCAGTGCCTTGGGACCTCGAACCAGATTTTTAACACTTTCTTTACCTTCAAACTCGTCCAAGAAAAATAGCTTTTAGCCTTGGAAACTGGATGTCGAATTATGTAGGGTTTTAGAGTCGGTTTTAGGTTTATCGCTAGTTAGGGTTGTTAGGGATCAAAATATAAACCGTGTATGTATATATATATATGATTTACTAATTTTCTTGTAGGATTAATATTATAATGGACTTATAATAAATGGGATCTTAATTTATAAACTTGTATTGGGCTTTTATAAATTTTATTTCTTTATAAAACTTAATAATTATATCCGGCTATATATATAAAATACAAAACTGATTTTTATAAAATTATAAACTATAAAAATTAACTTTACAAAGTCTTTAAAATTTATTTGGATCATATGTGATATTTCTTAAAAATTTTCTGAATTTACATAGCTTGTTTGGTATTCTTTAACTTAATTATTCATACTTTTTGATTATAGGGGTATTTTGGTCTTTTTGTGAATTTTAGAAATTCAGGTATTACAATTTCTTCCTCTCTAAAAGAAAATTTCGTCCTCGAAATTGAACAAGACAGACGATAGGCGACAATTATGGATTTCGGAACTTCAAGGAATATATGACGAATGCTAATCATATACTTATAAAATATTAGCAGTAAAAGATGAGATAAGGAAAATTCAAAAACACACTCTAACTTATACAGGTATCTAATGATGGAAACTATCATATGCATAGACGGACCGAATCCTAACGGTCTTACTAATCGTAGAAATACGTGGAGACATACAAATCCAAGGCAGACATAACAATCTATAGGTTCACACAAATCATAACAATTTCGGATCCAAATGGTACAAAACTTATATGTAACAGATATCGATGAAAATGTCACAATTAAGTACAGAGTTTCAACCCAATATGAAAAGTACCAAATAACGGATACAAGGCAAATTCCATTCACATATCAACCACAGGCATTTCCCAGACGTCATATACTTTCAATAAGTTCAAATTATATGATCTCGGTATTATCACGTTGATCAGGCGTCATAATACTTGCATCACATAACAAGTTCTTATTGTCACTATATTCGGTCTCGGGTCATGACAAAAACACATAACTAATATCATAACAAAACATACCACATATAGATAACATACAAATTGCAAATAACATACTATAACAAACCAGATCCGCATGAGTATACCATCATGATGGCCATACTTCATTCAAACGGTAATAAAACAACATCATTAAGAAGATAAATAGCAGACGAAACTTATGAGGACTAACGGAAACTCAACGAATTTATCAGAAAAAAACAACGAACAGGAACTATACTTTCAAAATTTTGTTTCATTTCCATTAATCAAACAATAATTTGCAAAATCGTCATAAGATGAACTCCCAAAATAAAACTTAATAATCCAAGATTCAATCATCTAATGAAACAAAAGGACCTAACTCAAAATCCAATGTCTGAAATTTCTCATAAAGAGGACAACTAATCAGGAGCGCCAATTTCTATCCTTGTGTCGGATTGAACCTACTAGAAGCCGTAGATTCTAGATCCGAGTCCACCTCGTATTCTTCCTCATCTTCTTCTTCCTCCTCTTCTTCCGCACTTATCTATCCGTTCTTATTCCCTTCGCGCTACGGTAATAAGCGGCTAGCAAAATCGTTTCTCCGATTCCTCTCCTCCTCTTCCGGCACACGGTCCACGAAAGCATACAAATCGCGACTCCTAGTCCAACCCACTCCTCCATCTTCAACGAACTTTGGACATCTATCATGATACTTAGTGGTGAAGCCTTGGTTGTCAACGACTCTAGTTTCGTACTCCTCTACTACTTTTCCGTCTACGTCCTTCAAGGTCAGCTCCTCCTCGATCGTGCATGGCCACATATAGGCCGGAACTCGTATCCTCTTGTTGGTCCGCTTCACTCTACCAATCCTCTTGCAACCTTTAGCAATAACGACGGCCCACATCATCTTCTCCCTAGGTTGCCTAGCTGGTCCTTGTTTGCTCCTATCGGATGAACTAGGGCGACGAGGAATAACCATCTAAAAGAATAACCCACTATTAGCAAAGTCTAAGTACGATAGTGGACGCAAGAAAAGTATGCAGAAAGGAAAATCCTAAATCTACCCACTTCTCACAGGTCATAGCCTAAGCTCTAAGGGTCCTAAAACCTAGAACTCTGATACCATAAATTGTAACACCCCAACCCGACAAGGGTAAAGATATCACAATACGGTTTCATATCAGAACTTTAAATACTATACAAGAGCGAAAGCCTTACAAAAATACTCAAAAGAAAACATAAATAACTAAACTTCAAAATAAATCTAAGATCTCTATAATCGAATCTTGCTCTCATCTCTACTCTCAACCCAGATCAGCTATCCCATAAGCTCATCTTGAAATGCTTAAAATACCGCCGCAGAAAAGAAAATGCGGCTGAGCTTACAAAGCCCAGTGAACAGATATAACGAAACAAAAGCTAAACAAAACAAATATACAAATGACGAAATCAAAATAAAATGATAATGAGGAATCTTTTGGGATTCTGCGGAAGCACAAATATATAGAAATCCAAACGACCACGTAACAATTTAAAACATCTCATAGCACATTAATGACACAAACACAAACACATCAGAACAACCAAACACTTAACATATCAAGAATAAATAGATTACATATAAACCAAACTAAAAGTCTAAGGCTAACAAAAAACACTTTCTAGAAAATAAACATGGCATTCAACAAATTAATTAACCTTCACTTAACACACTCAAACAATATCGCAGCAACGGAAAACAGCATTCAAATCATGGCAGTCTCTCAAGCAAATAGAAAACATATTAAGCAACCCATAATTAGATAAACCAGACAAAACATAGCATAACCATTAGCAATTATCAAAACAGATATCATAAGCTAACACAGTTCTCAGATCAAATCCTAACATTAGCAGAGTTAAAACATGGCAAGTCACATAGGCAAATAAAACATTAGCGTATAATCAAAGTTCACAAAATTAACTGAACAAATTATGCATACTAAACTTATAGAATACTCACTTTCACACTAACACATTTATCCCACAGTTCAACGATTCACATAACGATAAACCAACATGACATCAGATAACAGCATGCGAATCATATTAAAACATATTAATCATAACCTAGCATAGTAGACGGTAGTTACATAAACATACAAAAGCATACACATAGATAATAACATATAATAAACCCAGCACATAATTATTAACACTTGAACATACCGAATCATAATCAGAATACTTAACATAGAAATAACAGATAAAGATCTAGTTAACTACCACGAGCCCAGAACATATCATATCAGAACATCATAACTATATAGAAACAATCTCAAAATAATTCCGGAGTAGCTAGCTCCCAGAATTTTATGAAGATGCGTATTGCACACGACATCATTCACCTAGACAAATCATATCGGACAACAGATCAGATCTAGGATGCATCCATACGCCCCACAAACATATATTGATAACATAATATAACTTGAGCTCATAACAAATAACAGATAAGGGACGTGGCAGAACTTCACTCTACTGCCCTAGAGTCATGTCAGAAGTGCATTACTGACACGGACATGGAACCCCCATGACTAGGTATTATTTGGCTCGGTGTCAAACTAACTTAGGTCAAACAAAAGTTCAATTATGACACAAGTCTTAATCAAACACAAGGTTCAGCAAAGAACATATCAAATAACTCATATCATAAGGTTCATACTCAAATATACTAAGATTCAACAATTATGCATATCAAAGTCTTCCTATCATAAAGTTCAAATCAAGTATCGCATGATTCAATAAAACATAAGTTCAGATAAGCAACAGGTCACACAATCAGGAAAGGGTTCATAGCAATGGCATCGGAAATCCTAATACAAAAGCTAACGAAAAGAAACCGTTATAAGAAACCTTTACTGAAAAGGTCAGAATATCTGTACCTTAAAGCAAATGAGAGAAAAGCAACGAATGTAAGAATACGAAGATGTAACGTCGCGTCTCCTTCAACGAATCTACACGGATTATGATTGATTTAATACTTATTAGCATCATTAATGTTATAACAGATTAATCTCATTTATACTTTTAGAGTTGTTAGAATATTCTCATTTTTAGTGACATACGGAATTCCAACATTTTAGAGTATTAATCATTAATTATCCAAACTTATGGGTTACAAATGATAAATGGTAAACTTAAGGGTTTAATATGATAAATATCTTATTTGAGGACTTATATGATCATCATTCAAAGTATAAGGTCTATAAATGTCAAGGACGGATTTTAGGACTCTCTTTCAAAATATTTTACAAAATCTTTTATAACTTACATGATTAACCAAGACTTACCATTCTCACATGAAATAACGAATTTGCACACTTAGCTTTTAACCCTAATCGACTTCCTATTTAGGTTCTAAGGTTTCCCATACTCTTTAATATTACTAAATACGCATTAAATTCACTTGTTACTTCTCTCAATGATTTCCACTTTGACCTAGAACGTATATGATAAACAAACCGAAGTTATCTCAAAACTCATGCATGCCTCTTCACAATCAACTCACACTTGTCGAACCCATAATTACTCAGAATTACACATTACACCTTTGACATCTTTAATTTCACGATCTAACCTTATATTATCAGATTTTACCATTTTAGCCCAAAGGTTTTAGAATTTACAAAACATACCCTTTTCAATTTAATAACAATTCAAATGGCCCTCTAAGTATCCAAAATTACACGTTTAACCCCCACACTTATTTTATACGTTTAGTACATGTATTTTACTGTTTACAGAAATAACCCTTAAGTTTCATAATTTACAAAACCAACCCAAAACTTTTATTTAGAATCGAAATATGCATAATTCAAGTACAAACCCTAAACCTAAGTTTAACCCATCATTAGCTCATCATTATTACTTCATTAATTACCCTTAATGATAACAAGCAAACCCTAGTTTATGTAAACCCTAATCGTCCCTTTATATTTTCTTTCCTTTTTCATACGCTATCGAACAATAAAACCCAAGACAAATTACACAAGCTTCAAATTCATGAACATGTATTTTATTCAGGTCGTATAACATGTAAGAGCTTCTAGAAAAATCAAGTCATGGTCCTAAAAATTATTATACGCTCATTCGCTATTTTATACACTTTTAGGGTTTTTAATCCAAAACAATTTCGTGCGACTTGTTAATTATGCATGACTAATTTTTACAGGTTCTATATGACTTGTAGGACTGAAAATAATATTAGAAACATACCCTTGATGAGAATCGAACGTTAGAACAAAAGAAACCAAAACTTCTACTCGACGAAACCCTAATCGACCAAGAAACTAACCACGATCAAACCAGTGCCTTGGGACCTCGAACCAGATTTTTAACACCTTCTTTACCTTCAAACTCGTCCAAGAAAAATATCTCTAAGCCTTGGAAACTGGATGTCGAATTATGTAGGGTTTTAGAGTCGGTTTTAGGTTTATCGCTAGTTAGGGTTGTTAGGGATCAAAATATAAACCGTGTATGTATATATATATATATGATTTACTAATTTTCTTGTAGGATTAATATTATAATGGACTTATAATAAATGGGATCTTAATTTATAAACTTGTATTGGGCTTTTATAAATTTTATTTCTTTATAAAACTTAATAATTATATTCGGCTATATATATAAAATACAAAACTGATTTTTATAAAATTATAAACTATAAAAATTAACTTTACAAAGTCTTTAAAATTTATTTGGATCATATGTGATATTTCTTAAAAATTTTCTGAATTTACATAGCTTGTTTGGTATTCTTTAACTTAATTATTCATACTTTTTGATTATAGGGGTATTTTGGTCTTTTTGTGAATTTTAGAAATTCAGGTATTACATTCTTTCAATTATAAATCCCCGTTGACAACGACACAAGAAAGGATTTTCTTGTTGCATCTGGCCAAAAGAATTTGTATAATTATTTACAACATAAATCAGTATTATCATGGTTCACAAAATTAGAAGCTTCGAATACATAAATAACCAATCTTGTTATAGATTAATAGTTGATACATGGTTCACAAAATCACAATATAACTAAAAGTTAAGATCAATCACGCCTGAGGCGTAGTCGCTCCAATGATGCTGCCATCTGTCCCGCACGAAACTCTAACTCTGAAATGCAGCTCCTCAATCCGGTAATCTCTCGCTCGTACTCGTCAAAGCGAGACGGCTGTAACAAAATATGAGGAAGAACCGGAGGACGGTGTATAAAATTCTCCTCATCTGCAGCTGGAGATATAGCTGGAGAGGGAGGCACATAAGATGGAGAAGAAGGCACATAATTTGGACTCTCAACACAAGCGGGTGTGTTGCTAACACACTGAATGTCCCTCCACTGAATGTCATCTGATTCCTGTAACAAAAGATGAGGAAGAACCGGAGCAGGAGCAGAAATCTGTAACAAAAGATGAGGAGTCGTTTACTATAAATCAGTAATCGTTTACTATAAATCAGTAATCCGTAATCGTCTATACATGTTTTGTCGTTTACAATATAAATCAGTAATCGTCTATACATGTTTTGTCGTTTACAATACAAATCAGTAATCGTTTTCTATAAATCAGTAATCGTTTGCAACATATGTCTATACTACGTCCTTCTAAACATGCTTTGTCGTTCAGCAAATAGAGTTTCCCACATTTCCATGTAAAGTTCCCGGTGATTGTCTACCTCTTCCCTGACAAGAGTTCGAAGTCTGGGCCATAACCGTTAGGGATGACCAAGACCTACGCCAAGAGCTCGATAGCCACAATTTCTATTACCTTCCACGTTAAGAATCCCTAGGATCCACCGTCGGAAAAGAGGTGGAATTCGAGCCATAAAATATTCGCTATCGTCATCTGGAATATACAACTCGTGTCTTAAATCGCCCTCGCTAGGTTCTTCGTTCAAGTCTGGGACGTTAGAAGGCTCTCCCACGTATGAACTATGTCTCGCAGTTTCTTCATTTAAGTCTGGGACTTTTTTAGGTTTTTTATAGCTTCTGTGGTGCCCTATGGTTGGTTCTTTGTTCAAATCTGGGATATTTTTAGCCTTGGACTTTTTGTACTTTGCGCTCGGACATCCACGAGTACTTTCTTTAATAGCAGGTTCACGGGTTGACACTGATTCGGGAGCGTATATACCTCTCATCATGTTTAACATATTTTTCTTGACAAACGGCGATGCTTTGGTAAAAACATTTTGGAATTTTTCTACTTCAGCTTGACAAGAAAGATCATCCTCAGGATTTTGAGGCTCTTCAGGCTCTTGAGGCTCTTCAGGCGTATGAGTATGTCAGGCTCTAGGCCAGGGAGCACTTAGTGTTCTCCAAAATTATCAACAACATTAAGCGGAATTGGCCATCCTGCATTCGAAAAAATTGACTAGTATAAATTATCGGTATTGATGGGGAGAATAACTTGATAGGAATAAATTTAGAAGCTGATAATAATACAGTTCGTGATAGCATTGTAACCCACAAACTAACCGCAACTTATGACCACATTTATGTGGGTCCACATCCCGTTTACTTTCCGCGAGTATGAGTTGTAAAGCATGTTTTGAAACATTATACCGCAATTCATCAAATAGTCTGCCCTTACACGCATGCAGTTTCTTGATTATGTTTGTATTAAAAGAGTCTCTTATCGCAGTTTCTTGCGTAGCTAGAATCTTGTAGACCGAACACAACAACGTGTCTAAGCTGGACTGTGTGGAGCCCAAGTATAACTTCAACAACGCATGTTGACCCTCAACTCTACATGTTGTTGTCTGGCCGAAGCTGCGATATTGATCGGTAATGTACGACACAAACATGCGGTCGTAATGTTGCAGCCAGTTATTAAAATACCGCAAAACGTATGAGAAAACAATGAATTAATAAAGTGAGAAAATAATTCGGGTAGCTATTTATTAAATAATAATAAAAAAATTTATTAATAGGTAAGTACCCTGTTTTTGGACCAATAAATCCTGTAGGTGTTGATAATAGTCCATGAACACATCTTGGGTCGGAGCTTTAACCATCAAATCCCATGTCCATCTAACGGACGCATACTCCTCTTCCGTATCAAATTTGTGTCTGCAATGCTTGAGCACATTTTGATTGATATGCCATCAACAGAGTAATTTGTTAGCATTTGGGAATTCTGCTCTGCATGCCCCAAGCAACGCTAAATCTCTGTCGGTGACGATAACCCGCGGGTAATATTGTTCTTCTATCACCATCTTAACACATTCCAACACCCATTTGAAATTTGGCTCTTTTTCAAAGTTCAAAAAGCTAAACGCCATTGAGAATGTTCTGTTTGTTGAAGTGATAAGGATTTAAAAGATACACTTTTGAGGGGTCAGTTAAGCCCTTAATCGATCACTTTTATATCCGTTACTACTTAATTTCGTTCCTTTTCACTTTTTAGGTCTCTTGAAGGCAAATTGCTGGAATGACACTTATTCGGACGAAAAGGCGCGGATATATGAAGAAAATGGCCAAAGTCAAGAATCAAGACACTCAAGCTGCTGGAACAGAAGGTGACGGCGTCACAACCAAATGGCGACGCCGTCGCAACACACTTTGTGATGACTCAGAAGCCAAATTGCTATTTTGCACTTGACGGCATCAGGTTTTAAAGAGTAGGGCGTCACAACTCAGACGACCTAGATTTGGATCCCGATGGCGTCAGATGATGAAGCCGATGGCGTCACAAGCATAAGGTGACATCGTCACAGAGTTGACGTGGCCAAGACAAAAACCTAATGGCGGCGACCCAACGGCGTCACAATTAAAGAGTTGACGCCGTCGCATATTGTAACTCTATATATAGAATTCGAATTTTCAGAATTTTAAGGAGGTAGTTTTGTGGAGTAAAACCTAAACCGAAATTTGGCTGTCTTGGGCAGTATCTTAGGGTTCTATACCCTATTTTACAACAACATAAGTGATTTACTTCATTAATTCAATTATGTCTTCAATTGTTTGTTTGTATGCTTGCATGTTTTCCATGTCCGAATAATTTACTTGTGTGTTTGCTTAGATTTATGAAACCTAGGTATTGAATATTGATTGATTGTCTCTTATCTTAATTGTGATTGACCTACACTCACCTTAGCTTAGTTAATTAGACTAGATAATAGTAGAGTAATCGGTAGAAATACCAACCCCCCCAAATCCAATACCTCGAGATTCGTACATTTCAATTTTCTAAAAAAAATATAAAAAAGATAAAAAATAATCTTCCTGTAAAATCCAAGATTTGGACTCAACTAGGGTATAAGCAATATTGATTGAATGATTGCACAGTGGAATAATAACGACACAATCAACATCACTAATAAGGTTTTCTTTATTAAAACATAAAGAAACTAATACTACTACTACTACTAAACGCTCTATGCGTTAATTAGACTCTCATTAGGAGAAGTCTACTATGAAATAAAATGAAAGGATGAGTAAGTAACCCTAGCCGCCATCCCTCTTTATATAATAGAGGGAGGTTACAAACCCTAGCTTACTAGAAAAGCTAACTATTACATATTAGGTCCTCATTGTTTCTTCTTTCTTCATTCTTGCTCGTGGTTTTGTAAACATCAAATCTATAATTCCCAACAATCTTCCCCTATTTGATATTAAAAAACAACCTGTATAAGAAACAATGCTAAAACATGACATCACAAATAATAAGCTGCACATCATGAATCTTCTTCCCCTTTTTGTAATCATCTAATAGGGGTCTTGTGCAACTCGTAGACGCTTCCCCTCAAGTGATACATGTAGATGGTAAGTATATAAACCATAAGCTTCCCCTTAAAATTATACTAACCATCTCAATTTTTTTTTTTTTTTTACAACTAAACAAAATAAATAAAGCATAACAGCAGAGAAGACAAAACAGCAGCAGAACCAGTAGGAATAGAGAACCAGTAGAAACATCAACGTAGGCGTCTTATATCTTGCACTATCCATGTGACTCCAAACTTAGATGAGATACTAGCAAATGTGAGCATTAAGCACCTGTAATCTGTAGATCACACCCCTTCACTAACACTGAGCACTACAACGTAACTCCTTTAACTATTAGCAAATGTGCGCATTAAGTACATTTAATCTGAAGATCTCACCCCTTCGCTAGATTTATCAAGTCTTTGTCACATCATTAAAGTACGAACAAGTTACCTCAAAAGTGCCTGACTCACTTTGAGATATGATAAGACACGCACCTTCAGCAGAAACCGGTCAGCAGAAACCAAAACCTTCAGCAGAAACCGGTACCTTCAGCAGAAACCAATACCTTCAGCAGAAACCAATCAGCTGAAACAAATCAAAATATGCAGCCAGTAGGAACACCAAATCAAGCCGAAAATATGTTAATTACTAGGGTTCATCGTTGAATAAAAATTCAACTCACCAAGACTAGTAAAACATTAGAAGCACAAACAGAATTAAGTTCCCACGCTGCCATAAAGCAACCATTAAAAGACCAGTACCAGCAGTAACCACGGGCCTTCAGCAGATACACGCCCAGCAACAATATCATCCAATTTCAAAATATCACATGATCACAAAGCATCAATGTGGACCCACAGATACACGCCCCATGTAGTACAAGTACAGTCCAACAATCAGCAGAAATAAAACATATCCCCACGTCACCAGCAGGAATACCATGGGGTCCCAAATAAATGCCAACTCATGGGACCAATCAAATTACTATTATCGAGATGCAACAACTAGTCAATAACCTCATGCGTGTAGAATTAGACAGCAATTAATCAAAGCGAATAAAAGCATTACTGACCCACACGTGAACACCCAATCAACATGTACCAACGAACAACATCAGTACTATAATACCCTCGAGACCAATTAAATCCAACCCATCTTGTGACCAATGAAAGCCTATGACCCATACACGTGAGAGACAAGCACAAATTGTCCAATAACATGTGACCTACATAAAAAATGAGTCCCGCGTGAATCATCAGCAGCAACACACATACTCAAGAGTGGATCTGACATTCATCAAAACTGCTTTAATTCACACCAGATCTGCTGCAAAACTGCTTCAAAAATACCTTTTTCATGCCGCCACTTTTCGTCTGCCACCATAAATAAATTAGGGTATAAACCCTAAAAACATGAAAACCTTATCAACCCTAGATCAAGAGCCACCCGCTTTGAAACCAATTGTAAAATCCAAGATTTGGACTCAACTAGGGTATAAGCAATATTGATTGAATGATTGCACAATGGAATAATAACGACACAATCAACATCACTAATAAGGTTTTCTTTATTAAAACATAAAGAAACTAATACTACTACTACTACTAAACGCTCTATGCGTTAATTAGACTCTCATTAGGAGAAGTCTACTATGAAATAAAATGAAAGGATGAGTAAGTAACCCTAGCCGCCATCCCTCTTTATATAATAGAGGGAGGTTACAAACCCTAGCTTACTAGAAAAGCTAACTATTACATATTAGGTCCTCATTGTTTCTTCTTTCTTCATTCTTGCTCGTGGTTTTGTAAACATCAAATCTATAATTCCCAACACTTCCTCAACCCCAACCTTAGCGTAGTAATTTCTCACTAGCATTCCTACTCCCCTAGAGAACGATATCAATTCCCGAGGCTTACCCTGATACTACACTACAACGTTAGGTTCACTTTCTAGGGTGTTGAAAAACTTGCTCGACGAAAAGGAAGTTCCTTTGACCCCGAACGTGCGTTGTACGCGTATCACGAAGTAACTCTAACAATTGTAAAGAATGGCAGTTTAAACAATGTGGTGTTGTATGTGGAGTCCATCAGCATGATTTCCGGGAATGTTGTCCATAGGGCATATGATGTCGGGTGAACAAAAAATATTTCCTCAAGCTCATTAGTGTGGTCATTTACCCTGGGGTAATATGTATAACCTTGACGCATCAAATGTGCTAAAAGGACTTGTATCAGAGTCATATCACCACGAATGGCGCCGCGTATCTTGTTTTGTGCATTATATATCGTTTTAATGTTAGACACGTTATCCGGATCGCTCTCTTTTAGTGACGAAAGTATAATTCGTGGTGCTACTTTATGTTTTGTCAATTGCTCCACCAAAACTAACTCATTTTTCTTTTAATCGCATTGCCTGTGGAAAACCATGGAACGAGTCTACAAAATGATGATTATGCCTCAGACAACCATTAGTTCGACCTTTTATATATTTCGCCAGTAATCTGAATGGGTAATTAGTTTTAGCGGTACTCGTCTGCCGTTGAAGTTCATCTTCTAAACCTTCACGTGCAGACGTCCCATGTCTAGAACACTTAAATTCGATTGAGTACTTATAGCCCCTATCTGTTTTAGTTCTTCCTTTAACAATAAGAAAACCGTTCGATTGAGCAGTAGATTGCACCCAATTAGTTAAAACAACTTTATCACGGAATACCTAAAAAAATAAAAAATACAACTTTTATAACTTTCATTTTTAACATATAATTTATAACTTTTTTACATTTTTAAACAACTTTTTTTTATTTTTACAAATTTTTAAAAAACTTTGTACCTTTTATAAAAAATACAACTTTTATAAAAACATTTTTAACAAATTTTAAAAACTTTTGTATACTTTTTGTTTTACAAACTTTTTTATACATTTTTTTTCATACTGTTGTATCCTTTTAAAAAAAAACTTTTGTATCCTTTTTTTTTACTTTAAATACTTTGTATACTTTTTACTTTAAAAAATTTGTATACTTTAAAAACTTTGTATACTTTTGTATATATATTTCACAAAATTTTTTTTAAAAAAAAATAAATGTTTTAAAGGAAACGCGTACGCGTGTCCTTTGTGTGTTAATACCGTGTGCGTTGCTTGTTTTGTCTCACCCCGGTTTTGTTACTAGTACTAGTCTTACTCTCTCTCACTATCATATCACACTTTGTCTCTTTCTCTCTCTATCCTCTCGTTTCTCTCTCTCTCTCTGAGTTGATTGTTACGAGTAGTTTTAGATCTAGTTCTAAAAACTTTTTAGATCTAACAAGTAAAAATCTATGAGATAAGTTGTTTCTGTGACTTGTTAGATCTAAAAACGTTTTGTGGTGGTGATGTTTCTGTGAGATAAGTAGTTTGGTTTTGTTGATTATTTTTTAGATCTAACAAGCTTTTAGATCTTGAAAAGTTTTTAGATCTTGGAAAAAAGATGAAAAGTTTTGAGGTTTGTGGTATCTGTTTTTGTGATAAAGACTAATTTTTTTTAATCTAAAAACTTGTTAGATCTAAAAAAGTTAGGTGGTGGTAAACGTTTTGTGGTGGTGACGTTTCTGTGAGATAAGTAGTTTGGTTTCGTTGATTATTTTTTAGATCTAACAAGCTTTTAGATCTTGAAAAGTTTTTAGATCTTGAAAAAAAGATGAAAAGTTTAGAGGTTTGTGGTATCTGTTTATGTGGTAATGACTGATATTTTTTTTTGAATCTAAAAACTTGTTAGATCTAAAAAAGTTATGTGGTGATAAAAGTTTTGTGGTGGTGATGTTTCTGTGAGATAAGTTGTTTGGTTTCGTTGATTATTTTTTTATATCTAACAAGCTTTTAGATCTTGAAAAGTTTTTAGATCTTGAAAAAAAGATGAAAAGTTTAGAGGTTTGTGGTATCTGTTTATGTGGTAAAGACTGATTTTTTTTTAATTTAAAAACTTGTTAGATCTAAAAAAGTTATGTGGTGGTAAAAGTTTTGTGGTGGTGATGTTTCTGTGAGATAAGTTGTTTGGTTTCGTTGTTTATTTTTTAGATCTAACAAGCTTTTAGATATTGAAAAGTTTTTAGATCTTGAAAAAAAGATGAAAAGTTTTGAGGTTTGTGGTATCTGTTTATGTGGTAAAGACTGATTTTTTTTAATCTAAGAACTTGTCAGATCTAAAAAAGTTATGTGGTGGTAAAAGTTTTGTGGTGGTGATGTTTCTGTGAGATAAGTTGTTTGGTTTCGTTGCTTATTTTTTAGATCTAACAAGCTTTTAGATCTTGAAAAGTTTTTAGATCTTGAAAAAAAAGATGAAAAGTTTTGATGTTTGTGGTATTTGTTTATGTGGTAAAGACTGATTTTTTTTTTAAATCTAAAAACTTGTTAGATATAAAAAAATTAAAAGTGTGGTGGTGATGTTTCTGTGAAGTTATCTGTTTTGTGGTGGTGATATTTATGTGGTAATGACTTATTTTTTGTGGTGATGTTTTGCAGGTGATACTCTAATGAGTCACCTGATTATTTGTTGTGGTGATGTTTCTGTTGAAACTTGTTGGGGTGCCTATGCAGTTTCATTACTGGATGGTAAAGTGAGCAGTTTTATCCCACTTTGCAACTTTCAATGAATTAAATAGGTTTAAAAAAAAATGCAATGATGATTTAAAAAAAAAAAGATTAGAGTTTTGGCATGGCAAATCTGAATGGACGGTAAAGTGAGTTTATATCTCACTTTGCAACATTCATATTTGCAGCCAACATGATATAAAGAGCTAATAATCTGAGCCTATTTGATAAGTTTTTTACCTCTTGTGTGTCAAATGGTGAACTAGACATGGTTGTTGTTTGTGGTGTTGTTGCTTGTCGGTGTTGTTGCTTGTTGGTGTTGTCTTGTGGTGGACTGAGACCTGTTGCTTTCTTGCTAGTTGGTGTTGTTGGTTGTTGCTGGTTGGTGGAATTTGCTAGTTGGTGTTGTTGCTTTCTTGCTAGTTTGTGTTGTTTGTTGGTGTTGTTGCTTTCTTGTGGCATTATAAGCCTGAATTGCCTGCAGTTTGAGAATCTTGTTTACTTTCTTGTGAACTTTTGCAGTTTTGGAATCCTACTTACCACTTGCATATTGAAAACGTGTAAACGTGAAATTTGTTGAACTTGTGAGGCTTGTGTCCTGAGAACTTGTGACTTGTGTAGTTTGAGACTTGCGAGACTTGTGCAATTTGAGACTTGTGAGACTTGTGCAGTTTGAGACTTGTGAGACTTGTGCAGTTTGAGAATCCTGTGAACTTGTGACTTGTGCAGTTGTGACTTAAAATTTTCCTAGGTGATGATGATAACCGAAACCGAATGGACGGTAAAGTGAGATCAAATCTCACTTTGCAACCTTCGAATTTGAGCCTTAAAATTTTCCGAGACGATGATGATAACCGAAACCGAATGGACGGTAAAGTGAGATAAAATCTCACTTTGCAACCTTCGAATCTTAGCCTCAAAAATTTTCCGACTATGTTTTTTTTTTAAAGTTATAAAACTGAAAACTAATAGCTGTAAAACTAAAAAAAACTTGTAAAAAAAGTTATAAAACTTTGTAAACAAAAGTTGTAAAAAAAAAAAAAAAAAAAAAAAAAAACTTGTTAAAAAACATTTTGTAGAACTAAGTTACCCCAGCTCAAGCACCTCATCTTTTAAGATTTTGGCACATAAATCGAGAAAAAACATTCTCCCCAAACCTCATCTAATGATTGGGAAAGTACAACACCCCCTATATGGGGTGCCTCATTAGCAGCTCCCATAAAACAATGTAAGTGACCACAATTTTCTTCACCTTGTATATTCATCGGTGGAAGAAATTTTTGGGATTGGAAGAAAAGCGTCACTAATCTCGTACTTATATGACAACCGACCACAGCAAAAAAATTGTTCTGTTGAGATTATCTTTTACTTATTTGAATACGCATATAAGAGGAATGTGACCGGCCTTTACGAGCAAAATTAGATCCCGCTTTCGAGTTCAAGATTCATATGAAAAATTTCTAAGCTTTTAAGTGCATTTTATCTATGTTACAAAAGTAACTTAAATTCTAAGCGTTTAGCAATGAAGAAAAATAAAAAAGAAAATTGTTTTGAGATTCGTTTGTTTGATTGTTAGACATAATCGATATTTGTTACTCGTTTGATAAACCTGGTACAGTTGTCCCTTCGGGGACATCCAGAGGCGGAACTCTTTGGGAGCAGGGGAGGGTCTCGGCGCCCCAAAATTTACGACTTCTAGTGTAAATATTATAGGTTTTAGGGGTAATTTAGTTGAGGTTACAAAAAATCTCTGATTCGGTCTTCTCAAAATAAATCGACTTCCCAAAATAAATTGTCAAGTTCCTCCATCTAATAAACTTTGGTACTATGGGTGTTCATCGGTTCGGTTATCGGTTTGTTCGGTTAATTTTTTTTTCTAGGTATAACCGAAAACCGAACCGAACCGAATTCAAATTTAACTAAACCGAACCGAAAACCGAACCGAATAACCCGAATTACCTAAATTTAATAATTTATTCATTTATTTATATATATATTTAAAAAAAAAATAATTTTCAAGCTTAAAAATATTATCTATATATTATAAAAGAGTTTTAATATATTTTTTTAATATAAATATATAAAAAAATATATATATTTATTTAATTTCGGTTTTCGGTTCGGATTGCTAAAACCATAACCGAACCGAAAACCGAACTTTTATTTCGGTTCGGTTCGGTTACGAGTTCGGTTCGGTTATTTTCGGTTCGGTTCGATTTCGGTTTTCGGTTTATTCGGATATTACCCAACCCATGAACACCCCTAACATTATAAACCTTCGTTTCATAAACATGTTATTGGATAAACTTAGTATTGGGCTTTTGTGTTTATTTTGGGCTTCTCAACAGATTGTTAGTTTTGTGGCTTGTCCAATCATCAAGTTTTGTTTTAGTGTTTGAATAGTTTTATTATTTGTTTGAATTTGAGCGTAATTTTCATATCATATAATGGGTTGTTCGGATTATATGTATCATATTTGGAGCGTTTAAATTACTAAAAGCCATTCGGCAAGTTATTTATTAAGTAGAAATTGTTTGACACTTGGATAAGAAGTTTGAAGTTGGACCGTAATACTTATTAAATAAGTGGGTTATTAGAATTTAAATTTGGTATTTCAAATTTGTTGATCGATTTATTGTTTGAAAACTTGATTATTAATGTGTCATTCGGGTTTTGTTTGATTGTTAGGAATTTGTTTGTTTGAAACTTTTGGATCTTTGACTGTCGGTCTTTTGCAGCTGGTTGCTTGAATTTGATTGTTTTTTTTAAAGATTGGTTGAGCCAATTTGTTTGTTGGTTAACCGTATTAGATTTGTCGGTTAACGTTTGATTGTTCGTTTTGAAACCATCTGCATTTGTTTTGGATCATTTTTGGGAATCAATAGTTTGTTTGAATTAGGATAGTATCACTAGTATTTGGAATTTTAAATATGATTTGGAATATGTAGAAGAGTTCAATGGAGATTGTTAAAAAAATGGCTTAAACTCTAATGGACGTTTAGTAAATTTGGTATTTGGTTTTTGTATGTTTCTTAATTTGAAAATTGGCAATCAAGTCATTCGTTTCTTATAAATATGGATTAATGGCATTATTTTCTTTGTACATTTGAATTAATTTTTTTGTGTTTAGTACCTTTAAATTTGGTCTTGTATTTGGTATTTTGGTTTGATACTTTTGAATAAAGATTTAGCTTCTTTTGTTGATTTGTTATTTGTTACGGTCTTTGAATTACCGACAAGTGATATAAGAGCCAACTTGGTTTAGCTATGAAAAAAAAAATGAAAAATATTGTCTTGGGATTGGTTGCTTGATTGTTAGACACTAATTATAATACCCGTGCACGCGCAGATTTTTATATATCGTGTTTTTTTTAAATCGAGTACTAATTTATTTATTTTATATAGATTTGTAAATTGTTGATATATAAACCTTATAATTAATTTAATTATATTAATTAGGGGTAGGGTTTTTTTTTTCGTGTGTAGGGCAATAGGTGGGAAGCAGCCTTTTATTCTTAAATATTTTTAAAATTACTCCCGCTTTTTATTAGGTTTTTTCTTTATACTTTTAACACTTAAGCTTTTATGTTTATTTTTATTTTCTTGAATATATATAAGAACATTTTTTTAACTATTGCCAAATATGAAATATCGGAGTTTTTTTATATTTTAAAATAAAAATAATAATAAATAAATAAAATATTACCAAATAATATATGAAATTATTTTTTTTAAATGAAAAATTCTCACTAAGGATTTTGTTTTATTATATAATAAAAAGATAATCGATATTTGTTACTCGTTTGATAATCCTCGTACAGTATTAAATAAACCTTCGTTTGATAAACATGGTATTGGATAAACTTGGGATTGGGGTTTTGTATTAGTTTTGGGTTTCTCATGAATGGCATTTGTTTGTTTTTAGATTGTTTTGAGTTCAGTAGGTTACTTTTGTGGTTTGTCTAATCGTCAAGACGTCAAGTGTTGTTTTAGTATTTGGATAGTTTTATTTGTTTGAATTTGAGCCGTAATTCGTATCATATTCATGGGTTGTTAGGATTATTCGTATCATATTTAGGGTGTTTGAATTATTAAAGGTCGTTCGTCAAGTCATTTATTAACTAGAATTTGTTTGTTACTTGGATAATAAGTTTGAAATTGGACCGTAACAATTATTAAATAAGTTGGTTCTTAGAAGTTAAATTTTGTAAGAATTCTCGTCTTAGAGTTACTATTTATTTTTGAATTTTTACTATTCACTTCTACTTTTCATCACCGATCTTTTTACTATTCACTTCTACTTTTCATCACCCATTTTTTTTTCCATCTATCATGACAAGAGAGTTAATACTCATCCAGTCTTCCTGACGACATACGTTGAATCCATTTAGAACCGATTTTACAAAACCGTGTCTGAGATTTACTTTTAGGTTTAAACGTCATTCGAACATCCCTATATATCCATACAACATTACAAACAATAGTAAATGTGTTTCTCACATCATACGACAATTCCACAAGTTTTGGAATTTTGCGTTTTCCAGTTTTGCGTTTTATGCAATTTACGCGTTTTAAACCTACGTTTCCAGTTTTAACAGCGGTTGCGCGATCCATTAAACTTATCACTCAATTATTTATTAATATGGAGTATAATGGTAAGTTTAATCATTTCTACAAGTTTCATATTTTTACGATACCCGATTTTACATTTCGTGACTTAACGACTTACAGTTAGCGATTAACGGGACCAAACCAGATAATACCAAAATAAACTTAGTCACCCTCCCCCATTAATGTGAGTGTCATTGGATGGGAAGTCACTAAGCATGTGGCTTAATCTCAATGTCTTGGTCATTTAGATGTAAACAAGTGTACTAGCTTCCTTACTAAATTTCCTTAAAGTCCAAGTATGTAACCTCCTCAATTCAGCCCTAGGTGGCGTTTTATTTGAGTCATGAGGGCACTTGGCTTGATTTAGAATGAAGTCTTCCAAGATCCTTACACATATAGAACCTTAAGTCTTAAGTCTTGCTAATCTAGAGACATATGTCAATACTTAGCTAGGAAGAAAGATAACTAACCATCTTTGACTACTCTTGCACCTCCTCAAAGTCCTATATAAAGCCCCTCCCCCTTCCATGTTGACACACACAAACACAAACACAAACATACTTCTCATTTTGTTCTCTACTTCAAGTATTTCAAGAAAGATTCAAGCTACAAGTAAACTGCATCAAATTATTAGGTGATCCTCTTGAGTTTAAATCTACTCAAGTCACCTAAGATCTCATCACAAGCCCTTCAAGAACACAAGAAGTATAGAAGGTTGCTAAGGTTTGGAAAATTTCTCAAAGTCCTTGTTCTAAGTCCTTGATTTCCTTATGCTATATATGCTCTTATATTGGATAATGACGTACAAAGTTGATTAAAAACAAGTCTAGAACTTATAAACCATTCTATGTTATGTTAACTAGTTAACTTATGTACAAAATTGCCACAAAACCAACCATATCTAGATTTGGAACTTTCCATATTGTTGTAGACAAGGTTAAAATGAAAATATAGCAATTTGAATCACCTAAAACGAGTACACGAGTCAAAAGATACGGCCAAATGAAGTTACCAAAACTTTACCGGAAAGCTGTCAAACTTTCTGAGACAGAAAATTAGGGCACGCATTTCGGGGAACTTCTGCTCCGATTCATAAAAAAGTTAAAACACAAAAGTTGTTCGGAACGGCGTTTTCCAAGGAATTACAAGAAACTCGGCCTAAAAATGCATAACGAAGGCTATTTTTTTAAAAAATCTTAACAGCCCTACGTATAGCCAAGCGGCTATACACTTTGTCATGGCTAAAGTATAACCAAATGGCCTAAAGGCCTTAGACAGAGACCACAACAGCGACTAAAGCCAAGGCTGAGGTCTCAAGGCCATGGTAGCCGAGACCAAAGCCACGGCAAGGCTACGACTAAGGCCTCGAGGCTTACTAAGCCGAGACCATTAGACAAGGCTTTAGCCATAGCAAAACAGCACAAACACCAAAACAATTTGGATCTACTCCATCAATAAACCATGAAATTTTACAAATAACAATCTTCATTCAAAATAAACTTTCCTAAGTTTATTCGACCTTCGGAATTGTAACTTTTTTAAAACGACGAGAACTTGTAAAACCATTTAAGTTACTTGTATAACCAAAGGACCAAACTACTTTTGTTAAACATCTAAACCAACTCAAACCCGCCTACGGAACATGACCAAACTTATTTTGTAAACCATGTAACCACATAAACTATATTTCATATAATCAAACAAGCAAAACATATTTTTTCAATTTGGAGTACTACAAAACTAGGGAGCTTCATGTGAGGGGTTTCATTTGGGTAAATGGTTCGACGAGTTGCTGGATTTACGAATTAAAGTGTCCTAGCTCCTCGAACGTTTACTACATAACCTCTTAATTATGATGGCCCAAACGGTAGTAAGAGTTATATAAACTACAAATGTTTCATAAACCATTTCTATAAAAACGACATACACAAACTACCATATAAAGCATCATGATCAATATAAATGACATATATAAACTCGTTTATGCTTTCGCATTATTATTCCGTAAACTAAGACATGAAACCATATTATAGGTTGCTCGTTGAGGTTTTTACGACTCGACCACCACTTTCACTGCTCACACAACATCATCCAACTCACGGTGAGTTTCATAGCCCCTACTTTTATACATTTTAAATTACTTTTAGGGGAGATAGATGCTCAACTAATTTCATTTACTTTCATAAGTACTCTAAACTTTTTCGAATTACCGTAAGTCATAGCCATATTTTCTATCGTATAACTGTTTTGTTAATACAAATAAGCCGTAAAAACGTTTATTTATATTTTACGATCTTCTAATGTTTTGTCGATAACAAACGTAAAATCATTTTAACGAAACAAATTGTTGGGTTCAATAAATACTCAAACCCCTTAATCTAGGATTTGAATAGAAAATAGCCCAAGTGTTTAGTCCGTTAAACACTAATCAGGTCACTGAGTGCATAGCCTCTCAGTGAGTCATCTTCGGGACACTCAGTACAAGGCGTAGAAGAAGTCTCTCCACTCAGTAAGGCGGAACTTAAAGGGTGAAGACTGAGTCAAGAAGAAGATGATGGATTCAGTGAGTGATGACAATAACTCACTGAATCCCTAAGACTCCTCTCCAACTACTTACACTGAAGACAAACTGAAGAAGAAGAATGAAGGATAAATAGACTGAAGAAAGAGCGGGACAAGGCGGGAGAAGTTTGAATCAGATAAAGAAGTCCTTATCAACATAAGTCAACTTTCCCTGAATGGCTAACTTACAAGCTCAGTGTCATCACTTAAATATGGAAAGCAGCCTTGTCCATTACTTAGAATAGTCTTTGTAAACAGAGACAAAATACATCAGTATTTTGTCTTCTGTATGATGTCAGTTTTGTCACTTAGGATAGAGTTAAATCTCATACATGTATAAATAGCATAAGAGATGGAGTGAAAAGATTAAGCTTGTGAATTGTAAAAACACACACACGCAAGCCATCTTTTCACTCCTCCAAATACAACTTAGTTTCTGAGATAGCTCAGTGAGCTCTAAGAGTTGTGCTCAGACTTAGCCTGAGCTTAGAGAGGAGTCACCCAACTTTGTCATTTCAATCCCAAGTACTATTCCGCAAGTACTTGGGTAACATATTCTTTGTTGATTTATTTCTAATAAGAATATTATGTTGAAAATTACTTAGTGTGTTTTCTTATGTTAATTTCAGTCATAGTTCACTATTAACTTGTTTTATGTATTTAAACTGTTTTAAACGATAGTGAACGGGGAACAACACAAATAAAATACGTAAACTGTTTGAGCCAATAGTTTTCTAACACACTTACGTTTTCACATAAAACACTAAAACAAGTATAAGTGATTTTATGATTTAGTAATACATATGTACAACAACTAGTGTTTACATATTTGGGTAAAAATATACTTAAAGTAGTATATACTAAAATGGGTAAAAACTAACAAATGGTATTGACCCATAACCCATGGTTTTATCCAAACCATTTGACTAGGTACATTGAACTCTTGAGATACATTGTATCTAATAAGAAACCCATGGATCAACCCATAACCCATGACCCATGACCCATAACCAAAATACCCATGGGTAAAGAGGAGCGTCCCACGGATCCCTAGCTTTACGCTACCAGGATCCCTTGTGGGAGGGATCCGTGGGATCCGAGGAACAGTGAACTTTCTCCTCTATAAATAGTGAGCCATTTCTTCCTTTTGGCTCACCACTTTCACACATACTTTCTCCAAGTATTGTAACTCTCTAACCACTGATCCTAAGGGATCTTTCTATGTATTTTATCTTTTATTTTTGTGTGATTCTCTAGGTTCCTCTTAAAGGCGAGATCACCACTTCTTGAAGTCGAGCAAGCTCAAGTCCATGAGTTGCCATACTTCGTCATCATCAAGACAACTGAGGTTCTCTTGTTGATAGTTCTTTCTTCCTCTGTAGATGTTGTGTTGAAGGCATTAGTGGAGGATGCCGAAAGAGTCAAGACGAAAGCATTAGTGAAAGATGCTAAATGTGTTAAGACGAAGGCATTAGTGAAAGGTGCCAAGCGTTGTATCAAAGGCATTAGTGAAGGATGCCTAAGAATCAAATCAAGTGGCATTATTGAAGAATGCCTAGGTCGTATAATCGATGAGGTGCATCGTTATACATATAGGTGTTGTAACAAGGAGTGGATCTCCTTGAGATTAGGTGTTGTGTTGTGATGGCATTATTCAAGGATGGTGATATCCTTGATGGTGTTGTAACAAGGAGTGGATCTCCTTGAGATTAGGTGTTGTGTTGTGATGGGTAGTAGTTCCTCTATAGTAATGGAACTAGGTGCTTAGCCTAGTACCTAATAAAGGGTAGGCGACGTTGTGATAGGTGTGGTTTACCTTGGAGTGAAAGAACCCGGTGGTTAGCCTAGTACCGGAAAAAGAGTAGGCGACGTTGTGAAGGCTTCTCCGCCATAAGGAGATTGGTGTCGTGTAGTGTTTACGAACTCTCGAGTAGGTGACTCGGGGAGTGGAGTAGGGCAAGGAAGGTGTCCTTGTAGCCGAACCACTATAAATACTCGTGTCGTGGTTATGTGCTTCTTACTCTCTATCTTTCATTACACGTTTATATATCTATCTATCAACGTCCAACATAAACAACCAAATAGATTGACATAAGTCGATCTAAATGCTTTAAAACGAAGTTTTAATTGGTAAAACTATTCAACCCCCCTTCTAGTTTTCCTCAATTGGCATCAGAGCTTCGTTACCAAGTTTCTTAAAGTATGTTGTACTTTAAAAACTTGATACGATCCGTGTATGTTTGAAAACTACAAAGAAGGATTTTTCAAGTCATGTTTTTTTTTAATCATTTTGTTGGACATTGATAGATCATCCTAACATTTTTTGTTTCAAGAAATCTTCATGCTAGGATCTCTCCAAAATCTTTATTTCTATTCAAAGAATAATGAAGTCAATCTTCAAGAAAGGATCTAAAAGTAATCACAACTTACTTACGCCAAGTACAAAGGATTACTTTAAGAGCTCATGAAGTATTTATGGTATTATGCCAAACCAAGAAGCATAGAGGTATGTTTTACTTTTCATTAGATAGCTTACATAATTTTATTGATATCATAGTTCTATTTGTTTAATAATTGCTAGTCTCTTTAAAAGTCTCTTTCGTCACTTTTCCGTCTTATTCATAATCGGGAATAGTATTCCTTTTGATTCGTCAAACTAACGCCGTCGTCACACATGAACCCTCGATAAGTAACTTATCAAAACCCGTCGACCAAAAACAACCTTTCATTTGATACCTCTAAACTACTTTTTAGCAAGCTAGCTTATAGCCTACTACAAAAATAATGCCAAACAAACCTTTTTCTGTCCACAGTAGCCGGATCCCCCTAGTTGTACTAGCCGGATCCCACATACAAGGGATCCGGGGGAACCGTGGAACAGAACACAGCTATACGCATTCAAAATCACCACTGATCTTTTTCCCTCTCCTCACATAACACAAAAAATGACTAAACTACTGATTTAATCCTTATTGGACTCCATACCCTCAAGTATTCCTCTCTAAAACACCATTGTAAGTTTTTACACTAACTTGTTCTAATTTTCATCATCCTCATCCTAGGGTTTATGGTTTCACAATCTCTAATAAATTAATCTAATTAGGGTTTTCAAAATTAATCATTAAAAGGGGTTTTTTACATAATTAAGATCACATCGTGATCACAACATTGTTAATACAAATCAAAACCATAAACCCATCTCAACTAATTTTACCTAATTGGAAAATTTGTGTTTCTAGGACCAACCATGCCTAAAGCCACTCAACAAGATCATCATGATACCGTCTATTACCTTACTCATTACTATCGAAATGAGGAATTCTCAAAAACCGACCGCAAGGTCTTCAAAAAGCTTGAAAAACGACTTATCCATGAAGGCCGTGTAATCAAGGAATGTTTCCTTGAGGATACCGACATTCGTCAAGCCTTCTCGGCAATCAATTTTGATTGTCTTCTTGACATTGATGAACAAATTTGTCCTGTCTTCATCTTTGAGTTTTATAAAAGCATTGGGATCATTTGAAATGCCAATGATAGCATTTTAATCGCCTTCATCATCAATAAACGAAACTTCATTCTCCTGCTCAACACCTTTGCTCAAATTCTTCGCATTCCTTGTAAAGGAATTTGTATGTACTCTCAAGATTGGGCAATTAACGCTCAAAACCTTGCACTTGATTCCAAACTTATCTATAATACCCCTCTCGATGATCTCGAAACCATTCGAGATACTATCTTCAAGGTTAGGACCGACCAATCCCGTTACAACCGAAACAAAAAGCTCATTCACCGTGATCCTTTTCAAATGGAACTTTTCGAAATGCATCCCATATTTAGAAAATGGGAAGAAATCCTTAGGGAAAACGTCATAAGCCTAGTTGGTAACAAGGATCATCCAAACGCATGTCTTGTGCAAATGATCTATTGTCTTATCCACCAAAAGCCATTTAATCTCGCCTATTACATGGTAAGGAGAATGGCCGGGGTATTCAAAGCTTCCAACATGGTACTTCCATATGGTATGCTCCTAACACGACTTTGTAAGTATGTTAGTGCATTGCAACCATCTCCTATCAACAATGATTATTTCTTTGCCGATCATGTAATGGTACCTCTTACCAAAATACCCTCTAAACGCTTCATGGTCAATGGAAAGAAACCTAAAGCTCTTTCGGACTCCTCAAAAGGAGAAGAAGAAGAAAATGAAGAAGAAGAAGATGTCGACCCCATAGCCAACATTGAATTGGAACCCTTTGATTACTACGAACAACTTCCAACCGTTCCAAACGAGACCGCGGAATTCAAACATTTAAGGGGCATGATTCAAAATCTTGCTTACCATCTCACAAAGTCGTCAAAAAGGAAAAGAAAGAATTGACGAAAGAGACGATAGGAATATGCTTATTTTCAACACTTGACTTATGTGTGGATGATTATGTTTTAGCACTTTTGTTTGTGGTAATTTGGATATTGTTGCTTCTACCATTATCAATGAGTGTTGTTATGTGATGACATGCTTGTACTTGGTGTTTAATTTAAAGGTTAATCAGTGTGCAAAATCTGCACATTATTCTGTGGGGGTTCTGATCTGCAGATGCCGGATCCCTAGGATTAGCCTAGACGGATCCCTCCCTTGAGGGAACCGTGGGATCCGTGGCATCAGATCAGCAATACAACATCCTTTACATCAAGATAGCTTACTAGATAACATAGCTTACTAGATAACATCCCATTAGCTAAACATAAGATATTAGAACTCAACTAAGTCTACTTCAAGGATGAGAAAGCCTTAGACTCACTTATAGCTTACATAAGACCTTAGTCAAAACGTCTTTTAATTTATCAAATCGTCAAAACTCACCATATTTCCGCTTCAATACTCACAAATTGTTTTTCATCTTTCAAAACACTTAGGTGGACATATTAAACAATTTTAGGAATTTGTTTCTAATCATCTTTATCTCAAAGTGGGTCAAAAATTAGTTTTTCAATTCTTGTGATTTTTAAGGATTTTTCAAATTCCATCTCAAGCTAAAATCTGATCTCTAGGATCATTTATTATGACTTGACACCACCAAAACTCTTAGTGTTATCCTTGAACAACCATTGGTAGTCATTTAGTCCCATTTTCCTTCCATAAAAAGCAATCATTTGCTATAACATTCATTATTCTTGATCATTCAAGTACACCCTCATCTTAGATACTTAGGAGGACTGAAACACTCAAAATGATGTAGGTTTTAGCTCTTAGAAACTTCATTTCTAACCTTTCATAACTGCTGAGAGCCGGATCCCTCAAAGGATGGAACCGTGGGATCCGGGTGGCAGATTATGTCAAATCTAGCCAAAACAATCATTTCAAGCTCATCTTGCTTACTTACACACTCCATCTCATCTTTATTAAGTTCCTAGATCAGTGAAATTCTGACCTTCAATCTTGTGCATATTAATCATCACATTTTTAAGAATCTTAGTGGCTTAAGTCTTAAATTCACTTACCAAATTCTTCTCTTTATAAGTCATATTGCTAGAACACCTTAGTCATCAAACTCAACACAATTATCAGAAATTACAAACATATTCCTTAGTCATTTCATCATGAGAAAAGCTCCTAGTGCTAACTCATCCACCCAAGAACCACCCAAGAAACTTACTAGGGTCATACACGAGGTTTCCTCAACCGAATCATCTCCAGTTAAGTCCACAAATGCTAGGATTTCCCCTACACCAAAGAAACCAATCAAACTAATCCCCAAGAGGATTGTTCCCACAAGGATATCATCACCAAACTCTACTAAACCAAACATACCCTCTTCAACTCAACCAACATCATTGGTGCCTAGAGCCACCTCACAATCATCTCCACATTCTCACAACTTAGAGGACTTACCTCCTTGGCCATCTCATCTTCCACCACTACCAACAAATTCACTTGAAAAGGTTGTGCAACAAAACCAAAGTGTTGAATCAACACTTGCACAAATATCAACCTCTCCTATTCCCCCCAATAGTTCATTTTGGATTATGAGGAGACATAAAGTCAACCACCCGACCACATGGAAGTTGACGCTTCCTTACCTCCACCCTCAAACATTGTTGAGCCACCACTTAATGAGCCTCCACCAATTCCTCCTTTTGAGGATCTTCAACCCACTTCACTTGAACCTCCGCTTCAAGAAGCTCAAAACCATGACAAGGATTGCTATCATTGTCAACATGTTGAAAGGTTGATACATGAACTACGTGAAGAGCAACGTTTCATGTTTTATCACCTCCTCGAACGTTTCGAAGAGGTCTACAAGCCTAAACAACAATGAGCATCATAGTCACAAGCTCAAACTTAGAACGTTTAGGAAACCTATCTCATCCTTGATCATCATTAAGCTTTTAGTTGAATCTTGAGTTTGGGTAACTCATTAGCATTAGTAGTACTTGTATGGCTAGATCATTCTCTTAGTTTTAGAGATTTGTTTGATTATCTCTTGTTTTTATTGAATGAATATCTATATGCCATGATTGTCTTGTGTTTTGTGCTTGCTAAATCATATACATATTTCACCTCTTCATTAGCATTGTTTGGCATATCTTCATTGCTGAAGAAACTGTCACCAGACAGCCGGATCCCTAGAAATGGCCTAGACAGATCCCTCCATAAAGGGAACCGTGGGATCCGTGGTCCAGAAGCACAAATTACTACTAACTTGAGTTTTATTTGCAGGAAATTATGCACTATACTCTTGTTTTCTAACCTTTACTTTGTAGATTTTCAAAATACACATGAAGATTTTGACACCCTAAAGCTAGGGGGAGCTTTGTGTCAAACCATACATTTCAAATCCATTTGCAACTTGATCCTTATTTGGATTACTCTTCATGACACCCCATTGCAATGTTGCAATCTTCAAGGGGGAGCATTTTCGTTACAAGGAGGAACCATTTGCAAACATAATTGAAAAATATTAGCTTACTTATCCTTATGTACTTGACGCCCTCACAAAGGGATGGACTCGTCAAGGGGGAGTTAAGACGAGAACCATTCCCGTCACTTACTCACTTTACATCTTCTCTTTTTACATGTTTTTCTTAAAACTTTGTGTTAGTTTCTTTTCGACGCTCTTTTTGTTTCGACAAAAAGGGGGAGAAGAGAGTAAAAACTCCAATTCAAACTTTTACGAATTTTAGTTTTTCCTTAAAATAATTTTATGTTTTTTCATCAAGAAAAAGGGGGAGAATGTTAATACAAATAAGCCGTAAAAACGTTTATTTATATTTTACGATCTTCTAATGTTTTGTCGATAACAAACGTAAAATCATTTTTATGAAACAAATAAAATACGTAAACTGTTTGAGCCAATAGCTTTCTAACACACTTACGTTTTCACATAAAACACTAAAACAAGTATAAGTGATTTTATGATTTAGTAATACATATGTACAACAACTAGTGTTTACATATTTGGGTAAAAATATACTTAAGGTAGTATATACTAAAATGAGTAAAAACTAACAAATGGTATTGACCCATAACCCATGGTTTTATCCAAACCATTTGACTAGGTACATTGAACTCTTGAGATACATTGTATCTAATAAGAAACCAATGGATCAACCCATAACCCATGACCCATGACCCATAACCAAAATACCCATGGGTAAAGAACTAGTATAAGTGATTTTATGATTTAGTAATAGCTTTCTAACACACTTACGTTTTCACATAAAACACTAAAACAAGTATAAGTGATTTTATGATTTAGTAATACATATGTACAATAACTAGTTTTTACATATTTGGGTAAAAATATACTTAAAGTAGTATATACTAAAATGGGTAAAAACTAACAAATGGTATTGACCCATAACCGATGGTTTTATCCAAACCATTTGACTAGGTACATTGAACTCTTGAGATACATTGTATCTAATAAGAAACCCATGGATCAACCCATGACCCATGACCCATGACCCATAACCAAAATACCCATGGGTAAAGAGGAGCGTCCCACGGATCCCTAGCTTTACACTACCAGGATCCCTTGTGGGAGGGATCCGTGGGATCCGGGGAACAGTGAACTTTCTCCTCTATAAATAGTGAGCCATTTCTTCCTTTTGGCTCACCACTTTCACACATACTTTCTCCAAGTATTGTACCTCTCTAACCACTGATCCTAAAGGATCTTTCTATGTAGTTTGTCTTTTGTTTTTGTGTGATTCTCTAGGTTCCTCTTAAAGGCGAGATCACCACTTCCTGAAGTCGAGCAAGCTCAAGTCCATGAGTTGCCATACTTCGTCATCATCAAGACAACTGAGGTTCTCTTGTTGATAGTTCTTTCTTCCTCAGTAGATGTTGTGTTGAAGGCATTAGTGAAGGATGCTAAAGGTGTCAAGACGAAAGCATTAGTAAAAAATGCAAAAGGTGTAAAGACGAAGGCATTAGTGAAAGGTGCCAAGCATTGTGTCAAAGGCATTAGTGAAGGATGCCTAAGAATCAAATCAAGTGGCATTAGGGAAGAATGCCTTGGTCGTATAATCGATGAGGTGCATTGTTGGATTGATGTACTCTAACCAAACTAACTTATATAGCTTGTAAGGGTTTAATAACCTCGGATAAATCCTAAGTTATTAACAATGAAACACTGAACTAACTCTATTAAGTATGCGGAATTTACTTAACAAAGCTAAGAAGAATTAACTTTAACTTCAATGATTTTATTAATACTTAGAACCTGCTTGTTATACAGATTCTTTTAACAACTCTAAAACTCTAATATCGTATTCTCTAAAAACTCTAATATTGCTCATCCATCTAATGCCATTCTAGGGGTCCTTTTATAGGCTTAAGGATAACCCTAGTCGGTTTACAATTACAAACCTTGTACGACAAGTAATACTATACTAAGCTTAGAACATTCTAGAATTAGAAGATATTCCTTAACGATTTTGCATATCACTCCTTTAAGCGTGCAGTACTTTGATGAATCGAGCAGTACTTTGACTTCATTCTTTAGCAGTACTTTGACTTCAGTACTTTAACTCTTCAGCACTTTGATTCTTCAGTACTTTGACTTTTTATATCCTAACAATCCTCCCCTAACTTGAATTCTACTTGCTTGACTTCAAGTTCCTTTGTAAACTTTAACATCTTTGTCTTCAAAGAGAGATTGTGGCTTTATCTTCAAATTTTGTCTATGTAGATCCTGTGCTTATATCATCATCATCAAAGTAGTCTTTATCAGTAATTCTTTACAGCAACAATCAGCAAGCTCCATCTTTTCAGCAACTCAGCAACATATGACAAATTGTACATCAGTTCAGTTTAAGTTTCAGTCTATTCTCATCACTTCCAGGTGTGTAAACTCCTGTGAGAGGCGAATCATTGAAATTTAATGGATTTTGATGTCTCTTTACCAAAGCCATTAACTCTGGAGTAGCCAAATGTTTAGGTGTGTAAGACCATGGTACATTGATAACCATATGATTTTTAGCAAATCATCAGCTATCAACAGATTTGATTTGTCTTTACCAAAAGCTGTATCCTTTTGGACTAGTTAGTTCTTCCACAGCCTTTACCACAAGCCATTTTTCTTGTGGGCTAGCCAACTCTTTACATTGCTGATATGGTGAGTTGATTACCATACAACTTATTAGCAAGTTGTCAACTATATAACGGATTTGAGATATCTTTACTAGAGCCGTTTACTCATGGATTAGCCAATCCTTTTGTGAACATGGTGGATTGATAACCTATTGTAATAACCATCTCAAAAACCATTTGTTGCTTTTAACCTTTGTTTCAAAATATTTATTACTTTAACAAAAGTTTTCTTTCAAAAATCATTAACTGGTTTTGTGCTGCAAGCAGTACTTTGATTAAAGTACTGTTTGTCCAGCAGTACTTTGAATAAAGTACTTACTTTTCAAAAATTTATATATAAGTAAACATCATACCAGTACTTATGCTTCATCATTAGCTATTGTTGTCCATCTGATAAACAACTTAATTAACACAAGAGCTGTTTCAGTCTCATTCTCAACCTCCATACCATGATCTAGCATTCTTCTCATAAGATCTGCTATTAATGGATATCTTCTTTCAGCTAGCATATGAATCATAGTTCCATCTTCCAGTTCCAAAGCATGTACTCCTGATTCTTCAAAAAATCTCCAGCTTGTAATCTCCCAGTTCTCTTGATTTTGCCAGAGTTCATTATTGCTTGTTTCCTCAGTTTCGAAGATAGTTGTCAGATCTCCTAATAATACTAAGCCAACTCCACTTGATGGAATATGTTCAAAGTATTCTTGCACAAGTTGGTATAGTTGAAACAGATCTACTCTATCAATAATATGCAGTATATCCCATAGTAAATTGAATACTTTGAAGCTTTCATCCTCCCTATGGAACATCAAATAATTTCCATCTTTTGACTCTACAACTTCAAAAGTGATTATCTTTGTCTTCTTTACTGCAACATCTTTGGATTTAGAATTCTCAAAATCGACAACTCTAATGTAATTCCTCAGTTCATCAACTGTATCTGATCTTAGCTCAATCTTCTTTGATTTCTGTCCAGCTTCAGTTGTCCTTTTTCTTTTTAAGCTTCTTTTGCCAGCATCCTCCTTCTGATTATCATCCTTAAAAGAAATAATACTTTCAACTTGCTTCTGATAAGCTTGTCTAACATTTTCATACAAGTCTTTCACCTCAATGTAATTCACTTCTGTAATCCGGTATACCCTTTACCCTTTAGATATGCCATCATGGCATTTCTTTCTTTAGCCTTATTGATTGGTCTTCTAGGTATAACAACTGATTCTTCTGGTATAGCAGCTTTAGGTTTTTCCACTGGTTGAACAATTTCAGCATCAAACTTAGCCTGTAGCTCCCTAGCAGCTTCTTCATTCTTAGCCACTTCAATGGCTCTTAACTATGCTAAAGTTAGCTTCTTTTTCTTCTTTGTTTCCACCAGTTTACCTTTACCTTTATCTTTTGGATCTAAAACTGGTTGAGAAGCTTGTGGTTGTTCTTCAGTAACTCCTGGAATGCTAACACCTCTTGGTCTTGATAAGTTGTGCAATATTTCAGCTACAGTTTCATCATCACTTGCAGTGTGCACTACTTTTGGTGGATCAACTTCCTCTTCTTGTAGAATAGTGGAAGGACCAACTTCTTCATCAAAATTAAGCGTCCTTGGTGTAATCAACTCTTGTCTATGAGTTCCTTGAAGACCAGTATTTTGATCAGCAGCACCTTGATCATCAATACTTTGAACACCAGTTCTTTGAACTTCAGTTCTTTCAGGCTCAGTACTTTGAATATTAACCTGTGCTTCAGTACTTTCCAGAGCAGTACTTTCAGTGCAGTACTTTCATATGACTAAACAGCAGTACTTTTCCGTCCTCTTCTCTATAATGACTCCAAATAGGCATTGTATTGCCTCCCCTTAAGCAAAACATAGGACTGTCTAACTAACTAATCAGTCCTCCCCTTAAATGTAGCTTAGTAATTAATCATTCCAATGCTCACCACCAAGTGATTGAATCATGAAACATCAAATCCTTTGGTGAGAAAATCAGCTACATTATCATCTGTGTGAACCTTGACAACATTAATGAGCCTGTGATCATAACAATCTCTGATGAAGTTATGCCTAATCTGAATGTGCTTGGTCTTGGAGTGATAAACAGGATTCTTCACAATGCAAATTGTACTCTCATTATCAATATTGATAGGAGTGTTCTTGAAGTTGAACCCATAATCCAAGAGTTGATTATGCATCCACAAGATTTGTCCACAACGCTGCCACCATATATTCTGCTTGGGTGGATGATGTTCTTTGCAATAGTTTGCTTCTTACATTGCCATGAGACTAATCTTCTTCCAAGATATTGGCATCCTCTAGTGGTTGATCTTTTATCATAGTTGTCACCTGCATAATCACTATCTGAAAAAGCTTCCAAGTGAAACGGTGAATCCTTTGGATACCCCAACCCCAACTTAGGTTGTTGTTTCAAATAACTAAAAATTCTCTTCACTGCATTCATATGGGAGACCTTAGGTGAGACTTGATATCTTGCACATAAGCAGACAACAAACATGATATCCGCCTAGATGCGGTTAAGTACATAAGACGACCAATCATAGATCTGCGGCTTGACTTTAACGGGTTGACCATCTTCATCCTTGCGCAATGAGTTGATAGACTTGATAGGTGTAGTGATTGGCTTCATAGCATCAAAATTGAACTTCTTAAGAATGTCAGAGACACACTTATCTTGACTTATGAAAATTCCCTCCTTTGACTGTTTAACTTGAAGCCCCAAAAAGAATGTTAATTCACCCATAGAACTCATTTGAAATTCATGTTGCATCAGCTGCTCAAACTCCTTCACCATAGACTGTTTTATAGCTCCAAATATGATATCATCTACATAAACTTGAACTAGCATGATATCCTTCTTGTCTCTCTTGATAAACAAAGTCTTGTCAATAGCTCCCCTTTTATAACCATGTTGCAATAAGAAAGTAGAGAGCCTTTCATACCAAGCTCTAGGTGCTTGATGAAGACCATAAAGAGCCTTAAAAACTTTGTAGACTTTGTTTGGATGTGCTGGATCTTCAAAACCAGGAGGCTGTTTAACATAAACCTCCTCTGTAATCTTGCCATAGAGAAAGGCACTCTTAACATCCATTTGATAAACCTGAAATCCCATATAAGATGGAAAAGCAAGGAATATTCAAATAGCTTAAATCCTTGCTACAGGAGCAAATACTTCATCATAATCTACTCCTTCTTGTATGTATCCTTGTGCAACTAACCTTGCCTTGTTCTTGATGACATTCCCTCTTTCATCTCTCTTGACTCTGAAAACCCATCTTGTACCAATTACTTTCTTTCCATCTGGAAGATCACATAGTACCCAAACTTCTTGAAGTTTGAATTGAAGAAGTTCTTCCTGCATAGCTTCAACCCAACTTTCTTTAGTTAATGCTTGAGCTATATTCTAGGGTTCTTCTTGAGAGATAAAACAAGTAAACAAGCATGTTTGGTGATCCTTATGATTCATCCTGTTTTGTTTATACACAAAGCTAAGTAAAGCATTGTGTGGTGTATAAAAACCTTTAGCTTTGGTTCTTGTGAGCACTCCTTTAGTAGAAGGTTCAATGATTTGACCAGTAGGATGATCTTTATGAATTTTTAATGTAGTGTGGAACTTCTAGATTATCACCCAAATTTGTGAAATTAGCATCTTCATTGGAATCTGAGAAAATACCTTCATCTTCAAACTCATCATCAGTATCTTCTAAACCAGGCATGTTAGGATCATTTAAATCATCAGAAGTACTGGTATTTGGTACAGCAGTACTTTGATCCAAAGTACTGCGATCTAAAGTACTGTCATCCAAAGTACTGTGAGAGAACTTGATTTCAGTTCGAAAACGTCAAGTTATCTCACACAAGCTAGCCACTTGTGAATAACTAACCGTAAGAAACTTAAAACGGCTCGGACACTGATCAATAATAGATGAGAAGTGTGTAGTATACGGGTAACTCAAACGTGTTAGGTTTGAGCACCGAGATCGTTCCGAACGAGGGTTGAATGGAATTTCCAACTCACGTCTCGATTATCGGGATTTGAATGAGAGAAGGGGATAATATGATATTATCTAAACTACGGGATAAGAAAAGCATATGGGAACTAAAATCTATGGGAAATCCTAAGAATAAAGGCAAGCTACTCAAAAGTATACTAAAACGCAAATACGGAATTTAAAAACGAAACGCGAATAAAATACAACTACGACTAATCTAACTCCTAAAAATAACCTAAAACTAATTTTACTCTAAAAATGATATTAGAAAACTAAATAAGAATTTAAAACTGTTTTTTTGGAATTTTCTTGATTTTATTCTAATTAAAAACTAATTTTTAACTTTAAAAATAAGACTAAATAACTAAAAATTATAAAAACAAAGGGGAAAATTATGGAATTACTTTTCAAAAATCTAAAATATCACAAAAGACTTTTCAAAACTATTTTTTTATTTTTCAGATTAATTTTCTATTTTCTACTAATTTAAAACTATTTTAATCTAATTTAAATTGTAAAAAATACCAAATAAAAGGGGAAAAATATGGAAAAATCTTTTTTATGCTTTTTATATTTTTCTTAAACTGGGAAAATTGAAAAATTATTTTTGTGAACTTTTTCTCAATTAATTGCAATTAAAGCTATTTAAAAATGATTAAAAACTGTTTTTAAATAAGAAAAATACCAAACAGTGTCTAAAAATTATGAAAAATTCAGGGAAATCCTAAAATATTAATCTAGAGCTGTGAAAAATATAAAAACTGATGCTTATGTGAGAGATATTAAGGCTGCAATGTAAACTGAAATGGAATAAGCACTTTTAAATAAGCTAACAAGCAAAATAATGAACCAACTGATTATATAGGCTAGGTAATTCTACATCTACTCTAAAGCAACTATTGCAAGCTAATCCTATCACCTAAACAGTGATCTACCAAGTTTAAGGCCAACTGAAACTAAAGCAAATAAGCTACCCGACCCCATGATTAAGCGGTTGCAACTGCTTATCCTAGAAGCTAAAGAGAAAACTAAAAGTGTGGGACTCAAGCCCACCTAGCAGAGATCATTTATCCAAATTTACAGCTTATGATGACTTATAATGAAGAAGTTAGAGAGCAAAACAAAAGTGGCTAAATGGGACAAAGGTCACTGTGATGCGCAAACAAGCGATTGGTGACCCCCTACTTTCTAGCTTAAGCAACTACTTATCCAATAAGCTAAAATGAAAACCAAAGGTGTGGTTCTAAAGACCACCTAGCTGACTATCAATGGACCAAATAAGAGACCCTAACTACTTGAAATAAGCAATGTGCAGCATCTGCAAGATCTGCAAAAACTGAACTTTGACATGTTTGACTTATGAAAAACAGATTTGAAGTTTGACTAAGATAAGATTTAGAAACAAATCTTTGGACTAATTTAGATGAAATAAGATGTAATGCAACTATAACAACCTTGTTTAACTGATTCTAAACCTATATGCTTAACAAGCTCAGCTGATCTCAACAATTTTGAATATAATATCAGTGGACTCAAGATTTTGACTAAAGGTGCAAATTGCAGCAAATCAAGGACAGAAATGAATGCATATAACAATATCAAACCTCAACCAACTGATCTAATCCAATATATAACCTCTAAGACAGTTTCAAACATTAAACCAAACACTACTTTAAAATTCCAAAATGCATTAAAGCTACCAAAACCTGATGAGATTCTATCTAAAACTGATTTAGAATACTTAAGCAACCATTATAACTCAACTTACAATCATTAAAACCAGAATCTAACCTAAACCTGTTTGACTTTCAAAATGTTGACCCGTTTGACTTTTCTTGACTTTTGTAAAAAAATTGAGATGTAGACAGGAATAAAAAGAGATTAAGCTCACAATAAGCTCATAGAGCTTATATGAGCTTCGAGAACGGTTTGGAAAGCTGGTAATAAGTTTTGAAACGAATTAACTTTGATACGAAAAAATCATAAATTGAATTAACTCAAGAATACACTTACAAACATTGAAATGCAATTACATTTAAAACTAAACAATTACACTACGAAAATGATTAAATGAAAGAAATTAAAAAGGCCAAAGTTTTCTAATACATAAAAGCGGACGAATTCTACAATGTGAAGGAATGGGGTTTTTATAATTTGAGGTCTTGGGATCCTTTCGAAGCTTCCGGGATGTCTCATCACGCCATTGATCATCTTTCTTGTCATTCCATTCATTCTTGGCCATTGGATTGGATGGGAGATGTGTTTAAACCAATGAGAGAGCTCCTTTCATCCACTGTGGCAGTCCCATGAGTCACACCTCTGACACGTGTGTCAGAGGGCTTCTAGAAACACTTAAGTGGTGGGTAAATGAGGTGGGAGCAGGGGTAAAAGGTGAGAAGAGAGGTAAACAGTAAATGGGTGGTTTCTTGGTTTTGAGCGCGTTTTGGGTTCAGGGGTGTTTTATTTATATTACTCCGTATTTTGACTTGTGTGGGTTTGTTGACAGGGTCTTGGACGGGTAAAAGGGTGTAAACGGGTTGGATATACAACCGGGTATAGTGTGGTTTAATATTGGACGGGTGATAAGATTGGGCCAAGGGTTATGCATTGGACTAAAGATAAAGGGATTGGACTAGATATTGGACTAGGATATATTAGTGATCCAAGAGCAAACATAAGGACCCAAGTTGTATTTTCGGATTTTTGAGGGACCATAGATGTAAATCTGAAATTATCTTCCAAGGACTGCACTTGCCAATCTTCAAATATACCAAGGGCCAATTTGCAATTTCTGAATCTTCAAGGGCCATTTCTGCCAATTGTTGAAACTTGAGGGGCCAGTTTTGACATTTCTTCAAACTTGAGTGAAACTTCCAAAAATCATCCTCGGAGAATAAAATCTTCATAAATGCCTAATTCTGACCTTCCGGCTCAGCTTAAGCTCTCTTAATCTCTCGTGCTCGGATTTACGTCTGATTTGGTTCCTTTTTGCGTGTTTTTACATATCCGTACCTGCACAAGCACAAACTTCAAGAAAACCACAAATATTAGCAATAAACGGCTCTTTCTTGGTTATTTTGGGTCTATTTTAATATAGAAAAGGTATGTGTTTTAGCACATACCAAAATACCCCAGACGAAACCATTTCCGTGTCCTCACGCAATGCAATCAACTCACGCTTCTAAAATCAAGGATTTCAATCTCTTTCTACTAAACCTATGAAGAAGTAGCAAAGATTCCTCAAAAGAGATTAAGAAAGCCTTAATTCTAAAAACGCCCCGTTTACCTTTTAATTCACATGTAGATATTACGATTAAGCACATTCCGATTATGAATGACGGTTTGTTGAACTTTCATGTCGATCAATAACTCCAACATTTTTCAAACGACACGTTAGGATCACGGAGTAAAAAACACAACACAGCGTGAAGTGACCATACGGATAGAATACATCGTCCCTGATTTTTCACAAGTCCCCAAACTAAGCGTAAAACCGAAATCATTGTTAAGTATGATTCTAGATGCTAACACTACCCATGGAAGTTACTTATGTAATTACTGTTTGTTCCCATTTTCCTATTTTCCTCTAGAATTTTTTATTTTTGTGAGAAATGAATTTCTTCAAATTCTCGTTTCGATAACTTTTATTCCGATAAAGATACAAAGCTAAGTCGATAATTAGTTATCCGTCTTCCCTCAAGAACCATTGTCGTAAAAATGAGGTCCACATCAAGGAATTTTTATTCACTTATACTTGATATTTTCATTTTTCAACATTTTTTTTTTTTTCAACATTCATTTTCATTCACTTAGACTTTTACGTGTATGAGCTATGAACCACAGAGCTTCACGGGGTAATTCCAAGACTATAGGCTTCATGAAATGAGGATTCCGGCTGGCTAGGCTAAGACCTCACTCAATCCTGGCTAAAGATCCAAGGGTCCGATCTCGACACCGCAGCTCACAACTTTACTTATTACATTTCACATATCACTTATTACTCAATTATTTATTACGGATCCTTGATGTGTACCCAATTTTTAAAACAAAGATTCTTTTAAGAAGATAAAGAACTAACTATCGCCAAAAACTCAACATCTCTAATTATTTAGACAGATATGGGGTGAAACAATTTTGTGGGAACAAAAAGCCATAAGTACCTTCGATGGGCTCTAAAGAGAACCAACTACTCCACGCTTAGCATCTAAACTCATAAGTAACTCTATCATTTCTCGATCTCTGCAAATTTAAAATCCCAAATAATGAGATCCGCAGATGCTTAGCCGATAATTTTTAGATTATCTATGGTTAAGGGAACAAGCTAGGGCTCAACACGCCCGGTCAAGTCAGAATTCTATTCCTACTCTCACCAGCGGAAAGTCAATCAAGGTGTCAAAACATATATTATCTTAGCAAATGCTTCGTCTAATGAAATCAAGTTATGCATATTTAAAGTCACTTAGGGAAACTTGCAAAATCTTGGCCTTGTGAGCTAGAATTCGCATTTTATAGCTTCTTATCTAAGAGACTAGCAAACTTTTCAATCAAAAAGACTTAACAAAAGCTTGAAAAATTTTTAAATTTTGCTCATTTTTGCACAATTTTTCATTTTTAAAGGAAAAACGGGGTTGCAAGAGAAACACGACAGAAAATAGGCAAGTGCGGTCAAATCAAATCGAAGATTACCCTACCCCAGACTAGAACGAAACATTGTCCTCAATGTTTAAAAGCAAGGGTATCAACGAAAATCTAAAAGCCGTTTATTAAGTATGCTAGAAGATAAACATTAGTCGATAAGATTAGGATATCGGATTTCCATCAGCATCGATCATGAAAATCGAGTAGAGAAAATGACAAACTTCGAGCACGAGAGTCTTCATATCGGGAACATCCTACACAACATCACAAATAACCAAACACGAGAAATCGAAGAGGCTAACCCCTTCACGTAACTTATTAGAAAATAGAAAGAAGATAGATGGATAAGCATGGGGTGCCTCCCACGAAGCGCTCCTGTTTTTCTTAAACGAGTCGCTAGCCTGACTCGTCCCGAATTCATTTGTCCTTGGGGAAGAAAGTGGTAGAGATACCAGGGTCAAAAACGGTATCTTCATTCCCGAAGGAATGAGACTGGGTGGGTTGGGTGGAGAAGAAAATGGGTGGATATGGCATATCATGTAAGAAGGATCCATCATCCGGTGGTTTTGCGGGTGGACGAAAGGATGATGGATAGAAATGAGAAAACTCCAAGAAAGACGGGAGCTCATGGTAAAAGATAAGAGGTTTAGGCTCACAAATGAAGGCATCCAAGAAAGGATCCTTATATCCAAAAATGATTTTAACAAAAGGCTCATCAAATGTATATCCCGGGTTTAAAGATTTTGTCTTCACATAAAGGCTCAACGGGATAAAGGATGGTGGACTCATCAGAGAGAGAAGAGTCAAGAAGTCCATCAAGAAACATAATATCCCCCTCGGGATCATTCATAACAACATCCTCAATACCCGGTGGTATCAAGTCATCAAGAGCAAGAAATGAGTCGGCTTCCTCAATGATTGGGTCATTTGTCGGAGTATCGGAAATATCGTTCAAAACCTTGCTCATATCAACCTCGAAGTAGAATCGCTCAAGAATCGGAGGATAAACATCTGCCATAGTGGGACTGCCACTAATCTCTTCATCAAATCGGAAAGTCTCAAGCTCGGGAGAGAAATCACTATCTTTAACGGAGATAGGAGGCGAACTCGAATTATCGTTTAAGGCTTAAATCTTAGAAATGAGAAGATGGACATTCAACAATGTTTGACGTAATGCTTCATCCTCGATCTGAATATTATCGGGCTCAATCTCTTCTTCTTCTGGCTCAAAATCATTTACTTCTTCTATATGGACGGGCTCAGAAGGTAAATCGTCGACGAAATCGATGTTTCCATAAGAATCATCATCGGAATCGGAGAACATCTCATCATGATCATTAGAAATATCAAGAGAAGGCTCATCACAAATATCAACAACCCCAGACTCTCTTGGGATTAGGATAAGGACCTCAACATTAGACACTTCCGTTTCCGGAATTGTACTAAGATGCTCATCCCCCATTATGAAAGAATCAACGGGTTCAACGATGTCTGTAGAAATAGAATCATCGACCTCTTCCAAAACGTCACTTCTCTCAACCGGTGTGAGAAAAGGGGAAGGATCGGAAATTAAAGGCTCAGAAACGGGAGTGGGATTGCCACTCGGAGGAGTATAATCGTCATCAGAATCAGAATCGTAATAATAGGTAGTTGGACGATGTTGGATCACTTTCGCGGCTTCTTCAGCTAATAATTCACGATAGGTCAGCTGAGGTGGATCTTCTTTTCCGTGGGAAAGTTTTTCAAGAAGACTCTTAAGATCAATCATGATCTCTTGAACTTTTTGATTAAATTCTTTAGAACATGGAGAAGGTGGTGGTTGAACTTCTTGGTATTGTGGAGGTGGGTTATAAGGATAATCATAATTGTTACAAGGAACTTGCTTGTAAACAATCGGATTCTCGCATCGACAATCGGAATTAACGCGGCGGACCTCCACAATACTCACAACAATATGATTGTTGTGACGAATAAGGGTAAGGTTCATAACCAAAGGTTGAGTTGTTAAATTGAACTTGACATTGAAAACCTTGGTGAGGACCACCACAATACTCACAAGAGTATGATTTCGGCTCATGGTACAGAGGTTGGTTAGGAAAATCGGTTGTCTCATAGTTAGGATTGTGGTGAAACTCGGTTCCAGATTTTCCATTGCTACAATCGGGACAATTCCAACCATATTCGGGTCCTCTGCACCATATGCACAAGAGCTGATAAATCGAAGAATTATCTGGATAAGAGTAAGCTATTTCCACCGTTTCCGTGATAGGCTCTGATTCTTGAACGGGATTCACCTCGGTTCGAGAAACATGTTCCATCTCCCTCACCGGAGAGGGAGTAGGAATCGAGGGTTCATCAAGATTATATTTCAAACTTTTCGACAAGGCTGCAAATTTTTCAACGTTGTTAAGAAAAACACGACGTTCAAAGAAATCGTCTCCGTGAGAATTAAACATATAGAGGGTAAAAGAAAAGAATTATCGGGTTAAGAGGATACAAGAAGAATATTTTTGGGTTTTTAAAACAAATTTTGAAAAGGAAAATCTTTTTGGGTTTTTATAAAAGGGATATGTACAAATATCAACGATAACTTCACGAGGAAGGATCTTCAAATGCACACGATTCGAGACGGAATACGAAAACTCGCTACAAGCCCTCCCCGGCAGCGGCGCCAAAAATTGATTTCAGTTCGAAAACGTCAAGTTATCTCACACAAGCTAGCCACTTGTGAATGACTAACCGTAAGAAACTTAAAACGGCTCGGACACTGATCAATAATAGATGAGAAGTGTGTAGTATACGGGTAACTCAAACGTGTTAGGTTTGAGCACCGAGATCGTTCCGAACGAGGGTTGAATGGAATTTCCAACTCACGTCTCGATTATCGGGATTTGAATGAGAGAAGGGGATAATATGATATTATCTAAACTACGGGATAAGAAAAGCATATGAGAACTAAAATCTATGGGAAATCCTAAGAATAAAGGCAAGCTACTCAAAAGTATACTAAAACGCAAATACGGAATTTAAAAACGAAACGCGAATAAAATACAACTACGACTAATCTAACTCCTAAAAATAACCTAAAACTACTTTTACTCTAAAAATGATATTAGAAAACTAAATAAGAATTTAAAACTGTTTTTTTGGAATTTTCTTGATTTTATTCTAATTAAAAACTAATTATGGAAAATTATGGAATTACTTTTCAAAAATCTAAAATATCACAAAAGACTTTTCAAAACTATTTTTTTATTTTTCAGATTAGTTTTCTATTTTCTACTAATTTAAAACTATTTTAATCTAATTTAAATTGTAAAAAATACCAAATAAAAGGGGAAAAATATGGAAAAATCTTTTTTATGCTTTTTATATTTTTCTTAAACTGGGAAAATTGAAAAATTATTTTTTGGAACTTTTTCTCAATTAATTGCAATTAAAGCTATTTTAAAATGATTAAAAACTGTTTTTATTTAAGAAAAATACCAAACAGTGTCTAAAAATTATGAAAAATTTAGGGAAATCCTAAAATATTAATCTAGAGCTGTGAAAAATATAAAAACTGATGCTTATGTGAGAGATATTAAGGCTGCAATGTAAACTGAAATGGAATAAGCACTTTTAAATAAGCTAACAAGCAAAATAATGAACCAACTGATTATATAGGCTAGGTAATTCTACATCTACTCTAAAGCAACTATTGCAAGCTAATCCTATCACCTAAACAGTGATCTACCAAGTTTAAGGCCAACTGAAACTAAAGCAAATAAGCTACGACCCCTGATTAAGCGGTTGCAACTGCTTATCCTAGAAGCTAAAGAGAAAACTAAAAGTGTGGGACTCAAGCCCACCTAGCAGAGATCATTTATCCAAATTTACAGCTTATGATGACTTATAATGAAGAAGTTAGAGAGCAAAACAAAAGTGGCTAAATGGGACAAAGGCTGCTGATGCAGCAAACAGTGGCTGACCCCCTACTTTCTAGCTTAAGCAACTACTTATCCAATAAGCTAAAATGAAAACCAAAGGTGTGGTTCTAAAGACCACCTAGCTGACTATCAATGGACCAAATAAGAGACCCTAACTACTTGAAATAAGCAATGTGCGAGCATCTGCAAGTTCTGCATAAACTGAACTTTGACATGTTTGACTTATGAAAAACAGATTTGAAGTTTGACTAAGATGAGATTTAGAAACAAATCTTTGGACTAATTTAGATGAAATAAGATGTAATGCAACTATAACAACCTTGTTTAACTGATTCTAAACCTATATGCTTAACAAGCTCGGTGATCTCAACAGTTTTGAATATAATATCAGTGGACTCAAGATTTTGACTAAAGGTGCAAATTGCAGCAAATCAAGGACAGAAATGAATGCATATAACAATATCAAACCTCAACCAACTGATCTAATCCAATATATAACCTCTAAGACAGTTTCAAACATTAAACCAAACACTACTTTAAAATTCCAAAATGCATTAAAGCTACCAAAACCTGATGAGATTCTATCTAAAACTGATTTAGAATACTTAAGCAACCATTATAACTCAACTTACAATCATTAAAACCAGAATCTAACCTAAACCTGTTTGACTTTCAAAATGTTGACCCGTTTGACTTTTCTTGACTTTTGTAAAAAAATTGAGATGTAGACAGGAATAAAAAGAGATTAAGCTCACAATAAGCTCATAGAGCTTATATGAGCTTCTGAGAACTGGTTTGGAAAGCTTGTAATAAGATTTGAAACGAATTACTTTGATATGAAAAAAATAAATAAATTGCATTAACTCAAGAGTTCACTTACAAACATTGAAATGAAATTACATTTAAAACTTAACAATTACACTACGAAAATGATTAAATGACAGGAATTAAAAAGGCCAAAGTTTTCTAATACATAAAAACTGGACGAATTCTACAATGTGAAGGAATGGGGTTTTTATAGCTGAGCTGAGGTCTTGGGATCCTTTCAGAAGCTTCTGGGATGTCTCATCACAGCCATTGATCATCTTTCTTGTCATTCCATTCATTCTTGGCCATTGGATTGGATGGGTGATGTGTTTAAACCAATGAGAGAGCTCCTTTCATCCACTGTGGCAGTCCCATGAGTCACACCTCTGACACGTGTGTCAGAGGGCTTCTAGAAACACTTAAGTGGTGGGTAAATGAGGTGGGAGCAGGGGTAAAAGGTGAGAAGAGAGGTAAACAGTAAATGGGTGGTTTCTTGGTTTTGAGCGCGTTTTGGGTTCAGGGGTGTTTTATTTATATTACTCCGTATTTTGACTTGTGTGGGTTTGTTGACGGGTCTTGGGACGGGTAAAAGGGTGTAAACGGGTTGGATATACAACCGGGTATAGTGTGGTTTAATATTGGACGGGTGATAAGATTGGGCCAAGGGTTATGCATTGGACTAAAGATAAAGGGATTGGACTAGATATTGGACTAGGATATATTAGTGATCCAAGAGCAAACATAAGGACCCAAGTTGTATTTTCGGATTTTTGAGGGACCATAGATGTAAATCTGAAATTATCTTCCAAGGACTGCACTTGCCAATCTTCAAATATACCAAGGGCCAATTTGCAATTTCTGAATCTTCAAGGGCCATTTCTGCCAATTGTTGAAACTTGAGGGGCGGTTTTGACATTTCTTCAAACTTGAGTGAAACTTCCAAAAATCATCCTCGGAGAATAAAATCTTCATAAATGCCTAATTCTGACCTTCCGGCTCAGCTTAAGCTCTCTTAATCTCTCGTGCTCGGATTTACGTTTTTACATATCCGTACCTGCACAAGCACAAACTTCAAGAAAACCACAAATATTAGCAATAAACGGCTCTTTCTTGGTTATTTTGGGTCTATTTTGATATAGAAAAGGTATGTGTTTTAGCACATACCAGAACTCTACAATTTTGTTCTTTTTCTTTGCTTCCTCATAAGCTCTTCTTTGATCATCATCATAAGATTGTGCTACTACATCTTGAAAAAGAATCCTATTAAGCTCATCTTGAATAGCTTGATCCTCAGCAAACAATGAGGATTTTGGTTCATCAGTACTTTTCTTTGTTTCAACAGGTATGGGTTCTTCATCAGGAACAACATCAGGTCTAATATGGACTCCATGAACAATGTACTGTAAATCTTCTTCCTTGTGGACAGCTTGATTTTCTTCTCTAACAGGTACATAATTCATAGATGGAGTCAAAACCTCAAGATCAAACATCCAATCAGGACCTTTACCCTTCTGATTTCTTGATCTTCTAAAAATTCAACATGAAGACAATCTTGAACCTTTTTGGTGACCCTGTTATACACTCTAAATCCTTTGCTATTGGTGCAGTACCCCAATAAGTATCCTTCTTCTGACTTGCCATCAAATTTGCCCAAATTATCAATTGTGTTGAGAATAGTCAGAGGGCATCCAAAAGGTTTCATAAAACGAATGTTGGGTTTGTTTCCCATCAGCAACTCATAAGGTGTCTTCATCTGAGGTTTTGTGACTGATACTCGATTAAGCACATAGCAAGCAGTACTTACAGCTTCAGCCTAGAATTGAATAGGTAACAATGAATCTGCAAGCATTGTTCTGGCTGCTTCAATCAAAGTTATGTTCTTTCTTTCTGCAACACCATTATGCTGTGGAGTTCTAGCAATACTGAACTCCCTCTTGATTCCTTTCTTAGCACAAAACTCATCCATAAGCTTGTTCTTGAATTCACTCCCATTATCACATCTAATACCTCTTACTTTGAGTCTTAGTTGATTTTCAAGGGCTATTATAAGATCATGAATAGCATCAAAGGTGTCATCTTTAAATCCCAAGAAAAATACCCAACTAAATCTACTGCAATCGTCTGTCACAACCAGACAGTACTTCTTCTTGTTTAGACTAGCAACAGAAACAGGTCCAAACAAATCCATGTGCAGCAACTCCAAAGGTTCTCTAATAGTTCTTTCCTCAAGCTTCTTGCATGAAGCTTTGTGTTGTTTACCCTTCTTACACGCCAAACATGAGTGATCATTCTTGTAAGTCTTGGAAGGTAAACCTCTAACTAAATTTCCTTTAACCAATTTGTTAATATTCTTGAAATTTACATGACCCAATCTTCTATGCCACTGATGTGCTTCTTCAAGTGTTGCCTTTGCTACTAAATATGTTGCTCTTCCAAAAGAGTGAAGACTCTTTATATCCAGACTGTACACATCATTGGTTCTTGGTACTCTCAGTATTACCAAGTTATCATCAACAAGCTTGAATTCAGGGGAAAGAATGAGACATTCTGTGTCAGTGAATAACACAGGGTGCTTCTTATCACAGATCTGAGAGACTGACAAAAGGTTGAACTTGAGCTCCTTCACATATCTAACATTCTCAAAATCTATGCTCCCTGCCTTAATAGTTCCTTTGCCTGTAATTCTTCCTCCACTAGCATCATTCCCAAATGCAACTCTTCCTCCACAATAAGATCTAAATTCTGACAGAATATCTTTGTCTCCTGTCATGTATCAGAGCAACCACTATCCACAATTAAATGATCTTTAAGCTCCTCTTCTGGGTTGCCCTACACAAAGATAAAAGAGTTAGTTAATTTTAGGAACCCAAGCCATTACTGACTTGTGTTCCCTTGTGGAGTTACATACTTAAATTCTTTAAGTATGTAATTTCCACTGTCTTTAAGCACATGATCAATTATCTTTGGTTGTTCCAAAACTTTTGTTGGTTTTTCAATAAAAATCCCCTTTTCATCCAAGTTTTCTTTATTATTTTCAACAAAAATTTCTGTTTCACTCTCACTTGGTGAAAGTACTGTTTGTTCCCCATCAGTACTTTCCTTCTTAACCAATTTGGTTTTAACTTCTGGTGTAGAGTCCCTTGATCTAGCTACTTTCTTTGAGTTGTAACGCCTTCTAGATTGATAGTAATTAGATCTCCTAGGGTTCCTATTCCAAAAAGTGTTTGGTGAAAACTGAGCAGTACTTTGAGAAGGTACTGGTTATGGCTTAACAGTACCTTGAAAAGTGTTTAAAGGTACTGGGGGTTTTGAAAAAGGTCTTCTCTGGTGAGGGTACCTATAGTCTTGTGAGAAGTTGCTATGGTTAACCCTATGTGAATGACTCTAAACTGGTCTAGTTTCCATTGGTTTTTGATTGGCAGTTCTGTTCTTTGGGAATTTGCTTAGGTATTCTGAGTGAAAGTCACGGTGCTTAATCAAATGATCAGGACTGTAACAAACAAAACACAATTTTTGACCTGTAATCCCAAAATTTCTTCCTCTATGTGTATTACCAAACCTATCTTGTCTTTTTGGTGAATGATGAAAACTGTTTTGACCAAAATTATCCCAAAAAGATTTAGCAGTATGTTGAAAAGGTTTTCTTAAAGGTACTGCTGAACGTGTAGCAGTACTTTGAGTTGAAGGTACTGCTTGACTCTTAACATCATCTTCCTTAGGTTTCTCAGCTGTTTCTTTTGGGTTTCAGAATTATATTGACCAATAAGCTTTTTCCTAAACTCTGAGTTGTCTACTCCAAAACGAGAAACATCTGCCCTAAGTGGTTGAAAACTACCAGTGGGATGAGGGACTGCATGATAACCTTTGTCTTTCTTATATTCAGGAGGTGATTGACTAATTGAGTCCTCATTACTAGATGTATCTACATAGTTAATGAGTTCATCATCACTAGTTGTTATATCCTCAAACTCACATTCATCCTGATCACTAGGTGGGTTTTCTATGCTACTAAAGTCCATACCAAAACCTAGTCCAGTTCTAATGTAAGCTCTTCTCTGTTTTTCAACATAACTAACATGAGAAAGGCCAGATTGTCCCCAAGCAGCAAACTTTTCTAGCAATTCATCTCTTTCCTTAGTTAGCTTCTCAATTTCAGAAATCTTACATCCTAGTTTCCATTTACTTAATTTTAACTGATAATCCTGTTGTTTATACTTTTCAGCCCAAGCCATTTCATTATTTTCATGTGTTATTATTTTGGCTTCCATAGACTCTAAAGTAATTTGATAACCAGCTACCTCAGACCTAGCCCTTCTACAGTTATCTCTTTCAGTCACATAATCATTAAGTACTTTTTGATAAAAGTCATGACACTTAGAACATACCTCAGAGATAGGGGTGAACTTGGTGAAGTAGCTACCATAGCAAGCAGAACAGATTCATCTTCACTCTCCATGCTCCAATCAAAGCTTCCTAGACCATCTCTGGACTCCAAAGCAGTGAATCCAGGTTCCTCATCAAAAGTTGTGCTCCAATCAAACTCTTCCACTGAGTCTTCCACTGCTACCATACAATAGGTTATTGGTTCATCATCAAACTCAGCACTCCAGTCAACCTCTGATAGATTCTCTTGAGCAACCAAAGCTTTTGTTTCAGTAATAGGGATTTCCTTTAGTTCAAGCTTGGGTTTCTCAGTCATTCTATTTGCCTGGTATTTATCAAACTTGCATTCCCTTGCAAAGTGTCCAGTCCTTTGACAATTAAAACATTCAATCTTGGACTTGTCAAAAGTGATACCCTATTTTGGTTTGAAGTCGATGCCTCTTCCTGTTTTCTTCATGAACTTCTTGATCCTTGCAGTGATCATAGCAACTTGCCACCTTATATCAATTTCTTCAAGAGCATCCTCTTCAATTTGTGACAAATCCTCTTCATAGGTAACAGGTAAAGTAGCTTGCTGAGCAAAGAATGAGCATACAACTTCATCAGATTGGATGGTGCTTGATGGTAATGATGTGGGGTTGGTCATGGTTGTGATAGAATGAGCAGGATATGCAGTATTTTGAGCAACAGTACTTTGAGTAGGGTAAGCAGTACTTTTAGTGGAAGTACTGCCTCTCTTTTCAGACGACACAAAAGCTATACTGTGAGACTTTGAACTTGTTTGGCCATTCATCTCATGCTCATACACCTTTAGATGGTTGTAGAGATCATCAAAGTCCATAACATCCAAACCAGGTTGTCCTCTGATCATAGTAGCAATCACATGCCATGTAGATGGCAAACTCCTTAAGAACTTCAGATTGGCATCTTCAACAGATACCTCGCCTTGTATAACTCTAGCATCTTTGAGGAGATTTTGGAACTGACTTAGGCAGCATCAAGACCTTCTCTTTCACCAACAGTGAAAGTTTCAAACTGTTGCTTCAACAGATTTCCGTGCATCTTCTTGGAAGCATCATTACCTCCAAACCTTGTCTTGAGAGCAGCCCATAATTGTTTAGCATCCTTAGCATCATGGAACTTGAGTAGGTGACCATCGGTATAGCGGACAATAGGATGTTGAGAGCCTTCTCTTGATTTCTTATTGTAGCGGTGGCAAAACGACCTTAGGTGGTTTAGGTTGTCCAAGAATTTCTATAGGATCTGCAACAACTTCATTACCATTGACAATTACATTCCACAGTGCATGGTCTGTAATAGCAATGTACTGTCTCATCTTTATACTCCATAGATCATACTCTCCTTCTTGATGATTGGTATTCGAGTGAGGTGATGGATGGGGTGGTGCAGTCGACATCTTTAGGGTTTGTTGTTAACTAGGTTTTTAAGGGTTTATTCTTAGTCAGAGTTTCCACACAATCTCTGATACCACTTGTTGGATCGATGTACTCTAACCAAACTAACTTATATAGCTTGTAAGGGTTTAATAACCTCGGATAAATCCTAAGTTATTAACAATGAAACACTGAACTAACTCTATTAAGTATGCGAAATTTACTTAACAAAGCTAAGAAGAATTAACTTTAACTTCAACGATTTTATTAATACTTAGAACCTGCTTGTTATATAGATTCTTTTAACAACTCTAAAACTCTAATATCGTATTCTCTAAAAACTCTAATATTGCACATCCATCTAATGCCAATCTAGGGGTCCTTTTATAGGCTTAAGGATAACCCTAGTCGGTTTACAATTACAAACCTTGTACGACAAGTAATACTATACTAAGCTTAGAACATTCTATAATTACAAGATATTCCTTAACGATTTTGCATATCAGTCCTTTAAGCATGCAGTACTTTGATGAATCGAGCAGTACTTTGACTTCATTCTTTAGCAGTACTTTGACTTTAGTACTTTAACTCTTCAGCACTTTGATTCTTCAGTACTTTGACTTTTTATATCCCAACATGCATCGTTATACATATAAGTATTTGTTTATTTCCAAGGATGGTGATATCCTTGATGGTGTTGTAACAAGGAGTGGATTTCCTTGAGATTAGGTGTTGTGTTGTGATGGGTAATAGTTCCTCCATAGTAATGGAACTAGGTGCTTAGCCTAGTACCTAATAAAGGGTAGGCGACGTTGTGATAGGTGTGGCTCACCTTGGAGTGAAAGAACCCGGTGGTTAGCCTAGTACCGGAAAAAGAGTAGGCGACGTTGTGAAGGCTTCTCCGCCATAAGGAGATTGGTGTCGTGTAGTGTTTACGAACTCTCGAGTAGGTGACTTGGGGAGTGTAGTAGGGCAAGGAAGGTGTCCTTGTAGCCGAACCACTATAAATACTCGTGTCGTGGTTATGTGCTTCTTACTCTCTATCTTTCATTACACGTTTATATATCTATCTATCAACGTCCAACATAAACAACCAAATAGATTGACATAAGTCGATCTAAATGCTTTAAAACGAAGTTTTAATTGGTAAAACTATTCAACCCCCCTTCTAGTTTTCCTCATGTTTTGAAAACTCTTTGGGGAGATACATGCTCAACTATTTTAATTCAATTTCGATTATTTGTAAACTATATGTTGTATCTGAACTAAATGTTTATACATGCTAAATAACATTATTGCCATATTTAAAGTTTCTATATCGTGAACCATTAAGCACTATGCGTAGTGAACACGAATACTATGGTTAGATCAATTGTGATTAGTGTAACCATTAAGTTGAATCAGTTAGAACAAACAAACGCAATAAATACTAGGTACAACAACAAATTACCTACTAGGCTATGATTGCGACTACTATGTCAATTTCTATTTGCTCAAGGTTATAGATTAGCCAGAACGATGCAAGGTTTATGCAAATTTCTATTGGTACGAGGTTAAAGATTAACCAGAACGATTATGGCAATTTCTATTGGTACGAGGTTAAAGATTAACCAGAACGATTATGCCAATTTCTATTGGTACGAGGTTAAAGGTTAACCAGAACGATTGGTGGCCCCCTACCGGGTAGATTTTCACAATATCGACATCCACAAGAATAGGATAAGACAAACGATCGGTGGCCCCTACCAGGTAGATTTTCGATAAAATACGATATTGACATCTACAAGAATGGGGTGATACACTATGGGTATATAATAACGTAACCCACGATTTAACTTGATAAAATGACGATTCAACAGACTTAGCACAATCATGATCTAAGCAGATACCATAAAGGAGAAACTAGAAAACTTAAGACTTCGGTGCTAGCAACTTAGGGCAACGAAAACATTATATCTATGTGCTATTGTATTTATGTGCAATAGTCATACACTTGAAGGTTTTATAAACTACATTTAGTATTTACATATACTTGTCACGATGATTTTTGCAAGGTTTCCACAATTATTTTCACAAACTCTATGAACTCACCAACCTTTGTGTTGACACTTTAGTATGTTTACCTCATGTACATAATGAACGAGCCTGGCACGGAGGAGCACGGATAATCAAGAAGGCTATAAATTTTATTATTCGAAAATCCATTTAATGTAATTTGTAAACCTTGAAACTACTAGGACCTCATTTTGTAAACTTTGATATTTATATAATTCGGATGATAAATATTTTAAAACAACTCAATTAGAGTTCGTTTTCTATTGTTATAACTGTTGTGCCATGAAGTAACACCCAGTTTGAATTCCGCTGCGTTCACGAAATTGGGGCTGTTACAAATTTTGTATTTGAAATTTGTAGATCGATTTGGTGTTTGAAGACTTGATTATTAACGGGTCATTTGGATCTTGTTCGATCGTTGGGAATATGTCAGTTTGAAACTTTTGATCTTCGTTTGTCGGTCTTTAAGTTGGTTGCTTGAATTTGATTGTCTTTGTTGAAGATTGTTTGAGCTGATTTGTTTGTTTGGTTTACCCTTTTTAATTTTTTGGTTAATGTTTGATTGTTCATTTTTGAAACCATCGGAATTTTTTTGGATCTTATTTGGGAATCAATAGTTTGATTGAATTAGTACAGTCTTTCTGGCGTTTGGAAGTTTAAATTTGATTTGGAACATATAGAGGGGTTAAAATCACTGTAGCGATTGTTAGAAAAGTTAGTTAAACACTAAGAGGCATTATGTAAATCTGGCATTTAGTTATTATGTTTCGTAATTTGATTTGGTTTATTAGCAATTATGTCATTAGTTTCTTATAAATAAGGATTAAGGACATTAGTTTTCTTTTTACATTTGAATTAAAAGTTTGTATTTGGTAACTTTAAGTTTGTTTTTGTATCTGGTTTGATAATTTTGAATAAATTTTTCCCTTCATTTTTCGAATTTGTTACTTGTTTTGTCTGTTTTATTAAAATCCTCAAATGAAATTACTTTAAAGTTTATGACTGATTTATTTTCGAGGGGGTATTTGATTTCAAAACATAAAACCGGCTTGTGTTCCGTTATTAACATGTATAATAAGAAAGCAACTCACGTAGTTATCTATGCTACATTATAAATTATTTGAGACTTCCTAAGTAAGAAAATTTTAAAATTTTCAACCAACACGCTTAATTATTATGGAATTATATTGGTTATAACATAGTAGCATTAGTTACAACATTTTAAAACATCTTTTGTAGACATGTTTTACAAATAATAATAATAATAATAATAATAATAAATGTGATTTAACAAAAAAGGTTCTATATCTATAACTTCCTTTTTAATTCATGTTTTTAATATAAAATCATACTTTAATGCGATTAATTGAATGATAAATGATATTTAGAATTTTTGTAATTTTTGCAAATTTTGTAATAATTTTTAATTGTGTATAATAAATTATATCCAATATTTGAATTCTTTTAATATAATTGCATGCTTTTTTTCAATGTTCTAGCGTATGCAACCACTGTTAATCTAAATTATCAATCATTACGTGGTCTTGCTCTTAGACTATTTGATTTCGTTGTCGCATTACGTGAGCATCAAATTAGTGCATGTTTGTTTAATAAAACTTATTTTGTTGCTATTTTTTAATACTATACTGGAACAATTTTTCATATAACATATTTCGACAATATATTTACTTACATAGCATTGGCCGTCGCAACGCGCAGGTACCCGGATAATTTCATCAAGTACTGTAATTCGTTTCTAGTATAACAAGGTTTGCTAGATAATATAGTGGTAACAATATTTCATTAATTGAATTTCGGTCAGATAATTTAATGGATAATAATATTTGATTAACTCTGTTTTGAAGTTAAATATTGTGACAATTCGTAAATCTATGGTTTTGTAAAGTCTAAGGTTTGTCTATAATGTTATATTAAATCCTTTATACTTATATAGTTTTGATAGCCATGAACGCGCGAGTTTACATAAATTTTTATCATGTATTTAATATTGGTTAATATTTTGTATAGATAAAGAGGAATAACATGAGTTGTTCGTATATGTACAATCTCGTGTATTAATTCATATCATAGTAACTCGTGCTTTCATTTGATGTTTATAATTTCATGCATATACAATACTTTAACAAATAATGTTAATAATATTTATAAATAACAACAATATTTATCTTCTTTTTAAAAAATATATAAAATGTAAAGGGTATAAAGTTAGAGAGTATTTATTAAATTTATAAAGTTACTAAAAAATAAAAAAAATTATCAGATTACTTAAATAAATATAATTAATTTAAAATTTAACAACTTAAGTTTTTATTAATTACCCTTTTTTGTATAGCTTTTTTTTAATTGACACGAGTGTTTTTATAAATATTTATTTTGCTGAATGAATGTAGATGAGTTTGATTCAATTGAAATCAATTTTGAGTTTTATTAGTCAATAAAAATACCCTATTTCATTTACGTGGCTTATTCTTTAAACATTCGATTCTGGTATGTTACCTTATTATATCTCTTATTATATAAGAGATAAATTGTTTTAAAATTGCACGGGGCATCTTTTTGGTGGTAACGACTGAGGTCATTTCATATATGATGAGAATTTGGTTTTGTCCGTGTTTGGCATAGGGTCCTACTAAATAAACCCCAATTCCACTTACTATACCTTAGATTACCTATGTATCTTGGGATTACATTAACCGCACTTTTTGGAGTAGTTGGTAGTTGGTACTTTTGTGGGATAATTGATGGTAAATGTATTTAAATTGTCGTTTTTTACCATGTTGTGTAGCATTTTTTTCTTATTAAATGTGTAGAAGTTGCTAATCATCCTTATTGTATGTATCATTAAGATCATCAACTAAGTGGCACGATTTAATAATCTTAATCCCAAATGTGTCTTTATTATGAGGGCATTTTAGTCTTTAGCCCTTATATCTATTACTCTATATTTTATAGATCAAGACACACTACTTGCAACATTAATTGCTATCTTTAGCACTTTGGCAAAAATAGCCCATAAGGTTTAGGTGTCGTTGCAAAGTAAGTCATTTAGCATTAATTGCTATCTTTAGTAATTTGGCAAAAATAGTCCCTAAGGTTTAAGTGTCGTTGCAAAGTAAGTCCTGTAGAATTAATTGCTATCTATAGAAATTTGGCAAAAATAGTCCCTAAGGTTTAAGTGTCGTTACAAAGTAAGTCCTTTGTAGCCACGAAAATAGTCCCTAAGGTACAAAAGCAATCCCGCTGCATCGCGCGGGTTTCCACACTCGTTCCATATATTTCTCAGATACTTGTTTATCATGTCCGGTATTCATCATCTTCAAACGATCTTCAGCACAACCTATCAAAAACCAATTCTCAAACACAAAATCATCAAATGATTAAAAATCGTCAAATTTGTGTATATTAGTTGTCTAATAAATTTAGTATTTAACAACAACCAACAAGTGACAACAACCAAACATCACCCAAACACTACCAAGCATCATAAAAAAATCACCAGTATCAAATAAATTAGCAAGATTTGACACACACAAAAACACCTTGATTTAAACACCAAAACATACAAATAGCAAATCTGAACCATTACATATCCAGATAAATAACACACTAAATCTGAATATAAACACATACAACACACAAAAAAGAAGAAAAATTAAAACTTAGATCTGACGACTGCTTGCAGGAAACATGTCGCGTCGCGTATAGAGGATGCTGAGGTGAGTTGATGGTTTGATAGTACGGCGTTGAATCGACTAGTGTGGTGCATGATGACGGTGAGTATGACGTCATAATGGTTGAATTTGAGTGATGAAAGTTTAAACCCTAGTTTTCTATAAAAAGTTTGAAGGTGTTATCGAATTAGATGGGATGACAGGTGTGTTTTTCATTGATTGATTAAAAAGTTTGGTTTTGAAGTCGGGGAGGATACATATGTGATGTCACATCATGTGAAGTTGTCTTGTGTCTCAAAGGTGTTATCTCATTTTATTCGATTATGATATTCGGTTAGGATGAGGTTGGTTGGTGAGGATAGAAGTTGTTGAAGAAAAGGTGTTTCGATGTGGTGTTATGTGTTTTAGGTGATTAAATGTGTCATGTCATCACCTATACTTAATTAAGCCATTTAGTACACGCAATAGGGATGATTAGCAACTTCTACGCATTTAATAGGAAAAAAAATGCTATGCAACATAATAAAAAGTGGCAATTTGAATATATTTACAATCAATTATCCTTATTTTTATTGGTTACCTTTGATCATGTTGTTCTTGTTCTTCCCTTTATAAAATACTTTCGTAGTTTCGTATCATATGTGAGTGCTTGGTTCATTTTCATAGAATACGGAACGATAAACCTAGTCTCTCAACTTTGTATTTTGTTACCGGCAGTTTTATAAGCGTAAGCATGAAATGAGCGAATTGTTGATCGATGATGTCAAATAATAGTGACAAAAGTTTTCATTTTATTTATTTTTGGTGAACCATGGATTATGAAGATGATACACGTGCACGTTGTTGAGGATTATATGTCGGATTTGTTTATTGATACCCCTTAAACTTACAAGTAATACCTCTCTTAAAGTTTTTATTTTATTTATTTATAATTTTGTTTTCATCGTGTTGCAAAATAGGCCGATTAATTGTCGCTTACGCGCTACAAGACTATCAACCTTTCCGATTAGTGTAGATTGGTCAAACAAATCGGTCAACCATTGTCAACGACGGTCAATGATGGTCAACGGTGGTCAAATTTGCCGGAAACTTTCAAATCTTGTTTGAAATACCCATAACTCACTTTAAAATTGTTTTAATAATTTATAGTTGTCGTTTATATCTATTACAAGATGTTTTTTAAGAAAAATCTTGCCATAAATAGCTAAAACTTGTCGGAAATACCGAAAACTTGCCAAAAATGCAAATCCGATTAACCATTGATTAATCCCGTCTAGACCGATTACAAGCTACAGGGGGTCGACCGCCCGACTATCGATTCACGATTTTTGCAACCTTAGTTTTTATTATAAAACTGCGAAATAAAAAATACGAAACAGAAAATATAAAGTTTGACAAGTTAAAAGTAGCAAAAAACACAAAAAAATATTTAGCAGAAAACCATAAATAATTGTCTTATCTTGTTAATAAAATGAGTAAAACTGTAAAAAAAAAAAAAAAAAAAAATACGATACATAAAATATAAAATCTGAAAAATCAAAAGCAGTAAAAGAAAGCAGTTAAAAAAAATACATAACAAAAAATGTGTTGGAATCACTCCTAAACTACTTCTCAAGTGTTAGTAATCAATATGTAATAGTTAGCTTAATTAAGGCTTTTATGTTAGTAATTAAGTCAATGCTCATGTAGAAAGCCCATGAGCCCATGCAAAAGCCCAATAAGGAAAGGAAGGGACTAGATATGTTGCCCTAGCTCCCTTCCCCTATAAATAGTCTTGTAACTCTCATTTGAGGGTTGGTTGTTCACTTTTATACAAAACCTACGCCTAAACCTTTTCTATTCATTCGTGTGTTTGTGTTTAAGTGTTCATCCGATCTTTCTTATCTCATTTCTTATACATTGATGCTTGTGTTACAAACATGGTGACCTAACAGTGGTATCATTCGCCAAATAGTTGGGTGAAACATTTTGTTTTTGAACATATTTTGTATACGCGTGGGTTTTGGTACCAAAATTTTCAAACGCTTCAAAGCTCAAATTTTTACACTTTAAAACTCAAGATTTTTGTACTTTAAAGGTTATTTGGTGTTAAAGTTTAAGTTTTTGGCAAAAAGTTTGAAACTTTACGTGTATTTCATTGTTTTTGAGCTTGGTTTTAATCGTGTAGTCATTTCTACGCATAAGGTGAATATGACTTTTGGATCATCAAGTTTCACACTTTTGTGTTATTTTGGTGATATTGAAGTTATTTCATCATAAAAATCAGGTTTCTAAACACTTTTGGGTATAAAATCAGTTTTTGGTGAAAATTGGCAATTCTTACGCATAGTAAAACCCTGGTTTTACGCGTAAGAATTCAAAGTCTACGCGTAAGCTTCCCAAGGTTTGATCTTCAGTGCTATTGGTTTACTCAGTGTTTTCTTGCTTGGATAAGCCTGAAAACACTTCGACTTTGGATATCTTTTACACTGGATAAGTGTAAAGGATTTTTGGGCTAAAACCCTAGTTTTACGCATAAGCATAAAAGCTTACGAGTAAACATCTTACGCCTAAGCATTTTTTACGCATAAGCTAGTCTTACGCCTAAGGAAATATTACGCATAAGGTTCTTACTTCTAAGCCTTTGGTTTTCGCTTAAGCTAAGGTTTCATCTAATCTACGCGTAAGTTCTATTCCTACGCGTAAGGTACTTTATTTGCATAAGCTGGTTTTCTACGCATAAGGACACTTCATCAACAAAGTTTCATTCGACTACAAAGATCCATCATCAACACAAGTTTCAAGATGTCTCAACCACCATACTCTAGCTACTTTCCTTATATGTATCCTCAACAACAATAACAACAACAACTCCAACTACAACAACAACTCTATCAACAACAACATCAATTTCAACAACAATTTCCTCAAGGAGCAATTCCACCACAAATGATTCAACCACTACCTAGTCTACAAGTACAACCTTACACAAACTTTCAAAATCAGCATCCATCCAAGTATGCTATGAAGGAACCGTCTTGGTTTGAAAAGATGTGTGAAGCTTTAAGTAGCCAACAATCCATTCATGAAGCTAGATCCCTTGACAGACCTCCAATGCTCACTCCCGGAAACTACGATCAATGGGTGATAAGGTTCTTTAGGTTTTGTGATCTAAAGAAGCCACATGGAAAGTTCTTAAAGAAGGTCATCCATGAAGGACCATTTCAGATGCCTACTGTCACTGTACCCGGAGATCCGACTGCCAATCCACCAAGAGATGATATCACCAACATTGTCGGTATTGATCAACTTACTACTGATCAGCTTCTTCACTTAGAAGCTGATGAAATTGCTATGCAATATATCCTTTTGGGATTACCCAACCCGATACTCCGTAGTGTTGATGCTCAGAAGACTGCTAAAGCAATGTGGGAGCACATTCATCTTCTTATGGAAGGCACTGAACTCAATCAAGAAGACATGAAATCTAAAATCTACTTAGCCTATGAACACTTCATGATTGAACCAGGGGAGACATTAGAGTCATATCATCATCGGTTCTCAGACATCATCAATGACTTGGATAAACACAATATCATTATGCCACGAATTGCAGTCAACACTAAGTTCCTAAGTAGTCTTGGTCCTGATTGGGAAAAGTTTGTTATTTTCATCCGTCAAGTAAAGAATCTTCATCATGCTACATACGGATTGTTGTACGACTATTTGAAGCCTCACCAAAAGGAAGTTGGCAGAGAAAGAGTCATCCGTGGAGCTACTGTTTCACCTTCACTCTCGGATAATCAATCTCTAGCATTGTGGGCTCAAGCATGTTATCCTCAATTTCCAAATTTGCCAACAACCTTCACTAATCCTCCACAGCCATCTGCTCAGATCACACCATACGATCCCTCACAGCAACAACAATCACAAGAAACTCAATTGGTTCCATACAACAACAACAATGCTCAAGCACTTTACAGTGAATCTAATAAGGATGCAGAAGTTTCGATGCATTGCAACAAGGGTTTGTCATGATTGATAGAGCCTTCGGCCGATATTCCAACAAATCCAACAATCGCATTCGTACCTCATCAAACACAAGGAATCAAGCTGTTGTTAACAATGGACGTGTTGAAGTTCAGAATCGTGGTAATGTTCGTCAGATGGGCGGTGGTCAAGGGTTTAATGCTAATGAAAGGAATAACATGGGTGCTCCACAACAACGGGCTCAAGTGGTTGAATAGGGAAACGCTCAAAATGGAGTTAATGGTCTTCGTTGTTATAACTGTAATGAAAAGGGTCATCTGGCTAATGCATGCCCAAAGCCGAGGACAAGAGGCAGCGCTTATCACAAAGAGGATTTACTCTTGGCTCTCAAGGATGAAGCTGGTGGCACTCTTACCAACAAGGAACAGAGCTTCATGGCAAATGCAGATTCTGATGATGATATGGAGGACTTGCAGGCTAATGCATTTGTGATGTTAATGGCAAACATGCAAGAACTATACATGAGTGACACAGGCCCAGTGTATGACACCGGACGGCTTGTCTCAGTACCGATCATCCTACATTCATTACTCGACGATATCTCCGCCAACATCTGCATCCGACAAGGGTCAGAGTGTTCAACATGAGCCATCTACATCTCATTCCGATGATAATCAAATAGATCCCGTAGTTATATTTGACGATCAAGATGACCTTATGGTTACCATTGATAATCAAGTTGACTCCGTGATTATACTTGAGGATCTAAATAATGATCATGTTGAGACTCACGTTGAACAAGCTGTACTTTTGTCTAATCCAGATATTGAGCTCATGACCTTAATAAAGGACCAAAAATCTCAAATGGAAAAATGCCTTAACATAAATCAGCAATTAAAAGAAAAAAATGCACTGCTGACTAAGGATAATGAATGCTTAAAATTTCAACTCAACATTTTTCAAACACAAGAAAAACGTGAAAAAGGTTTTGCAGTCGCTTTTTCTAAATCTTACCAAAACGAAAAATCTTTGGAAAAACAGATATGTGATCTAGTTGCATCTAAGAATGATTTGTTGTTTCAAATAGAACAACTGAAATATGACCATAAACAACAACTTAACGCTCTCACTTCGGAAACTCAAAAAGCCAAGTCTGAGTTGTTAACTTGTCAAAAACAGTTTTGTGAATACAAAAAGCATTCAAGGAAACAAATAGATGACTATCTTGAAGAAATTGTCGACTTACAAAACAAAATCAAAGAGTTTCGAAATGTTGTTTATAAACATGGTGAGTCAATCACAACCATTCAAAAGTTTACTTTTAAACCAAATCCAAATGGATATGGACCGAATCTTGGTGATTACAAACCTAAGTTTTCACATAGAGCATTCAAACCAAATCCTCAAGTTTACAGTGCAGAAAATAGAACTGATGATTCCATTATGACTGTTGTTGAATATAATCGCATGGAGGAATTAGATGCAGAAGACTAGAGTCGGTCAAAATTGGAAAATATTGTTTATAACAAACCATTTAACTATTCAAAAGCTGTTACTTTCGTCACACAACAGGATCATTCTAACACACCTTGGGTTATCACACCTACTTCTGAGTCTTCTAATGAGGGTCCCCTTTCCAATGCTGCACAAATTAATGGTCCTTTACCTTCACTCAGTGAAATAAAGCCATTAGCTGAACAATGTAAAGTTATAAAATATTTTGAAACATTCTTATCGGACATCAAACTTTTGGAACATGAAATTGAAATCAATTCTGAAATAAAAGTTGGACATTTTCAATCGCCTCAAGCGCGAGCACATAGAGATATTTTTCAGAAAAGAGTTTTACCTCATGTCCGAAATTTGAAAATGTGTGCAATATATTGGGAAAGAGATTTTCACAAGGAACTTGGACTTATGAAAAGAGTTTTCGAACAACAGAAACATCGATTTCAAATACTAAACGTAAAAAGAAAATGTTGAGAAAAGATGTTGATCAACTCTTGGAAGATGTTATCTGTGCTGACACCATTAATGTTGTGTTACTTCATTCTGTTGCATATGCATTTGATTATATTGCTGTTGATTCTGTTGAAAATGTTGAGAATAACGATAATGTGCAGCTAATCAAATTTTTGAAAACTGAAAACGAGCGTTTGCTCAACGAACTTTCAAATGCAAAACGTCGTCTTCAATGGTGTCAAAAGGATTGTCAAAATCGAGAACTTTCTTTACAAAACAAAATCAACCAGTTGCATTCAAAATCTGTTGATTCTAAAATAGAACATCTGGATGATCAAAAATGTGTCTTTAAAGTGTCAAATTTCAAAATATGAATAAGAAATTGCCAAAGTCAAAACAGAATATGGTGTCATATTTGATTTGCTCAAACAGACTCGTGAAAAAGCATCACAAGAACTTGATAATTATCTTGCACACACCAAAAATGTCGTACATAGAAATGCACAAATTCGCTCTGAAAATCAAGATTTGTTGCACACTATTGTTGAGTTGAAAGCAAAGCTAAGAAAGTATGATTATGATAAGCTTAGTAACACTAATGTTCCTGCACCTGAAAAGCAAAAACTTGACTCTAGAAAACCAACTGACAAAACACAAGATTCTAATGTGCTTCCTTCCACTGATACAGGAATAGTTGCCTCTTTTCCCAACGCTAGCACTTCACAGCTTAAGAGCACATCAAGGAAGAATAGGAAGTTGCGACGTAAGAAAAGAACAATAAAGACCTCTGAAGTAGAAGAACACCTTAGGACTTTGAATAAGACTCAAGTTGCACCCACTTTAGACATTGAGTTAGACAAATGTAATAGAAAAAGTGATGTAACGAATGCTGAACCTTTAGGTACTTTGAATGTTATGTTTGAAGCATCTTGTGTTGGTTGTCGTAAAAGTATGTTTTCTGGTTGTCATGACAAATGTGTTGCTAAGACTATTTTATCTCGTAAGCGGAACAATAGAAAACGGAATACCTCTAGGCCCACTAATGCTTCTAAGTCTGTGCTAGGTAAACCGCCTTCTAGTGCTCATGCTTTAATTATTGATGTACCTTTAGAACCCACTTCACCTCCTAAGAAGAACTTATCACCTAGTGCATTCACTAAGACCAAAGCTAAGACTAGTTGGAGATGGCAGAAATGGTTACATAATACACTTGGCTTTACATGGATACCTAAAATCATAAACAGGTGTGTTTCACCTATATGCATCGGAACCCTCTAACTCTTCGGGTTCCACATCTACTTCTATTCCATCTCGTGTCGTGTGTAATGCGGTGATACAAATCATCCTTTGGGTTGTTGATAGTGGATGTTCCGACACATGACGAGCAATCTTAAACTGTTATCAAACTTTGTTTTAAAGTTCATTGGCACTGTCAGATTCGAGAATGATCACTTCGCGGCTATCATGGGCTTCGGAGATTACATCAATGGGAACATCGAAATTAGCAGAGTTTATTATGTGGAAGGTCTCGGTCACAATCTCTTTTCAGTCGGTCAATTTTGTGATGGAGATTTGGAAGTTGCTTTTAGGGAGAAAACTTGTTTCATTCGTGATCTACAAGGAAATGATCTTATGTCTGGTCAACGCACATCAAGTCTTTACACAATATCAATGCAAGACATGATTGCTTCATCTCCCATCTGTCTACTTTCTAAGGCAACATCTACAAAATCCTGGCTATGGCACCGTCTTCTCTTATATCTAAACTTTCAAACCATAACCAACCTTGCACGGTTCAAACTTGTTGAAGGTCTCCCAAGGTTTTGGTACTCTAAAGATTATCTATGCTCAGCTTGTGAAAAAGGGAAAAGCACTCGTGCTCACTTTCCATCAAAGGTGGAACACAGCTCACAGCATGTGCTTTATCTTCTTCACATGGATTTGTGTGGACCGATGCGTGTGCAAACAATTAACGGAAAACACTACATCTTGGTAATTGTGGATGACTACTCAATATGGACTTGGGTCTATTTTCTTCGAAGTAAAGATCAAGCTCCACAGATGATCATCACCTTTCTCACGAAAATTCAAGTTCAGCTCCGGAACACCGTCAGACAAATCAGAACAGACAAAGGAACTGAATTTGTGAATCAAACTCTTCGTGTACATTATGAGAAAGTGGGAATTGAGAATCAAACATCAATTGTACGAACACCAGAACAAAATGGAGTTGTTGAAAGACGAAACTGTACGCTAGTGGAAGCTGCAAGAACGATGTTGATAAATGCAAAACTTCTAGATTACTTGTGGGCTGAAGCCGTGTCAACTGCATGCTACACTCAGAATTGTTCAATGATTACCAAACGCCACAACAAAACACCTTATGAGCTTATCCACAACCGTAAACCGAATCTCAAACACTTTCATGTATTTGGATCCCTTTGTTACCCGAATAATGATCGTGATGACTTTGGTAAGCTCAAAGCTAAAGCTGACATTGGAGTATTTGTTGGATACTGTGAAAACTCTAAGGGTTACCGGATCTGGAATCGTCATACAAGGGAGATTATGGAAACGGTTCATGCAAATTTCGATGAGCTTACAAAAGTGGCTTCTGAGCAAAACAGCTTGGAACCCAGACATAACCGTCTAAACTTCCCCCAAACCCCATCATCAGCTGAACCAAGCCTCCAGCTTACTCATCAATAAATGGAACAGCTATTTGCTCCTCTGTTTAGTGATGATATTGATCAACGTGCTCCAGATGTATCAACTATTTCCGTTGCTCAACCTGATAACAATCAAATACCTGATACACCTGCAACAACAACTACTGTTGAGGAAGCACCTCCAATTGAGTCTACAACAACAGCCTAACAAACCGCATCCAATGACGCTGAACCAGCTGATGATTTTCTGAAAAATGAAGTACCCCCACCTGCATATTATGATCCAAATGCGTTCTTCAATCCGTTTGCAAATGAAACTGCCACACCTGATGTTGCGGAATCATCTAAAAGCCATTTGAATCCTCCTAATCTGCAGAATGTATATCAAGATCAACCCTCCACACATCGTTGGACTAAAGACCATCCTCTTGTGAACATTATTGGAAACCCGAATCAACTAGTCGTAACTAGACAACGCCTTCAGACAGACGGTGAACATTGCATTTATGCACTTACCGTTTGTCAATCTGAACCCAAAAACATTAAAGAAGCAATGACTTATGACAACTGGATTGAATCCATGCAAGAAGAACTTAATTAGTTTAAACGTCTTGAAGTATGGGAATTAGTTGAAAAACCAACAGGGGTCTATGTTATTGGTCTGAAATGGATTTGGAAAATCAAATTGGATGCTGAAGGTACGGTTATCAGAAATAAGTCACGTCTGGTGGCTAAGAGTTATAGACAAGAAGAAGGGATTGACTATGAGGAATCATTCGCACCGGTTGCTAGACTTGAGTATGTACGGATTTTTCTGGCATTTGCGGCTCACATGAACATCACGGTCTTTCAGATGGATGTCAAAACCGCCTTTCTGAATGGTAAACTGAAGGAAACGGTCCATGTTAGTCATCCAGAAGGATTTGTTGATCCAGAGTTCCCTAATCACGTCTACAAACTGAACAAGGCTCTCTACGGTCTCAAATAAGCCCCTCGGGCGTGGTATGATAAGTTATCATCCTTTCTCATTGCAAATAATTTCACCAAAGGATCGGTCGACCCAACACTTTTCATACAATATCACGGGGAACACATTTTAATCGTTCAAATTTATGTGGATGACATCATTTTAGGGTCAACACATCTAAAGTACTCAAATGCTTTTTCAAAACTTATGAAAAAAACATTTTGAAATGTCCATGATGGGTGAACTTACGTTCTTTCTAGGACTGCAAGTTCATCAATCACCCCCTGGTATTTTCTTGAGTCAGTCCAAATATGCCCTTGAAATTTTAAACAAACATGGAATGCAAACCTGTGATACCTATGCCATACCAATGGCACATACCAAGAAACTAGACGCTGATTTGCATGGGAAATTGGTTGACCCTACCAAATACCGAAGTATTATTAGGTCTCTTATGTATCTAAGCCGATGGGACCGATATTGTATTTGTTGTATATCTTTGCTCTCGTATCGGTCAAGACCAACTGAAACTCACCTCTCTGAGGCTAAAAGAATCCTCCGATACATCAAGGGAACCATTAACTTGGACTCTGGTATCCGAAGGATTCTGGTTTTGAACTAATAGCTTTTCAGACGCCGATCACGCGGTTTCTTAGATTTTCGGAAAAGTACTTCAGGTGCTCTACAATTTCTTGGTGATAAACTGGTGTCATGACAATTGAAGAAGCAGGATTGTACATCGCTGTCCTCAACCGAAGCAGAATATGTAGTCATGTCGGCGTGTTGTGCTAAAGTCATTTGGATGAGAACACAACTCAAAGACTATGGTTACTTATTTGACAAAATCCCGATGTACTGCGACAATCGAAGTGCTATTGCGATCTCGTACAACTCCGTCCAACATTCGAAGTCTAAGCACATCGATCTTCGATATCATTTCATCAAGGAGCATGTGGAAAAGGGTACCGCTGAATTATATTTTTTGGGTACTGGATACCAACTGGCAGACCTTCTCACCAAAGCCTTAGCTCCTGCTAGGTTTACTGAGTTGGTCCACCGGATTAGTATGAGGTTTTTGACTCCAGAGGAACTGGACGAACTTTTGAAACATTCTTAAAACCAGTCAAACACCAAAACCTCTTTTGTAAATAAATTTTTCAAAAACAAAATACAAAAATATAAAATCTGATAAAATTCAAAAATATTCTTCTATCTAAATTTCTTTCAAACATCGCAAGTACAAATCTTCCGTCAACACTGTGTTCTATCAAACTTTTCACAATTTTCCCGAACAAGTGTTGAGGGGGAGAAAGTAAATATTTTTCAGTTTCATAAAACCTTGTACTTGCATGTTTCCAAAAATATGTTGTTTCTTCTAAAATGGTGGATACATTTCTTGTCAAATACTCTCCTCGGACTCAAATGTTTTCAAAATTCATTATTTCAAAAGTCGATGGGGAGTATCGTTAAGTTTCTTGCCTTACAAGTGTTTTGTCTAACCTAAACGGAAGTTAAAGGATCTTGGTTGGAACCTTTTTTGAGGTTGAGGGACTAAATGTGTCAACTTGGCAAAGTAATTTTAACAAAATCATTAACCTAACACATTCAATGCACTACTTCATGCGCATTTACTCCTAAACCACCAAGATCAAATGGCCCAAATCAAATCTTCAAAATCCGTTCAAGCTGTTCATAATCTGTAAGTTCTAAATTGTCTTGATCAAGATTCTAAACAAGGATTTCAAAAATCTTTCAAATCCAACGGTTAAAACTCTTTAAACTGATTTTGGAAAATTGTTCACTCGAACGAATTGGGTGTTTATGGATAAAAGTTTTTGGATTGAAATGAGTTATATTAAAACCTTTCTTAGTGTCTATTAAACTTGTTTCAATCGTCCAAAACCATCCAGAATCTTAAATTTCATTAATTTGAATTCTAGGGTTCTTGCGCTCATTAAGGGTTTTTTCTATTCTGTGATATGTTATTAGGTGGTCAAGAATGTGTTAGAATAAGTATATATGCATGATTTGAACCTTTAAATTAGCCTAGAAACATCTAAACTGTAAGAATTTAAGTTTTAGGTTTTTAGGGTTCATATCCCATGAATCTTCGATTACGTGGTGGAAATGTGTTAAATCTTGTTCCATTGCACTCATATGACATCTAGGACACTCCAGAAACATTCTTGTTTGATTTGTGTAGCTATATCTCTTACGCGTAGATTAAGGGTTTAGGGTTTAAGTAATTTTACGCCTAAGTCTTTCTGTGTGTATCCGATATGTTCTTATGCTTGTTTTGTGATCTAAAAGATGTTTGGAATTAACTGCAATCAAGTTTTCATGTTTATTTTTAACATGTTAATTATTCGTAATGTCAAAATCTTCAGGTGTTCAAACCATTACGCTTAAGGAATACTTTTATGCGTAAAGGTTTCGCCTAAGAGAAATCTTACGCGTAACTCTTACGCATAAGAGGTCTACAGTGGATTACGCGTATCTAGGAAAGATATTCGTAAACAAGGTTTGTTAAGCATAAGCTTTACTCTTACAAGTAAACTTTACACGTAACATCTAGCTTATTCCTACGCTTAAGCCTAAAGCCTTTGAACATGTCTTACGCGTAAGAAACTCTTACGCATAAGCTTGCTCTTACGCTTTAGCTTACTCCTACGCATAAGCTCCTTTCTTACGCATAAGGATCCTTGTTACTCATAACCCACTGTTCACTACATTTTGGCCTGTTACGCATATGTTACTTGTTAAATGTTACACATAAGTCACAAATACCTGATGTTTCGTATAAGCTTACTAAAGTTAATATGTTGTGTGATTAAGTGAAAAATTGGACTCTGAAATTTCAAAATTAACACGTTCACGTAACTTATCACATCAACTTCAAACAATTGGAAAAATGTGACTTAGGACTTGTAACTAACATAAACATGTTACCATCAAACAAGTAATTAGATAATAAATCAGACTAAATCAACCACATTGTGTTTCTATATGTCTGTCTCTTTTTCTAATGACTTTCAGATCACAAAATGGCTGCAAATCAAGCAAACATCAATGCCCCAGCTAAGCTCTCGATGGCAAACACATTCCTAGCTGGCTACGACAAAACAACTTGCAAGAACAATCTCTGTGTCATCTTCAACAACTTCATATGCTCATGATCATCTTGAAGAATTGCTGTGGACATCCTTCTGCAACATCCATTCAAATTCATGCTCACAAAGTCATACTGATGATGAGTATGATTCAATGGATGAGGAAATACAATTTTGTAAGACATTTAAGCAGAAAAGGATGGAATACCATGCTTCAACCTTTCCGGTTAATCAACCCGGTGGGGCAGGAGGGTCAAGCAGTCGTCCTCCACTCATGGAAGATCCATTGCAAACAACTCTTACCCCATTCGATCCGGTTAATCAACCTGGTAAGGATCAGGGTGTCACTGTCACTACATCTGTTGAAATGAAGCAACCACAACAACAACTAAAACAACCGCAAAAAGAAAAGGATGGTGAAGTTGTGGTAATATATGAGGAAGGAGATTACGATCATGATAGAGTCACTGATGATGATAATTTGGTGGTTGAAGAGGAAATGATGCGAAAAGAGGCTGAAGAAGCTGCTAGAGCTGAAGAGGAAAAGTTAAAGAAGGAATCAGACAACTACATAGTTGAAAATCCAACACACATACTTCAACAGTCTTCTGAATCACCTTTTGACACTTCCACCAAAACCAAATCATCATCTCAATCATCACCTCCATCAACAAAAGAAACAACTAAGTCAACAACAAAATCTGTTAAGAAGGCAACTCCATCCAATGATTCGACAAATGGTTATGCAGGTTTTCACCACTACACAACAAGCTACACAGCCACTACCATCTGATCAACCAAGGGTTTTAGAAACCACACCACCAATGGAAAAAACCGGTAATCACTCTACATACACTGGTGGTGAGAATCATGACATACCTGAGCCCCAACCTGAACCTCAACCGAGAGTCAGATCAAGTACATTACTACACTCCTTGTTTTCATAAGCATCAAATCAATGAGCGTGTTAAAGATCTCCACCTCGGGGTCGAATCTTACCAAAATTCTACACTTCAACGGAATCAATCAAGAACCTCAGTACAAAATCGTTCATAAACCAAAGTTTGGGTTTGTCTACCGAAGTGAAAATCATCATACTTGTTTCATGGCTTTCGATGAAATTCACAAAGATCTATGACACCACCCTGGATATGGTTCGAGATGGATTGGCATATCGATTGAAGGACATTGAGTTCGGTAAAATTCAGACGAAGAGATGGAATTTCAAAGGATCGCAAGGATGTTCATTGATTTATCAGTAGGATTGATGAAAGGTTGATTCATCGGGATCAGAGGCAACGGTTGGAGAGCTATGTGGGAGGATGACCAAACTTTCTGATTCTGACTTACCAACGTCCTCAGAAAGTTGCTAATTGTCTGTAATCATTGGGTACTCTCTTGATTGTGATTTTGTTTGTTTGATTAATTGACTATGACTTGTGCACACATAACAGTGCACAACCCGTACTTGTATTGAAAGGACCCTGTGGTACGCATCAGTGCCACAATCCTTATAAAATGAGCGAAAGCTTCTTACTTATGAGTAAAACTAATCAAAACTTTCACTTTCAAAATTTTGCTCAAAAGAACAAGTACTTCCCCTTATGGTTTTCAAAACCTCATAAGTTAATATCACTTGTTGAGGGGGAGTATTTGATTAAAACTTTGTTCACAAATTGTTCTTCGTGGAATTCTTCCCACAAAACTCGAAATGGACATATTCGATATTAAAATTTCGTCAAAAATAACATTTATATGCCATTTTTGAGGGGGAGAAAAATTATGTGATAAGAAATATGTTGTGAATTGCTATTGAATCTTCGTGCTAAAGAATTAACCAATGAATTGACGAGCTCTTAAATGTTAGAAACTCGAAAAGACTTGTTCGGGAAGGGTAATAATTTCAATCTAGTTCGCTAGTGATGTAAACGTGTCTCACAAAGGACTTGTCCTAGTAGAATGTACCATTCGAGAAACTCTTGGTAGACATGAACCTTGATGGGTCAAACCTTCTCACCAAGGAGTGTTTACAACTTCAAGCTGACCTAGTCGATGATGTAACCCGGTCTCGGAAATTGTCTATCTTGAGTTGATCAATTCAAAAGTGCGCGCTCTTCTCTCATCATGCAGATTTCTGTCAAAATACTTTAGCACGTGTGGAGGGGGAGTATTTCTGCAAAATATAAAACTCTTTCCATGGTACAAAATATTTTTACTCATAACCACTTTGAGAGAATTTTTATGGAAATGGTTTTATGGCAACATAGGTTAGTCATGCAGTTATAAGGTGACTAAGGTTAGGAATAACCGTCCTATGATCCGCCAGAGCCGGAGGGATCTACCCAAGGACACCACCAATAGTTAGAATCTAGAAGTCCTTAGGTATGATTATAAAAAGGAGAAAATGAGAATCGGAGAAAGAAGGAGTTGAAGAATTAAAAAGAAAAGTAATGAAAATGGTGAAAAGAAATAGCCCTCCAGATTATTCAACTTAGGAACCACAGTTCAACTCATATGCTACTGGTTGTCACTAGATGACACCGGTATTGAAGATCAAAGTCGTCGTGGACCCAGTGACGCATGCACTAAACCTTCTTAGCCACTCAAGTTTCTCTCGACAGAAGCTTGTTTCATTCTCACAGGAAACCCTACATAAACTATCGGCTTTCACTTAGAGATTGCTGGTATTGAAGAATGAGACCTTCTCCCTAGTCTCCGCTTAGGAAAACCAAAGTGCACAATTGAGTCTAGAGCCACGAGATTCATCAAAAGATCTCTTAGGAACACTTGACATTTCATCACTTGTCATTCAACAAAGTCGTCATGGACCCAGTGACGCATGCACTAAACCTTCTTAGCCATTCAAGTTTCTCTCAACAGAAGCTTGTTTCATTCTCACAGGGAACCCTACATAAATTATCGGCTTTCTCTTAGAGATTGCTGGTATTGAAGAAGGAGACCCTCTCCCTAGTCTCCGCTTAGGAAAACCAAAGCGCATAATTGATTCTAGAGCCACGGGATTCATCAAAAGATCTCTTAGGAACACTTGACATTTCATCACTTGTCATTTGACAAGTGATACATTATCGAGTCCTTCACAGATCTTAGCAATCTGTCGAGAACATTTATGAGAGGTTCACAACTGTGATCCTCGATGATTGAATGGAAACTCCTGCTAGGGTCAACATCAAACAAAACCACACAAAGAGTCACGGTAACTCCTTGTGGTTACGCTTAGTGTTGTCTCAAACGGTCTACAGTCGTGGGGTGATGCTTCGGGTACCTGACTCACCCGAACCGTAGATGTTCGGTATATCGTGTTAGCCTTCTTGAGGGCATCCGGTTTCAGGAACAACCTTTGCTAGAATTAGAGATGTGTCTTCACATTATGTCGTTTACACTCGGTTCGAACTTGTAAGTGCTGGAAATCCCGCTAAGGAGATTCCTTTCAAGAATCGAGTCCTGTATATGTGGGTCATTACTTGAACTTGTTCAATGTAATGCCAACTATCCCTTACGGACGGACGGCCGATTCACCCGAAGGTGAATGGAATCAAGACATTCATCAATAGAACAATTGTAGTAATCAATTCTTTATGAAAAGATTACAATAATCAATTGGTGTTCGTGGATCGCACTCGAGATGCTGCTGCTGATGGATGCTCGCGGGAGGAAGAGATCGTGTTGATTCTCCACATGCTCATACCAACAACATCACAAAAGAAGTTATCTCAAAATCAAAGGCAACACAAAGTCATAATGATTCTTCATCTAATCAAAGAATCTACAAAGTTATAAAGATTCGAGAACTACTTCACATCTGGAATTCATTGTCATATGATCGTGTGAGAATGTTGGAGAAAGACGTGGAGATTTGAGCAATGAAGTGACCAGATGGCCACAACAACATACTATCACAACCACCACAAAGAACAAAGAATTAAAGAACAAAGAAATCAAAGACGTCAAAGCAAAATACTTCAAAAGAAACAAGATCCCTACACTGGGGAGATTGTTCGAATCAAGGCACTTCTTCTCACAAGAAAGAAGAATGTCAGAAGACGTCAAAACTACTATTACATCTGCACCAACAACTGTTCAAGATTACAGAAGACATCAATTACTAACACTTAGGGGGAGATTGTTGGAATTACTCCTAAACTACTTCTCAAGTGTTAGTAATCAATATGTAATAGTTAGCTTAATTAAGGCTTTTATGTTAGTAATTAAGGCAAGACTCATGTAGAAAGCCCATGAGCCTATGCAAAAGCCCAATAAGGAAAGGAAGGGACTAGATATGTTGCCCTAGCTCCTTTCCCCTATAAATAGTCTTGTAACTCTCATTTGAGGGTTGGTTGTTCACTTTTATACAAAACCTACGCCTAAACCTTTTCTATTCATTCGTGTGTTTGTGTTTAAGTGTTCATCCGATCTTTCTTATCTCATTTCTTATACATTGATGCTTGTGTTAAAAACATGGTGACCCAACAAAATGATTAAAAACCCGTCCCTATTTATAAAACGGATATAAAGAAGTGAAAAAGGTAAAGAAAGTACTAATAGTACAACCCTAAAATGAATTGATTAACAACTTTGATAGCGGAAGTTCAACAACAGTGACGTTATATACAAAATAACCGCGGTAAGTTACTGAGACGAAAAACCTTTGCTAGCGTTTTTTATTTGGGTGAAAATCATCAATTATTATTAATGAAGTTACAAGATAAACGCAGTTAACTATTGAGACGAGAAAACTTTGGTAGCATTTTTTATTTGGGTGAAAATCATCGATTATTAATAAAGTTTGAGTATTGCTTTGACTAAACCAGTCTAGCTATTTTACACATTATATAAATCGTTTTAATAATGTTTTATTATTGTAATATTTTTATATTTAAGTAACCAAAATCTAATACTTTTTAAACTTTGATTATTATATTCTAATTTTTTTTCTTTACCAAATTACATCATTTGGTAGTACACTAATTTAGTTGCAAGTAACTGTCATTAGAGGTGAGTGTTTATTGTTAATATACAACCAACTAATGCTTGTAAATAATGCTTGTTTGGATTATTAATGAATTTGTATTAGAGTTATAATTTTATTTATTTATTTTATTTTATGTTTTTAAAAAATTAGGATTGATGTAAACTCATGTGTTAGCCTATAAATATAGGATTATATGTACAAATTATTCTACAAGTATCATCTGCTTTGTTTGCTAGATTTTAAGACAGTTTGAGTATTTTGATGTTATAAGAGTACCTCAAATGCAAAAACCAACAATAGTTTTTTACTGTTTTAAAAAGCTTTTTGAAAAAGGTTTTTAGCATTGCATTTCAAAGCTTTTTAAAAAGTTTTTTTTACAAAAGATTGATAAACTTTAAGTCATTCTTCAAATTCTTGGTTAATAATTGTGTTATACCAAGGCTGTCAAGATCACGATCCAGCGTGAGATCGTTTTTGTCTTTGCAAGATCGAGATCGTAGGATCGGATCACGATCCTACGATCCTACCAATTTGTCATAGTTTATAACAAATGATAAACGAGTCAAACTATTTTACATTTCAACTCAACGTCAAAGATAAATTCATATAATATCCTATAGAAAATGACAAAGTTCAAATTTCAAATACCAAAGTAATAATAAAAGATAGAAAAAGTTTTAATGAAAAAAAAGAGTGAACTTGGATCGCGTGACGATCCTACTATTTTAATTGCGATCCTGCCACGATCCTACACGGTTTTAGCTAGTGAACACGTAAACTCGTACGATCCTACGAGTTTACACGCGATCTTGACAGCTTTGTGTTATAGATTTAATGCATTAAATGCATCAAGTTTTTAAAGACTTAATGCATTTTAGATGCTCTAAAGCACATCATTGGTGAATCTACAAGCCTGATTTGTTTGCTGAGTTTCGAGACAGTTTGAGTATTCTTTCTACTCTCGCTCAACTGCGGGAGGCTATTAGTGGATTTGTATTAGATTAGGATTAGTGTTAGGCTATAAATATAAGATCATATATACTTTCATGATTCAATCAATTTTATCAATCAATATATTGCGTCCTACATATATATTTTGAACCTAGAAATATCTTGAACATAGAACTTCCGAATATTTTCACAACATTGAAACAATATTGAAAAATGAAAGATTTGCGGTTAACATAGAACTGGAGAATATTTAGTTACTTTGCTGCCATTTGATGTTTTGGTTATGATAAATGTTTTTCACAAAAATAGTTTGCTGCTTTCCTTAAAGTTAATGCAATTCTCTGATTTTATTTAAATTAATTCATTATATTAACTACTTAAATCGATTTGTTTGGAAAGATCTGATGCTTAAATTCCAGTCGCAAAACCTGAGACGTTTAATATCGTGCCTAACATATTCGTTTGATCCATGCCTTTCAAGATATAGTAAAGGCTCTTTACTGACTTATGTATAAGTAAATCAATCAAATGACCACATTTTTTTTAACAAACTTCTAATAAAAGTACCTTAATCTTTATATCCACGTACGTATGCAGATTGATTAAAGGGTAGACTACAAAAATTAAAGATTAGATTCAGATTGCTTTTAGTATTGGAGCCCAATCTGTGGTGGGTGTTTAAAGTATATAGCATGATGGAACCCAATTGTTATGGAGCCCAAGTTGTGGTGATAATTCAAATTTTAAAGTAACTCAAGTGTTTAGCCAAGTCAAAAATCAACAAAATTATATACAAACAATATCTGCCATTTTTGTTACACATATTCTTTAATGATTCTAGTTATAATCCTGTTCAGAAGCAAAAAATTGAAATTTTCATACAATTTTACTAATCAGTTATAGTTAATTGATGACGACAACTTTAGCTAGATTAAAGTTATTAACCTAGTTTACCCAGGGTTACCCCATTTCTTGACTAATTGCTACTACCCCTTGATATAAAAAAAAGCGCAATGTTTAAAAATATCTAGGAACCACATTTCATGCAATTAATCATCAAGATGAAACGTTCGCAATTAGTTTAGTGTTTTTTCAATGTCAAACTGCTCACGCACATCATACTTTTACAACCATGTCTCAAGTCGGACATGAACCATTGACCCAAGGGGGAGGAACACCTCTAATGAATACATTTGCACCGTTAGGATCGATTTTTTTTGTCAAGTTTATCATATATCTTCTTATTGAGCAAAAGTATTTAGTTTAAACTCATTTTGCATTTAGGTTGCATGCAATGCTATATACTTTATTTATCGGTCTAATTTATTTTTTCTTTCAAATTCATGCAATAAAATATATATTATTATTATTATTTGAACCAATATAAAGTATATTAGTTTGAACACATGAAAAACGTAAAAGCCATGTACCATTAAAATTGAATGTTTTGCATTATCAATATAAAGCATCACATAAAAGAAAAGTCAAACATACCAAGAAAATAGGAAATTGACGGTATTATTTACAGGTGGAATAAGGTTGGATTAGGTTGACAAAATGGTTGGGTAGGAAGAGACTGTAGGTGTCATATTTTGACCAAGGTTACGACCGTAATAATTTTATGCTTCTAGGGATGTTTCTTTTGTTTACCTCCCACCACCAACTCATATTTAAAACGATTTCACAAAAAGTGCAGATTAGCGGAAAACCCTAACTCCGGTTGTCTTTCGTCACCAGTCATTATCCACCTTATAAGAAATAGCTCCGACAACTCTCTTAGCCTAGTGGGACATCAACTGGAGTGAGTACATGGCCGAGACTCGGCACTCTGAATCTTATTCCACAAAAGTCTCCAGGTGTACGTAAAGTTTGTGGAGATGGGTACCTATATGAAATAAATGTCAAGGATGATGGGACTTGAACCTGGGTCAATTGACTCAAACACAATTACTTCAACCATTGGAATAATGCTCCATTGGTTATATTTAAAAAGATTAAGGGGTTGCGTTTAATTTGTAAGTAGGATTTGAGTTGGATTAAGATGTCGATTTGGTTTTAAAGAAGAGTAAGAGAGAAATTATAATCAATTCAAAACTTTGTTTAGCTTACAATTTAGATTTTAAATATAAATAATTTTTAATAATTTGAAATAACAAAGAGAAAAAAAGAGAAAAAGATTCGTGTGTATAAGAGAAAGGAGAAATTTTCTTTTGCTTACTATTATTTTG